>OZ035839.1:7615322-8215322 GCA_964034765.1 Knipowitschia caucasica
GCAAACCAAGAGAGCAACCAATAGTATACAATAGATAGGACCAACCGACACCACATTCATAGATGCCGAGACCCGAAACCATCCCGGAGAAATAGCGTGCAGCACAACCAAAACACACAAGCTAACCCATCCTCCACCACGCTCCAAACAAAATTAGACTAACTACCCTTACACTCTCCAAGACAGCAACCCACCGCCCCTCCGCGCCACCAATCAGCACCTACCCCACATACCCGCACTGAGCCGACCACTACTCTTCACTCCCAGAACTAGCACAACCAAACAAACTCCACCGATCCCATCCGAATAAATGCCACACAGTGATGCACCCACTAAACAACAAATTCAACCGACACCACCAAGCTCCCCCCCATCACACACTTATAGCAGACCCACCTAATACTCAGCTCCTCTACCCCAACCCCCCTTCCCATACACACCCCACCCCACCTCCTCTCCGCCTAACCATCCATACTATGGCCGAAAGTCCCAGACACAAAAAGCAAAGAAACGCACAACCAGAAAAACAAAACGAAACACCCACCATCGCTCCCAGAACTAAATGTAACACCCCATTACGCATGCTCTAAACACACACGAACCAGAAAACTAGTCACAATCTAACCATACTGCTAGAAGAAAGAGTCATCCTGAACCAACTTATAGCAAACCACCCGCGAGACGATCGAACACAAACAGTAGAAGATAGACAAAAAGAAACACAGACAATATAAAGTAACGAGAAGAACGCTAAAGAACACCCCTACTGAACAAATATCACAAAATCATTGCCCCCATTCCAAGACCTGCACTCCCTCCGACTCACCAACCCCCAATAATTCCACCACCATCTTACACCACCCCTATATGTCGCCCCAAAAAAGATGTGGACCGCAGCCAACGCCGCGCACGGTCAAAGTAAATCGAGCGACAAAAAAAACGCAATCACCATCACATACGACCAAACAAACAACACAGAAACCAGGATCATTGGAGACACCTAAAACAGAAAATGTTCGAGAAATACTAACGAACGAAAGGCCGACACAAACAACACAACCTTCACCCCCGCCACAAAAAATCCAATAACCACAACACCCCTATCAAACTCACCCCCCTCGAACAGCTACTTACTTCCCCACCAACCCACTCCCCCACTTTTCAGTACCCCCCCCTGACGTCCCCCTCCCCTCCCTCCCCCACCACCCCCCCCACCCCTGCCCCCCCCCACCTCCCACCCACCCACGTTCCACCCCCCTCCCCCTCACACCCCGCGTCACAATCATCACCACTCACCATCCCCGCCTAGCTCCTACCGTCAAAGGCCCACTTGCTTTACCCTTAACTGAATCTATTCTGTCAACAAAGGCAATGACGCTAAAACAAAAACCCCAGAAAAGACATACAAAAAAGAACGATTAACAAAACTAATAAAGAACAAACACAAATTTGGCTATCTGTCCGAATACTTAGACCTACCAACACTTCTAACGTACAAAAAAGACGCGAAATTACCACCCAAAAAGGAACACAAACCAGACAAATACAACATTCACCCCTACAGTTCCACCTCAGCAACTTACCACAAAGTAACAAAAAACCCGCTATCGAGAACACGCGACCCTAAACCCAACCCATAAACAGAGAACACATAGCGAGCAGCTACACGACAAACACGAGCTAGGACACGAACCAAGCCAAATCTTCAAGAAAAAAAACCAAACACAAACAAAAGAACCACACACACCCACCGCGAAGAAACCCACCGATAAACGTCCAATACCGAGCCCCGAACACACAAAGACGACCACCACTAACACCTACCAACCGATACACAACCACACCCTATAACCTCATAAAGCCCCCCCCCCCCCTAGTCCTCACCGCGTCCGCAGCGCCCATCCCCAACCATTACTTAAAGAACTGTTCCACCGCACGCCTACTCCAGCACTCGCAAAACCCAAACGGTGATAAACGCCACTTAAAGCAAAAATGAAAACACATAGGACAACCTAAAAAGACCACCCTAATCAACAGAATAAAACAGCCAACGAAAGTGGGAACGACAACCCTCAAACCCAATACCAGAATCCAGATCCCCCTCCTCACCTACGCTCTCCTTCAAACAACCTTCAACCTCCACCCCTAGACAACCCCGCGAATTGCCACCTCCAGCCTTACTACCCTGCCCCCTCCCCACTCCCCAACCCGCCCACCTATTAGCAATACAAATACCACAACCACACAAACAGCAATTCAAACCAGACCGCACCCAAGACAACGATTCAAGAACACAATGACAAAAATACCTTAATAAAATTACCAAAAAAAACAAAGACAAAACCCATATTAAACCGCAAGAAAAAAAACAAACCATAGTGCCAAGCTCCGAAACACAAGCAATCATACAAAAAAAACACAAACAACCCATATACAATACCAAGCAAGAACAAGATCCGAGCAGCAACCAGACATACAACAAAGACACGCAACCCCCAAACCTAATTCAGCAACCACCGTGCCCGTAGAACCCCTACACCCCCCCTACACTCACCCCACGACACAGCCACCCATCAACCCCACCTCAGCACGCACAACACCCACTCAACCCCCCCCCGCACCAGGCGGCAGACATAACCCAACGTTCCCACTTAAACTCCTTACCGCGCCAGCGCCAATCCCCCGACAAACAAAGCCAAACACCCGCGAAGGCGACAGGAAACTACTGCAAGATAAACTACAGACTAATCGCCCGCTAGCAAGCGAGCAAGTTCCAAAGTAGACAAAAAACAGTACTGGGGGGGGGGGGGGGGGGGGGGGGGGGGCAAAACGAAAAATTGAGCACGCACACAAGAAATAGAAGACCGAACCACCACAAAGTCAAGAACGACCAAGCGACAACACACAAACTTACAGAAGCCTAATACGAAAGGCCCCTAACACCAGACACACAAAAGCACACTGACACCTCCCAAGCCTATCAACCTACGATATCCCAAAACAAAAAAAACACAGCACACCACCTGAAGACCCCACCCAAGAAGGCAAAAGGAATCTACTAAGCACCCTACAGACCAGGCCAAATATAATAGCGAAACCTAACGACAGCGATAGGCAAAAGAAAACAAAGAGAGAAAGAGCCCACAAATAACTCGCCGACAGCATCACAACGGCTAAACGAACACACGAAAACCAACAAAGTTCACTACAAGCAAAACTCCCGCGCCACTAACTTACCAACACAACGCATTGCCGGCGAAAACTAGCACAACCACAGAAGTCATCCCGCAAACCCTACCAGACCCCCACAGCCACACGAACATACGCCAACAGCATACGGAGAGCCACGACCAGTCGCAACCGATAAAGAACTTTCAAATAAACAGAATAACCATAGAAAACTATCAAGACGGAACCCAAAAGACCAAAAACAAAAGCAACGCCAAAGCCAAAAAATCCCGGTGCGCACAAGGTACCACCCAAAAATATGTGGACGCTCCGAGTAAAACCAAAACGCAGGAGACACTCAAGAAAAGACCACCCCAGACCAAAACATACTATAAAAAACGCACACGCCTAAAACAAGTAAAAGCTAACACATAAAGCAGCAATCTAAGAAACAGAACCCTACAAAAGAAAAACATCCAAATAAAAAACACACTCGAACCGACAAGCAATAAACAACTAGGTATTAACGACAAAAGGAAAACAAAAACGCCCGAACAGCAAAGAACCTTAAAACCAAAAAGTCCATAAAAAACAGGACAAAACCAGGTACAAAAGACAGCGGATTAAATAATGCAGTAAGAAAAAACAACAAAGAAAACCAAAAAAACTGAAAACGCCAATAAAGAACAAAATTCGAAAAAATAGATCGCAAACACCCAAAGGGACCAAAACCAAACGCTAAGAACGATAAACACTAACACGCAAAACAACAGACTAACCACTCTAAAATCCAGAGCTCCCTCACAGAAAGCTCCACACACGCGAGACAACGCTACGAAGCAAATCCTAAGCAAGACGACACCCATAACAATACAAACAAGAATTAGCAGGTTCGACCCAGACCCCGAGGCCCCAGAACATACCCGCCTGCACCCGCATACACCACCCGCCATCTCCCGTGTCGCAACACCTCAACCCCGCCTCTCCCCTCCTGGCCTCTCCCCCCATCACCTCTTATCCCCCTCCACAACTACCTCCCTCTCCCCCACAACATGAGCTCTACCCCCCGATCACACCCAATCCACACCACTCACTCACTCAACCACCCCCACCCCCCCCCTGCACAACACCACGCAACCACCGCCCACCCCTTGGTTCAACCCCCCAACCAGACATACCCCAACGACAAACTGAACAACTACTAAAAGGAAGACAGCTAAGGGTAAGACACCAAAAAACAAACAGGCCTAATATAATTAAACAAAAAAAAACAAAAGCGCCCCACCACGTGCGAGACGCTACCAGACTACGCCATAGGAATTCTGAAAACAACCAACCCATGAAAAGGCTACAGATCAGCCAGAACATATAAACAAAAAGAAGCATCAAAAAACCCTCGCCTACGACTAGCCAGCCAAATAAAAAAGGAAAGTGGACACCCCAATCAAACTAACCCTAAGCTTTACTTCTTACGAAACCCTGAGCATCACCACTCCGACCCTCATCCACTTCAACATCACCTAGAACAACCACACCCCTCAACAAAGACACAAACCCAGCCCAGATGCATGTCAGATTGACCTTGTCTCAACACACCTCGCTTAAAACAACAACCAAGTTAAGCGCACGCCTACCAGCTGAGAAAATGAACCGGCACAAAATCCAATCGTAAGAGCGGGAGACTGCTACACAACCAAAAACTAAAACCCCACACTAAAGTACAAAACCATCAACCAGACGCAGACACGAACCACACAAATGGCAACGCAAGTCAAAGCAAAACGAACATCGAAGAGCAATCATAAGACAACGCCCTATAAGCCAGAAGCCCAGCACGGCAAGTGTGGTCGCAACGAGGCGACAAAACAGAATCACACACCCCGAAGATAAAGATAACGAAAATAACCTAACAGAGAAGCCATAGACAGAGAAATAGCACAAAGAAAAAACAGACAAAACAACCTAACAAAAACATAAATCTAAATACCAATCGCAACTCTAGAGCAGCACACCTAACCAACAAACCACGACCAGAAAGAAATCCAAACGGACAGGCCACAAAAGTAAAAGAATAGCTAAGGCACAAGACAAGGGAAAGGACTACAAAAACATAACGTGCAGGATAAGGAACAACCGCTGGACCAGACGAAACGAACGGACAACCTAGGACAGCGACCACAGGAAAAAGAACACAGCACGAGGCGGCCATACAAAAAAACGAACTAAAAAACGAAATTATAAGGACCCAGAAAAAATAACCAGCAAGTAGCAGAAAACAACAAACAAAAAACGAACCACGGAAAAAAGTGTAACAGATAAACGGGAAAAGCGAAACACAAAAACACAAACCGAAAACAGAACCCAAGGGGGAAAAAGACAAAAGCCCGAGAAATAGGAACGCGCCCCCACTACAAAAAACCGACCAAACCAAGACAAAAACCAGAAAAAACCTAGGACACTCAGCACAACCCAAAATCTAAAAAAAACAACATCCGCCGGAAAAAAAAAAACAACCCAACCCCAACAGCACCTAGGATAAGACGATCGGGATCCAACCCGGAAACAACCAAATACGAGAAAGACCCTACGCCAAATCTACACGAAACCAAGCAGCAACGAGCAACTGCTAAGAGACTATCACACACAAAGAAAAAAATTAACACAGAAAGACGCCCCACACAGAGAAACAGTAGCGCAACCACAATAACAACATTCCTTGCAGAAACCCAATAGGACATCAACCGGTAAGTCGTACAAGATAGAAAAACGCCGAAACGAAAGCGGATAAAAAAAAAACGCACTATAGCACAACTACAAAGGCAAAACTCCGCAACAAGAAGCTAAACCAAACATCGACAAACAAGCCAGGTGCCCAAAGACTCCAAGAAAGGAGACAACAAAAACGCGCGCTAGAACGAAGAGCAACAAACGAACATGACAACAGCCAATAAGAAACAGACACACAAACAAGAAACAGCCACTATACACCACAAGAAAACTCAGACAAGCCTAAACCGACAAGCAATAATAAACAAAAGAAGCAATCGCCAAATACCGACAAAATCAAACTAACCACAAAAAAGCCGGACAACAAAAACTAAAAAAACATCAACGAAAAGCTAACTACAAATAACAAAAGAAAGGAGAACATGCAAACAGACATAAGAAGGACAGAGACACCGACGACCGAAACAGGAAATCAATAAACGTCCAGAAGCACACGACGACGAAGCCAAACCAAAGCAAGACCAAACCACCGGCACCCAAAGAATCACAAGATCAAAGACCAAGTACAAGCAAACATAAAAACCCGCCACAGAACTAACACACGTAAGAACCTAATCAAAAAAGCAGCAACCCAACAAAGCTCACACAGCGGAAGAAACGATCCAACCAAAACAATAGAAAACTGAAACAAAACAAATCACAGCAACGTAAAACGAACCACTAGGAGACTAAGCAAACGAAGAGCGCAATGACATAACTCCACCGCACTATACTAAGCGGACACGAACTAACAAAACCACAAGCAACGTAAAAAACAAAAAACACACAAATATAACCACAGGAACAATCAAATTAGAAAACAAAGAAACCAGACAACCCGTAAACATAGGGGCCAACCACAAGGATTAGACCTAACCATGCAAGTCAAAGATAAAGGTAAACATCGTAAGGAGCGAACCAGACGAGGACCACCGAAAAGCAGAAAATACGTAAAGCATGTGCACACAAAAACACAAGAGAAGAATACCGGAGAACAGTAGCCAAGGAATTTCAAGCAAATAGAGCACCCCGTTAAAACCCAACATGGGGACCGACAAAAATAACCTATACAAACAGAAAATGGACGAAGAGTCACAAGCCCCGACAAAATTCCCTCTACGAAGAACTAAGGTGCACAACTAAACTACTCCACAAAAGTTGAGCTCACAAAGCCGACTTAGTAGACAAACAAACGAAAAAAACAGAAAAAGAAACAACGTAACTAAACCATACCTAACAAACCCACCAAAACGGACGGCAACAGAGCAGGGCCATATTGAGGCCGGTCTGCGTTCTCACCAGCAGCAAACCAGACTGGAGTCCACATGGAACCGCACCGAGACCAGCTCCATATGGTGGTCTCGGTGCAGTTCTTTAGTCCGGACCAAATTTAACTGGTCCACTTTCACACCTGCTCAAACAAACCGTACTTGCAGGTGTTCCAGACTCCAGTCCGCTTTAAGTGGACTAAATGGTGCAGGTGTGAAAGCACCCTCAGATCCAAACGTTTCAATCTGCAAAAAGAGTTAACCCCTCCCACCTGTTAACAGAGCTCAATGGAGCAAATCCAGACCTCAGTACGAAATGAAATTAGTATGATGGTATGGTAAGACCAGGCAGAAAATACAGTAATGGTTGATTTTCAGATCCAGATCCAGATTCTGTTTTCTGTCATGAAGAGCTGCACATGCCTCAGTTGTTCTCCATGTGGGACATTCAGAGGAGTGACTAGTTTGAAAGAGAAGCTGAGATTAGCGCAGGAAGAGCGGATGATTCACTGGACACTGAGGAGGCGGGACGTGAAAGTCAGATGCAAAATGTCATCTCATCGCTATCGCCACTATCGCTCTGCTCAAGACCTTCTGCAAATGACTTTTTTATCAGCTCATGGCGCAGCGCTGCTTCCTCTTAGCGAGCTGTTTACTCTAAGAGGACTTATGAACGACACTTTTCTAAATGGCTTAATCACACATGGTTGAAAGAATATGAAGGATTATTATTTAGTCATCGCATGGACGGTGCACATTGACCAAAATAAACTGCAAAAACAAACCTGGTGTGCATGTCCTGTAACAATATGCAACAAGCAAGTATACAGAAAGTGAATGATTGAGTGAAGAGTCGCAAAGCAAATTCAGACAAAATAAAAGATAAGGCAAATACAAAACAGTGAAGCATAAGTAGACAGATGAAGACAGTAGCCTGAGATTTGCAAAAACAGAGAGATAAGACATGCAGGTTCAGAATAGCCATAACAAAACAAAAGCGTAGACTAAGAAAGCAGTAGTCAGTAGTTTGCTCAAATCCACAATATTGAGATCGATAATTATCTGCATTATTATCTATATCAGAGGTCAGTTTGAGGAGAGCTCAAGTTTTCAATGAAATCACAGAATAGTAATACAACTTTCATGTAGTAATAAGTATTTTTATCAACTCATTAAAAAAAAATTGGGTATAGCTTCTTTAAGCTACATTACTTTCTTACTAGTGTATGGCAATAATAACATTTAACTATTATAAACCCTGGCTGTATGCTAGGGCTATAACATCGTGCATATGAAGGGGTGCTTGAGGAGTGTGTGTGTGTGTGCATGTGTGTGTGTGTGCATGTGTGTGTGTGTGTGTGTGTGTGTGTGCGTGTGTGTGTGTGTGTGTGTGTGTGTGTGTGTGCGCAGCTTTCTCAGCGTTTACTTCACTACAGCTCGTGCTCTTGCTGCAGTGCTGTTAGCGTCTCCTCCGGCTCCTCTCACCCACAATCCAGGATCTCAACAAGAATAACGACTCATAGGGCTCTAACTTTGCAAATTCATCAAATGTTTTCTAACAAAACAATGACAGCATGTTGTGGTCTGATGGTTTTGCTTTTACAAGGCAATGTGGCAATAAAGAATATGTATTCAATATGAAAAAATAAATATGTCCTATATGTCACACAATTCCTACATAGTTCATTTCCAACTATATATTTGTTTTAATCCAAAAGTGAAATTAAACGTGCTGGTCTAATTATTTGAGAATTGATACTTTTCACTCCTCAGTGTTCACTTGTCTGCTGTCCATCAGATACAAAGACATGTCCATGTGTCCAGTGTCTCTTGTTACAATGGGCTGTTTGCCCTTGGGAAAGCGCCTCCATTAGCAGAGAGAATTTACAGTGGCCAGAAATAGTGGCCGGGACAGTGCAGCCAGTATTTGAAGAGGGCCTGTTATCTGTGGCAGCGACAAGAAGAGGCCACGTCCCGATATATGGAGAAGATAGTGCACACGCTGTTCAGGGAATAAGAGCCAGGACTGGACCAGAGAGAGCCATGATCTGAGTATCTGTCGGTGATTCTGAACGCACTGTTTTTACACTATTTAAGAGAAACCATTTAGAGAAATAAAAAGTTCAGACGCAATTCGAAATGTATCCAGTCTTTTATTTGAGTGAATGTCGCAATAGCATAAATCAAAAGTTATTTTTTCAGAGGGTTTTTTTCCCAACTCTACTGAACTCAAGTAAATCAGGTAAGATTGGTCCTGGGTTCAACTCAATGTTCTCTCTGTGTATTTGTGAATTTTCACTGTGTGCTCCTGTTTAAAAAGGTATTTATGCAAACAAGAAGCAAGGGGACGGTTCATGATCTCCATATGGCATTCCACCAAAAATCAAGTGTTATTTTCACGCAAACAAACTACATCACATAAGGGTTTTCTGAATAACATCTAAAAAGTCTTTGGTTCTGGAACAACATCTTAAGATTTCCATGAAACCGCAAAGTTCCGAGTGATCTCAACGTAAACATTGGTATGAGACAGAAATACAATCTCTTGGAACATGTTTGGAGCCAGCGGCCTTCATTTTGAACATCTCTGTATCCAGTTTAACTAGAGATGATCTTTTTCCCTTTTATTTGCCATTGAGAACTGCCACGGACAGATAGGTTGTACCTTGGCAGCCCCTCTAGAGCCGCCACCTCCCTGATTAAAGGCTGTATAATAACAGTGGATTTAATTTCTAATGTATTAGACAAACTTATGTACCTTTGCTTTTAGAGCTGAAGTGGACACATTTGAAATCTACCTGTGGACTTTGGGACACTGAGGTTTCAAAAAAGAGATCGGACTTACTTTACTTAACAAGATGAAGTGTCGACAGATCCAACCTGCATTTTCCCCACAGGCCCTGGGAGCTTCAAGGGCTTGCTCAATTTTGGGAGGATGCTTTGTTCTCCCTCATGTCATGCCTAGTGCCCTGCTCTTGACTCAGACTGAAACAAAGGGTTCTCTTGGCAGTACTAGACGTTTGGAAAAAAGATGAAAGCAAACATTTTCTCTCCACGGTGCATATCCAAGGCTATGGAGAGCTCCAACAACTTGTGGGCCGACACAAGTTCCTGGCCCTGGCCCTTGTATCTTAAAAACTATTTTTAAGAGAGCTTCACCCACAGGGCTCAGCTCACTGCACATTGTCTACATAAGTGGAGCTTAAAAGTCCTCCAACAATCTTTTACAGAAAAAAAAAGATCATTGGGGAAATGAGAATTTCATTGTCAATAATCATTATCATTTAAGCTATAATGTATAGCTTAAATGGAAGCAATTACTCAATGCTTTTGTATGCCGTCTTCTTTCCTCTGGAAAATGGCTTTAAGGATGGTGGAAAAAGTCGTTCTTGGTCCAACGCTACGTTCCAGATGTGTGTCAACACTGAGGGTGTTTTATTTGGTCTAGGTTCTGGTCGGAAACAATGAAATCGGATGGATACATTAAATCATTGCAGCTTCTTAACAACTGGACTTTAGTGCCTTGACACCTGATACCTAATTTCTGTAATAAAACAAAGCGATGTAAGTTAGTTACGCCATAGGAAGTGCAACTCCTTAAGTAGAATACAGTCTTGTTGTGCGCAGCTTTAATTTGTTAATTGTGGTATATCTGTTCTGATGCTGTATAGTGTAACAAGATAGTATTTTGTGACAATGTCATCAAGGTCTGGTTATCCAAGCATGTGTCTTTAAAGGAGAAATTAAGCCTGGTGCATGATGGTTCCTCTGGGAGCTGTGGCCACTTCTGCTTATGCTATTTACGCCCTGTTTGTCCCTGGTCACTACGGTAAATACAAGCGCAAGTGGAATAGTGCAATTGTGTAAGTCAGATACAAGTTTATTTCCACTTGTCAATTGATAACCACTTTTTCACACATGTAAAAAGATATGTTTATATTCTATCCAAGAAAATGATTTTCTTATGGTGTAGAAAGTGTAAACCTTTATGAGCATGTTGTAATTATCTTTTTCCCCATCTTTGAGTAATGAAAGGAGCAGAAAGGTACATACATAAACTTGCTTGAGTTTATAAAAGTATTTATTTCACTTCACTTGTGGGGTATTTTTCAAAAAAATAAAGAAATCATGTGTGACCAGAGGTTGTTAATATAGTGAAACAGAGGGTCATATATTGACGGTTCACATACTTGATATTTGACAGTGTAAAAGTACTCGTACTACAGTCTGACAGTGTCACAGTACTTACTGCAGTCGTATCTGTGACCGAGTAACAGTACTCATCATACAGTCTGACAGTGTAACAGTACTCTTACTGCAGTCGTATCTGGGACAGTGTCACAATTATCATTTTAAATCTGTACATTGGATGTTATGTCTGTTCGGCTCCTTCTCTGTGACCAAACACACATGTCCAGACTCTTTTTATTCCAAAATATGTTGTAGCTTAAGTCCTGCTTCATGTGGGATAGCCATCAGCAGTATTATAGGTGGTACAAAGCTGCACTGCTCATGGGCTGCAGTAGTCCAGCTTTACAGCGCTAGCTCACAGCAGTGTTATGGTACGCCGGTAAAAGTGCGTTGCTCATGAGCTGTAGTAGTCCGAAGCCTCTGTGCTGCTCTTGAAGCTTGTGTCTGCGCTCGCACCCCTGACCCCTGGCCCCTGGGGCTCGTGCACTAGTGGGAGGAACGTGTCAGTATGACATGTGTGCAAGGAGATACTTGCAGCGTCTCCGTGTGCATGCCCGAGGAGCTGCGCCTGGCACGAGCGCAGCGCCATGAGCTCGATCTCGTGCTTTGCGGCCGTCTCCAGCACCTGCTGCTTGTTGTAGAACAGGACAAAATTGTTGATAATGGGATGGATGGGCAGTGCAATGGCAATCACCCCGCACAGGAAGCTGATGGCAGCATTACACCTACCCAGGGTGGTCTTCGGGTACACGTCCCCATAGCCCACTGTGGTCATGGTGATGACGGCCCACCAGAAGGACTGAGGGATGCTGGTGAAGAGCGTATCAGGGTGGTTCTGTTCCATAGTATACCCCAGCGCAGAGAACAAGAACACTCCCACACCCATGTACATGAGCAGCAGCCCCAGCTCCTTAAAGCTGCTCTTCAGAGCGGAAGTCAGGGTCTGCAGGCCGGACGAGTGTCTTGCCAATTTAAAAATGCGCGCGATGCGCATGATACGTAGCGCCTGCACCGCCTGCTGCACGTTGGCCAGCTCTATGACGCCTGCGCCTAAGCGCGTGAGTACGAGCACAACGTAGAAAGGCATGATGGCCATGAAGTCTATGATGTTCATGAAGGCCAGTGCAAACTTGAGTTTGTGCGGACAGGAGAACAGGCGCAGCACATATTCCAGCGTAAACCAGCCGATGCACGCGCTCTCCATCATCTCCAGAGTGGGGTGCTCCGAGCGCACACCCTCCGCGTCCTCCACCTGCAGCTCCGGGATGGTTCCCACGCACATGACCACGGACGATAGCAGGATGAACACAAATGACACTATGGCCACTATGTGCGCGGCCATGGAGGACTCGGGCTTCTCCATGAGCCGCCACACAGACGCCTGCACGCGCTGCCAGCCCCCGGTGTGCGGACCCCCATCTCGGTCCACCAACAGGGTCCGTACTTTCTCCGCGATCTCCTGCAACTCCTCTTGCACCTCCCGCAGCGCACACTTGCAACAGTCATCCAGACAGTCCGCGGGCACGCGCCAGTACTCCATCTCCTTGAGGAAGCACATTGCGCACACGCCGCGCTTCATGTGCACTTCCCCGTACACGTACAGCTCCAGGATGCTGCGGAACGCCTGCGGGTCGCGGTCAAAGTAGAACTCTCTGGTGTCCGGGTCGTAGTCATCACACAGCGCGAGCACGTCCTCTGGAGCCTGGAGGGACGTGTGGAGTAGTTCCCCGAGGCGCGTCTCCGGGAAGCGGTTCAGCATGTGAGCGTGCAGCACCTGTCTCACCCCGCCGATGTTCAGCATCAGCTCCCGGTCCTCACTGCCCTCTGAGCCGCTACAGTCCGCGTACCGGGCCCTCTGCATCCCCCACATGACGCACGCACTTCACACTGCCCGAGCACCTGTCTCCATCGGCCGTGCGTAAAAGCGCACCAAGTCCTGTGTCCAAATACGCGCACTGTTCACCGCTGACTGCTGCTGTGAGAACTGCACACTGCTCTTCTGTGCGCTCTGCTCAACAAGTGCGCTGTGGTCAAGTCCCACGTAGTCACCAGAAGCACTTCCGGAGAACTTTTCGCGCAGTTGTTTACAAATACAATGAATTACAACGTTTAGTTCTATAACCGAAGCCCATTTCTTCTGGAGTGGTGTTGAGTGTTTACGAGCAGCCTTAACACCAGCTCCTGTCTTTATCTCTAGTTTGTCTCGTGCTTTTATTCTGAACAGGAGTTTCCGCTGTGGCCCCTTTGTCCGCATGTAACATGCGCATATCTATTGGGTGATTCTCTGTAACGGGTGCCTTTTGGGTTCTCTGAATTTTGAAAAATGACCAAAAATTATTGCATCATATTATTGCACTAAATATTACAAGGAATTTGCAATGCTTTTTGTCACGGGGTTGAATATTCTAGCTAAGAGTAGCCAGAACTAACATGTTAGCAAACACGAACACACGGCATTTGGAAATCATGAAATTGATATACTCTTCCACACAGTTGTTTGATTCTTCCTAAACAATATCTGTTTATCGCTTATCTGTGTCACAGAGTTGAAAGGTTGAGCATGACAATGTCAATCTGACAAAAACTAAAATGAAGTAAAAATGTATGCTGATAATTACCTCTCTTCACAGCATGACCTTGAAAAGACTTGAGTAACTTTCTAAAGGTTGAGTGGGTTGGACTGATCTGTTTATTTTCAAAAAGGGTGGAAAATGCTACGCCGTTACGGGGTTGATACAGTCTATGGGTTGAATAAACTTGGGGGACATGACTACAAAGTACCATTTTAAAAAAAAAAACATGCATTCTTTTCAGTTTTATTTTATTTTAGTTAGAGCAGACAAGTAAATAATTATATTAGCAGAAAAATGGGGTTAATGGAAATGTATATATGTTTTAGATTAGATGAAAAAGTAACTTTGGTCACTGCGGACATGCATTTTTGTCTGCCATCTGATACTCAGCAACCCATAAAAATGTGAATATTATTGAATATATTTTTTTTCATATATTTTCTTGTGTTCTATACAAATACACATTTTTCTTTCTGCTTCTTGGTTGAAATTTATTTTATTGGTAACTTTTAATCTTTGCGTTAAACCTCTGGGACTCAAAAGTCACCCTATTATTATTTTGCTCCTATTTTGCCATCTCTTCTTTACTTGGTACTTACTGGTTATACTTGGTACATAACTATATGCTCCCATCTCTCCCCCTTGCATGCAAACAGGACCAGGACTTGCATCCACAGGGCGGCACGGTGGCTAGGTGGATAGCACTCTCGCCTCTCAGCAAGAAGGGTTTGGGTTTGAATCCCGGTCGGACCAGGGCTTTTCTGAGTGGAGTTTGTATGTTCTCCCTGTGTCTGCGTAGGTTTCCTCCGGGTACTCCGGTTTCCCCTACCACTAAAAATATGTACAAGTGGTATGCGCCTCCTGTTCGGCGACCCCGCTCCCATCTCTGTGTGGAGTGAGAGGACAAAAATAACAATTGTAAACCGCTTTGTGACTCTGGTCTGTGAAAGGGGGTATATAAATAAAGATTACTTACTACTTACACACAGCAACAGAAAGCAAATGCAAAGGGAGTCTCACACTAGACACCAGTGTTTTGGACCAGTATTCTAATGCCAAGTTGACCTGTTTCAACAGTAAAACAGGTTTTTTTAGACATGCGTTGAAAATCCGGTTAAGGAGGAGGTGTCTTCAGTCATTGCACTTTACAGGGCCAGGAGTAATCATTATAATTGATCATTTTTAATACCTGCTCGTTTATGTCACTGGCTGCTCGCACGAGAGCAACTTTACAGTCTGGTCAAAAAGTCGTCTCCTCCAGATGTGTGTCAATGCTGAGGGGAGTATTTTTTTGGACCAGCCTAGTTTAGCTGCTGTGGACTTGAACACGTTACATGAACGGCCATTTTGAAAAGGTCGGTAGATGGGTAAAGTGATCACACATACGTTTCAACGGCGGAGATAGGCGTAACTACGTCCATTAATATTTACAGTCTATATGGTCCAAGCACAGGTGGTTGTGCGCACACCAGTCTGCCAAGTCAATGATAACCAATCGGTTCTCCTGTTTGTTCCACACAGCTCAACTGCAGATGACAGCTATGTGTTGTGTATGAAGTCTGAAATGTTAATTGTGCAGGTAATGTTCATTTATATAGCACATTTCACAGACCAAGGTCACCAAAAGCGGGTTACAATGTTCAGAAATCAGATAAATCTTTCCATTCACACACAGTGAAGACTGAGGCGAACCTCCAAACACACTGGTGCATCAAAGCCCCGACCCAACACCCTCCATTCAGTCACGCATTACTTTCATAACTATTGTACGCATGTTTTTTAGTGGTAGGAAACCTATGCAGACACAGGAAGAACATGTAAACTCCACTCAGAAAGGCCCTTTTCCGACCGGGATTGGAAACCAGGACCGTCTTGCTGAGAACCGAGAGTGCTATCCACTCAGCCGGTCAAATTGTGAAAATAAACGGTGAGAGGACGGTGCCGTGAGGGTCCCCGGGGCTGCAGACTACCACCTTAAACAAACAGCAGCGCAGTTGCACGTACTGTGGTCGGTCCATGAAGAAGTCGATGGTCCATAGTGAGGTGTTCGTCCAAACCCTCGTCCTCCCTCTTCCCCAGCAGCACAATGGCAGTCTGTGTTGAAAACACAGTTAAAAACACAAGAACATGACCTTCACAGCGTTGGTCAAGTGACAGTAGTGGGAGTAAAGTGACAGTAAAGTGATGCATAGTGTGTGCACCATGTGCACTTGAATATTGTACATAGTAATTGTAAATGTAATTATTTTATTTTATTTTTTACAGCTTAGAAGTGCTGATTTTTATTTTGCCTTGCTCTATTCTTTACCTCTCTTCTTTGTGTTGCCCTGAGAGCCAAAGCAATCTCCTAGTCTGTGACTTCCTGTTACTTACATGGCAAAAAAAGGATTCTGATTCTGATTATAATAGAAATATGAAAACAAGCAGAACATATCTGTCTATTCACTTTCCCTTCAAATAAATACTAAACTAAACTAAATGGCTGGTTCAAATTAGAACTAAATGATTTATTTTACTGCCATAACTTTCACCAAATGTTAAATACAAAGAATAGCTTAGTGAATGCGGACAGGCCCGTCCCAAGGGGGGTGCGAGGCCCTGTGCGAACTCGAAACGCGAGGCCCTGCCCTGACACTTTTTTCCCAGATCTGAGGAAAGTTTTTCCTGTTATAATCTTTGACATGAATTCAGCACCACCTCGCGCGGTGCTTGACGAGATCAGCACGCGTGTAACCGAGTGTCTTCGCTCCTATGCAGCGTTTGGCGCGCGCACGTACACACGCACACACACTCTACGTGCAATATTGGTCGCGGTCTTTTTAGCTGACATGTCTCTTTCGTCCTGTGGCAAAATGGTAGAGCAACTCAAAAGATTGAACCAAAAGGAGTCTTTTTCTTCTAATAGTTAGATTTTGGCAAAATGCGCCAAAATGGCTATGAGGCGGAGTCAATATTATTTTTTTCTCATCAAATAACGTTTTTGCCATGCCTCCACACACTCTGACAACATACGCTCCTCCTCCTCCACACTGACAACAACAAAATACTCTTCACCTCCTCCTCCACACACTCTGACCACAACAAAAACACTCCAGCTAGCTAAAGCTAGACATACAGTGTGTTTGCTAATGCTTTTAAAAATATGTTTTTGATGTGGATATTCGGACTAAACATTGGCAATAGCAGCGCTCACACACCTGTCACACCGCTGATCCTCCTCCTCCTCCTCTGCTCACACAAAGGGGTCTGCTCCTCTGCTCACACCTGTCTCTCTGCTCCTCCTCCGCGAGTATCCATCTCTCCTACACTGCGATCATTCCCGTTACTTTCTTTGTATCTCACTCAGACACTGCTAAAGTTATCTGACAGTTTTTTCGGAGGACCCGTTGCATACATAGCTGCCCGCGCGCCTGCCTGTTTACAAATCGCTTTTGGTGAAAATTTGACTTTACTTGTAAAAATGTTCTTTTGATCAAACGAAATCAAAGAGGTCCAGAGAAAGGGGTTTAGGGTTCCAAATTTGGAGTGCAGTCTGCCCTTTGGGGACCCTTGAACTAGTGTATTTATAAAATAAAATAAAAGGAAGGAAGATTGCGAGGCCCCTGTGTGGTGCGAGGCCCTGTGCGACGGCACAGGTCGCACAGCCCTTAGGACGGGCCTGAATGCGGATTTGTTGGGCTTTCTTTCCCTCTGGTGGGCAAATACAAACTGCACTCTCAATTTCTCACGTAATACACATCATTTGTATGGTTAAACTAACAATGCAATTATGTAGAAGACGAGGAAGTTTGTTGACAAGTATTTCATTATTGTTACTGTTCCAACCGGAATTTTAACCCAGGATCTTCTAGCTGAGAAGCGAGAGTGCTACACTCAGCTGATCAGACCTGTATCAGTCGATAAGACATATAAAGTTACTTGAACTGGATTGCAGTCAGTTTCACAAGTTAATTACATTAAATCGTATGCAGAGACTGACCTTTACACTCACATTATTCTAATTATTTGCTTAACTTAATAACAAGTCAAAGACGAAGGCTTACGTACCAATGGGGGCGGGTCCATGAGCATGTCCGCTGACATGCTTTCAATCTCACTCCGGGCCGGTGGGGGTGTGCCCAGAAAAATAATTACCAAAGGTTTTTGTATGGCGTCTCCTTATGTACTTCTTGAAAACAGCTTTACAGGATGGTCCAACAGATTTTTTGGACCAGTCTAGTTTAACCTCTGTGGACTTCAGAATGCACCTATGAATGGGGCTCATGCAGCGAAAGCATGCGCCACTGAGCACAAGCCAATGACTTGGCATCTTGGATCGCTGAGGCTTGGAAATTTGACACTTTTCTTTGGCAATGTTAAAAAAAATTAATAAGTGTGATACTTTCAGTGGAGTGACACTGGAGGTGGCAAGGACTTTGCCTGGGGTGTCAGTTGCCACCCCAACTACCCATGTGGCTCCGCCACTGCCAGCCTCCATCACCCGGTGAGGGAGTGGATTGTGACTTCTGCAGTGCAACGGCAGGCCTTGGCTGAGTTGCAATTAGTCGTTTATTATTTACTTCTTTTTTTTTTAAATCGTGCGTCTTTTTGTTGATTTTTTAAAAACAAAGAAAAAATAAATGAAAAGTGAAACTTTTATAATGGTGTGTAATTATCATATATTTCAAGGCACATTCAAAGCAAAAAAAACATCCACCATAAACATTGTCAATTTCATTTTTGCGGAAAACAATCTTTCCACTTTTCATATTATTACGAGCACAAAACAATATCGTTTTTGTCAGCGTCCACATCGAGCAGAGGGATCATGTCGCGAGCCACTGTGTAGTCGGCCATATTGGGAATACCAGAGATGACGCAGCAGCTGAGTGCGCTGCGGAACAGGCTGGTGGCTTGGGCCTCGCTCCAGCGGTCCATCAGGGGGTCATACGTCTCCACGCTCCATGTGGTGTTGACGCCGTTGTACCCTCCCACAGCAAAAAAGTGGTCGTTCAGGACTTCTAAGCCAAAGTTACTGCGCGTGGTGATCATGGGAGCCAGCTCATGCCATTAGTTTGTCTGCGGGTTGTAGGCCTCCACACTTCTGAGGCACTCAACACCATCAAAGCCTCCGACCTGCAGCAGAGAAGGGAGTCAGAAGGGAATTATTAGAATACAATCTGTAGAAAGAGAGCTTTTATCAAGACAAAAATTTTCCAAAACAAGAAGATGTTTGAACCACAAAGGAGTTACTGTGTATGTTGTAATGTGACACATAAAGGTGAGGATGAGAATGAGGCTTACTGCATAGATGTGGTTGGAGTAGGCAATGACCGAGACGCCGCTGCACCTGCTGGTCAAAGGGGCGATGTAAGTCCACTGGTTGGTGTTTGCGCAATAGCATTCAGCTGTTTCTAAGAACACAGCACCATTAAATCCGCCACAAATGTAGATCTGCAAAACACAAAAGATGTTTGTGTCGTCAACATTACACATTTACTTATGATAAAATGCATGTTTTCTCTTCTCTAACCTTGTCATTAAGTGTGGCACAGATGGCGTCACTCCTCTGCTGGTTCATTTGTGTGATCAGAGACCACTGATTGGTCTGAGGTTAAAGACTTCAGCCGTGTTCAGTCGTAATGCTGTTGAACTGCTCCAAACGGTTAAAACCTCCCACACAGTACACCGAGCCGTCGAGGAACACAGCGCCGTGGTAAGCACGAGGGCCCTCCTGATGGTTGGTCACGTTGACCCAGTGATTAGCCTTCCAGTCAAACCCCTCGATGACGTTGGTGGGATTGCCGCCGCTCCAGCCGCCGATCGCCAGCAGGATGGTTCCTGGAAGCCAAGACGAGGTGTTGAGGCCACTCAAGACAAATTTTCTGAAGTCAATGTGGCCGACCAGAGAGTTTTTCAAGACATTGATTTTCACATACTCGTTTGAGATTTCAGAGAAACAGACCTAAAACACACACAAGTACAACTTACGTCAGAGTGTCTCAGTCCTGAATCAACCACCACCCGCTCGCACAAATTTTAAATCTGGTGTCTTTTTTTGTTGATCCATTGAACTGAAGTTTTGTTGGGATCTGGAAATCTTCTTCAAAACAAATGCACAGATCCACTTTGATTATGGCACTTCTGCAAATAGTTCCACAAGTCTTGCATACTCTGTTTAAAGTGATTGTCTGGAGTTTGTCAGAAAGAGAGAGAGAGAGGTGCTTGATTTGAAAAAAACGACGCAAGCTCCTCCCCCTTCCTTTGTGATTGGTCTACGCCTACGTTTCCGTAACACATTTAAATGTTATTGGGAGATCACATTATACATATACATTATTAATACACATGCACGGAGGTTTTCAGAATTATTTGTTAACGTTTTAATGAAAAATATAATGTTTTTATGCACAAAAAAAGCGATCGCGGCAAACCCGGAACAAGCTATTATCATGAATTGCACATTATAGGACACATCTGTAGAGGATCTCTGGAGCCATTTTCGACTTATTTTATATTAACATTTAAGGCCAGGAGTTCAATTTAACACGTTTCTTAAAATTTGTAATTCATTTAGAGTTGCAGACTTTAACGTAGTATATAGTGAATAATGTCACAACTAGGTTTCAAACTCAGATTAAGTCACTTATTGACTCACCTTCTCCAGCAGACGAGAAAAGTGGTTTTTGCGGTTTTGGGGGTCGTGGTTGGTCCAGCGCTCAATGGCTTCGAACTCTGCGGTCTCACGCTTGACATCGAGTGTATTGTCATCAATGAAGCCCATAAGTTCCTGCACCGTCGGCTTCAGCAAGCCGCCACCTCTTCAAAGTGGCTCAGGATGAACTTCCGAGCAAACTCCTTAATCGATTCAGAGACTATGACATCAGACTGGTGCCACATGCTGATGTGGCACCTGGGAGCAGGTGGTCCTCCAAGAACTTACAGCAGATTTGGACCAGTTGTTCCAGCATCAGCTTGTTTGCGGCCTTTAGGAGTTCCTGGACGTTGTTTCTGCTCAAAGATTGTGTGGATTGAGTGTATATCCAGTCCAGAATCAGAGCCATGGTCATTGGAGAGATTTCGTTCAGTCTGAAGAATTTTTCATTCTAACATGGCTGTAAAGAAACAATAAACACAAACATTCACATTATTTTATCAAGTATTGAGTTGTCAGTCTTTAGTTGTTCGGTTGATTAATTGGTCAATGATTTCTCCCTCAACTAAAAATGTTGTTAGTTTATTATTGAATTAATCAAAAAGATATGGATTACTATTGGAAAACTACAACAACCAGAACCCATTGAGCAAATGTTGGTATTACATCAATCCAGGTCCAACTTCCCGTTCACACGTTTATCACTACATGTTTTTATTTAAAAAATCTTCTGACTACAGTTTACACCCGATACATAACACATAGTTTTGATAACTTTTTGCCATTCTCTCTTTAAAGGTGACCAATCAATCGACTGGGCATGTCTCTAGTTGACCACAAATGTCCTAGTCGACTGTCCGCCTTGACATGTGTGATCCTGTATATATGGGTTCTTGTGTAGTACATGTGGAACTGTCTTTATGTCTTCAAAGAATGGAAGAAGATTTGATGTAAAATGTGATTCTTCCATGAATCACATTTGGTGTATGGTTGGTGTAAGTTCTTACCTGAAGAATTTGCTGGAGTGGTACAGAAAAATTTTGTGACATGGAAACTGTGAATCCTCCACTTTGAGGACACCGTCACAAAACACATTCCTGCGTCGCAAATTGTCGTAATACACGTCCATCTTTGTTGTCTGTTTGGATTTCAGCATGAACGCAGAGCACTTTTAGTCTGACCACAGTGGCTGCTGAGAATAACTATGAGAAAGTGAGGAAAGTGTCTCCATGGTGACTTTGAGTGCGATCATTTATCTTATTGTATGAAATTTCAAACAGAAATAGTGTAACAAGGATGTATATAATCAATCAGCGTGACAGTCATTATTTTGTATCAATTTGAATTAATATGCATTTTTTTGCGAGTAAAAAAAAAATCCTGTACCAAGTAATTATTACATGAGGAATTGTGGTAGTTGTTAATAGATCATACATGTGTTTGTGTTTGTCTTGCCATTAAAAGTCCTGTAAAAATCAAATGTTGAATAGACCAGACCACAACATGCTTTCTTTATCGTATTATAAAACATACAGTGCCTTGCGAAAGTATTCGGCCCCCTTGAACCTTTCAACATTTCGCCACATTTCACGCTTCAAACATAAAGATATAAAAATTACATTTTTTGTCAAGAATCAACAACAAGTGGGACACAATCGTGAAGTGGAACAAAATGTATTGGATAATTTAAACTTTTTTAACAAATAAAAAACTGAAAAGTGGGGCGTGCAATATTATTCGGCCCCTTTACATTCAGTGCAGCAAACTCAGTCCAGAAGTTCAGTGAGGATCTTTGAATGATCCAATGTTGTCCTAAATGACTGATGATGATAAATAGAATGCACCTGTGTGTAATCAAGTCTCCGTATAAATGCACCTGCTCTTTGATAGTCTCAGGGTTCTGTTTAAAGCGCAGAGAGAACCATGAAGACAAAGGAACACACCAGGCAGGTCCGAGATACTGTTGTGGAGAAGTTTAAAGCCTGATTTGGATACAAAAAGATTTCCCAAGCTTTAAAAGTGTCCCACTTGTTGTTGATTCATGACAAAAAAATAAAATTTTATATCTTTATGTTTGAAGTCTGAAATGTGGCGCAATGTTGAAAGGTTCAAGGGGGCCGAATACTTTCGCAAGGCACTGTATGTTGCCTTTTCATACTTGTCAGAGAGCCCTGTGAGTCACCATTCTACACTTTGGACAAAAAGATGATTGGCTTAGTGAGGATGACCTGCTGTTCCAGTTTCCTGTCTGAAAAAGGCCAAAATATGCCTGTATGTGAAAATGTACCAATAGAACCAGGATAAAACAATACAAAGCTTTTTTTGGAGCAGTCCAGTTTAGCCTCTGTGGGCTTCAGAATGCACTTCTTAAATGAATGGGGCTCATGCAGCTACCGCATGCGCCACTGAGCACAAGCCACTGACTTGACTTGGCATCTTGGATCGCTGAGGCTTGGAAATTTGACACTCTTCTTTGGCAATGTTCAAACAATTTCAAAGTGCGATACTTTCAGTGGAGCGACACTGGGGGTGGCAAGGACTTTGCCTGGGGTGTCAGTTGCCACCCCAACTACCCATGTGGCTCCGCCACTGCCAGCCTCCATCACCACCCGGTGAAAGAGTGGATTGTGACTTCTGCAGTGCAACGGCAGGCCTTGGCTGAGTTGCACTTAGTTGTTTATTATTGATTGACTGCGGAACCTTCCGCAGTCATTGATTGACTGCGGAACCTTCCGCAGTCAACCATTGGTTTTGTATTTCTTTATTCCGTCATTTTTTTTGACACGTTTCACAGCTTTCACATTTTCAACAATTTCCACAAGTTATACATCAAAACGTTCCACATGTTTGGGAGATTATTGCTATTACTTTTGGGACTTCAGCGATTTCCGGTTTTTCCGCAATCGGACAAAAATCTGCATTGAGAATTCTGCAATGCATTTTAATAGGCCCATGCATTTTAATAGGACTTCAGCTCTTTCAGACATTTCTACAGTTTCAATGATTCAACAGTTTCAAGGATTCAACAGTTTCAAGGATTTCAGCAGTTTCAAGATTTCAAGAGTTTCAAGGACTTCAACAGTTTCAAGGACTTCAGCAGTTTCAAGGACTTCAGCAGTTTCAAGGACTTCAGTGTAATTATGCAACCTAATAGGGATTTTTCCATGTAAACCAGTATAATGCAACTTAATAGGGATTTTTCCATGTAAACCAGTATAATGCAACTTAATAGGGTTTTTTCATGTAAACCAGTATAATGCAACTTAATAGGGTTTTTTTCATGTAAACCAGTATAATGCAACTTAATGGGGATTTTTCCATGTAAACCAGTATAATGCAACTTAATAGGGGTTTTTACATGTAAACCAGTATAATGCAAATTAATAGGGTTTTTTCCATGTAAACCAGTATAATGCAACTTAATAGGGATTTTTCCATGTAAACCAGTACAATGCAACTTAATAGGGATTTTTCCATGTAAACCAGTATAATGCAACTTAATGGGGATTTTTCCATGTAAACCAGTATAATGCAACTTAATGGGGATTTTTCCATGTAAACCAGTATTATGCAACTTAATAGGGATTTTTCCATGTAAACCAGTATAATGCAACTTAATAGGGATTTTTCCATGTAAACCAGTATAATGCAACTTAATGGGGATTTTTCCATGTAAACCAGTATAATGCAACTTAATAGGGGTTTTTACATGTAAACCAGTATAATGCAACTTAATAGGGTTTTTTCCATGTAAACCAGTATAATGCAACTTAATAGGGTTTTTTCCATGTAAACCAGTACAATGCAACTTAATAGGGATTTTTCCATGTAAACCAGTATAATGCAACTTAATGGGGATTTTTCCATGTAAACCAGTATAATGCAACTTAATGGGGATTTTTCCATGTAAACCAGTATTATGCAACTTAATAGGGATTTTTCCATGTAAACCAGTATAATGCAACTTAATAGGGATTTTTCCATGTAAACCAGTATAATGCAACTTAATGGGGATTTTTCCATGTAAACCAGTATAATGCAACTTAATAGGGGTTTTTACATGTAAACCAGTATAATGCAACTTAATAGGGTTTTTTCCATGTAAACCAGTATAATGCAACTTAATAGGGTTTTTTCCATGTAAACCAGTACAATGCAACTTAATAGGGATTTTTCCATGTAAACCAGTATAATGCAACTTAATGGGGATTTTTCCATGTAAACCAGTATAATGCAACTTAATGGGGATTTTTCCATGTAAACCAGTATTATGCAACTTAATAGGGATTTTTCCATGTAAACCAGTATAATGCAACTTAATAGGGATTTTTCCATGTAAACCAGTATAATGCAACTTAATGGGGTTTTTACATGTAAACCAGTATAATGGAACTTTATAGGGGTTTTTACATGTAAACCAGTATAATGGAACTTAATAGGGGTTTTTACATGTAAACCAGTATAATGCAACTTAATAAGGATTTTTACATGTAAACCACTATAATGTAACCTAATAGGGGTTTTTACATGTAAACCAGTATAAAGCAACTTAATAGGGATTTGTACATGTAAACCAGTATAATGCAACCTAATAGGGATTTTTCCATGTAAACCAGTATAATGCAACTTAATAGAGATTTTTCCATGTAAACCAGTATAATGCAACTTAATAGGGATTTTTCCATGTAAACCAGTATAATGCAACCTATTACGGATTTTTCCATGTAAACCAGTATAATGCAACCTAATAGGTTGCATTATACCACCAGACCAAGACCCAAACGAAGACTCAGACCACCACCAGATAATGACCACAGACCAGGTTTCCTTAGTTACAGGAACCAAATTGTTTCAGCGGTGAGGGGATTTTTCAGTTTCAAGGACACTTTCAATACATTCAGTAGTTTCAAGGATTTCAACTGTTTAAGAATTTAACCAGTTTCAAGGATATCAGGAGGTTCAAGGATTTCAGGAGTTTCCACACTTTCAACAGTTTCCAGGTTTAAAAAAGTTTCAAGGATTTCAGGAGTTTCAATGTTTCAACAGTTTCAAGGATTTCAGGAGTTTAAAGGTTTCAACAATTTCAAGGACTTCAGGAGTTTCAAATATCTATCAAGTATTTTAACAGTTTCAAGGCCTTTTAAAGGATTTCAAGGATTTTTTTTAGCAGATTTCCACATTAGATCTGTTCCGCAGTCAATCGCAATGGCTTCAGCCATTGCAAGTTTCTAGTTTGTACCTATTTTTTTTTTTAAATCGTGCGTCTTTTTGTTGTTATCTTTTAAAAACAAAGACAAAAAAAAATGAAAAGTGAAACAGTCTTTTATAATGGTGTGTAATTATCATATACTTTCAAGGCACATTCAATGAAAAAACCCATCCAGCATAAACATGGTCACTTTTGTTACTTTGTCACAAACATTAATCTTTCCACCTAAAAATATATTTGTTATACGTTTCTTCCTGTCTGCGGTTCCACAAAACTACATGGCGCGCTGTGATTGGCCGAAAGTCCACGTTGCTTAGTGATGACCAATGAGCGCGGGCCACGGTGAGTCTTTCCTGACGCTACATATCAGGGAGAGGCGGTGACGCGGATAGTGCAGTTTGGAGCATACACAGAAGATCAGCTTCTGCAAGCAACATGCAGCTCTTTATAGTCGGTAAGTGTTCTGCGCACAAAGTGGCTGAGTATGGTTTTCTTAGATCTGTGTTGTTCTGCGTGGTCTTGCTCGTTAACATGACGGTAGAGGCATCATTGACAAGGCCCTTTGTTGGAATGAGATTGCTAGCCCTAATATCTGCATTAGAGCCAAACAAGTCTCAAAATATGGGTTAAATTTACACCGTTTTGCTTTCGGCTCATTTAAAGTAATTGTATTTCCATGTCGCGTTTGAATGGGGGGTTTACATATTGAATTGGCAAGCAACAACCAAAAATCTCATGAATAGGTTAGATACAATGGCATTAACGCTGGATCAGCATATTCATTTGACCAAGTAGTGCTGAATATATTCACAAAAGTAAGCAACATTGATCCAACATTTCTGAGCAGTGTTGCAAAGTTTAGATTTGTATCAGTCTCA
This sequence comes from Knipowitschia caucasica, assembly GCA_964034765.1. Classification (NCBI taxonomy): domain Eukaryota; kingdom Metazoa; phylum Chordata; class Actinopteri; order Gobiiformes; family Gobiidae; genus Knipowitschia; species Knipowitschia caucasica. The sequence goes on from OZ035839.1 coordinate 7,642,010, forward strand.
TCTTGCAGTCGACTATTAATTTAGTAGACATTCTTGTTATCAAACTATTCATACTGTTTCACTTATACAGCTTTTTCAAGTCTGATACCGATTTTGATACTTTGGCCTTCAATATCTGCTGATGCCAACATGATATGAACCAACAACTGTGAGGGGAATGAATACAGGTTTGCAGTTATTTGAGGAGAGAAAAATATTATCACAAAATGGGTCCAATGGTGTTTTCAAGTGCTGGTAGTTCTGCAAGCTACTACAGAATAACTTGCATCTGAGTAAAAGACTTCAAAAATACATTCTAACTCCTATAGGATCTATGCGTTGACTTGTATCAGCTTGAGCCAGACACCAAAGTAGTTTTCTTTTATTCAGTTTTTTGAGTGACCATTTGCATTACCATAGAACAGATCTCTAATGTGTGTGAGCATGAGAGCCCTAGAGACCTGACCTTGGAGGAACAGACCAGAATTCAAGCGAAGTATTGTGTTTCTGTGTGTGTGTTTAGGACTGCTGGGCTGCTCTCTGGTCCTCTCAGCTCAGGCCCTGTATTCCTCCAGTGATGATGTGGTCGAACTGACTCCATCTAACTTCAACAGAGAGGTGCTGCAGAGCGACGGCCTGTGGCTGGTGGAGTTCTACGCCCCATGGTGAGTTTCCACTGTCTTGTTGTCTTGCTGGAGATTTACTGTATGTAATTACTGCAACTATGCTCCATTCAATGGCACAATGTAGTTTGAGGCTGTAAGTTGAGGCTGTTTACACATTTCAATGTGTAAACAGGGCGGCACGGTGGCTGAGTGGATAGCACTCTCGCCTCTCAGCAAGAAGGTCCTGGGTTCGAATCCCGGTCGGACCAGGGCCTTTCTGAGTGGAGTTTGCATGTTCTCCCCGTGTCTGCGTAGGTTTCCTCCGGGTACTCCGGTTTCCCCTACCACTAAAAATATGTCCAATAGTTCTGGCATGCGCCTCCTGTACTGGTGACCCCGCTCCCATCTCTGTGTGGAGTGAGAGACAAATGCCCATAATTAACAATTGTAAACCGCTTTGAGACTCAGATCTGCAGTGAAAAGGCGGTATATAAATAAAGATTACTTACTACTACTTACAATGGTTTTCTACAGACTTCAGATGAGTCAAAGTTGTTGTTTACTTGTAGGTCAGAACAGTCAGTATCTGGTGTGAACACAATTTTCCTTACGCAGTGCAGCCCTTGATCCATATATTGATCCAATATTATTTATTGCGAAAAGCTTAAAACACCTGTACAGTATTCATGTTGTCATCTGTGAGGTGAGATTGTCTCAACAAAGAGGTGCTCACTGAAACACACTTTGAAGTCTGACAGCGATGGCCCTTCATACTTTTAGGATCAAAAGCTCTGAGTTTCAACACCTTTTTTATAGAAAGTCACATTTGAAAAATATTTGGCATGAAGTGACCAGATTCCCACACTCTTCATTAGGTTGTAGAGGTCTAAACGATATTACAAGATTTGGCGGATTTGTTCTATATAAGACAGGATGAGCATTTCTAAACTATATTACTGGATGTTACATGAAAATCTTTTCTTTATCTAAAGTATGACAAAGATGAGTCTTTTCTCCATTCGAAGGAGAAAACTAAATCCAAGGCTAAAAACACTGATAGGTTGTCAAATTGACATTTCAAGTCAAAATACACAAATTCTTTAATTCAAGGATAAATTCTGTCTTATCTCTCTGGATTAAAATGTGTGTCACTATCTGACATCGGCAGAGTGTGAAAGCCAAAGCATCAAGAAAGTGTTCTGTTCAAGATTGTTTTATTAATGACCCACGTGTTTGGATGTAATTAATTTTGTAATGGTGATGACCAACATCCTGTTAATTTTCATACTGAGTGTGTGTGTGCGTGTGTGGTCACAGGTGTGGTCACTGTAAGAGCCTGGTCCCGGAGTGGAAGAAGGCCGCCACTGCCCTCAAGGTAAACCGGTACTCTGTTTACATTCTGACAGATAACATGCTTTGCCTCCAGACATGACAAGATCACATCTTGGGGCTGTGGCGGGATTTTTTTATTTTTTATTTCTGTATTGACAATGGATACAGTTCAAAGAAAGAAAAAAAAAAAGTGTAAATTCATTCATTCATTTATTCATTCATTCATTCATACATACATTCATTCATACAACAAAACAATTCTGGGTTTAAAACAAAGTTCAAAAAGACAGTACTTTCCTTATCTGCTACCTTTTTATTATTAAAAATTTATTTTTGCTTTGTTTTCTGCCAAAGAACAAAAATAAAAACAAGCACGTATTATTATCACTGTCATTTGCTGCAACTTAAATCTGGAATATCTTTATCTTTCATCAATAAAAAGAAAAGAAAACTATGTAATAAAAGTCTAGTACATTCTTGACTCATTTATGTCTGAAAATAGAAAACCATATAAGTAAAAAACGGGACCACCCTCGCTCAGCTCTGTGCGTCAAATACTGTTTTCTTATGAGATGACTACAGCAAGAGCATTTTACGTTAGCCTCTTTCTGTTGGGATAAACATAATATTTATGAAAGAAAAGGGTTTGGTTTCCCAGCTTGAATTATAGGAACTTTGGCCATTTCAGTGTTCCCTCTCCTCTTATCGTCAGCAGCAGCACCTTTGTTATCTGCTTCATACGTCTATAAACACATTGTCATCACGTCTGAGCCTCAAGACTTATTTATAACATTGCAATTTGAAAGTTTCACATATACAGTGGTATGATTATCCTCTTTTGTACTTTGGTCTGTTTTTTTTTAAGTATCATAACTCTTGATACATTTGCTGTATCTTTGCAAAGTGTTACTTTGTTTAACTTGTGCATATCCAGTACTTGTTCTGTCTTATATCCATCCTCTCTCCTCCTCAACTAAACGTGTGAAAACTTTACTGATTCGTGTTGAGCCGAGCTGCAGTTTGTAGGCGCCACTTTCCATTTAAAACTGAAAGTGATGGTGTGTGTGTGTGTGTGTTATGGGTTATGTTTACATAAAAGTACTTACAGGGTGATGTGTTTGTGAACAGGGCGTGGTGAAGGTGGGAGCAGTGGACGCCGATCAGCACAAGTCTCTGGGAGGACAGTATGACGTCCGAGGCTTCCCCACCATCAAGGTCTTTGGAGCCAACAAGAACAAGCCTGACGATTACCAGGGTGAGAAGGCCATAGCTCTAATCAAATGTGTCTTTGTATAGCCCGTAATCACAACAGCAGTAGTCTCCTGAGGACTTTACACAGATCAGAAAATCAAACTCCACTGGTCCGTGTTCTTCACCACGTTTGCCCCTAACCCATCTGAACCCATCTGTAATGGAAGCAGAACATGCTCTCACCAACACAAACACAGGGTGATCTATATGTTAAGCTACTTTTCACAGTTGTCTGGTACTTAGTTGTGGTTTTTCAGTTAATTGTCAAACGTAAGGGTTACATTTTTAATCGCACGCCTATTAATAGTTGGGTTTAATCTGTGCAGGTGGTCGCACGAGCCAGGCCATCGTGGACGGGGCCCTGAACGCTCTCAAGGCTCTGGTCAAAGACAGACTGAGCGGGAAGACGGGCGGCTCCAGCTACAAGCAGGTATGGCCGCTGGTGTGGAGACGTGTGGAGACGTGTGGCCTGTCGCGGGGGTCAGCTTGGATTTTGTTTTGTTTCAGAGCGGAGGTGGAGGTGGAGGTGGCAGTGCGCAGGACGTGGTGGAGCTTACAGATGATAACTTTGATAAACTGGTGCTGGGCGGCGACGACGTGTGGATGGTGGAGTTCTTCGCCCCATGGTGTGGACACTGCAAAAGGTACGGCCCAAAATCATAAGGCGCATTTACCTCACAAGAAATGTATTATGCAAATGGTATTTTTTATTTATTTGTTTTGCCTAATGTTCCTCATGAAAAACTAAATCCCCGTGCTCTTAGAACTTCTGGTAATGCACCCCCGCACTCTTTAGTCTAGATCAGGGGTCTGCAATCTGCATCTCTCCTGTCTCCTGTTATATTTTAATACATTAGGGCTGTAATCACAGTGCATCAAGAAATAGGGTGGAGGAGGATCAGAGCGCTTATGGGGGGAGTGGTGGGAGAGTTTGAGTTGGAGTTGCTAAAGTGACATGCTCTTGGTGTTCAGTCTGGAGCCGGAGTGGGCAGCTGCTGCGTCCTCGGTGAAGGATCAGACCAAGGGCAGAGTGAAGCTGGGAGCAGTGGATGCAACCGTGCACCAAGTCCTGGCCAGCAGATATGGGGTCAGTACACTGCTCATATACTGGTCATATACTGGTCATATACTGGTCATATACTGGTCATATACTGGTCATATACTGGTCATATACTGCTCATATACTGCTCATATACTGCTCATATACTGCTCATATACTGCTCTTATACTGCTCATATACTGCTCATATACTGCTCATATACTGGTCATACACTGCTCATATACTGGTCATACACTGGTCATACACTGGTCATATACTGCTCATATACTGCTCATACACTGCTCATACACTGCTCATACACTGGTCATACACTGCTCATACACTGGTCATACACTGGTCATACACTGGTCATACACTGCTCATATACTGCTCATACACTGCTCATACACTGCTCATACACTGGTCATACACTGGTCATACACTGCTCATACACTGGTCATACACTGGTCATACACTGGTCATACACTGGTCATACACTGGTCATACACTGGTCATATACTGCTCATATACTGCTCATATACTGCTCATACACTGCTCATACACTGGTCATACACTGGTCATACACTGGTCATACACTGGTCATACACTGGTCATACACTGGTCATACACTGGTCATACACTGGTCATACACTGGTCATATACTGCTCATACACTGCTCATACACTGCTCATACACTGCTCATACACTGGTCATACACTGGTGTCCATGTTTTGAATGTCACTCTGAACACTCCTTTCACCACTCCAGATCCGAGGCTTCCCCACCATTAAGATCTTCCGTAAAGGAGAGGAGCCGGAGGACTACCAGGGCGGGCGATCGCGAGGCGACATCATCAACGCAGCCCTGGATTTGTTCTCGGATAACGCCCCTCCACCTGAGCTGGTTGAGGTCAGTGCCTAAACAAGAAGAAAATATTAATCATGGTTTAATCCACGAATATTCTCTTGGTCTGTGGTCTCCCAATACTCACTTCCACAGTGAAGGCTCTGATCACTAAACGTTTGTTTGCTCCTCTGCGTGTGCAGAAAAGTGATGAGAAATAAAGTATAACCAATTATTCTTTGAAAAAGGTAGAAATTCAGACAGAAATTAATTATGATTAATCATTTCAAAAGTGTGATATTTAAATAGTGTCTTTTTTCACTCAGACGCTTCATATGGCATTATTCCGTACAGTGGTCGATGCTACTAACCATTCACACACCAGACTTTGTTATATTCATGTCTGTGTTTTGTGGCTGCTCAGATCCTGAATGAAGAGTCTGTGAAGAAGACGTGTGAGGACAGTCAGCTGTGTGTGATCGGAGTGCTGCCTCACATCCTGGACACTGGTGAGACCCTCTGCTGCTCGGCTCCTCACTGTAGCGGCTCCTCACATCTGCACATCACTAAAACGTGTGTCTTGCAGGGGCCTCTGGAAGGAACGCCTATCTGGACGTCATGAGGAAGATGGCCGACAAGTACAAGAAGAAGATGTGGGGGTAAGCTCATTGATCCAAGATGTCTGTAGATTCAAACCAATGGCCCGTGTTCATGGTCTTTTGGACGACCCAAACATTGGCAGAGATGGATAGATGATAATTATAACAGTTCAGGAAGACTTAATCTCCACAAAATCGGACCTTTTGAGAAAGCTGTAGGTTCTATTGCAGCCAAAAATGAGCCATTTTTTTAACCTTAGGACATTGCCTGGATATCCCTGGTGAGGCAAGAGGGTCGCCTACGTCCGGGCTTGGGACCAGCTCAAGCTAGCAATAGCATACCCAGTTGTTATCATTATACATTGATGGGGTAAGCCAGTACATATGAGACTTGGACGGTCTAATTCCAAATGTCCATCTAAATGACACCCCTGCACTGAAGATGAGCATTTTAAAACCAAAAGTTCCATATTTTGACCTGATATGTTATATTTGTATATTTTTGTGAACTGTGGACATTGTGGCCACATGGTTGAGGCACATGGTCATGTTTAGTGACTGTAGCATGTTCTGTTTAGTTAAAATAAGATGGAAGTGAGAATCAAGGGAGGGTTTCCTCTTCTGTCCTGTGCAGCTGGCTCTGGGCCGAGGCGGGTGCACAGATGGACCTGGAAGCGGCGCTGGGCATCGGAGGCTTTGGTTACCCCGCCATGGCCGCCATCAACACCCGCAAGATGAAGTATGCTTTGATGCGCGGCTCCTTCAGCGAGACAGGAATCCACGAGTTCCTCCGGTAACTCAATGTACACATTTTCACAGCTTCTTCTGCCTGCTTTCTCTTGTGCCTTGTCTTCAAGTGTATCCTACTGTTAACGTGTTTGTGTGTCTGTGTCTGTGTGTGTCTGTGCGTGCGCACATGACAGGGAGCTGTCGGTGGGCCGTGGCTCTACTGCGACCCTGGGAGGAGGGAACATGCCAAAGATCAGCTCAGCTGAGCCCTGGGATGGAAAGGATGGACAGGTCTGTGTTCTCACTGCATTCACAATGTGACATCACATGACCTGAGCTCGTGCACATTTAAGAAACCCTGTTTTTTTTTTTTTTTTTTTTCTGTAAAAATTGTTTTGGAAAACATGATCTTTTCCAAACCAGTTCTTGTAAAACTCTATCCCCGTGAGGTCAGTGATGGTGAGTCTGTTTGACTCGCTGGGCTGAGAGCTGATTGGCTGAGTGAGGGTGGCTCTGTTTTCCATTTCTCTTCACATTTCCAGTTTGAAAAAGCTGATCTAAGAATATGATAGTTTAGTTATATCACTAGTATAAGTATTTTTGGTTAGTTATTCAGTTATTCAGTTTTTACATTTGTTTGTTTGACTTCTCCAGCTTTAAACTATAACTAGATGTTTTCAGGGAAAAGTAAACTGCGACGACCACTGCTCCTGACAGAACCAGACAGAACCAGACAGAACCAGACAGAACCAGACAGAACCAGACAGAACCAGACAGAACCAGACAGAACCAGACAGAACCAGACAGAACCAGACAGAAACATTTTCATACATTTAAGTGTAACTGTATTTAAATACAACTAGATTTGGATTGAAACTAGCAACCCTAGTATTTTTTTGTGGAGGCCTTGATGTTCATTTCCTTCTCATGTCAACAGCTTCCTGAGGAGGAGGAGTATGACCTCAGCGACGTGGACCTGGATGAAGAGTTTCGCAAAATAGAGTTATGAGACCAGGTCTGGACACGGTCTTTAGCTCCAGCTCCACAGGACCCACTCCTCTCCCCGGGACAGTTGGGACGCTGCAGTTACTGAAATGACTCCATGTTCTGTCCCTCTGAACTGTGCACAACAACTGCTCCTGTTCCACTCTGGGGCCGGGGCCGGGGCCGGGGCCGGGGCCGGGGCCGGCCGAGTGTTTGTCTCACTATTACAAAGACACGTCCGCACAGACACACTTCTCTCGGCGCATTGTGGCAGAGCAGAAATGACATCTGCACATTGTCTATGACGGGGTTTTTGGATTTATATATATATATATATTTTTTGACTTTTTATTTTATTTTCCCTTTTCTGTGGAACGAGACGGCATCCCGCACTGAATTCAGTTCATAAAGAAAATAATGAAAATGGAGCAGAAATCGACAGCTCATGTCATCGCAGTAGGATCAGACAGAACTTGCTTTAAAGTGATGTTAGGCTAATTTGTTTTACGTCACAAGTTCTACTACACTGATTATTTGTCAAATAATTGTTTGTTTTTTTAGTGTGATTTCTAGCCCAATGTCATAATCAACAACCTGTAACAAAAAAAATAATCAAGTACTAAAATAAACTGCAGACAGACTGGGACTAAACACGTAACATTAGATTTTACAAATGTGATCCACCTCGGACTCTCCCGGACGCTCCCAAAGCCTGAGTTTGTTTTGACCAACAGAGGGACGGTCTGCATCCGGACTCCACTCGCTCAATTATTGTTCAACATGTGTGTTTTAGAAGGTGCCAGACTCTTTCACTGCAAAACTCAATCTGACCGCTGGAAATAAGGCCATATCTGTCAACGTCACAGCACTGTCTCAGAGACAGTGTCTCTCCTCAGCCCAACTCTGGGGTTTGCTCCAGTCTAATTACTTTCTTTGTGCCTTAGATTATTATATAAGAATGTGATTCACTACAGCAGGCGTTAACTGTGTGTTTTTGGATGAGGCATCTTCAGACCGCATCAAAAAAATGTCTTAAATGTTTTCCCACATTGGATCTATTCTGTCAAACACACAACATTGGAACATGTTTAATATAAAGGCTTTTTCCTTTTGAAAATGTGGATTGAGTCCAAAAGATCAAAAACCTGAATATGAAAAGGCAGCTCTGAATTGTTACTTTCCCAAAGCTTAAGCTGCTCAGTCACAGAGGTCACATTTCTCCAATAATAGATAAGAATATACAAATGTTGAGTTTTGCAGTGAAATTCTTCCATCTTTCCATCTCCTGCCTGTGATGAAATCATTGGAAAATTATTTTTGATTTCATGCCATGAGGCGAGCTACAGAAAGCCATTGCGAATCATTTGTAATTGTGTATTAGTAATGTGTGTAACTGGGGCACGAGGCAGGACAATGTGAGACTACTTGTTGTGTAGATTTTTCTTACACAACTTTATTTCAAATATGTGAACAGAACGTTTTTGTTAATAAAATAAAAAGGGAAACCAAAACATCTTCTCTGCACATTCTTTTAAGTGTGTACGCAAGAATGAAAATGTGTCGAAGGCATTCTGAGTGAGAACAGGCTCATAAAGAGGTCCCTTTCCTCAAACATGTTTTTGAGAATGTATGAGACAACATTCATGTATTTCCTATAATGTTGGATTCTTCGTTGTTGTTCTTGCTTTTTTCTAAGCTCTAAGTGTTTCTGCAGTACAGTGTTCATGGTTTTACACTGATCCAGAGCAGAGCAGAGAGTGCATGGTGCAATCCTCTGGAGGGATGCTTTTTTATTAGATTAAAGTTTGATAAAGCATTCAGAATGTCACGCTTAACCAGAGAGAAGGGAATGAAGCAGCTAATCACTTCAGAGAAAGCAACAGCACCTCTGCTGCTGTGACCCGTCCTGCTCCACCCAGAGGCTACTCCACCTCTGCTGCTGTGACCCGTCCTGCTCCACCCAGAGGCTACTCCACCTCTGCTGCTGTGACCCGTCCTACTCCACCTCTGCTGCTGTGACCCATCCTGCTCCACCCAGAGGCTACTCCACCTCTGCTGCTGTGACCCGTCCTGCTCCACCCAGAGGCTACACCACCTCTGCTGCTGTGACCCGTGCTGTTGCACTTGATTACTATTGTATCTATTGGAATGTATCTGTAGCTGGACACCTGAATATCTCCTACAGGGATCAATAAAGTATTCATCTATCCGTTTAACCTATTTTGACAATAAACTATTCAAATATGTACAGTATACGATCAGATACTTGTAATGCAGGTATTTATCCACCAGAGGTCAGTAGTTTGTGCTCCAAAGTGACACAAGTGACCACAGCAAACCTTCCTTGAACACACATACTGCAAGTGCAATGTTTAGGGATTCATGTAAAACTTAGCTGAATGTTGAAATTGTGTACGGGTAAAATGCAATTTATTATCATTTTTTTTCCATTGTATTTCAAGACGGATTTTTATCCAATAAAGTAAGCCACAGTTTGTAATATCTCTTTTATGTTAATAAATTATGTTTAACTGTATAGTCCAGGTTTATTAAGGGTAAACATGTTTTATTTATGACAACTGGTGCACATCAATAGTCATGTGCAGGGCTTCTCAGGGCTAGTATGAGGCTAGTATGAGTATGACAACGCTTAAGAAACCTGATTTATTTTGATTAGTAGTGTTAAAATGGCCATGAAGTTGACTCTCTGCACATCGCTCACACTTCAGACTAAGTTAAAAAAGAAACTGTAGAGATGATGAAAGGCAGGACACAGGGAGAACTTTGAGCTGGTTTTCTTCACGTCGCTAACATGAATGTGAACTGACTGAACCGGTCTGTGCAGGAAGCGCTGGCTTTTTAATAAGAGACATCAGGACTGCACACATTAATGTCTTCCCCAAGTCCATGTGTGTGTGTGTATGTGTGTGTGCACCAAAATAACAACACCACTCATTCTGTAGATCCTTTAAAAACCTTCATTTACAAATATAACCCTGTCCAGAACACGGGATATACTGGCGTGAATCACATGGAATGTCAGGAACAATAATCCATAAAACATTGAGCTATGTACATTGTAGTGGCTAAAGTCCACAGACACTTGTTATTATGATGATGTGACCCAACACAGTCCGGACAGTTCCATAGCTCTGTATAAACGTGATATGGCACATTCTCTATGACGAGGAACAATGTATTATTTTAGTGCTGCAGGGATTTACAGGACAAACCAAAACTATGTTTAACTTTCAACTTAAAATCACAAAGTTCCATTTTCCTTCTTGACAGGCCTCCTTCTTTTCTCATTCCATGATGCATGGACTTGGGGGAGCGTGGAGAGGTTTGGACAGTGGTGAGAATCCTGCAGTGGTCGACCTAAACTCCACCTCCTTCATCTTGCTGCGTTCATTGTGGACATTTTCAAAGAGTTGAAGCCGTGGTTTTTACTGCCGCATGCAAAGACAGATTCCACTGGGCTTAGAACCATTGGACAACGGTCCACTGACCTCCAGAGGCTCTCTCTCTGCGGGACTCCTGCTGAGGTTCTGGCATTGACCTTGTGACATTGACATTGACCATTGACACATGGCTTTGGGAAACACTGCAGCAATGGACGTCAGAGGATGGAGGAACAAACTGTGTTTGAGAGCATTACCAGAAACATTCCTCCTTTTGACTTTACTTGTCCTTTTAAAACAATGTCAAAGTGATGTCTTTTCACATGAGTCTGATGGTCTGCTCCTGCCCTTGTTAAATCGTTCAAGTTCTTTGACACACTGTTGTTGGAGCCGTTCCTGCACCTTTGACTCATGTACACTCTCTGTTGTGATATACAGATAATTCAGGCTTGTTTTTTTTGATAGGGAAAAACATTGTTAGTTGAGGCCATACTTGAAGGTGAAAGCCAGATACTGTCAGACCTCTGAAGCTAAGCAGAAGTCTGCACAAATCTCTTAAAACATTGTTTTAGCTCAATATTGAGATTACAAATGTACTAAGTATTCACGCGGCAGGGCTGTCATAGATGGTCATGTAGCAGGTAGAAGCACTCTTCAAAGACTGCTTAGGTAAAGTAATTAAAAAGTCAGAAAGGATAAGGAAGGAGATTTTTAGGTGAATTGGGATGCAGCCAGAGAGAGTCCTCTGCACGGTGTAAACACAGGACAGTCCGGTCACTCCGGTGGCGGTCACTCCGGTGGCGGTCACTCCGGTGGCGGTCCCTCCGGTGGCGGTCACAGCTGTGCAGACGTGCTCTGATCTGACTGCAGCAGGCGCACGATGGACGGGTCACTTTTGGCACCTTTTATGAACTCCTCCAGTGACAGACGACCTGCAGATCAAAAACACGTTTCATCTTTAAAACTCATCAGAAGCAGAAGCCTGACACTCTCAGCTATTCCAAAGCCATTACTCCACACGTTACCTAAAGCTCAGTTTAAATGTTAGTATTATTCATCTACATACAGGATTGGCTCGCACTGCCGTCTATACACAGATTATTGTTGGAACTAGAACTGCACGGATGTGGCAGTTCTAGTTTTCTAGGCCGTTGCCTAGAGATTTTAGCTAAAGCTAAAAAGATTTTATCTTTTTAGCTTTCTTTATGATGTTCTGTGATTATTTATGATTTTAATGCTTTCTTATTTTGTTCAGCACTTTGAATTGCCTTGTGTATGAATTGTGCTATATAAATAAACTTGCCTTGCCTTGCCAAGGAACAATACTTTGCCAACACTATGACAGCAAAACAAGACAAGTCGTAGTTAAGTTAGGCCCAAGATTTATAAATTTTTCTCAAAAAAACTGTGGCCCAGTTGTGGTTGAATCCAAACCTACAAGAAAAAAATGACCAAACTAACAAAAATATGTAATCAAATTAAAAAAAAGATAATAAAAGTATTTTTTGCCCCAACCAGCTCTGATGTTTTTTAAACTTGGCCCCCAACCAAAATGAATTTGGTACCCCTGCCGTAGACCACTATAATGTATTTCCCTCTGGTGCACGGCGCTGGGACTTTAGAGACTTATTTTGAAAGAGGGAATATTGTTTTGACCCTTTTATTTTGGTACATGCATGTCTCTGACAATCCAACATGGGTCAAAGCAACACACCTCCGTTTCCTACGTCGACCTCTCATTTGAAGCCAGGTGAAAAAAGACGGTCTGCAGTTTGTAAAAGCCTTATGACAACTCATTGTTCAAACAAAAGAACTCTGCGTCTATAAATAATGAACCATAAACAGAGTGTTCCCATCAACATGTAACACTAGCCCCACTGCGTCTACGCAAACGCAGAAGACACACGTTTTATTTCAGCCATTTGGAAAAAGACATCATCTGTAAACTGGAGCTTTCCACTGAATAAATCAAACTCAAGCTTATGGTTAAGTTTAGTACAGAGGAGTCTCTCTGGGGAGTCTGCGAGTCCTCACCCTCTTTCTGGTTCAGGAGAGTGTCTTTGGGATCGGGAAAATATAAGACACAATTTATCAGAACTAAAGCATTTATTCTTGAGCATGAAAACGAGACCCTGTGCTTCATGTTGCTTAAACATAACATATTCTGCCATTTATTACAGGAAGGAGGGCACTAACCCTTCTAAATCCCAAAATTGTGTGCACGTGCATGAGAGCCATCAGGGCTTGGTGGTGGCCCTCGGCCGGCTGCAGAGGTCTCACCGTCATTGTCAATGTCCATCTGTCTGAAGATCTTGTCTGTGCGTTTCTCTGGAGTCGACTCGTCCTCCGGCATCTTCATCACCGAAGACACCATCTTGTAAATGGCCTGACACACAAAACACACTAATGAGACATCCTGACACACACACACACACACGTGTGTGGCTTTACTACAAATGGCAAATAGAATTGATCTGAATCTGAATATTAACCAGTCAGAGGGTGATTGTCTTGGTGATTTGACCCCTCCGGGGGGTTTGTCAGGAGACGCAGTGTCTTGGAGCTTCTCCTCTTTCGTTCTTTATATTTTTTGATCCTGGATTGGTAATTAATAATTTTGAGCTATTTTACTTCTAATTTTGAGTTGTGTCCCAACATTAGAATAAATAAGTATTAGAAGCATCAATGAAACTGGGGATGTCGCAACAGGAGGCCATGAAGGAGAACCAGGACTCTCAGCTCAGTGTCAGGGGTCGCTCAGTCGCTCCGTCACTTCCACAAACAGTGACTGAGTAAATATTGATGTGCAGTAGCTGAGGGTAAAAGCAGGGCAGATAAGAGGCACAGATTGGACAGATCCACTGTGAGTACAGGGCTCAGTCCCTCATGTGTTTATCGTGGACTAGATGGGTTAGGAACCAGGCCAACTGATGGCAACACTGCATCACAAACAAATACAACTATTGTAAAAAAGAGGCCGTTATAAAGCATGTGTACGAATATAGTAGAATGATTGTTAAATACATGGTGTGGACGTTTATCTCTGTAAGTTCTCCTCACCTGTACGATCTCCAGCATCTCGGCTCGGCTGATGTATCCATTGCCGTCCAGGTCGTACATACTAAAGGCCCAGCGTAGCTTTTGCTCCAGTCCTCCTCGAGAAGTGACACTCAAGGCGATGATGAACTCCCTGAAGTCTATGGTGGTGTCTCCGTTGGTGTCGAATGTGCGGAATACGTGCTCGGCAAACTTGGATGCGTCTCCATAGGGGAAGAAGTTGGCGTAGATCTTCTTGAACTCGTCCACAGTCAGGTGTCCTGTGGGGCAGTCTTTGAGGAAGCCGCGGTACCACTCCTGCAGCTCATGGTCACTGAACTCTGTGTTCTCCCTCAGGTCATTGAGAACCTCTGGACGCAGCTTACTGTTCTGTTTGCCCATGGCTTCGACGCGTCGCTACAGCAGCTCTCTGCAGGACACAAGAGGAGGCAATCAGGTTGCACCAATCATTTTAGTAAAATGCAGATAATTGGAACAACATTATAATAATACAACTGCTGTCCTACAATTCATTTTTAAAATTAGGATTAATCGCGTGAATGTTATGGTTAACTCTCGATTAATCGCAAATTTGTATCTATTCTTTATGTCCCTTGAATTATCATTTTGTTGCCAAAGTGAATTGGCTCAGTGTGCAATGGTTTTTTACTTAAAACTTGTAGTGCTAAATTTCACACCCACACTTGATGCAAAATGTCAGACAATTCAATGCTGTCAATGAGAAGATGTAAAACATGTATAATTGGTAACAACAAAGACCCTTCAACTTAATCTCAGATGAGCCGATGAAAACTGGTGCTTCCAACAGCGCTGACGACAACGAGATCCACTGGGGCTGTTTCCTACAGGTCACAGTGGACTTTTCATTTCTATTGAATTAAATAAACTTTATTTTTTTGTATAGCCTTAAAATCACAACAGGAGTCGTCTCGGAGGACTTTACAAATTTGTCATTCAACCAACAACAGATTAGAGAATCAAACCGTTTCTATATTGTTTTGGGTAGATTTAAATTTACAAGTAACTATAAAGTAGTGACTATATAGACAAGTAGTCCATAAATATGAAATTTATGCCAAACAAGATTCTTATCTGCGTAGGTTTCCTCCGGGTGCTCCGGTGTCCCCTACCACTAAAAACATGCACAATAGGTCTGAATGTAAATGAGAGAGTGAATGGGTGGTGTTGGAGCTGATGGTCCAGTGTGTTCTGGACTCGCTTCTGTCTTCACCGAGTGTGGAATGATTGGAACAATATCTGACTCTAAAGCGCTTCGGGTGACCTTGGTCTATAAAATGTGCTATATAAATAAACATTACTTACTTATGTGCTTACTTAAAATAATAATAGATCATTAGGGAAAACACCACCTTTTTGTACTTATTTTACTATATGGCTTTAAGTAAGGAATCTAGAAGTAATAATAATAAAGGTTTGAAGGTATCATTATAATTGATATAATTGTGATATAATTCTTAATAGTCCAATAAAAATGAAACAAAAATGTAATCCAAGTAATTTCTTATTTTTATAAAACATGTTTTTATTATTAGCAGTGTAACAATGTATTTTTTTTGTTCATCTTCTATTTTCAGTGGTTTACTATGTACACAACAACATTCAGATACAAATGTTGTGTTTTGTCAGATTTTGTACCTTCATTAGGTAGTTCACATTTGGTTCATCTTCACATGTTGAGATTTGAGATGACAGGCCTAATAATAGTGCTTCTGTCTGTGAACAATACCAAGGCACAGAGCTATCACAGTGTTCTTTGTTCTGAAATGTGGATGGTTTTTACATGCACCTCTGCTAGTGTGAGTGGGAGGGCCGGCTCCAAGCAGTGCGGAGGCAGACGCACAAGAAAAGACCAAGTATGACACACAAAGACAACTATTTCAGGTCCAATGCGGTCTGTGCATCATCACCCAACAGAGTGGAACATTTCCAAAGGTCAAAGTACCAACACATTGGATTTTATGATAATATCGATAGCTCTCTGTAAGCTGTTACAGAGAATGCCATGTAACTGGATAAATTCACCTTCCGGAAGAAGGAAACAGCTTCATTATGATATAACAGTTTGAAGATTTGTCAAAGTCTATCAAGTTTGAAAAGAAAGCATTTTTTACAGAATAGCAGTCTATTGCCATGTCAGTCTGTGCAGATCCCTGGATTTGACTGTGGTTCATAAGCATTCAAATCAGTCTCATCATTTTGACAGTTTTTTGCATATTTCCTACTCACTGGACCAAATGGAAACATACGTACGATTTTGTTTGTGATTTGTGGAAAGACCCAATAGTAACCCTATTAGTCAGAGAATAATACATTTAGCAGTTGCTACATTTAGTAGTTGTGTATGATTATCAGGCCCTTTGTCTCAAATGGAAATACAGAATACAGACAGCAATGTGCCAATATTTAAGAAGGTGGTAGCAGAGCAGCTAGTGGAGCATCTTGACCACACTGAGGCAGGTTTGAGCAGTCTTTCTAGACTTGAGAAAGTCTTTTGACACCGTCAACTGAAAACTTTTCATCAGCAAACTGTTTAATCTTCTTGACATAAATACTAAAACTTGGATCCAATCTTGCCTCAAGGACAGACACCAATGTGCTGCTGTTAATAATATAAATTCACCTTTAAGACATAGCAGCGTAGGAGTTCCACAAGGGTCCATTCTGGGGCCCCTGCTGTTCACACTTTACAGATATGATCTGCCGACCGTGTCAGAGTAATATTATTATGTGCTGATGACACTGTGGTGAATGCTCATGGCAAAACTACAGAAAAAAATAAATAAAAATGAGATGAAAAAAGTGACACAGTGGCTTAATTTCTCACCCTAAATCTAGACACAACCGTCCAAATTGACTAAGCATCTTAATCAATGGACACAAAATGCAGTTGCAGAGCAGGTTAAGTATTCAGGAGTCAAATTTAAATCAAATTTAAGGTTTAAAAACACATGAAAAAATGATCAAATACAGTTAATTGTTTTTTTAACAGTTAACTGTTTTTTATTGTTATCATTTGTTTTGGACTGAGTAAATGACGTGCTGTCGCACAGCAGGTCACTGAGTTGTTGTTAGTTAGCGTTAGATCGATCACAAAGTGTTTAAATTGTCACAATTACCTCTATTTATTTTGTTGTAATGCACGCTCCAAGGGCCTGAGCGTTACATCCTGCTCACTGGACCAAATGTGTGTTGTAGACTGCACTGTTCTAGCAATAGAACCCAAATGATTTGAGAGCAAGTCGACATACGGTTCCAAAGGTTAGAGGGAAAAATAGCTTTGTTCAAAGGAGTGATGTTTTGAGGCTTATTCCTTCATGTGAAAGACACAGAACCTTCTCCTTTAAGCTTTCTCCATAATAACACATAAAAGGTGTGTACTTTTCTCCCACAGTTCTGTCCAATTTTAGACCTGGTTTTGCTCACACAGTGCTACGCAGTTGTGCAGCCGCGATGTGTGACAATCCAGAGTGCTTTCACAGATGGATTTTCCTCGGTGTTGTGTGAGTCATATTTTTGGTGAGTTGTAGTTGCATTCTATGGACCTAGTGTGGGACATGTGACCTGTGTTACTGCTCCTGAAGTCGGGAACATGAGCTCATTAAGTCCAACAAGTTTGTCACTCCAAGTACATGAGCGCATTAATACAGGATTCCGGGAACCTGGCTTCATACAAACATTTTTCTGATGAAAGATAAAATGGAAAAAAAATATTATTCCCATGTTCACACTCAAAGGAGCTCACTCAATTACCCTGGATTCAGTGGCAGAGCCTCAGGGCCTCTACTCTGCTGGCCTAATTAGATGGGTTTTTTTTTAATCTTTCCACAAATATCCCTGAAGAAGTCCTTAGGATTGAGGACGAAACGTCGGGAAAACTTGCTAAGAAGTACAGATGATGGGTGAGAAACCTTCCTTTGCTTTGACTAATCCCTGTACGACTGAGGGCACACACAAACTTTCCACAAATATGTGTTAAATTATTCTCCATAGTCTATACTCTTAATTTCCTAGTTTTACAAAGTTTACAAAGGGCCTACAGCGTCAGAGCGTGCAAATCTTTTGATTGGATACACAATATAGAGAGACGATGAGAGAGACATGTCAATATGTAATAAACAGAAACAAACAAAATGGCTAATTTGTGTAAGCTGTTTTCATTTTATCAACACACTAGGGTTGAAAAATCCGATGGCCAGAAAAGATATCCAATGAAGAATTATGGACGAAAACGAACCAGCAGCTCGTTGACGAAGCTATCCTTCAGAGACGCTGGCGATGGATAGGTCACACCCTCCGCAAGTCCGCGTCCAGTATAACTAGACAATCTCTCACCTGGAATCCTCAAGGAAAGAGGAAGAGAGGGCGACCTAGAAACACCTGGCGCCGAGATCTGGACGCAGATGTCAAGCAGATGGGAAAGACGTGGGGGCAGCTGGAGAGACTCGCCCAGAACCGAGATGCCTGGAGGAAGCTGGTTGGCGGCCTATGTCCCAAACGGGACCACAGGCGAAGATGAGATGAGATGAGGGTTGAAGGAGGTGAAGATCAATTGGGTCGCATATATACTTACTTTTCAACGTGACATGGTAGTGCTGAAATGTAAACAGAAATGTTGCGGAGGAACTTGAGGAGCTAAGCTAATACAACATAAAACAGAACATTAAAACCCACACTCTATTGCGTTTGGGTGCAGGTCAGATCGATTATTGTCTGACGTTGAACTGTTCTGTGGCACTAAATCGCTGGGGTAGGGTGTCACTGCAGGTTCAGCCCACAACAGCCTGAACTATTGTACATATTTTTAGTGGTAGGAGAAACTGGAGCACCAAGAGTAAACCAAGAGGCAGACACAAGGAGAGCAGACAAACACCACACCGACTGGCCCTGTCTGGTCCAGGAATTGAACTAAGGACCAAGTATCTGAAGTATACGCTTTAACTGCTGCACCACCGTGTTTTAATTTGAATTTTTTTTGCCTAATTGGTTAGGGATATCATTGTAACAATATTGATTCATTCAATTTTCAACCCCTTTCTTAGTCCATTTCTGGGTCGGGGGGGTGACAATCAGAGCTGCCACCCAATGCTCTGCCAACTGAGCCACTGTCACCCCTTTCATTTAATTATTGTTTGTTTATTCAAATGTAACTTGCAGCAATATCACTTGTTCTTGTATTCTTGTATAGCCCTAAATCACAGCAGTATCCACATAGTGCCATGGTCACACTGCCATTGTGAAGCATGTGACACTGTAGCACGGATGTCAAAAACACAATATGTAAATTTATTATCAGGGTGACTAGAGGAGGAGGTGTGTGTGGATAGGGAAGTCTGGGCGTCTCTGCTTAGACTGCTGCCCCTGTACGGATGGATGGAAAATAGTAGTGCTCTGATAACTACATTTTAGCGCAATGTTTACGTCGGTTCATTAGAGGAATTCAAACAAGGTGCTTTCCCCAAAGAGAATTCACTGCAGCAGCTGCTTCTGTGTTTGACCTGAAATCATGGAACATCCAGAGGTCCCATGAGACCATGCAATGTTTGATTTAGATCAACGGTACCTGTTTTTTTTAACACGTCAATGTGGCAATTTTCTGGCTTATGACCACAGGGATAAGCCAGAATATGCCACACAGAGGTCTTTAATTTTCATGCCATCAGTTGTCAAGTGACATGTCATTCGTATCAATAGTGTAACTAATACCCTGATAAAGAGACACTGAAAGGGGTCAAAATGTGTCGTCATGTCCTTATAGGAATAAAGGATATTTATAAATTCTTATTCTTAAAAATCAAGTGCCTTGGATCTTTACTTCTTTGTTCTATACCTTATGTGTGTCGCTTGGTGTAAATTGTAGATATGAATTCTGATACATCCCTGAGAGATTAAAAAAAAAGTGAGCTGCTTATATCTTCAGGTGCAGTTTGGACAATAGTGAAGGTGAAGAATAGATCATTAAGTGGGAGGAGCAAAGAACTGTTTTTGTTCTTGCGGAGTCTCACATGAAAGTATAAAGTATAATACGGTAATATGCAGTGTTCCTGTGGCAGATGTGTCCCCATTAAGGAGGCTATTTTTAGACCAGCTCCTTCTCATGGCTGCACTGATATCATATCTTCAAATGGCTATATTCCGATACAAGTAAAATTACAGTTGAAGCTATGTTAATGATTATTTCTAATTCTTCAACATGAATGCTCAAATGATGGTATATTGCACTGGCATTTACACTCTCACAGTTGATTTTAGTAATTTATAATCTTACACCTCTGTCCAGAGCAACATATGTCACAGACACGGTTTGCACAATTGAGATTAGAATTAAGATTTCAAATGCTACATGATAATGACAATAATGCGCTGGGCAATCTGTTTCATAATTTTTAAATATGCACAATGGAATATGTTAAGTGCCAACTGAAGTCATGATATATTTTAAGTTTTGTTTCATTTGAGTTGACAGTTGAGAAACACTCTGTCAATGGGAGCAGTCCCTCTGGGTAAATTGCAAATTAATAAAGAGCTATGAATGAGATTTCATTAGCTATTTTTGTCACCTTAATATGGCCACAAAATGACGACTCGCATGAAAGTGGGAAGTTACTTTGACTGTTTAGTCCTTAAATACAAAAAAAATAAGTTATGAAATATATTCCATAATATTTGACACATGCTTGACTGAGTGTGATTCAGACAGTCTTTGATGGAAGAAAAATTCAGGTCTGACTATAAGAAGTTATTGGGAAGTCAGAAGTGGAAGATGGTGGTCTGAAGGCGCACCGCCATCCTCTCATCTCTGCTAAAACCCTTTATTTTATTAAACAGTGGCTGATAGAACACAGCATGGTTATAACCAAATAAAAACCAAATCATATCCTACAACAGATAGCTGCATCTTCGATACCAGCTATCTCTGGCATCAAAGATGTTATGTCTCTCAATCGACTGACAAGCACATGAGAAGGAGCCAATAGGATTCATCTGGGATCAACTATGACAGCCCCTGGGAGTGGCGATACTGGACAGTGACTTTCCCTCTCCAGGTGGGTGGAGAGCTCCCGATTTACCGGTCAATCTTCGTTCCTCCCCTAACCTATGGTCATGAGCTTTGGGTAATGACCGAAAGGACGAGATCGCGGATACAAGCGGTCGAAATGAGCTTCCTCCCCTAACCTATGGTCATGAGCTTTGGGTAATGACCGAAAGGACGAGATCGCGGATACAAGCGGTCGAAATGAGCTTCCTCCGCAGAGTGGCTGGGCGCACCCTTAGAGATAGGGCGAGGAGCTCAGTCACACGGGAGAAGCTCGGTGTAGAGCTGCTGTTTCTCAACGTCTAGAGGAACCAGTTGAGGTGGCTAGGACATCTGTTCCGAATGCCTCCTGGACGCCTCACTGGGGAGATGTTCCGGGCATGTCCTGTCGGGTGGAGAGACCCCAGGGGATGACCCAGGACACGTTGGAGGGACTATGTCTCTCAGCTGGTCTGGGAACACCTCGCAACCCGGCAACATATTAATCTGAAGAAAATGGATGGATGGATACTTCTACTCAGCTGAGGCTTTTCAACGCAGGAGGTCTTAATAATCCAATTAAAGCTTCTGACATTTTAAATCAAATGATCCCGATTGCAATTCTGCAATTTTCTGCAAGAAACCCATTTGGTTACACATGATCTTTTGGGAATGACCTTTTTCCAAAGAAGAGTGTCATCAACACCTGGGGCAGGGCCATTGACAGCCTTGAATCATGTTTGGTTGTATAGAATGTTTTTGTTTAATTTCTATTTGTGCCCTGGACCTGTTTCTAGGAAAATAAAAAAAGTAAATCAAAAGGGAAAAAAACATACTATACAACTAACAACAACCAATGACTGAACTTTCTGGGGCAGAAGTTTCTATAAAAACTCTCAACAATCAACAATCAACAAACACTCAAAGTACATCATTCAAAGAGCCTTGCAAAAGTAAAATATTCAAACAAATCAGACCATTTTCATGGCGGTTCTCTTTCTTTCACCTGCCTTCTTTGACGGAGGCCGAAAACCACGCATGTGAAACTAGTTATAGAACCAAACGCGCAGAACTATTTTTACTACTTAGTTCCAAATTTTTGTGGTGTGAAAATTGTCTAAAAAAGTCTAAAAAAAAAATCAGATATCAATGGGAATTAAACTTTAGGGAAAGAGAAAGACGAGGGAACACTGTAAAAACAAGGAGCTCATAAAAGAAATTTCTTTCATTTGTCTGGAAAGCTTTGGTACAAAAAAGTTTTGTTTTCCCCATGACTGTCTTGTGTGAGTTTGTGAGCAAACACACATGCTGACTTTTTCTAAAAGAAAACCTTTCCTCTTTTACAAACTTGTAAGAAATGAAAGAGCCCTATGAGTCACTATTTGACTCACCAGGCTGAGTGAGGTTGTTAGATTCTTTTTGTTCTCTTATCTGTCTGAAAAAGCAGTGAAACGTGCCAAAGCATAAGAAAACATGTGGAACTAAACTATTTTGAGACATAGACATGTGTTGGGTGAAATGTACATAAAGAACATGTGGTGTGTAAGTTAGGTACCCCAGCTTTAATACTTGCGCTCTATGGGTGGAACAATTATTTTTCCATCCTCTTTTTCATCACTACAGTGCTCTCGATCTTAAATGCAGATGAAGGCAGACTTCTACATCTCATACCTGTTCAGCCTTTTGTATTCTGAAGCCCCGGTGTCTTTATCACAGCGGCAGCGGCAGCGGCAGCAGCGAAGTCCCGTTAACTTGGAGTGGAGTCCGCACTTTCCGCCCCGGAAGCGACTATGGGATATAAAACAGCTCGAAAACTACATAGGACGATGTTTTAGCTTCAGCCCGGTCCCGTAGCGTCTCATTCCGGTGTGAAGGATATCTTTCCCCGCAGTATGTGGCACGGAGCTCCCTTTACATCCAGCGCAACCATGTCACAACCGGAGGGGTCTCTTTCTGTATTTGTTTCTGTTTTAATGCATGTATGCGCTATTTTTATTCTATTTTACACAAACTTAATGTAGTAGGTTCATACCTGTGTATACATAATATGCATGGTTGGTTTGGAATGAGGAGATTTGGTATGTTCGTACTGAATACGTATAATGTTGTGGTGAGTTGTAGCATTCCTGTCCCCCAGCGGTGAGAATGGTACAGTCCGCGACAGAAACGGTGGAAATGGAAAAATCGCTATCTTTCAACGAGACTATTATTAGCGCTGTATCAACTTTGTGCCCTGGGAATGTCTTCAAAGCATAAAGTATTTAATATTCAGCATTTAGTATCCATGCAATATTTTGCCTAAAGCTGGGATACTTTTATCGTTTCATAAATATATATGTTGTTCGTCTCGTCAGAAAGAGTATTGTTAAAGTACCACAACATGCTGTCACAAGACAGTGACATTTTTCTACTTTTCTGTCTTCTCCCCAAAACTGGGCACTGCATTGTGGAGACCAGTGCTCCTGACAGAAATCCAGTCCAGTCCAGTCCAGTTTATTTATAAAGCACTAATAAAAACAAGGTTGACCAAAGTGCTGTACATAAAAATACATACACAAATATACAATTAAAAAATACAAAACAGAAGCACTAAGAATGTCAAATGGACAAAAATGGTACAGTGACATTTATTTTTAGATTAACTGATTAACTGCACCATGACTCTCTCTCCTCATATTTAGTCGATTATTCTTTTTAAATCAATAATATAAATATTATCAGTAGATATAAAATAAAATGATAATGCATCGGTTTAATAAAGTGCCTTTTTGGGTACTCAAAAACGCTTCACATGTCATTAATCATTCTAAAGGTGATAAACTAATACTGTAGCCACAGCTGCCTTGGGGTACACTGACAGTTATATGTCAATGTAAGTTATACATCAAAGTTTATAATGTTCATCAGCAAAGAACATGAACTTAATTCATTTAGATATTTTGCATACGGTATTAAATTTATCTACGATTATAAATCATGTGAGTCCCAGTATTGACCCTTGCAGCACCCCACATGCTCCAAGGCCATGAAGGCAATGCCAGAGTACATTTTTTACATACGATTTCAAAGTAAAAATGGATAATAAAAGAAAGAAAAAAACACAAAGAAAATACACATGTAATACGACATAATTGTCAGTAAGGCTCTATTTTAGTCCGGTGGTTCAGTGGGTTAGTGATGCTTTTTATAGTGTTAGAAGGATTTTGGACATGGGTTTATCAGCTGGTGATGTTCAGAGCAAATTATATTGCACACATTCCTGCTTCTGGTTGTGTTTCTGTGAACAGCACAGAGAGACCTGTCCCAGATCTGAGGCCCTGTTTACACTGAGACGCAGCCAAGCAACTAGCAAAAAACTGGATTTGAACTGCAAAGCGTCTACACGGCGAGTGAAAACAATTCTTGCGCCCGTCCAGCAGTGGGCAGTGGAATTTTACTACACGACACACACGACACCGGCCAGTGTAACCACTTCCTCTGTACCGTCCACCCCCGGCCGCCGTCATGCGTGGTTTCGCATGCCGCTAGTCATCTCTATTGTTTTACTGTCACAGCGTCTGTGTGTAAACAGGGCCTCAGGGAAGCACAGGGAAATGCAGAGGACATGTTTGTATCTGAATAGGGCTATTGTCAGAAAAGGGTTTATGAACTTGTTTTAAAGATTTAGTTGCAATGAGACACAACACATGGAGTCAACAGTGTGTCAAAACACCTTGTCATTATCCTATATTTTTTTTACTGCAGTTAATTTTTTTTTTATTGTGATCCAGACCAGAGCAGAGAGGAATGCAATAAAAAATAAAAATCATTCAGAATTTCTCTTTGAACCTGAGCCGAAAAAATTGTCCAAACCAAGCAGACTCAGCATCAACCATAAACCAGAGGATAGGAAGCAGCTCATCACCAGTGGCTGTTGCACCTCTACTGCTGTGACCTAAAGTATGTTATTATTGTTAGTTGTTATTTATTTGTTTGTATGGATGGATGTGTATCTGATGCTGGACACCTCCCTCAAAGTCTGTGAAGCCATCATTCCTTTACATGCACACACACAAACACACACACACACACACACACACACACACACACACAACCCTTTAAAAATACCTAATTTCTTAACGTCTTCACATATTCCTCCGGCTGTTGGCTATACCAGTTTACTCAATATACTATTAAAGTTTAAATTAAACCTCCATTAAAGTTTTTATTTATTTTTCTTGTAATGTATTTTTTTTTTACCCTGTAGAACCATGTATATTCACAATATATTTAATAATGGCCCACCTCTTGGCATAACTATCACCAGTAAGTACAACAGGAGAAGAATATTTTACATCTGAAAGATTCATTACCTTGCTTAAAATATGACATAAAACAATAAAACTAATTTTGACCACTTGTATCAGTAATCTCACCCCTTTTTGTACTTCCCCAAAGCTGATGACCATAGACGTAAATTGACCAGTAGTAAATCAAGAACTCTGACTGCAGATGCTGCTCCCTCTTCAGCACAGCAGTCCGATGCAGAGACCACATGCACCGATCTGTCAAACTCACGCTGCATCCTTCTGCAAGACCTGATAGACCTAATGTCCTTCACTTGAGGAAGGACCACTTTCATGAGTGTTTGTATGTGTCTGTTTGTGCATGTGTTGCGTGTCTGTTTGTGCGTGTGTTGTGTGTCTGTTTGGCGTGTGTTTGTGAGTGCATGAATTATTCATAGTGTGTGCGTGTAGCTCTCTGCAGCCTGACACCTGCCCATAGAGCTGAGTGGACATGACGAGGGGGGTCTTCCCACAGAGCTGCAGGACAGTAACCCGTATCCTGGCTGTGTTTCTGTATGAATACACTTCTCTTCTGTACAATAATTATTTGTCTATACACTTTAAACTTAATGATACTATTAATTTATTTTACTTATTATTATGGATGATCTGTGAAGCACTGAATGACTACAGTTGATTTTTAAATGTACTACTATGCACATTATTCTACTCGGATCTGGCTAAGCAGGGCCTGGTGTGAATGTTTGGTGGTGGTGGGAGGGGCCGATGGCACAGACTGGTTGCCTCGCTTCTTTCAGTGTGCCCCAAGGCAGCTGTGGCTACAGTAGTAGTTTATCACCACCGTGAAACGTCTTTGAGTGTCCTGAAAAACACTATATAAAACCGATGCATTATTATAATCATTATTATTATATAGCACTTGCAAACCTGAACCTAATTATTCTACAATGTTGAGATCTCAGCAAATTGAGGAGATCACAACATATTTATCTCATTGAATGTATGAATGAATTATGTTGATATAATGGAAAGACATGATTTTGTGAGTGAGTAATGTATATAATGTCTTGTAATGTATTAAGGTGCTCACGCTAAATCCTCTCTACAGCTGATACATTACACAGAAATAAGTTCTGTTCTTTTTTTGATAACTTTCCAAAGTTTCCTCACTCATGTAGCAATGGGCTCCTCAAACTGTTGTTCATGATTTAAGTTAAACAGATCTTGAGTATTCATGAAAATAAAATTTCACACAAAAAAAAAAATTGCAATGTGTGTTTTTTATCAGAGAAGGGGAATTGAGCACAAGGATCAAGGGCAGTGTGAGGGAGAGCAGCAGAAAACTAAATGTTGGTCTAAGCCGGGGTTGTGTGAAATAATAATTGTGTCTTATATTTGAATTCGATATTTAAATTTCTGCTCCTGCTGCTAATGATGTGTTCAGTGGACTGTAATGTTCAATGGAAAGTTCCTAGATATGCTGAGCAAATATCTGCAGCTTGTGCTGTGTCGAGGTGCAGCGTTGGAGCTGTGATTAAATACTTCATCCAGCAGAGGGCGCACCACGCAAAGTCGAGTACTTGAGCTTTTCCCCTTTTTTGTTAAACATGAACGTACAGGCTCTGCCAGACCCTTGTAGTTCCGCCATGCTCCACCAGAGGCGTTCGGCTGAACCAAAGTGTAGCGAACTACATGGGTCTGGCGAGAGTCAGGCTAGTACAGGCCCACACAAGAACGTAGAATACAAAACACAAGCTGTCCAACTTAAACAGAATATTAGACAAGTGTAAGAACTGATGGAAATAAACACTTCTACAACGTTTATGAAT
The DNA here is from genome assembly GCA_964034765.1 of Knipowitschia caucasica. NCBI lineage: Eukaryota > Metazoa > Chordata > Actinopteri > Gobiiformes > Gobiidae > Knipowitschia > Knipowitschia caucasica. The sequence continues at coordinate 7,668,977 of OZ035839.1, forward strand.
AAATGTAAACGTGAGAAGTACCACAACATGTTGTTTTGTATGTCAGGAACTGCAAACAGCAGTGTTCCCTGGGGGTGGTAGGGATGAGCCTAAATTGTTTTGTCGTTTTTATTTTGAATATAGAAATATTTAATATGAAAGAGTAAATTCTTCTAATCCAGATGTCTTTTGGTAACAAGAGGGTGAAATTATTTTTTTCTTCTGTTGTTACAATTTTTTTCAGTTGGTTTGATTCATTTCTTTAGTTCAAAATGACCATTTCAAAACTTAAAGATAATTTGGCAAAATGCACTACAATTCTGAAAAGTTCACAACCAAAAACACATATCTTTCCCAAAACTGTTCACACATGCGCATTATTTGCATTCTCGTTAGAGCTTTTTTCCCCCAAAATAACCTGGATGATTCAGGCCAACACCATGAAGTAAGTAAGGTGGTTCATCACTGGATTGACACAATGAGGGAGTATGGTTATGGCAGTAGCCTTTGCATTGTACTGTAACAAAAGTTTTTATTCCTTGTCCCATCCCTCACTCACAGTTTTATATTTGTACAGTATATATTTCCACAAAAAATAAAAATAAAATATTTAAAACCGTGAACACATCAATCAATATCTTATGCTCAGTAACAAATAAGGGGAGAACTTTATTTAACAGTAACGACACAAGTCAATGAGTAAAGCAGTAGCAGGTCATGAACTTAAATTAGTGTGGACATCTGAAAAACAACACAAGCCTTCACTCATCGAAGTCATCCATAATTGTTGGCAGTATGTGTGTGAAGTAAAAGGACCATGGTGTACAAGTTTAGATTTTGAGTTTACAACTCACATTGATTGAGGGAAGTGTATGTGTTTGATTGTAGAAGAAATACATCCTGTTCATTTCAACAACATGGCACAGGAGTTAGTACAGAAGTACTTTAGACATGCTTTACAACAAACTAAATATGATTAATCTTCTTGAATAATAGAATGGAATCAAATTCAGTAAAGGCATCTTGAGTGGATTTTAAACATCAACTTCATTTAATAGAAAGTACCTGTGTAGTGAAATTAGCCGTTGGTACAGGTCATTAGATTATAGCAAGCTTACAAACACTTATTGATAGTCCAAAAGAGGCAGCTTACTGAAAGAGAAAAGGAGGATTTAGTGAGAATGTATTTGCTCCACCTGAAAGTCCTGACCATGGAAGCGATAGAACCGCTGGGGAACTGGACCAATGGTTCTACTGGTCAGAGTCTGGAGAGAGACACACACAGACCTCTGACCGTGAGCCGGTTTGGATCCAGGACTGGGCTCTCAGCAAAACAGACAATAGGACAAGACAGCAGCTGATAGCAGAGTGGGTCTCTCACCGGGAACCTGTTAGGATCATCTGTAGGAGGACCTCAGTCTCTAAGTGGGACCATGTTTGGATCTTTAGGACTGGTTTGAGTAAGAGGGCCATTTTTAAGGCAAACAGGAAGTTCACCCGATTGACAGCAAAAGAAAGACCTCAACAAAAGGACCAAACTAAAAAGACAATATAAGTGTCTATTACCGAACTAGTCCAAAATATACAACAGAGAAAGCTGCCAAATGTAGAAAAGATAGAGGTGCCCAATACAAAGCTAGTCCAAACACAATGGCTACAAATGCTGCCTACGTGAGACGATGCCAACCAATTTGGACACAGCCAATGCCTTGTGAACAGTAGCCCATCGGGACCACCATGGGCACATAAAGATCAGCGGAACTCGCCCATATTTGGGCATCCTCTGGTCCTCCTGGTTCTGCGCAGTGGATGAGCTCCAAATTTGCGCCAAATATGCATGTGCGGCTCTCATGCACGTGCACAGAGGGGCACGGCCGCTCTCTGACCAATCAGAGCTGCTGACCAGAGAGGAGCTAGAGTGGGAGGCAAACCAGCAGAGATTGTTGTATTTATAGAAAACACAGCAGAGATTGTGTGTATTTATAGAAAACCAAAGGATTCAACAAGAAAATAGGTCCAAGAAGACAAGGAACACTAACATCCCCTCAGAAGCTGTAGGTTCTCTGTCCACTGAGGTCAAGCTATTTTAGTTTACATGGAGCTCTTTTTTTTTCTTGGTAGCCCACATTCATTTAGTTAGTACTACCGTGGGTGCCCCCGTGCCTATGGGTGAGACAGCTATAAGCTAGAAATACCCTATCCAATTACCAATATAGACGCACGGGCTCAACATCCGCTGTTAACAAAATGTGCCTGAGGTCCATGCTTGGGACAAAGTCAGAAAATGTTCTATTGTATCACCAAACAGACCTCTGATATGACAATGAGGGGGAGAATTCCTAGCCTGACTCTCGCCAGACCCATGTAGTTTGCTGCACTTCACAGCCAAACGCCTCTGGTGGAGCATGGCGGAACTACAAGGGTCTGGCAGAGCCAGGCTAGAGAATTCCTGCCCCAAATTACAATTAACTTGTGTGTCCTCATTAAATGCACATTTTAAACTTTTTACCTGATCCATGCTACTAAGGGAGGGGCACATGCAATGGCCTTATACATATGAACAGAATGATTGACAATTAGGAGGACCAATGTCCTGATGATCCATCCGGAGGAAGAGAATCCTCTATAATACATTTAACATGACGGAAATGAGCCTGGAGCTAAACGTCCAGAAGACAATGGAAATGTTTGGTTTTCAGGAAGACCTCAGCCTCCTGCTGGACACATCACTGCTGACCCTCTGACTCTGCACATGGACTGTTCAAACCAAAACCCTCAGATGGGACGCTACAGTGGTTCTGGACCAGAGCCTCCTGCCATAAGAGCAGTTTCTTCCTCTCTTCAGAGGGACTCATGAACACTTCACAACTCATCAGTAGATCTTGGTCCTTTACAATCATCACTTTATACTTCTGATAGTTTATAACATCATACCTCTGGACACTTGCACTGTCAAACATCAATTATGTGTATTTATATATTAGAATTGTAAGATTTTTTCATGAATTCCTTCATGTCTATTTTATATTTTTGTATTACTAGTCTGCACCTTTTACCAAATTTCTAATTTGTTACTTTCAATGACAATAAAAAGAATTTTGATTGTTACTTCTCCAGCTGTGGTCCATAGCTCCTCTGCTCACATGGTCTACAAGATACTCAGGTCTACTGACCTTTAATGGAAAATGTTTGAGATCTATTTTAAAGCCTCTTGTTGTCAAATGTTATTCCACAAAAGCTGGACGGTGGAAAGGTGAATAATGATGGAAATGTTTATTATGAATTTGGAGGCAGCCCTGGTCTAGACCTGAACCAGACCTGTTTTTGTGGTTCAGGGCAGGTTTTATCTGCGTCATGGACAATGACACTATGCAAATAGGACCATGGATCCACACACACATTCCAATGATGGACTCTGGATATAAGCATTGATTGATTAATGAAAGTGTTCATACATGTACAGTGCCTTGCGAAAGTCGGCCCCTTGAACCTTTCAACATTTCGCCACATTTCAGGCTTCAAACATAAAGACATAAAATTTTAATTTTTCGTCATGAATCAACAACAAGTGGGACACAATCGTGAAGTGGAACGAAATTTATTGGACAATTTAAACTTTTTTAACAAATAAAAAACTGAAAAGTGGGGTGTGCAATATTATTCGGCCCCTTTACTTTCAGTGCAGCAAACTCAGTCCAGAAGTTCAGTGAGGATCTTTGAATGATCCAATGTTGTCCTAAATGACTGATGATGATAAATAGAATGCACTTGTGTGTAATCAAGTATCCGTATAAATGCACCTGCTCTTTGATAGTCTCAGGGTTCTGTTTATAGCGCAGAGAGAACCATGAAGGCAAAGGAACACACCAGGCAGGTCCGAGATACTGTTGTGGAGAAGTTTAAAGCCGGATTTGGATATAAAAAGATTTCCCAAGCTTTAAACATCTCAAGGAGCACTGTGCAAGCAGTTACAGTGCCTTGCGAAAGTATTCGCTTCAAACATAAAGATATAAAAAATTTATTATTTGTCAAGAATCAACAACAATTGGGACACAGTCGTGGTGTGGAATGAAATTTATTGGATAATTTAAACTTTTTTTACAAATAAAAAACTGAAAAGTGGGGCATGCAATATTATTCAGCCCCCTTGCGCTAATACTTTGTAGCGCCACCTTTTGCTGCAATTACAGCTGCAAGTCGCTTGGGGTATGTCTCTATCAGTTTTGACTGGAATTCTTTCCCATTCTTCCTTGCAAAACAGCTCGAGCTCAGTGAGGTTGGATGGAGAGCGTTTGTGAACAGCAGTCTTCAGCTCTTTCCACAGATTCTCGATTGGATTCAGGTCTGGACTTTGACTTGGCCATTCTAACACCTGGATACGTCTATTTGTGAACCATTCCATTGTAGATTTGGCTTTATGTTTTGGATCATTGTCCTGTTGGAAGATAAATCTCCGTCCCAGTCTCAGGTCTTTTGCAGACTCCAACAGGTTTTCTTCCAGAATGGTCCTGTATTTGGCTCCATCCATCTTCCCATCAATTTTAGCCATCTTCCCTGTCCCTGCTGAAGAAAAGCAGACCCAAACCATGATGCTGCCACCACCATGTGTGACACTGGGGATGGTGTGTTCAGGGTGATGAGCTGTGTTGCTTTTACGCCAAACATATCGTTTTGCATTGTGGCCAAAATGTTCGATTTTGGTTTCATCTGACCAGAGCACCTTCTTCCACATGTTTGGTGTGTCTCCCAGGTGGCTTGTGGCAAACTTTAAACAAGACTTTTTATGGATATCTTTGAGAAATGGCTTTCTTCTTGCCACTCTTCCATAAAGGCCAGATTTGTGCAGTGCACGACTGATTGTTGTCCTATGGACAGACTCTCCCACCTCAGCTGTAGTTATCTGCAGTTCATCCAGAGTGATCATGGGCCTCTTGTCTGAATCTCTGATCAGTCTTCTCCTTGTTTGAGATGAAAGTTTGGAGGGACGGCCGGGTCTTGGTAGATTTGCAGTGGTCTGATACTCCTTCCATTTCAATATAATTGCTTGCACAGTGCTCCTTGAGATGTTTAAAGCTTGGGAAATCTTTTTGTATCCAAATCCAGCTTTAAACTTCTCCACAACAGTATCTCGGACCTGCCTGGTGTGTTCCTTTGTCTTCATGGTTCTCTCTGCGCTTTAAACAGAACCCTGAGACTATCAAAGAGCAGGTGCATTTATACGGAGACTTGATTACACACAGGTGCATTCTATTTATCATCATCAGTCATTTAGGACAACATTGGATCATTCAAAGATCCTCACTGAACTTCTGGACTGAGTTTGCTGCACTGAATGTAAAGGGGCCGAATAATATTGCACGCCCCACTTTTCAGTTTTTTATTTGTTAAAAAAGTTTAAATTATCCAATAAATTTCGTTCCACTTCACGATTGTGTCCCACTTGTTGATTCATGACAAAAAATTAAAATGTTATGTCTTTATGTTTGAAGCCTGAAATGTGGCGAAATGTTGAAAGGTTCAAGGGGGCCGAATACTTTCGCAAGTATATTGAAATGGAAGGAGTATCAGACCACTGCAAATCTACCAAGACCCGGCCGTCCCTCCAAACTTTCATCTCAAACAAGGAGAAGACTGATCAGAGATGCAGTCAAGAGGCCCATGATCACTCTGGATGAACTGCAGATAACTACAGGTGAGGTGGGAGAGTCTGTCCATAGGACAACAATCAGTCTGCACAAATCTGGCCTTTATGGAAGAGTGGCAAGAAGAAAGCCATTTCTCAAAGATATCCATAAAAAGTCTCGTTTAAAGTTTGCCACAAGCCACCTGGGAGACACACCAAACATGTGGAAGAAGGTGCTCTGGTCAGATGAAACCAAAATCGAACATTTTGGCCACAATGCAAAACGATATGTTTGGCGTAAAAGCAACACAGCTCATCACCCTGAACACACCATCCCCACTGTCACACATGGTGGTGGCAGCATCATGGTTTGGGTCTGCTTTTCTTCAGCAGGGACAGGGAAGATGGCTAAAATTGATGGGAAGATGGATGGAGCCAAATACAGGACCATTCTGGAAGAAAACCTGTTGGAGTCTGCAAAAGACCTGAGACTGGGACGGAGATTTATCTTCCAACAGGACAATGATCCAAAACATAAAGCCAAATCTACAATGGAATGGTTCACAAATAGACGTATCCAGGTGTTAGAATGGCCAAGTCAAAGTCCAGACCTGAATCCAATCGAGAATCTGTGGAAAGAGCTGAAGACTGCTGTTCACAAACGCTCTCCATCCAACCTCACTGAGCTCGAGCTGTTTTGCAAGGAAGAATGGGCAAGAATTCCAGTCTCTCGATGTGCAAAACTGATAGAGACATACCCCAAGCGACTTGCAGCTGTAATTGCAGCAAAAGGTGGTGCTACAAAGTATTAGCGCAAGGGGGCCGAATAATATTGCACGCCCCACTTTTCAGTTTTTTATTTGTTAAAAAAGTTTAAATTATCCAATAAATGTCGTTCCACTTCACGATTGTGTCCCACTTGTTGTTGATTCATGACAAAAAAATAAAATTTTATATCTTTATGTTTGAAGCCTGAAATGTGGCGAAATGTTGAAAAGTTCAAGGGGGCCGAATACTTTCGCAAGGCACTGTAGTAAGAGTTCCCTTATCTGCACAATATTTCAGAGCAACAAGTTCAGCTGCACATTTCTTATGCAGTATGTATGCATTGACCTTTACTCGTTTCAAAGTCTGTGATTACCATGCACGCTGGTTAGATACTTGTGGCAAAATGAGTGTGAAAAGTAGGCATACATAAATGTGTATAAAAGTCATCTGAAGTATTTTAGACCCAATTCCCTCGAGGTTCTTCAAAGACACTCTCCCTTTAATAATAGACCCCATCTTAAATATAATGCATATTTATTTAGTGGCTGCGTTCCACAGGCATTCAAAACCACAGTAATTTCCTGAAAAAACCCAATCTCAATCCCAATTTGATAACAAAGTACAGACCAAATGAAATTCTTCCTTGTATATCTAAATTTAAAAGCTATAGCAAAACAACTACAGGAAAATAATGTATTTGAAATCTTTCGATCTGAAATTAGAGCTCATCACAGCACTGACACAGCACAAGTTGTCCATCATTGCCGGATATTGAAGCATATACGTCAATTAATTCAGTAATGTGGCCTGCCAAAGATGTATATTTATACGTTTTCACAATTTTTATGTCCAGGGAAATCCATTTTATGTTCTATTTATCGGGTGTGGCTGTAGATGGTATTTTAGTGGCCAACAGCGCGGGTGTTTGAACCAGGGGGCGGGCACCGGTTCAATAACATCCATAAGCACGTGCGCTGACATACTTGCAATACCACCCCGGGCCAGTAGGGGTCTTTACAGGATGGTCCAAAAGTCGGCTCTTGGCCCAACGCTACGTTCCAGATGTGTGTCAACGCTGAGGGGTGTAAATTGTTTTAGATCAGTCTAGTTTAACCTATGTGGACTTCATTAGGCCATCGTTAAATGAACAGGGCTTGTCCAGGCTGAAGCATGCGCAAATGTGTTTTTTCATGGTTTTTCAAAAGTGTTGGCTCATTAGTTTCACAGTAGTTAGGGTCTAGGCCCTGGGGGATTTCATCTCATAATCTCTTTCCCCTTCTGCAATCGTGCAGTGCTCTGCCGGGGTCTAAGCGCCAAATCCCAACCACATTCTGTTCAGCACAATAAATGTAATCTTGAAAATATTGTCTTTAGTGTCATATGTAATTCATGAAGTGTCAGATTTCCTGCCAACCAACATACAATTCTAATGCCCTGTTTTGCCTGTTCGAGTTTCTCCATATTGAACTGAGAATGTTGATAACTGTAGGACAGATCGAGACATGGCCAAACAATGTCTGAAGAGCTGCTTACACTGCAACAGAATTTAGTTTTAGGCAGTTTGAGCAGTAAAAGTGTTATTAGGGGTGACTGTGATCATGGTGGAGGAAGAGGATAAGCTCGAGTGTTAGGCCTGATGTAGGATGAGTATGAACAGGCTGAGGAGGACCAGCAGCCCAATCGCTGCAAGGAAAAGGTAGGAAGGTCAAAAAAATTATAAAATGAAATAGATATAATAAAAAAATAAAAAAGATTTTGAAGCACAGTGTCCGTACAGTAATCTGTAGGTGATAGCAGCCGAGCGTACAGGACACAGTGATATAGTATCTATGCACATGACATGATCTTACACACACACACGCACACACGCACACACACACACACACACACCCACGCACACGCACACACACACTTGTCCCAGTTCAGCACGTGTCCTTTGGCCCTCTCTCGGTTGGGCAAGGCCTGGTCTTGTTGGGGATTTGACATCACATGTCTATAGAGCGCCACGGTCACTGAGTTTACTGTCTGCTGCACTGAGGACAAAACGTACAGTGTGGGATTGAAGGGTCTGAGATGGAAGAGCATTTGTGTTTTAAAGGAAGACACATCATGTTTTTTCCTGTACTCACGGCGAGGGAGTACAGGAGGAGAAGGGAACACAGAAATATCACGGTCAATCGCTGACAAAAGTTCATTATGCATCGTTTGTCCCCCTCTGTACAGGAATTTATTCTAATGTTGTGAGAACCTCCACTAGAAAATAAGTGAATAAGAGTTTGTTCTTCTGTTTTGCTTTCACTCTACAATAGTTGGCCTTTGCATCTACATACTTTATAATTATTTCATCTTGTCGGCCAATTAATACTATATGACCTTCAAACTCCTGGAAATATGAATTATCAGAGATCATAGATATCAGAGATGTGTCTCTCCTATTTCCAGTCCAATAGTACATTCTGGGATGAACCCGGAGCAGTTTTAACTCCAAGCTCACTCATGAAATATAGTCCACAACTCTTTCTAAAAAGTGAACAGTGATTGGGAGGTTTTGTTCCTAGAGCTGTGCACTTTATCCCATTTCCTGAATCTGATTTTGTTCCTTTACTGCAAAAAGGGAACTGTTCAAACCCAACAGTTGGCCTTTCCACAGTCTGCTAGAGCCAACCCCCAGGCACCAGCTACATTCAAATACATTACATTTATTTTTGTATAGCCCGAATTCACAACAGTAGTCTAAGTTCACATCTAACTTCACAGAATTGTACATTTGCCAACAAAGACAAACCCATATTGGTCCATATAGTAGTGGGATGACCAATGTCTATAAATGTCATCACTGTCCTTAGATCCTTCTGTATAGGTAAGGCAAGTTTATTTGTATAGCGCAGTTCCAACACAAGTGCTTAAGATAGGCATTAAAATCATGAATTATTATTACATTAAAAGAGTGAAGATACATTCCTTCAGTTGTACGCACAGCTAAACAGAACTGGTATTTACCTGGATTTCAACTTTTTTAGAGAAGATGCCCGTCTCATATTTTCAGAAAGCATAAATCTGAAACGCTGTCTCCCCATTTTTAGTCAAGACTATGGGCACCAGCAGGAGTCCAGTCCCTGTGCTCCTCAGAGTCTGGGCCGGTTCATATGGTACTAACATGTCACAGATGTACTTTGATGCGAGGCCATGGAGAGACTTGTAATAAGCAGAGCTGTTTTAAAGTCTATTCTCTGAGCCACAGGAAGCCAGTGCAGAGACCTGAGGACCGGACTAATGTGGTCGTACTTCCTGGTTCTAGTCAGGACTGGAGCTGCGGCATCTTGAATGTACTGCAGCTGTTTTACAGCCTGTTTGGAGAGCAGCCATTACAGAAGTCTAACCTACTGGAGACAAATGCTTGGATAAGAATCTATCTCCAAGTCTTATTTTGACCAAATGTCAAATGTTAAATGTTAGAATTATTACCCCTAGATAGCTGATCTGATTTGAAGATGTTTGGGAGAGAGACTGAAGGTGACAGATAAAAGATATAACATAGTTTGTATTTACCAAACAATATGCAAGTCACAGTGGATCAATTCTCTCTGCAGAGTCTGTTCACACTAGAGCACATATATAGGGATGATACAAGAATACGCTGAACACTCTCACATGACTTGAACAAATTGAACAAAATGGCATGATCAAATTGCCCTATGTATTTATTGTAAATATTCCATGGTGGTTGAATGAAGGGCTCCGTCAGTCCTTTTGGACCCTTGCACTGTTCAGAGTAAACACATGTGTCACAGACAGTTTTGGTGGATGTGTTGCAAAAGGCTGTTTCACAATTTGTGTCCAGGATCGATGAGGCGGGCTCTGAGCCAGCCCACAGAAGCATACAATATATGACCGCACAGTCGGTTCATTAAATTAGCACATGAAGCAAACATCACAGTCAGTGGTGTTCCAAGGGTACCCCGAGGCCCCAGGCAACAGAGTCCTTGGGAGCCCCAATACCGACCTCATAACCAGATTTTGTAATCCTACAAAATCTAATCTTTTGGTGTTTATATAGCCTATATAAACACCAAGGGCCGAATGAAAGATTTGGCCCTTGATGTTGTTTTTACCTTTTACCGTTCTTGAGCAATCTGTCATAGAATATAATATATATAGTTTAATCCAAAAAAAAGATCACACTAGGATTCGAATTTGGCTCGTCACGGCGCAAGAGCTGCAACTTAACCACTAGGCCACTATAACATACAACACTTCTTTTCCTCCAGGCAGGGTTTTTAACTATTAATGAAGAACTTAGCAAGTTTTTATCCGCCAACTCGTCACTGCAGGAAGCTGTTGTAGCCTGTACAAGTCGACCGCTTGTGTCAAATCAGTCGGCCCTTGGGGGCCCTCTGCCGGTTTGGGGGCCCCAGGCAGCTGCCTGCCTTGCCTAATGGCAAGGGACGCCTCAGATCACAGTGAAGATAAACTAAAAGTAATAAAAGTAGAAAATGTGATTCAGGTGTTTGCTTTACAGAAAACTATTGGCTCAAGCACTTTAGCTGGTTATGTTCATCCTGCTAGTTCATCCCTTTCTGAGCAACATAACTCAGAAAGTTATGAGAGGATTTGGTCAAAATTCAAGAAATTTTAGTAATGGCCCAGTGAACAACATTTCTGGACCGAGATTTCCAAGGTTGATCACCAAGGGCACTTCTGTCAGTTTTACTTTCCAGCTTCTCTCTGAGCCCTTTTTCTCAAGCTTTTTTTCCTGATACTGTACCTGTTACCATTGCTTCCATCACCACCACCAGTTTCCCATTTAGACCTTGGGGTTTCCAGCCCATACTCTGCACAGATGTTTCTGTACACTATGCCAGCCACTTGGTTATTGCGTTCCATGTAGGCCTTCCCTGCAGCATCTTGCACCCTGTAGTTATTGGATCACCTCAGGTGCCTCTTTGCACAACCGACACCTTGGGTCTTGTCTGGTGTGGTATATCTGGGCCTCTGTCGCTCTGGTGCTCAGGGCCTGTTCCTGTGCAGCCATGTTGAGTGCCTCTGTCCTGTAGGCCAGCCCTTTCTAGCCATTGGAAGGACTTATTTGGATCAGCCACTTCTGCTATGTTCTGTGTGAGGGCTTGTCCTACCATTATTTACTGGCAGCTTGGTCGCTGAGTCAGTCGTGTTTCTCCAGACCTCTCTGTGTGGAGTTTGATTGTTTCTCGCTGTGGCTATGTTCATTTTACCTGTATTGTAAATGCTAACTATAGGCCATTTTATTTATCAATTCTTTGCATCCTGTAAACCTGCTGTCACTTTGCCACTGCCCAGGGACTACGAGTGAACATAAGCTTGTAGCTATGTCCGGTCTGAACAATACATTTATTGTGCAATGTACCTGTCAAATAAAGAAATAGAATTAAATACATTTAAAAACATAACATACACATATTTTTTAATCTCAGTGTGAGAGATAGCCATTCTGCAGTTTTTATGACTCAAATTGAGATGCTTCTGTAATAAAGAAATAATGCAAGAACGTATGTTTTTGAGGTCCTTGGTCTCTTGACCCTCCTCTGAGTTGTGATTTTTTTTGGTGGGATGTACAGTGCAGTAAAAGAACAGGCAGGTGATGTAAGATACACTTGTTAAATGAATTTCTTTTAGATTCAATTCAAGTCTATCTCAAAGTTCTATCTCTTGTTTAATCTTTTAATCTTTTGTCTGTCTTTTTGATGTAGGCACATCTAAATGTTCTGTATTATAAGGGTGCTATTCGCTGTGGGTGGAGCATTCTCCCCCAGACTTGTTTGCTCATCCCTCTTTCTAATTCTAACCAAATACTTGATTTGTGATCTGAGCGGCTGATTCAGGCAAAAGCCACTTGCCACTCTTCCCTCATTATGGCAGAGGTGAGCAGTGCTTTTGAGGTGAAAGTTTGAGTATAAAAGACTTTAGACAACATATAACTCTCTCACACAGTGCATGTAATTCCTTTTGTTTTCTAGGAAACAGAAATGTCAACTGTGCTTGTCTTTATGATGTCACAGATTAGACGTCTGAGGGAGAGAGAGTGATCAAGGAGTGCTCCTTACAAAGTCCTATGCATAATCTTATCAAAGCACTATCTCCCAACGATACAAGCATACTGAGTATCTGGGGTCGCCTTTACATATAGACTTTTCCCCCTTCTGTTTAGGCATGAAAAAATGTCCTCAAAATGACTCCAGTCTAATTTGTTTGACCACAGATCATAGTCTGTTTCATTTTGAAACTGAATTGAAGTAGGACAGTGTGAAGTATGCAAAATTCAAAAGTCCTGGAAGTAGATGTAAATGTAGCGTTTTTTTTGTGCTGAGTGCGCAATAATAATATCTATTTTTATTTAAGCTTTATTTAGCCCGGGCTAGACAGTAGCTTAGTTGGTAGAGCATTGGCCTTTGGGCCAAAAGGTCATGGGTTCGAGCCCACCTTGGGACCTACTCTAACTGCTCCCACTAATGTCTGCTGTCACTTAACCCCACATTGCCTGAAGCTTCCTCTGAAACACCAGGGCTGTGGCACCACTGCAGCAGTCATCTTCCTGTGGAGACAGAGGATCAGCGAGGGACTGATGAGCATTGGGTGGCAGCTCTCAGAAATGGACTAATAAAGGAGTAGAAAATGAATGAATTAATGAATTAGCCCAGGCTGCAAGACTTTGATTCAAAGACCTGGCCAAAAGGCATCACCAGACATTATGTTCTAAAACCATACACTAAATGTCAGCAGTTCATGAAAGAAAACGTATTTGTTGGCCATTTTTAGACAGGGGTCATAATAAAGAAGTCCCAGTCTGTAGGTGCCCGATACTGAAATGACGGTCCAACACTTGAGGTCCCTCACACCCGAGGAAAGGGAAAATAGATTTATTTGTAAAGATTTTTCAGACCAAATAATTGTAAATTGGATACAAATCTCAAATGCTTGTCTTACACACTTTGGAGGCCCTTGCAGTGGTTCTAAGGCCTCCATATTCATGATTTAGATCATCCCAAACTCCCAGCCCACAGGCTTTCATCAGGGGAAAAACCAGTTTGTTTATAGCTCATAGAGAGTGCCTTATTTTATAAACATTTAACACATCAAAGAGCACCTCTGACATTCATTACTGCATTTGAGATACAGGAAACATTCTTCTTCTACCTTTTTTACTGGAGGCATGATACTTCTTTAAGGAATTGAAGTAGAATTGCAGCAAATGACTTCAATAAAGTGAAATCACAGTAAACCAGTCTTTTGAGGGTGACGTAAACTTCACTGTGATGCCTGCTGCGAGGGCCTCTGGTCTACAGAGCAGGAACAGAGGTTGCTGCACAACATAACAATAGCATCAATAACAGGAATGAAGTGGGTTTTTTTTTTAGCTCTTTCCACACTAATATCAGGAACAAATCTGCTCCAACATGTCCCTCTGTACCTTCTGTCTAAATGCCCTCATCTCAAACTTGTTACACTTGGATGATTCCTCAGACTATGATGCAACTCTCAAGTCTTTGTGCCGTGCTGGGTATGATTTCCCATTAGCAGGTGTATTATCACTCATTCTATACTATTTACAGTATATCCATATTTCTTCTTCTCCAAAAGGATTCTATATTCTACATGTAACAGCTCTGTACATAACGTCATGGTCGTGTTATTGGCCAAAATGAACACAAAGAATGCACATTTCTTCTGCGTTATTTCTTCTGCTCATGGTCCCATCCCGACATGTGAAGATAAACTGTATATAATCATAAATGTATGTCCTAGTGCTGTATCGTTGCGTGTGTGTCAAACCTTTTGCCTTTGTCCCTCCACACTGAAGCCCAGGCTGGACTCTGGACCCCAGGTCAGCCTCACAGCACCAACTATAAAAGAACACGTCCAAGGCGTCTCCAGCAGTCTCGACCGAGTACTCGCCAACCCCAAGAACAGAGCTGAACCGAACCCACCATGTGGGACACGAAGCTCTGCCTCCTGCTGCTGCTCTGCCTAACCCTGACCTGTGAGTACCACCAGACCCTCTTTGGATTTACAGATTTGGATCCATTATGGCCGCTCACTTCTGCAAATTTAGTTCAGATTTGTCTCAGAATATTGCCTAGTTCCCCCATTGTTGTTAAAGCTGGGGTATCAAACTTTGTACATCAGACTACTTGCTACTTTTATCTATTAAGAAAACATGTTTACATACTTGTAAGAAAGTGCCCTGTGTGTTACTATCCGACTCTTTGGGATGAGAGATGATTGGCTGAGGGAGTGTGGTCCTCATCAGTTTTGAGAATAAGGAGCTTTTTAGGCTTGATTTGTGGTTTGAAAGTGATGAACTCCAGCTTTAAAGGAAACACACTCTCAAAAATCTGTTTAAAGTTTGAGACATGTTATACAGTTATAAATTAAGCAAATGTATGATTTTTCCCATTTCTATTGGTTCAAAATTTCCAGTCATATGACACTCTATACATCTGTGAGCCCTCAGAACACATCATCTTGGATTGAAAAGTATTTAAAACTAAAGAGTAATGCAACTTCTGTTTTTATTTGCACAAGTTACAAATATTCATATTCAATTATCTACAACAAAACAAGATAAAAAAAATTATTTTCTGTGTTAGAAAATGTGTTGAACAAAGACAAAGTAAATCTCTAAGAATATCTGGGACAACTCAAAGTAACTGTTCCATGGTTGTTTACTGCGTCCATAACACATTCTAAATAGTGAAGCAGTAAGTACGTTCTAATTATTATTATGCGGTTCATTCAGTTCATGAACACAGAGTTTTGGACCAAAATAAAATATGGTCATGTATTAACATCCAAACTGGAAAAAACTCTCATGTGTGACATGTGTTCACTTGGAATCACTTTATATAATATAAATATAAATGATTACTGTGAAATGGTTTCTCAAAGTTGCTCACTCATTGTTAAAGACTTGTTGTGCAGTTCCTTCGGTTCCTAACTTGTTGATTGATATGTGCTGATCCGTGCACGTGTGACGTATGAGGTATGGGTGAAAGAACAGAGCTGGAGTAAAGTCCTTCCCAGAGGAGACAGCGTGTCTCTGATAAGTCTGTGATCTTTGGACACACTGATTGGGACTTTCTGCTGTTTGACTGTAAACTCATCACAGTTACGTAATTCTCAATACAGCAGACGCAAAACCTGCTCCACAGCGTTTTCTGTCTTGACTCATATCTTCAATTTTTATTTTGTATTGATTTATAATGAATACTTTAAAATGTTTTGTTTATGATAGAACTACATATACTGACTAACAAATGTAATGTAAAATTGAACATATTTCAGAAAATTAAATACATAATTATTGCACTGAACAGAGTAGTCCTGGTTAAAATGTATAAACTTTGAGTGTGACCACAGCTGCTCTGGGGCAGACACTCACACAGCAGACTCCAACTTTCTGTCCTCCGAGCCTCAGTGCGCTGCAGACCAGACCCATCAGTGACATGTTGTGCCCATGGTCCAGGTGTGACCAGCAGGAGGCGTTCACTGTGCACATTTAAGTCCTGTTCTCAAACCTTTCTAACGGTTCCCTTCTCCCCACAGATGCTCAAGATGAAGAACAAACCTGCATGCGTAAGTCACATTTAACGTCATACATATTCATGATTGTGAAAAAAAAATGGCCTCTCACTGACTTGTGTGTGTGTTTGTGTGTTCAGTGGCCAAACGCTTCAACACCCTGCACAAGTACACTTACCAGTACGAAGCTGAGTCTTTGAACGCCATCAACGGAGCCTCTAAGCTCAAGAATGGACCCAAAGCATCATGCAAGGTATGTGTCCCCAAAGCCCTGGCCCCAGTGTGTGAGTGTATCTGTGTGTGTCTGTGTGTGTGTCTGTATGGGTGCGTGTGTGTGTGCGTCCACTGTAACCCAGAGCAGAGTGTGTGCCCGTTGTAACCCAGACCCCTGTCGCCCCACAGGTGGAGATCGATGTGCCCCAGGCCTGCAGCTTCATTGTGAGGACCAGCGGCTGCGCCCTGAGCGAGGTGGAGTCTGTGAACGCCGACGGAAACGTGGTGTTCAAGACTGCAGCTAGCTCAGACAGCTTCGCCGCAGAGATGGAGAAGTATGACAATCACTGTGACCCTCACCCTTTGGCACTCATCTGCTGCTAATATGACCATACAAGGGTTATTATTACTGGGATATGCTTTCATTCTTTGTTTGCAAAAGCATGATATTTTATCTTGTTTTATCTATGTACTTGTCTTGTACACACTGGGGACTTCTTGCAAATGTATTCCAATGTGGTTTTACTGCAAATTGGAAATACAATGAATCTGATTGGAAAAACCCAGCTCAAAGCCAAAACAGGTTTGAGACACTTAAAATGACCAGAGGCATGGATTCACAAGTTCCATTTGAATTCTATAAGTCTAGTTAAATTATCTCAGTTTAGTTCAGTTCAACCCAAATTCAGTTCACAAATCCATAGACTTTCCACCGCACTCACCGATGCGTGGTAACACTCAATCACTCCGACAAGACTGCAGTACGACTAATCACTCGAGTTTGGCATTGCTCAAACACACGTAAGGGGTGAGATAGGTCCAGGGTTGGAACGAAAGTTGGCAGTATCTTTAATATGCAATCACACGTCCAAAGTCCTGAGTCCTAAATGTTGAGTCCCTTTATCCTAGGTCCTGGTGGTTAACAAGCTTTCCTCTTTCCTGCACAGATACATCCTGAAGGTCCAGGTCAACGAGAAGAACCAGATCAAGCTGTACCCTGAGGAAGGCGAGACCACCAACATCCTGAACATCAAGAGAGGCATCGTGTCGGCCCTGGTCGCCCCCGGCCCCCAGGACAACCGATACACGGTACTTTGGATTTATTTATCAAAAGCACTGTGCTAGTTCTGATTCCCATTCTTAGTCCTGTGTTCATCTAAATGTTCCTATCTCAAGCTTATAACACCTCCAAATCAGTTTTGTGGATTTCATGATCCTTTTAAAAGTGCATGACTCAATTACGCAATTATCGTAATGGATCATCATTATCATAAAACAATATATTCAGCAAAGCCAGTGTCTCCCAAAGTGGGGTCCAGGGGCCGCGAGGGTATTGCAGGGGGGCCGCGAGAAGTATATAAAAATAAAGAAAAATTCACATAATTATTGTATGTTAAATTAATAACATTTTGTTTGTCGAATTAAAATATTTGTGTTCATTATTTGACTTGAATAATCAAACTGCGTGCGTCATTTACACGTTTGTAGCAGAGGCTATTTCCCCCAAATAAAATAACGAGAAGAGCCTATTTTTAACGTTGTCTTCCTGGTTAGTATTTCGGGGGCCGCACAGACCCGTGGGATTTTTAAGGGGACTGCGGTGTTACTGACTTTGGGAAAGGCTGAGCAAAACTATAAGACTTTTGATTTTATTATGTTGACTTTAATAACCTGCCAATGTGTACATAACCCAGTCCTTTTTCATGTCTGTGTTTCTTTCAATTGTAAGCAGCAGCGTGGCTTTAATGAGCATGTGTTGTGTCCTCAGCCCACCATCCACGGCCTGTGTAAGAACTCCTACAGTGTGTCCACTCCCACTGAGATGACCTTCAGCAGAGACCTGTCCACATGTGACCACTTTGTGCCTCTGAGAGACCAGACCAGCCCCCTGGCCCTGCTCACTGGACTGGTACGTCTTCATCGACTGTAAAACACCATCCATCCATCCATCCATTTTCTACCCTTTAATCCATTTCTGGGTCAGGGGGGTGGCAGTCAGAGATGCCACCCAAGTCTCATAGCACCAGCCCCTCACTGATCCTCTGCAGGTGGTGAGTCCACAGGAGGACGGCTGCTCTCTGAGTGTGAGCATAGCCTTGATCTTTCAGTGGGGGCTTTGGGCAAAGTGGGGTTAAGTGTCTTGCCCAAGGACACAACGACAGCAGTCATCAGTGGGAGTCGGTGGAGAAGGTGCAGAGGTGGGAATTGAACCCACGACCTTCTGGGCTTAAGGCCAATGCTCTACCAACTGAGCTACTGTCGCCCCTCTGTAAAAACACATGATGCCATATATAAATAGGTTTGTGTTTGTCAAAAGATACCATTACAAATATACATTACGTTTATAGGTAATTATTCAGCTTATCGCAGAGTTGTAAATATTGTCAAAAATCTGAAACATATTGATCATAAAACTGTTTGAAAAATGATATCCAGTGAGAGATCCCATGTATCAGTCCAAAGCATCAAAAAGTGACTTAAGTGGCTCTTCTAAAAAAAAAGTTGTGACTAACTCAGACCACAACATGCTGTCTTCATCCTATTAGAAAACAATTATCTCAACAGTTGAGCAGAAAACAAGGCACTAGCTAGAGGGATTTTGTTACCTTTCTCCACAAAATTCTCCTTTTACCGTTCACACACTAACACAGACATCTCCACCTTCTGTATTCACGTATATATGGCATCATGTGTTTTACAGTGATGCCATATATACGTGAATACAGAAGGTGGAGATGTCTGTGTTAGTGTGTGAACGGTAAAAGGAGAATTTTGTGGAGAAAGGTAACAAAATCCCTCTAGCTAGTGCCTTGTTTTCTGCTCAACTGTTGAGATAATTGTTTTCTAATAGGATGAAGACAGCATGTTGTGGTCTGAGTTAGTCACAACTTTTTAGAAGAGCCACTTAAGTCACTTTTTGATGCTTTGGACTGATACATGGGATCTCTCACTGGATATCATTTTTCAAACAGTTTTATGATCAATATGTTTCAGATTTTTGACAATATTTACAACTCTGCGATAAGCTGAATAATTACCTATAAACGTAATGTATATTTGTAATGGTATCTTTGACAAACACAAACCTATTTTAATCTACATTTATAATCAATACATACATCTTGTCAACCAGAAATTAATAATATTCTTCCATGTTTTTGGTGTGTGTATTTTTCCTTTTGGCCATCAATCAAACCTGAAATGAAATCTTAAGATCTTTCCCACAATGATGCTTTAACTAAACTAGAATTAAGACCCAAGAACAACAAAATAGTCTCTTCAAAAACATATACATTGTGTAAAAGCATACTTTCTGCCAGGGAGTGTGTACTTATGAGACCAGTGTATTGACAGTGTGTGTGTTTGCAGCACTACCCTCTGTCCCAGCTGGTGCGCAGCTCCCAGACCTGTGAATACCAGTTTGATGAGGAGAAGAGCAACATCGTGTCTGGAAAATGCATTGAGAAGCACATCCTCCTGCCCTTCTCCTCCCAGTAAGCCCCTGCCCCATGTATTATTATTTCATAATACCAAACTATGCAGACTCCAAACCCACCTGGAGTTGATTATAGCTCAATTTGCACAGCGAGGAATCCTTCGACTATGATCTTAAAAGAAAAACATTGCATTTAGATGATTTTAGTGAATTTCTCCAGTGAAATTATTTTTCCAACTGTAACTCTTAGACATGTTCCACTTTTACCACAGTCTTAGTCCATTTATCATGTTTGTATATTTTTTACATTTATTGTTTTACCAAGAAGTAATATCATCCTAAATGAAATGCCAAAGTGAGAATCATCTTAGATTTTTATATTATTATTATTTAGGAATGAATAGACATTTTTACTTACCTTTTAACTACATGTTCTACTCAAAAAGTGTCATTCCTTAGTTCATCTTCTCAGTCTACAGCAGTTTGAGTATCAGGCTTTTTAGCCCGCTGTGTGTTCTTATAAAGGAGTCCACACCTCTTTAACCGTGGTTTTTCTGTGAACAGGGGAGAATATGGAGTGACCAACGACGGACAGCAGACCGTGACTTTCATCGAGGCCACCCCCCTCAACGACAGAGTTTTTGACCTTGGTAAGCCACCATACTTTGGACTTTATCTTATCATTTCTCTTATCTTTATCATTCTGGCCATTTATTGGTCAATCCAACTAACCCCTGTTTTTAACCATTTTGTCTAAAAATAACCAGTGTGTTTTTAGATTCTTATGTTTCAAACGTTTCAAACTTTAAAAGACAAAATACTCTTTTTGAGCTGTATTTCTATCCGGAACTTGTAGTACAAACTCCACCCCTTTGGTCAAAATGCTCCTTATTCATTGACGTTTCTGATGTTTCTGTCTTTTTCAAGTATTGCAGAGAAATGAGTTATGGGGGTTTCTGTTTGACTCTTACTCTAAAACGTATTTATCCATGATGTTGTATTCTAAAACATGAAATGACAGAATGGACATAATACATCACAAATTAACGGGAATGTATTCCAGGCCCCATCGTGAAGGATCTGTACATGGACATGGTGGAAGACCACACCGTGACACAAGACAAAGACGCCGCTTTGGAGCTGCTGAGACAGCTGTCTGCTCTGCCCGAGTCCCAGGGAGAGAGCCGGGCCCACCTCTTCTACAAGCTGGTCCTGATGGTGCGTGGCATGAAGCTGGACACTCTGACTTCTGCCATCCCCGAAGCCCTGGAGGCCTCCCCAATGCTCACCTACCAAGTCCTGGCCCAGTGTGGCACACCTGAGTGCAGCAGCGCCATCCTCGAAATCCTGAGGACCCGTCTCGACAGCAAAACCGAGGTGGACACTTTTGTCTACACCATGGGCCTGGTGTCCAACCCTTCGGCCATGCTCATCAACGACATGCTGCAGATAGCTCAGGAAAAGCCTAGCAAACCTGTGATGTATGGCCTCAGCAACATTGTCAACAGGTCAGTCAACTTTCTGCCAAATGAGTTCTCTATGTTCATGATCAGCAGCATTACTGTATGATAGTGATGGGACCTACTGTCCCAGTGATTCACAGCAGTAAGCATTGTTTGGTGCCTTTTGTCCAGGTTCTACAAGACCGAGGGCCATTTGGTCCCAGAGATCTTCTCTGTGGCTCGCTTCATGGCTGGTCAGATTGGAGAGTGTTCCGGAGACATGGACAGGATTTTCCTCACGCTCAGGGTACATACACAGTTTCTACAAATGACTTAACAGCAAATCAATAAGCATTCAGAGCAGTTTTACATCAAAAACAAAGTGACCGCAGACACGGCAACTGTTCACAAGAATTTGCTTAAGTTTCAGATTCAGATTCAGTTTATTTGCCATTTGCAGTAAAAAAACCACATTGGAATACATTAGCAAAAGTCTCCAGTGTGCACAGACAAATACAGACATAAAACAACATTAAAAGACAGAAATAAAACAAATAAAACAGTAAACAAATGTCACTGTGAAATCGATCGACTAAAACAGTTTCAAAACAAGTGCAAATCATTAAAGTGCTCTGTTCACACTGATAACAGCTTGTGGATAAAAACTGTTAGCGTAACGAGATGTTCTGCATCTCAGAGAGCGATATCTTCTGCCAGAGGGAAGAAGCTGGAACATGGCTTTCCCAGGGTGGCCAGAAGAGTCATTGACAATCCTAAGAGCTTTGTTTAAAAGTCTGGATTTATAAAGAACCTCCAGAACAGGAAGCTCACAGCCCCACGGTCCTCTTTGCAGAGCGGAGCACCTTGTTTAAAGCTCTCTTTTCTTTATCTGTGATGTTTCCAAACCACACAGACACAGAACCAACAAGTAAACTCTCAATGGTGCAGCGATAAAAGTTAAGCAGAATCTTAGAGTTAGTGGTAAATTCTCTAAGTTTACGCAGAAAGTAGAGACGCTGACGAGCTTTCTTAACGACTCGGTCAGTGTTTTTAACCCATTTCAGGTTAGACAGAGTTAAACCCAGAAACTTGCACTCCTCTACGATCTGCACCTGGGAGTTGTCGATTACGACAGGCAAATGAGAACTATTGCGACTGAAGCCGTAGACCAGTTCACATGTTTTCGACGCGTTCAACTGGAGGTTGTTGGTTTTACTCCACTGAACCACATTTTGTATCTCTGCTCTATAAGAGGATTCATCAGTGTCACTGATGAGACCGATGATGGTGTTGAAAAAGATTTGAGTCTAATCGTCATCTATTAATGTTATTACTTTCAATCTTCTCACTCTGGGAAATTGTAACTTTAAAGTCAGTTTTCACCAAATGTATTTTTACTTTTATATAACTATAAAAACTAGTTATATAGAAGATGTCTCACTTAAAAGCCGATATAGCTTTTAAGTGAAATATTTTATATAAAACAACTTTTTCTATTTAGATCTAAATCTAGCAGATTGTAATTTTTCACTTCTACCACTAGATGGGAGTGTTTCCAAATATGTTACTGCTCTGTGTAAAAAGTGTATGTATAGAAATTCAATCTTTGTCAGTCCTCTGTACCATAACAATATGTACTGTGTGCAGGTGATTGGAAACATGGCCCCTGCTATGGCTAATGCTGGCCCCGCAGTCAGAGTAGCCGTGCTGAAGTGTGTGAACAAGCCTGAGGCCTCCGCAGAGGTCCAGCAGGCCGCCATCCAGGTCTTCAGACTGGCCCCTGTGCCAGAGGAGGTGAGGGCCCGTTACGTGGCACACACAAACACACCTAATTAAGTCCACACGGCTTCATGACATTCAAAAGGCTAAGATACATATTTTTGCACTTGCAAAAAAGATGTGCAATTGCTCTGTCCGTGACAGAGCCTTTCTGAAAGATACACCGTGAAATTATGAAATGCCAAAATGAAGAGAAATCATGTGTTAAACTTTCCTTTTGTCAACATAGGGTAGAGAGATCTTCATGCAGGTGCTTTTGGACAGTGCTGCCCCGGTGCAGAAGCGCGTGGCTGCCTACCTGGTTCTGATGAAGGACCCCCAGCCCAGCGAACTCGCCCAGTTCATGTCAGCCCTGTCCAGCGAGCCTGATATGCAGCTCAAGAACTACATCACCTCCCACCTCAGCAACATCGCCTCCTCCACTGAGACCGCCACTCAGGAGTAAGGCTTTTTCAATCACTCCAGAAATGTCTCTTAATTAGCTTTGCCAATCCATCCTGCCCAATGTTCTTTACAGCTGCATGGCTTTAATTGCAGCAGTAATTTAATTTTAAACCGCTAGATGTCGCCAGAATACTCCAACAAGTCATTCCTAAAAATTGACATATTTGCATTATGTTAAGCAGCGTCTATTTTGTGACCATAAACAAGCTCAGTGTCGAAGAACACATCTGTTGTTGGGTGGATTTATGTTGGGTGGCAGTTTCTCCACTTCTCTGATCTTCTCCTGATTCTCTTGTTCAGGCTGAGACAGAAGATCTTTGACGCCAAGACTTACAACAAGCTGGGACCCCTGGAGGACAGCCTGAAGATGTCCCGCCACATGAAGGTCGGCATGATCCAGAGCAACATGATCTTTGAGGGAACCAGCTACCTGCCCAAGGAAGTCATGCTGGAGATGACCCTCCGCGCCTTCGGCTTCGACCTGGACATGATCGAGGTAAGACGCTGCAGTGGTGGAACACACACTGAACAAAGAGTATGAGTTTCACCATATTCATTATTATTCATTGGTGGTTTGTTTAGAAGGAACAGTAGAAATCTTTTTGTTGTGACATCTTCCATCAAAGTCTTAAAATTTTTGTTCCGTGAGCAAAGAATCAAAAGCATAATGGTATCATCTGCAAACAATACGAATTTCAGTCTTCTGGACAGCAAACATACATGATCTATGAAGAAACAGTTTCGGTTCCAAAATGAAGCCATGCAGAAGAGAAAAAATTTTATTGGAGTTATGGATCTGTTGTCTTCTATTGCTTTCCTTAGTGTTCACTTGTTCACCAGTCCAATGCCTGTGTGCCGCGTATACGATACAGCTCCAACTTTAGAAATATTGTGGTTAATGGTGTCGAACGATGGTGTCAACAAAGATTTTTAACCTTCTCCATACAATCTGTACTATTTCTTGACTCAATCCATCAGAACCTTAGCAGTTAATCTATGTTAGGCATGTCAAACTCAGGCCTGTGGGTCAAATCTGGCCTGCAAGACCATTTTTCGTGGCCCCTGAAATGTTTTGCAATTACCACTATTACAGCAACTTGGGAATACAGTGGAATATCAGCAGAGATACTATTATATACTATATACCAGGGGTCCTCAAAGCTTCAGGTTAAAACTGGACTCACCTGAGGAAATGGGTGGAGTCATCTGTGGGTGGAGTCATCTGTGCTCCTGCTCAGTTTGGAACTGTTGGAAGTAAAACCTGCAGCCACATGGCCCTTTCTGGAACTGGTTTGAGACCCCTGCTATATACTATACTATGCTATACACAATACTATAATTTTAAAGCTTATTTTCCCAGGAATGCAAATTTATAAATATGGATGTTCTAAAATGTTAACTAACATGTAATTATAAGTTAAATTAAGCCGAAGATTTATATTTTTAGCAAATAAGTGTAGCCCAGTTGTGGCAAGTAATTTTGGCCCCAACCCGCTCTTATGTGTTTAAACTTGGCCCCGACCAAAATGAGTTTGACACCCCTGATCTATGTCATTAATCTGTCTTGTTAACATTGTATGTGACAATAAATGATCTGTCTAAAATTCCAGAATATAATTTAGCACTTCCATTTCAGATCAAAATCAGACAAATAGACCCTTTCATTCATATACTTTCTACTTAAAAAAACACACATTCTACATGAATTATTCTCAAAATGTTCTCAATCATACATACTGTTCATGAAATAGAGTCTTAGTCTAATCTCCATTGGTTTGTCTCTGTCTTGCAGGTCGGTATGGAGGGAAAAGGCTTCGAGCCCACCGTGGAAGCCCTGTTTGGAGAGAACGGCTTCTTCCCTGACACCGCCATGAAGACCATCTACTTTATGTCCGACAACATGCCCCTCCAAGTGAGCCAGGTGCTGCAGAACGTGCTGCCCGCCATCAAGAAGGACCGCATGAAGAGACAGGTAAACAGATGGCAACACTGCAAAAAACTGCTTTAAAGGGGACACAAAATGGGAGATATGTTTGTATAGTTATTTAGTTTTTTTCCGGTGACTGCAGGATGCCATTGTTACTCCTAGATCCTGTGATAGCTCAATATTAACATTTCTAGTATGAACACAATGATAAGCCACTGGTGTCATTGATAAAGAGCTGTACTGTATTGATGATTCTACTTCTCTCAATAATCTGTCACATTCATTCTCTCCTATCACTGCTTTTTCTAACACAAAGGATCTTTTTGACATTCATATTCTTATTAGCCACAGACAATGCCAGTAATGAAGTCACAACAGTCTGATGTCTTTCTGTCATTGCACCAGATTTTGTACTTAAGTCTAGCATCTTCATCATGATGATTTTAGATGTTTTTCCTTAAGATAGAGATTTTAAACTGCCTCTTTTTATGGAGTTAGATATTATTTTATTCAATTTTTGTAGAGTTATTATTCATTTATCTTTTGTTTTGTGCTGCTAATTCCTACTGTGCTGTAACTTGTAACAACTGACATTCCCCATTTTTCCCCTGACATTCCATACATTTTTTAAAGTATGGTAGAATGGTACAGATATTAAATTCATCTAAGAATCTAAGAAAATTTAACTTCAACAATAATGTACCACAGAAGGATAATAATAATAATAACGAGAGTGGGATTGGGAGGTGGGGGAAGAGCCAGGGTTGTTATGAAGAAGAAAAAAAATGTCTATAAATAACACAGTACAACAAAGAGAAAAAAAGAAGAAGAAAGGGTGGATTTAAATGGAGAATGTTGGGAAGATTAAAGGATATCTTAATGTTTAAAAAAAAAAAAAAAAAAAACATAGCAAAGGGACAAAATATCTCCCCTCTGTCTACAGACCTCCCAGAACCTGATGAAGGACATTGGCCAAAACATGAAGAAAGTGCTGAGCGAGCTGAAGGCGTCCGAAGCCCCTGAAGCCACCGTCTACCTGCGTCTCCTCGGCAACGAGCTGGGATACATGAAGACCAACGAGATGGAGCAGGTGGCCTACTCCGCCACCAGGTTTGTGGACTCCATGCTCAAGATGTTCCCAGTCGATGTGAGTGAAACGCCTCAACTCTAAATGTAAAACTGCCTTTTTTTCAATCTTTTAATCATGTTACGAAATTGTACCAGGTGGTGAAGTCCCTGACCACCATGACAGACACATCCCTGTATGCTCACTACATCTTCATGGACAATGAGTTCTTCCTGCCCACACTGACCGGAGTGCCCCTGAGAATCGCCCTGTCTGGTACCTTCGCCCCTGGCTTCAAGGGAGGACTCAAGATCTCCCCCCAGATGGTCAGTGCACCAGCAATGACACAGAATATTTCACACTTCCACATATATTATGCAAATTTTCTTTTCATTTTTTTTTTTTAACATATAGGTCTGTTTTTGACAAGAAACAATCCGACATCCGGCACGATTTGCCATGCCCATTTTGCCCCTGGTGGGATATATAAAGTAGTCTGAATCTGAAGTTCCCCTGCCATTTTTGTCTAAATGGTCCAAGGATTAGCGACAACTACACACCTTCAAAGACACTCAAATAGTCAAAACATTTTCTGCCAAAAATTGGAGGGCGACCAATATAAGGGCCAATATATATAAAACATTTGTAAAGCTGCAATCAACCTAACCATTTGACCAATATATAGGCCAGCTGACACATTTACATGAATAAGTGAATCCGATTTAAATGAATGTCATACCCAATAAATGCTTGATGTACTATCATGGATTGTTTTACCTCATTCAAAGCTAACTCCAAGAAACAACCGCAAATAAGTCATAAACAAACATTATTCCTTTCTTTTCTCTTTAGCCTCATTAATGATATTCGCATGTGTTTTTATTTTTGGTTTCAGAACGAGGTGGCCTTCATGCCCTCTGCCGGAGTGGAGTTTGTGACCCAGATGGGAACACACATACCAGAGTTCTTGGACACTGGTCTGGAGATGCACACCAACATCTACCACGAGTCCGGCCTGAGCGCCAAGGTGACAATTGAGAAAGGGAAGGTCCAGCTGACGATGCCCGCCCCTAAGACCACCACCAAGCTCATCCACATCACGTAAGTCAATGTTAAGCTATTCCACACATGACTAGTGTTGGGAAATGTACATATTCACTCATTACTAGTAGCTAACTTAAAGGTACATAGGAGGATTTTCCAATGTTTTAGGAAAGAACCGCCCTCTCCACTTTTTGAACATTCTCTCTGGTCTTATTTGATGAGCACGTATCACCAGAATGATTGACAATTGGGAGGACCAATAGTCTTGAGGATCCACCCTGAAGTTAAAAATCCTCCTGTAAACTTGGATTGAACAACAATGAAACTGTGTCATAAAATCCATCTGACAACTTTCTCGCTCTAAAAACAGTATCAGTAGTATTCACATGCATGTTACTTTGGTTCGTCAAAACTTAAGATCAGCTTTTTCAGACAAAATACATGAAAAGAGAGGACCACCCTCACTCCTTGTATGTGCGCCAATTATAATGTTTTCAGATTTTGTGAAGTTTAAATTTTTTTACTCAAAACATTTTCTGTTGGGAGAAACAAAACTTGAGTGGTCTGTTTATGTGGCTATGCTTCATGTTTTTTGTAAATATGAAATTATTAATTAATAATAATTAATCGATGTATCAATTTTAAACTTATGTATTCAAAATAAAACAAGACACAAAATTAACAGTGATACATTGTTAAATACATGTAATTTGAGTAATTCATGATTATATTGCAACTAGAAACATATTCTTGTTTTTCTATTGTTTTATTCTACACAAATATTGCAATATTTTATGGAGTTAACCATAAAATGAATATATTACAGTAAAACAGTACAGTATTTCAAAGTGCATTCAAAGTATATTTAGAATTTCAGGCCAGCTCTATGAAAAACACCCAATACTGTGAATTATAAAATATAATTCAATTTAAGTTGGATTGAATAATATGTCTCAATGGAACAAGCATCAATATGTTGCAGTTTTTCCAATGTGGTTTTACTGCAAATGGCAAATAAATGAATCTGAATCTGTTCTTGAGGAGTACAAAAAGCTTGCATGATATTATAAACATATCTTTTCTGACTGTTAGCCAATAGAGTCATCCCTTTTAATTGTATTTGTTTATTTATTTGGATGGGACAGTACATTTCAAGGAGGGCAGGAGCTATAAATATACCAGATTGTTGTTCATTTGCATCTGTATAAATGAAACCCGCCACACATTTCCAAATAACAGTGCTGAAATGGCTGCTGACTTTTCTTGCATTTGGCTGGTATACAGGAACAACCTGGTGGCCCGCTCCGGAGCTGAGATGACCGTGATCCCAACTGTGCCTATGGACCGTGTCAGTGTCAACGAATGCACTCCCTTCTTCTCTGGCATGAAGTACTGCTACAACCTGCATTTCAACGACGCCTGGAACATGGAGAGGACACCCTACTTCCCCTTCACCGGACACAGCAAGTAAGCATCCGGCACACATGGGACAGGACATTTAAATCAAAGAAATTTATTTTTAAAACACATTTCAAGCCATGTATTTCAAGTAAGTATGGTTTTTGTGTATTGCATTTCAAGCAAAAGAAATGAGACTTAAGAATAGACATACCCAACAATCTACAGAAAAGACAGCCAAAGAACAAATATGACTTTTAATTTAGATTAGACTGTTCCATTTCTAAGAAGCATTCCCCCGTCTTACCAATCAGAAAGTCTGTGATCTGGGTTGCCAAATCTCACCACGTCGAGCTAATCTTACTGGTAAAGTAATATGTGGCCACAGAACTACAAAGGTTCTCGTTATGATTCTCAAATCATTAATGACAAAACAAGGAATAAAACCAGTACCAGAGGTGTTGGTTATAGATTTGTTGACAAAACTCTATTCAGCTTTGATGGTCTTAACTGGATTCGTCTGCATATCTGGCAATCTGAGTCAGGAAGAGTGCAATACCACTTTTGGCCAGATTTGTAAATATTGCTCCTTTAAAGTCAAGCGTGTCTTGAATTAGAGCCGATGAAGGTATTTCAATACAGGTGATAAATTTTGCTAGTGAGATTGACGTTCCACTAATGATGGAAGACTATTGTATAAAAGTATAATCTAAAAACATTTTGGCTCCCGACCAAAGCTGTTCTTCGGTCTTGACAAGTGAAAGTAACTCAGTACTTGATGATTGCTAAGACTTGTGGTGAACTCCTGCATTTTTTACCGTTAGGTTCGCCATGGAGCTGGAGCCCACCGGAGAAGTAAGCGAGTACACAGCCACTCTGGCCTACGAGCTGCTGCGAGAGGGAGAGGAAGGCAAGCAGAAGGTCGACGCGTTCCACTTTGTCCTCCGAGCTGAAGGTAACACTGCTTACAGCAAGAGACAATATTCTCAGAACAGGGGGGGATGCGTTAAAAACAAAAATGCCTGTTTTAAAATGACGTAGTTACTGTCCACCTACTTCACTTTGTACAACCCATTATCACATGCACAAACTAATTGTGTAATAGTGTCAAACTCAGCAGTGAACATAGCTGCTATGTTCTCAAGCTTTTCAATCAGGGACCCCCAAAATATGCATGACAACAATTCACAACCTCCTGACAGTAAAAGTGACAATCCAATATACATTATATTGAATCGTCACTTTTACTGTAATCCATAATAATATTGTTTTTATGTGAAACAAGTTGTGACATACATTTGAAAACCCACCCTCAGCTTAATGTCTTGTTGTTTTCAGGTAAAATGATAACATTGATTGATTAGTATTGGAGGTTGGTGGAGTACAAAGCGGGATTTCTCAACCATCTATGAACGAATATACAGTAATTTAAACCTTGGGTGAAATAATGCCAAGGAAACACCGTTAGAACAAGATTAGATGATGTGATAGAAAGTCACCTTCATACAATATGTCTCAAACACTGCTCAGTATTCTTCCAGTTTTGACCTTGTTCCCTCACTTTGTTTGCGCAGGAGCTGATCCCACTGAGGCTCGTGCCACGGTCAAGTACAACCGCCGCAAGAATGTGGCGACCGCTGAGCTGATTGTGCCAGACTACGACATGGAGGTTGGCCTCAGGCTGGGCGTCGTGGACGGAAACACCAAGGGCAAAGGAACTCACTCCATTTCCCTGGACCTCATCAACAAGAACATCCCACAGCTGTCTCTGGTCGGACGTGCCAAGTAAGAGAAACTTTGAACTATAGGGGTGGGATACTTGCTTACGATGATAGCCACCAGAATTAAGATTTACGGTGATACAAGAATGGATGTTATTTTGGAAAAGACGGGTGCGTACCATCCATTCTTCCTTGGATCCCATCAGTTTAATTATTCTCAGACAGAAAATCTAACTGTGATTATGCCAGGAGGAGGGACTATTTCAAATACATTGTTAAATACAAGAACAATCAAAGACTTACTACAGAACCCGATAGTACAAAGTGTAAAGGATTATTATTCAATTTCTGTTATTAAGCCATTTCAATTAGATATTGTAGCATAGTTAGCAAGATACTAGATTTAAGACATTTGTAACTGTGACTGCTGTGTCCACTGAAATTATTAAAATAATCATAAAAAATCTTTGTATCTTAGGTTGATGGAGATGAAGGAAGGCATGCTCCAGGTTCAGATGCTGGTCCCTGTCTTGAGCACTGACGCCACCTTCACTGCCAACCTTAAACGTGACGACGAGATCGAAGTGGAGCTCAAGAGCGACATCAAGGTTTTCGAAGCCACATCCGAACAGAAGATCACACTTAAATATGGTAAACACTTTATAATGAGTCTGTAGGCCTTTTAGAGATTCCTTCTAATACAAACCTATTTAAGTGCTCCTCTTTGCTGATTATGGGGCGATAGTCAAAACTGTTATTATGCCTCTGTATTTGAGACATAGACAATTAAATGTTGACACCAATTTGATAACTGATTTTTCAGATGGCAGCAAAATTGAAGCAGAGTTCAAGTCCGACATGAATGCTGAGACAGCCAAGATGCCTGTTGGTGAGATTGTAGCCAAATACGGAGAGCAGATCATGGATACGCAGGTTGGAGAAACCGACATGAAGGTCCGCCACATCTTCACCAAACTTGTGGAGGTAATAAACAGACTATACTCTTGATAGTTGGGATATTCTACTTTGTTCAAAGCTAATTCGACAATTTTCTAGGCATCCAACAACTACATGGAGAAGTATGGCGCTGATCTGCCTTACATCCAGAACTTCAGAGTGCCTGACATGCCCGAGATGACCCTGCCTGAGAAACTCTTCCTCAACACGTAAAGAAATACTTTCACCTTTTTGCATGAATATGGCCTATGACGAATCTAACCCATAACCATTTCCATTCTTGCAGCGAGACCAAGGCTATCTACTACTTCAACAATGAGCGCTGGTCCATGTTTGTGCCCGTACCATTCGGAGGAAAATCCACTAACGACTTCAACTTCCCCGAGATCTTGAACACGCCCCACATCTCTGTTCCCCAATTCGGGCTGGAGATCGTCTCCATGGAAATCCCTGTGCCTGAGCTTTTTGTCCCGGATGGTTTCACTCTCTACGTCCCTCTTTTCGGCAAAGCTGAGGTTTCCGCAATCTTGAACAGCAACCTCTACAACATGGAAGCTACAATGGCTGCCGGAAAAGACCTTGTGGAGACACCAAGCTATTCTGCCAAGATAGCTGTGGCTGGAACCTCTCCAATTGACATTCTTTCAGTCAAATTTGAAGGTAATTATTTGTAATTACCCAAGAATAGATACAGCACACTATACAAGCGGCATTTTGTTCATCTTAAATGTAATGTCACCGTGGGCTCCACTGAGATTCTGGGCTAATATGGCATGTTATACTGTATATCAATGAAATTAGTAATATACATTTTGAGCCCTAAACGTAAATAAATCATTAATTCTCTGTCCCCCTCCATCCATCCATTTTCTTCCCCTTAATCCATTTCGGGGGGGGCAGTCAGAGCTGCACCCAGTACACATAGCACCAGCCCCTCACTGATCCTCCTGCAAGTGGTGAGTCCACAGGCTTCAGGCAAAGTGGGGTTAAGTGTCTTGCCCAACTGAGCCGCTGTCGCCCTCAATTCAATGTAAACTTTATTAAACCCAGAAGCCAATTCTATGTGCATGTGCATAGGTCTGTTTGCAATGTTCGTATATTTTGCATACACACAAACCCGTGAAAAAAAGACTCCTTAATGCGGTTAGATTAGCCTATTGTGACAGTATACTGGGCTTTGGAATCTGACCGAAAAAATTCAGAAAATAATAGTTGCAAAATTTTTAATTTTTTTAATGTTTTTGACAATTTTTTGACAAGAAGAGAACATATTAGTAAAAGTACTACTATTTTGTATGTGTCAATGTGAAAAAGTGAAGTACAGTTTGTTTACTTTGACAATTATTTAATCATTATTAATATTTGATTTTTGTCTATTCTTCTCAGGCTCTGGTATGGTCATCCCTGAAGATGTCTTGAGGGCCCAAGTCAAGGGATCTTTTGTGCACAAATTCCTTAAGGCAAATTTGAACATTGTTGAGGAAGCAAGTCTGACTGACGTATTCATCTACAAATGTAACAGCGAGATCGATGCCACCAGCCCTCTTGGAGTTAATATGGCCGTTGAGCACACAGTTGTTGCTGGACTGAACATGGAGAAGCTCGACATGAACAGCAACCTCAATGCCATGGTCAAAGCTGGCCCCTTCTACGGCAAGGTCTCCTCAACTCAGTCAACTAGCATTTCTCCATTCACCCCAGAAGCTAAGATTGAATCCTTAATGAAAATTGACTCTACTTTACTCAAGGCAGAAAACACATTCAGTGTAGAGCTTCATGAGGGAGCCATCTCAGTGCTGTCCGACACTAAAGCCTTTGACGGGAGCATGGTCCATATCGCTGCAGTTAACTTCAAAGATCAGAAGCTGACAGTCAAATCCGATACCAACGTTGACGCCGTTGGTCTGAAGATGAAGAACCAGATTGAGGCTGCCGCTGGTGCTGGGGAGGTTGTGATGAGAATGGAGACCAACTCAAACTATGCTGACAACCATGTGCTTTCTGTGATAAGCGCCACATTGAACGCTGAAGGTTTGGTAATGAACAGCGATGCCACCCTACAGCTGCTGGACAATAAAGCGATCCATAAAGCCAACATGAAATTCAACCAAGAAGGTCTTGTTGTGAGTGGAACCAACACTCTTGAGAGCCCTCTGTCTGTCGAAAATATATTCAATGTTGCAGTCGACACATCCAAAGCTGAATGTTCCATCTCCAATAAGGCTGCGCTGTATGACATGAAGGTCGACAATGCTAACTCCCTGACCCTCACTCTGTCCAGCATTATCTTCTCCTCTAAGGCTGAAGCTCTTGCCAGTGAATATGTCACTTACACTCATGACATCTCCTTCGACATGAAACCTTACATCACCTCTGCAAATGTCAATAACAACTTGAAACTACTGGCAGTCAACTTCATCAACGAGGCCCAGCTACAGGCAGAGATGTACAAGTTTGATTTGACGGGAAGCATGAAGGCCATCACCAGCGAGGATGAGATCAAGCACATCTATCAGATCAACTTCGCTGACATGACCGCTAATGCCAAATGCAGCACCACAGGAAAATTGTTCGGCACGCACATGAACCATAACACAGAGCTTGAGGTGATTGGCCTTGCTGCCCGCTTCTCCAACGATGCCCGCTTCAACTCCCAGCCCATGCGCTTCGATCACACCGTCCGCGCTAGCATTGTTCCATTTGACTTCAACCTTGACGCCATTTTTAATGCTGATGGTGACCTGACACTCTACGGAAAGCACTCTGCACAGCTCTATGGCAAGTTCCTCATCAAAGCCCAGCCACATGCCTTTGCCAGCACCCAGGAATGGAGGGCTTCAATGACCCAGGCCCTTGACAATGGCATGGCATTCGAGACCACCTTTGACAACAAAGTGGACACTGCTCTATCCCTGGAAGAACAGAAAACAAGCTACAGGATTAAGTCCAAGATGAACGACCACGTGTTCAACCAGGACATGAGCCTTTACAACACAGCTGAGAGGATGGGAGTAGAGTTGTCCAGTGCCATCCTCACAAACCTTCTCAACCAAGAGAATCCAGAGAACCAAGAGTTTTCCATTTCTGGCTTTGTGAAATATGACAAAAACACCAATATGCAAGTCATCCAGCTTCCCTTCATGGAATACTTCCCCATTGTTGTGGAGAACCTAAAAGGTGCTTTTGTCTATGTGGCAGAGGCACTCTTGGACTTTATTAACAATGAAGAGGTGCGTTCCAAACTGGAATCCATCCCTCAGCATATCACCACCTTTATTGCTGAGCTTAACCTTGAAGAGAAAATTAACAGGCTCAAGCAGTTTGTTAGTGACCTCACTCAGGAGTATGCCATCTCTATGGAAGACGTACAAGGATTCTTGAGAAACTTAAACGAGACAGTGAGGAAAGTGCTTACCAATTTCAGTTCTTATGTGACACAGTTTATTGTCAAGATGAAAGAAATCATGGAGAACATGACTCTGCCTGACACCATTGTGCAGAAGATTCAGGAGCAGCTGCTGGCCATTGATGAGGCATTTGAGATCAGGCCTATGCTTATCTATGTACTTGAAACCTCTACTGAGATCCTCCAGCAGTTCAACTTGGAAAAACTTAGAGGAAGTGTCCTTGAGATCCTTATCGACCTTGACAAGGATTTCCATATCACAGAAACTGTGTCAAAGATCTTGACAGCTTTGAAGGGATTTATTGAAAGATTTGACATCCAGCAGATTTATCAAGAGCTAAAATCTGTTCTCGTATCCATTGACTTAAGATCTCATATTGATGAACTCATAGGTGTAATTCCAACTGAGATGTTCAGCGATGCTACTGATTATGTCTGGAAAGTCATTCAGGACCTTGATGTTGTGGGAAAATTCAACACCTTTTATGCCCAAGTAAGAGACCTGCTTGTACGATTTGAGCTTGACAAGAAGATGCTGGCGCTGATGGAGAAAACTCTTGAGGTCATCAAACAACTGAAAGTTAAGGAAACCTTTTCTGCTTTTGTTCAAATGGTCAAAGATCTTCATATTCCAGAAACCTTTATGCATTTCTCAAAGGTCACAATTGATTATATCAAAACAACTGAGATGAAAGACATGATTGAAAACACCAATAACATGATTCAAACTGTGATTGGGGTACTAAACTCTCTGGAGTACAATGAGTTGGTGAATAATCTCAACAAGTTTATTGCTCTTTGGACAAGATACATCAATGAGGTTATCAAGGCACTGGAAATCCCAGAGAAACTTCAGGTAATGAGGGACTTTGTCAACTATGCTTTCTCCACTGTGAACGACGTCACTGCCA
Source organism: Knipowitschia caucasica (assembly GCA_964034765.1). Lineage (NCBI taxonomy): Eukaryota > Metazoa > Chordata > Actinopteri > Gobiiformes > Gobiidae > Knipowitschia > Knipowitschia caucasica. The sequence goes on from OZ035839.1 coordinate 7,704,646, forward strand.
AGTTGAGAGAAGTCAAGATTTCAGAAATTTTAAAAAATGTTCAAAGCATGGCATTCCAAGTGGTTGATTACAGCAAGACATTGGTGGACTATGTGAAGGAGCAAATCGAAGTGTTGGAGATTCAAAAATCCATTCAGGCTGTACTGAAGTTTTCAAGCGAGATCTACAAGGATGTAATTATAACAGTTAACTGGTGGTTCACCAGGACAGTTGACTTCATCAGTAAATACACCCCTGACCAAAAGTTCATTGAAGATGTGAAACAGATGTTCTCTAGCATTGTGGCTGAAATGAAACAGCTGGAGCTGAATACTCCATCATTCACTGTGCCTTTAAGTGATTTAGAAGTGCCAAGCATGAAGATCAAACTTGCCAAACTCAATGAATTTGAGATCCCAACACAGATTGATATTCCTGAGTTCACAGTTTTGGGCAGGTACACTGTCCCTACCATCACAATCACCTTTGCTGACATCAAGCAGAAGTTCTTTGAGCTTGTTGATTATATAATGAATTTCAGCTTCCAAATGGTGAATGTGGAATCTTTCTTTGGAGACTTGAGTTTGAACTTCCTGCCCCACATGCCAGAGATCACTCTCCCAGAATTCACTCTCTCTGAAATCTCCTTGCCTACAATCCCCGAGGTACCTTTAGAGAAGCTTGTCAAGTCACTGCAAGTTCCTGAGATTAAGTTTCCAGAAATACCTACAGAATTGGTGATCCCAAGCTTTGGCAAGCTTTATGCTGAGTTCAGGGTGGAGACTCCAATGTACACCACCAAGACGACTGCTGAGTTGCAAAACTCCACTGAAAATGAGCAGACTCCTCAAATGACAGCTTTCCTCGTTTCCCAGGGTGGGTCACCAGCTTATGACATCTTTAACTACAAAATTGATTCCACTGCTCGACTTGCCATCCCCAAGATGAGCCGCATTATCATTGGAGAGACTGTGAAATTCGAACATGTTGCTCTTGGACTGGAACATCAAGGATCTCTGAACCTGTATGGCAAATCTGCCCAAGCTCAGGCTAAGACCTCTATGAAGGTTACAACTAAGCCATACATTGGTGACTTCATGAACACTGCTTTCATTGCATTTGAAGACGGCATGTCTGCTTCTCTTGAGACCACTCTCAATCACATCATTGACATCCCGGTTTTCTCTATCAAAATGGAAGCCAACACGGCTCAAAAGATTATTTCCCGTCTTGATGGCCTGAAACTCACCATTTCAGCTGACACCACGGGAAAAACTGCCTGTAATGGTGAGGAAGGAAATCAGAAGAGCAACCTTGACTTTACATTTACTCCCAATATGATCACACTTACCTTTGACAGTGACACTGAAGCTACAAACCTCAAGGTGAAGCAGGTGATGAATGCTGAAGTTGGCACTTTTAGCTATGTCAAATTCAACATTCGTAATGAGGCTGAGACACCATTCCTTAAGTCCAGTGAGCTCGTAGCAGCCGGCCAGGCTAACCTGTTCGATATGAAGGTTGACATCACTGCCAACCACAACTCAGAGCTGGTTGGTCCAATCCAAGGCAACATTGCTAATGAGTTGAAGTTTCTGATTAGCCCAAGACAATTAGCATTTGAGTTCAAGAACAAAGGTACCAACAAAGTCAACTTCCTTGGATCTCTCACTGCCAAATTGGATGCCCAAAGTGACATGTCTGCCTACCTGAACTCTGAGATGCAGAGGATGAACACTTTTAACATGGTGCGGTTCAACAAGAACACAGGCTTCTTCAACATCACCTTGGACAATAGTGAGAAAGAAACTGCAGTTATTCTTGGCTTTGATGGACAGGCCAACCTTGACTTCCTCACCTCTCCCATTAGCATCCCTGAGATTGACCTCCCATTTGTTGACTTCCGTACACCAGAAGTTAGCAACCTGAATTTGTATGAGCAGACAATCCTGAAAGACATCTTGACCACCACTGAGCAGTCTGTTAGCCTTGATGCCAAGGTTGCCTACCAAAAAAGCCTGGTTGTGGGCCTGATTCCAAATTTTGGAAACCTTGTCACAGAATTGGCATTCAAATCTGCCATCATAAATCTGAACCTCAATACTAATCTGGAGACTGAAGATGACATCACTTTCCGCCTGGAAGCTACCACTGCATCCGTATTTGACAGCCTGAAAGCTAAACTCGACGGTACAACCAGCCTGACTACCAGAAGAGGGATTAAACTGGCCAACTCTCTGTCCCTCGAGAACAAGCATATTGAAGGCACTCATGACAGCACTGTTAGTGTTAGCACCGAGACCTACGAAACTGCTGTGTCTGTCACAACTCTCGGAAAAGTTGCCCTGCCCGTCCTCAACATGGAAATCAACCAGAACTTGATCGCAGACAACAAGGCTAAACCCACTGCTGCTTGCACATTCAGGGTGAACGGTCAGCTTAACATCCCCAGAATTAATGCTGTTGTAAAAGCTGAGGCAGATCATAGCACTAAGATGGAGGGCACATTTGATTACCTGTCAATGGAAACATCCAACAGAGCTAACATGGACGGAACCATTCTGGAGGAATATTTGGTTTTGGGAGTGCTGGACAATGAGCTGAACTTCTACTTGAACAAGGAAGGTCTTCGTTCAAATGCCAAGGTCATTGCTGACACCAAGTTGAACGGTGGCACAAGCAAGATCTTTGCTTTTGATGTCATCGAGAATCTTGCTATTGAAGCTAGTCCAAGCCGTGTCTACACTGTCCTGAAGTACACCGGAAATAATGAAGCCAACTTGTTCAACTTTAACACCAAGGGACGCCATGCTGCCCAGGCAACCATCGACTTTGTTCCCATCTCTGCCCTGACTGCTGACATTGAGATTGACCTGTCTCAGCCCAATACATTTGGTGATTTTACCATCTATGAGAAGGCAACAGCTGAAGTGACAACTGAAAAGCAAAAGGCTGCATCTACTAGCAAATTTGTGAGTCCAGTCTACACCACCAACTTTGTTGTTGAAGTTGAGGGAGATTATCCAATCCTGAAGGTCATCGCAAAGTCCTCAGCCACCTCTCCAATTAACCTCCTGGAGTTTGACATGGATTGTAAGTTCAGTATATCACACTGCACCCTTTTAAATTTTACATTATTTTTACATTATTTGTACTTTTACAGCTTCTTCAACCACAAACTATGAGAATGATGCCCTGAACATGAACAACAAGGTTGTGCTGACCAACGCTGCCATGACAATGGACATCACTCATGTTATTACTCAGGCTCTGAGGTAACTATCTTTGAATTGTTATGAAGAATTTGTAAGCTTTATGTTATGTTTCAGAACATTCAACGTTATTCATTTGTTTATGTTTTATTTATTTTTCAGGAGAAAAAGGCAGGCTGACGACAGGTAAATATCTAAATTGTACATATTTTTCCATGGAAGTCTAATCAACTAATACAAAATTGTCAATTCTTACAGGCATATTTTTTTCATGTGGTTTTGCTTTTCCTTTAATAGTTTACAGTCAAGGCCAGATTAAGATTATTACATTTTTGTTTAACAGTGTCTCTCGCCATACATTGAACATGGACATCACCAGCCCAACCTTCACCGATATGAACATCCGCTATGCTGCTGGAAGAAATGGTATCAGTGCTTCTTTGTCCTCTCCCTCTGTGGGATTCCTGGGTATGCAAGTCAACGGCAAAAGCACATCTCAGATGAATTTGAGACTCTATGGACGCCATGCAGTAAGTAAAGATTAAGAAAATATCAAAAATATTTCTTAAGAGATGTATACAATAATATTCCATTTAATACGTCAGACCACTGACCACAACACTGTGAAAGTGGTCTATTTGAAATCATATTGACCAAGACAACTACATAGATATATATTTAGTTGTATTATTATTTAATTGTCAGTTCCATTTCTGTTCATATATGCATCAATTGTTTGTCTAAGTACATGTCTGTTCTGTTTCCCTAGTCCTCTCCAGATGCCGATGTTGACATCCTGGTGCTGCGTGCCACTCCCAAAGACGGTGACAAGATGACTCTGCAGGTTGCCTACAACATGGAAGCACCCAAAGCTATGCTCACCGAGTTCAAAGCCAAGATCCCTGCTGTCCTGTCCACCCTAAAGGCCTTCATCGACAACAACCTGATGACGAGCAACGTGCTGGAGTGGAGAGATACTATGCTGACCCGCATCAACGAGGCCTACACTGCTGCTATTAACTACGATGTCCAACTCAGCCAGCTGTCCATCTTTTTCCGCAACTCAGTCGTTGAGTTCCAGAAAAGCGTCCAAGTATTTGTAGATGCTGCAGTCAAAGTTCTCAGGGAAACTCAATTCAGGCTTCCCGGCTCAGAGGAGATGACCACCCTTCCTGTTGTCCTTAAACAAATTACCTCAAGCATTGCCAATGTTCTGCGCAACGTCATCCAGATTGCGTACGACACCACAGAGTTCTACTACAACTCTTTTGTGGACACCTTTAGCACAGTTGAGCTCCGCATGCCAGTCGGAGACGTGATGACTGTTGGACAGATCATTGACAATGTCAAAACCACAGGCAAAAGCCTCTTCAACCAAATTGTTGATTTCGTGAACAACATGGAAAGCCTGGACACCATGCTGGTCAAGATTGGCGAGACCCTGAAAGCCTTAGTGGACAAAACCACAGAGTTTGTAGATACCATCAAGTCAGATTTCTTGGATTCCCTTCTTGCCAATGTCAACGTGGCATACAGAAGGGTGGTGATGGCTGTGAAGGACATTATCGAACTCGTGTCTTCCTATGACATGGACCAGCTGAATGATTTCTTGCAGTCCGTAGTTGATTATTGCATTGTTGCGGTGGAGCAGTTGAATGCAATGGTCAATGGTAGCACCCTGGAGGTCGAGCTGCCCTTCCCCTTCCTGCAGTGAGGAGCTCTAACAAACACTACCACCACCTTGCTCACAGAAAGGGGGAACAATGAACACTTTGCTCTTTATTTATCAACATATTAAGCCTACATCATTTATTGTGTGAAGCATTGCTAATATATATCCTACCGTTTTACTACCGTTGTGCAATGTCTGAAGAGCATCAATAAAAACATCTTTAACTTATTCTATGTTTGACTGTTTTGTTTTTATAATTTTGTTCTTTCTAAATATTTTCTTTAACATATTCTTCTATATTTGCTAACAATTTGCTAATGAGTTGAGAAAAATCACATACCTCATTCCAACTAAAGCTTCTTTTAACTCATCTAAAACACTACTCAAATCAAGTGAAATAAATTGTATTCCATAGCGATCATAGGTAAACCATTCATAATCTAAATAAGTAAGATCATGAAATATTAATTTTAAACTTGATAGTGTATAAAAACAGTATCTAGAGTTCAAAGAGCTATGTAGTAAACCAAGGTTAGGTGTAGGAGATGTGTAACAAAAAGTGCAAAAGGCAGGTGCAAGACACTCTCCAGACATACGAGAGTAGTTAGAACTAGTTAATACCAATTTCCACAAACCATAGGTTCTTCAATGCATTTTTGAAATGACAAAATAACCTCTATCAGGCAGTTACAACTGTGTATGCCCAGCTTTGGGGACAACAATAAAATGTATTTTTTACAGCCCTAGATCACAACAGCAGTTGCAATGCACACTGTTAACTTTATAAAGATCAGATAATCAAGCAGTTAGAAAACAGGAAATACAATAATAACAAACATAGAACTTACCACATAGGGAGCAGGATAACCAATGTCCACAGATGTTATTAAACGTCCATAAATGTCTTTTAGAACATTATCCGCAAGGACAAGTCAAGAAACCCAAAAAGCATAAGTTCTGTTTGGAGTCGGGGTTCAAGCACCACTGCCCCTTTGTACAAATTCACGTGTGTGTTCCGTTCAAATGGCCGCATACGTTTTCTATAAAAGACAGAACTAAAGTGTTATTAGTGTATCATATTCAGATTTATTTAATCCCTGTAAATCAACAGATTTATTGTCAAAATAGTTCTGACAATATATACAGTATACTGTATGATAATTGGAACAACTGTTCCATATATCATTTTGGTATCGGCCCTGAGAAAGCCATACCGGTCGAGCCCTACTCTTCTACTCAAGCCCCTCCCCGGTATAATTGCACCATGTTAGTCTTTGGTGAAATATGTCTCATCACTTGTTACCTACCATCAAGACTATTTTCTGACATTTAGACTTTCCATACAATAGAATGGTTTGAAACAAAACATGTTTTAGAATGTCTCAGTCGAAGCACGGTCCAAAATCCAGCATGGAGAATGAGAATGACCTCTTTCCCTCACGTCCAACAACAATGTATGGGAGCAGTATCTCTCTCTCTCTTTTTATGCTTTCTGTGTTTTAAAACTGATCTTATCCAAACTAAGGATGTGAATGTGCTCAGTACCCTTGAGTTCTCGGTATGTATGCAGCCGTTCCTCCGGACTAATACGAGCTAGAACCTCCCTAGTTTCCGGGGGAGAGGGGGCGGCCCAAGAAGAGACCAAAAAACCACATAACTCCTTTTTGGAAGGGCACTATTTGGGGGGGGGATACCATGGAGGTCCTCCAGAGGAAAATGGAGGACCAAGAAGACTGATTCAGCTAAAACCTTCGGCTCAGAATGGACAGTGCAGCACCTATAAACTGCTATAAGCCTCTGAAACTGGAGGACCACTGGACCAGTGCCAGGCAATCCCATCCTAACACCAGACCAAGGCCAGCACACCAGTGTCGGTGGGTGCAAAATGGGTGGTGGGTTTTAATAAGATTTTATGTGTATTTACATTTTTATGTATGTTGTGTGTGCTTTTAACATTGTTTTCTTGCACCACCTGAAGCACCGCGGCTCCCCACGTGACAATTAGAACACCTGTGCCTTGGGTACAAAAGGCGATGGGGAGGAGGAGGAGGAGGAGGAGGAGGAGGAGGAAGCCGTAGCCTGTTTTTGGCACAATGGAATCGTCCACAGTCCGGTCGTATAAACTGTCCATTTCACAGGTGTTGGCTTCTCATCCTCAACATTTAAATAACACAATCCAGAATACTTTTTAGACAAAGCTTTTGCGCGACAATGAGAAAAACCTCAGTTAGAAGAACAAAGGCCATGGCAAGCTTTGAACACTCTGAACATAACTTGATCACATTGTACTACAACATTGTTATTATTTTAACCATGCATGTTTAATGAGTGTTTTAACCATGCATCCTTAACCAGCGTTTATAGTGGTTTTCTTGACAAATATGACTTCTGACTTGGTTAACCTTATTCAAGAATCCAGTTCATAATACAGTAGATCCATGTCCAGGACACATCATGGAACTGCTTCACATTTTCTTACTTTATGACTACAAAAATAAGTATATTTTGTTGTATTTTTTGTGAAACAACCAAAGGTCCCAAAAGAACAGAGAGCTCCTTCCTGCAGCTCTTAGATCCTCTCACAAACCTCGCGTTCTTGTGTCTCATTCTTATCTTGTAAAGCACTTTTTGATGCTTTGAGCAGGTGTTTGTTTTTGAGCTCATGTCAATCAATCAATCAAATTTTATTTATAAAGCGCTTTTCATACATAAGATGCAACACAAAGTGCTTTACAGATTGGTTAAAAACAATCCCGCCGGCCCAAGACCCCTCCCCCAGACCACCCAACAGACCCCCCCCAAACCACAGACAAACACACACACACGCGCTCATGAACACTCATACACACACACACACACACATACACGTTTTTGTTACCTGGTGGGTCCCTTTGACAGGGCCGTTCAGAATGGGACCCATAGACATAATCTTTTTTTACCAAGACTTTAAGTAATACAAAACAGTCAATAGAAACCAAACAACTATTTTAAAGGAATTTTATTTTAGATTTTGTTTTCGAATTGCAGTGATTCTATTTTTGACATAGAATTTAATGCCACTCCATGTCCGATGTCTAAGGTCATCTGGTGAGGCATTAATGCAGGCCAGGCAGTGAGACTTCCCAGGGACCTTTCCAGTCTGTATGAAAGGTGTCATGGTCTTCTCCACAGCCTTCACCTCAGATGCAGACCATGGCTTTCTTACACGTTCTAGGGAGAGAAATAAAAATATATTAGCAATATACACTCCCAGGGTGAGGACCAAGCAGCCTGGCTGTAATCCCCCACCTGGTACACTTACCAGAAGGGGCACTGCCACTACCATGGGGTGCATCTGGATGAATGGTTGAAGGTTCTCCGCTTGAAGTTTCTTTTAGCCCGTCCGTTTGTGAGAGGATCTCTACTGCTCTCCCTGTCGCACAGAAAATAAAAATACAAGTGGCCTTTAGGGGAAAAAAATCATACATATTTTAATAATATCAAGAATTACCTTCAGGCTCAATTTGTATCTGGTCGAGGCTCTTTCCTTCGAATTCCGTCACTCTTCCCTGCTCCATGGCCATCAACACTTTGCTGATTTTGGCCAGCTCCAGTGTCCCCTCTGGTAGTCTGTAATATTGCCTGTGGATGCGAATGTCATGGCCGAGGAAGTTGGCAAGTATGTCCATCTCATTCTCTTTCATATTGAGAACTGTAGACATAGTAGCTATGTGCTTTCTAAGTTTGGTTGAGGATAGCATCTCTGGATGCACCGCACCACATTCTTTGGCTACCTGGCGTAGGGAGTCTGATCCCCTGATGTGGGTGTCTGCGCCCGGGCGGGAAAAGAAGTATGGGTTATGGTCAGAGATGGAACAGGCCCTTCTGTTCTCCACCAGCACCTCCATCGAAGCAATCATTTCAGGAGTCAAAAGAACCGGCACTTTCCGACTTCTTTTCCCTTTAATTTCAATGCGTTGAAAATGCTGACACAGCTTTTTCTCAAGTTGGGACAGTCCCAGAGCAATGTCAGAATGGATCCCAGTCTTACTTCTTAAGGTAAAGGCTGTCAGTGGCATCTTTGAAACCTCACCTTCCCTTCTTCGATTGAAAATGATGACCTCACAAAGAGTCAAAACTGCCAGTTTAGACCAATGCTTAGACGTTGGCTCACTTATTAGGGTTTGCACATATTCAGGTCGACATACCTCAATATGTGCATGCATGGCTCTAACGTCCTCAGTCAGAGGGAGCAGGTCCGGAGTGTTCCACTTGGCTTGCCGGAGGGTCTGTAGGGCAGCAGAAGAAACACAGACGTCCCACCTCTTCTCAAAAAGCAGCCGGCTTCGTTGGAGGTTTTTAATAAATAGTTCATCAACACAATGCTCCATTTTTGAGTCACATTCAAGAATATCTGCTAGCTTTCTGAGGCTATGGCCGAGTTTGAGGGCCAAGGATGGAGTCTTGTATTGATTTGTTTCCTCATCATATCCAGCCACAGACCTGACTGCATCAATCACATGGTTAAAGTTGGAAGGAATAAAGAAATCCTTAATTGTTTTCAGTTTCCCTGCGGTTTTTGCTTCGTTAATTAACCTACCGACTTCTCTCATTTTCTGCCTAATGTAATCATGCTTTGTCTTATCATGCCCGTGTTTTAAGTACAGGTGCTCTCCGAGTCTCAGAATCCCCTTTTCTGCTTTGACAACACCCGTGACCTCATCCTGATGCATTGCCGAAATTAAAGACCACAGCTTTTTGCTGATGCCCTCCGGTACAGGCTGGGCTAGGGAGCAGAGGGACTGGACCCTACTTCTACCTGGTTTAGCCTGGGCATCTTTCTGTGAAAGCCGGCACCTGGCCACATGCCTCCACAGCGACTTTCGCTTAAGCAATGCCCCACAGTCTATACAGTGCAAAAACTCACTGGATTTAACTGGGGAATTTGGCTGTTTAGCTGGGACTAAAGTTCCAATGCCGGCCTTTAAAACCTCAAAATTGTGCTCACGGTTTCCACTATTCCTGATCAAATCAAACTGAAGTTTACGTGCTTTAGATTTCACAGGTAGAGCCAATGCTCTGGCTACGTCACTTTCATTTCCATGTTTTCTAGTCAAATGACGGGACATTTTGTGGCAGGACATTGAACAGTAGAGGCAGAAGTGTCTCTTGCTGTATACTCGCCCCCCATTTTTCTTCTTTTGCAGCTGCATGATAACAATCTTATTTGCCTTTGGTTCGTCACTTTCCGAGTCTTGAAGAAAAGTGTTTTTGATTTTTCTTTTTCCATACTTTTTTACAGGTTTCTTCTTGACAGTTAAATCGTCAGAATCTGAGTCGACTTCATCAATTAGGGACTCTTGACTAAGCTGCACAAACAACAAATAATTTGTAATCATTCTATATAACAATTTGAAGTCATGACTTGTAGTCAGCACTTACCAGTGGTTTGTAAGCGTGCGCTTCAGTGTGCTCCTCCATGATTTCTTGCAGCCTAATGAACCACACACTTGCACCTTTTTCTAGCCTGACACCTGATTTCCTCTGTTGTGCTGCTCCATGATTGGCTCCAGCCTGCTGGACTGAAATTGCCCCGGTGTGCCCCTCCTTGATATCCCGCAACCCACCACCAGGGTTCCGACACATAACACACTTTTTTCAGGAAAGTAAACCTCCAGGGGTCCTTTCCATATTTTTACAGAGACTGCATAAGGACCGTTAGAAAAGCATTACCCATTGATTATTAAGCTTGGACCAGTGGGGTCCGGTGTTCGGGCCCCACCACGTAAAACCAGTCCCCATGACGTGAGTGGAATCTCAGGTTATGGAACCCACCAGGAGTTGAAAACAAGTGCACACACACACACACACACACACACCAGTAAAACAATAAAAACATGATGAGAGACTTGGCAGGGTTCAGATGCAACCAGCTGAAAAAGCGTCATCCAAGGAGCCGTCTGCACCAGGAGCAGAGAGCCGCCCGTAGCCACAGGGGACGACACATGTGATCCTCCTGTTCTCTCCTAACCCTAACCCTTGCATCTATCATCAATATTACTTTTATCACTGCTTGCAATTATTATTTGATGAAATATACTTGTGAGGAATAATCCCTACAACTAGTAATTTAAATATATCACAATTTTAGAGTAACACCGGTCTTGTGTGTTTGCCAAACCTTGACAACTCATGTCTGTTCATTCAAATCAATGGCTCGCACCATAGACGCCTAATTATTGGTGGAAGTGATGCATTTTTAGTCACTTCTACTTTGTGAAAGTATCAATCCTGTGACATACTTGTGTTTGTGAATGATATCTGGGAAAGGCCTGTATGATGCTGGGCTTTGGGGCCAGCCTGATGAATGGGCCTGATGCTGCGGCAGGGGAGGGCTGTTACAGTTACAGAGGTGTCCACGTGAGGGCGGTGTTACACAATAATCTTATGTTTCTCTGAACAAACTGTCCGTAACATGGTGTTCATATTAAGAACTGGATATATGGCTTCACAGTAGCTGCTGTGAGTTACTTTACAAAATGGAAAAATTATTTTTTAGACAAATGCTGAAGGACTATTCACTGATTCCAACACTGGAAATAATTTGCTGTCAATAAAACAAGACTTAGAAACAATTATGTGTCAAGAACGTTATCAGTCAAATATGTTATTGATTTTTGATATCACTGTGGGGGAAGTTGGTGATGCTGTGACTATAGAACAAAACTTAGGAAAGCAAGATATCCCTAGTGAAGTTCTAAAATCTCCAGAATCATCATTTCTGTTTAAATTCTGTTTCAATAACAGCATTATTCCTTCATCGAACCCATTCCCAAAGCATCCAAAGGTAATACTAGAGAAGTACAGATGTATTCTAGTGTGTTTAATTCTAGATTGACTCATTTTATTGAAGATACTGGATTTTTGGTGAATGAACAAACCTGATTTATAAAACATAGAGCATGTATTGATCATATCTTACTGTTGCAACTATATTATAGAACTGGATTGGGTGAAAACAATCAACATTTATCTTTTTTGTAGACTTTGTAGAAAAACGTCTGTTTCACATTATTCAAAATCACTGTATTGAGACTGTATCGGATGTGTTCAAGGGATTGAGCCTCAGACTAGTTTCCGACAACCTCTGATGTAAAACATGGGAACAGTCTCCAAGCCTGTTCCCACTCAACGACTTAGCTTTGGAAATAAAACAACTGGACACAGCTTTATTGTACATAGTATATCCTACATTTAACATGTTTACACATTTTTAACTTTTGCACAATCTTGAGTGATTCTATCTATGCCAGATGTGACATGTACATTTATTCTGTGTGAGATCAATAAAGTCTGTCTTATCTTATCCCTGTGGCCAAGCTGACACAGTGACCATTTTGCTTTATGCAGATGATGTTGCACTCAAGGATGAAACAGAAGAGGACTTGCAGAAACTGTTAAATGAAATGTTGCAGTGACATGTTGTAGTTGTCAAGATACAAAAGGTTATTTCGAAGTAAAATCTTTAAATTGTCTTAATTTTTGTGTGAAGCCTGGAAGAAGTGATGTGACAAAACAAGGGAAGGTAGCTCACCCGTCATCTGTACTTCTTAGCCCAAAGAACTTTATCAATTAAGTGAAGTTCATGGGATTTTTCTTTGGGTGGAGCTAGACACGCTTATGGTAACACATCCACAGATTTGGAACCACTGGTCCAGTCCACTGCACTGTCTCCAGTCTGAGCAGTTTTTACCAGAGATGCTGAACCCACAGGTGATCGCTGCATCAAAAAGTATAGAAGCAACAGATTTGTAAAAAGTTGTCAACATTTGATGCAAAATAGGGCTAACCTGGGTCAGAGTCAAGTCTTCGTTGTCATGTGCACTTTAGGAGGCAAAGCGATACAGAGGGGTTATAGAATTGTTTCTTTTACAACATTATTCAAGACGTCCATCTTGATATTTCAAAAGTGCTACTTGTATAATACTTTAACGCTTTTAGTTTGTTTTAATAAATAATCCTGGTTGTTTGTCAAATGTTATGATCAAATCAGAGTCAGACCACAACATGCTATCCTTCCTATTGGAAATAAAATACTGATATGAAGATGGGACAGAGGCCAATAATAAAAGCATGTGAAAACTAATGCTCAAACCAAACTGTTTAAGAATGAGAAATTATTGTTATTATTATTGTATGCTATATTTTCTTATTCCATGGTCAGTGAGGATTCCAGTGCGAACTACTGTTGATCGCTGTGTCCATGCGTCTGCTTCACCCAACCCCCTTTTCAAAACTTGTGACATGTTTTTTATTTGATAATTGATATTTGTATCTTGTTTTGTGCAGGTTTTGAAATAAATAAATACATACACTACATACGTACATGTGTGTCTCTGTTTCTGTTTTCTCTCCCTCCTGAGCTTTGGCTTCTTGGACGCTGCTATTTGTTTGGAGCCAATGGGACTTTTGTCTCTGCCTGCAAAAATAATGAGAATGTACAGCAGTATCGTAGTTATCCTACATCTGGATTGTTTTCATTTCTTGCTACAAACACTGTTTTTTAGTTTTACAAATGACCTTGAGCTCGAGTTAAATTTTAATTTGTTGGTTGTGCTGGGAAAACAGTTCATGATTTGGTTGGATTTGATTGGATCTCGGCCCCTTTGCATGAATAATAATATTGAAGCTGGGGTACCTAACTTTTAAACCATTGATATAATCTATAGTTCCTGGCTCTCAAACAGTCTGGGTCTGTCACTAGATTTCACATGTATTTTCGGCCTCTGCCCCAAAGTGACAACTATTTTTAACTAACTATATATACAGTACATACATATGAATATGGGTTAGGGTGTGTGTGTGTGCGTGAGCGTGAATGAATTAATTAATTAAAAAGAAAAGTGTGGTGAAAGAGCAGAGCGACCAGAGCAGGAATGTTGCTGTGTTTTGGCGACAAAATGAAGTCTCTTGAGTAACAGTTTGAAATGTTATTGGAATAGCACCTCGTAGGAAACGCTACCCTTTGGCCCTGGACACACAAATCTCCCCTGCGCCCCTTGGCCTCATGAAAGGTGAAACACTCGCAAGGGAGAGTAGAATGCGGAAGTATACGGGAGAGATATTATAGTAGATCCATGGTAGAGCCGTCTGCACCAGGGGCAGAGGATCCTGGTCTGTCCACCTCTGCAGATGCTGTGTGTACAAGCAAAAAGTACTCTCAATGACAAACTAAAGTCAGGTACCCTAGATTTAATGTTGTTAGTTTCAGGTGTATTTTCATCAAAGAAATATAGGCTTCCAAAAAACCCTAAAAGACACTGATTATTTATACGTTCTTCAGATGAGACAGATCTGATCTATAAGACAAATCAAATTTTTGGTTTTGTGTCAGAGAGGAGGAGGCAAAAAACACCAGATTCAGATTCAGATTCATTTTATTTGCCATTTGCAGTAAAACCACACTGGAATACATTAGCAAAAGTCCCCAGTGTGCACAAGACAAGTACAGACATAAAACAACATTAAAAGTACAGAAATAAAACGATAAACAATTGTCACTGTGAAATTGATCAACTAAAACAGTTTCTATACAAGTGCAAGATCACTCATTGAAGTCCAAGCACCTCGGACTCGCGACACTCCGGAAGCTCAGTCCCAAATGTAGAGAAGTGTCTCTCGGTCGTACTTTACAGTGGCAAGTGTATCACAGACCAATAACAACAACATGGAACAGATAGTGCACACCAGAGCTCTTACTGCGGCGCTCTGACTCAGTGCCATGATGCTAGCTACTGAAAAAAACAGTAGCCATCTTCCTATGATTGATGCTTGTGCTTTAGGACCTTTAGGACCAGGAGAATTGACCAAATTGTGTGGGACCAAAGCTCTCTGAATAATTGCAGTGATAAGAGCAGACCAATGGGCGGCGATCGGTGAAAGAAGGTGCGGTGTTGCTGCAGGGTCCTGGGACACGGCACATCTCGTCTTCAGCACTGGACTCTTATGTAAGCAGTCTCCTCTGTCACTAAGTTCACCAGCTGTGCTCTCCAGGGAAAAGGTGACTCACTAATCGCTTACAGATAAGTAATTATGTAAAGTTTATTTGTGTAGTGCCTTTCACAGACCAGGATCACAAAGCGCTTCACAAACAGATTCAAATAATACACATACAAGTCAGATTCAGAAAACGAAGATACCAAAGAATTGTGAACGTCATCACAGAGCGGCACGGTGGCTGAGTGGATATCACTTCTCAGCAAGAAGGTTCTGGTTTTGGAACAGGGCCTTTCTGAGTGGAGTTTGCATGTTCTCCCCGTGTCTGCGTCGGTTCTCTTTGGGTGCTCCAGTGTCCCCTACAACTAATAACACGTACAATAGGTCTGGTATACGCCTCCTGTATGGTGAGCTCACTCCTATATCTGTGTGGAGTGAGAGACAAATGCCCACAACGTAAAGCGCTTTGTGACTCTGGTCTGTGAAAGGCGCTACATAAATAAAGATTACTTATTTACGTACTACTTACAGAGGCCTATGTGCAGTGAGTCGAGGAAGCCTGGCTAAACAAATGGGTCTTTAGTTGGGACTTGATATTATGGACCGACTCTATCATGCGCAGAGACTGGGGAAGCTCATTCCAAAGGCGAGGAATAACAGCCCGAAAGAATCTGTCTTCTTCAGTTTTTAACAAGTGCGGAGGGAGTGGAGGACAATCAACAAGTTCTGAGTGGAGGACCATCAACAGGTTCTGAGTGGAGGACCATCAACAGGTTCTCAGTGGAGGACCATCAACAGGTTCTGAGTGGGGGACCATCAACAGGTTCTGAGTGGAGGACCATCAACAGATTCTCAGTGGAGGACCATCAACAGGTTCTGAGTGGGGGACCATCAACAGGTTCTCAGTGGAGGACCATCAACAGGTTCTGAGTGGGGGACCATCAACAGGTTCTCAGTGGAGGACCATCAACAGGTTCTGAGTGGGGGACCTCAGGGTGGATCAGGCCCTGGATGTATTCAGGCGCTTGAACATGAGGAGCCCTGAACGTCAGCACCAGAAGTTTAACATTGATGTGAGACAGGAGCCAGTGTATGGACTTCAAGATTGGAGAAATATGGGCTCTTCTATGGGTGCGGGTCAAAAGCCTCAACAAATGAGCCAGGTCTTTTTTTTTAACCAAGACATGTAATCAGGTTGCTAAAATAGTCCAGTCACGAGGAAACAAAAGTGTGGAAAAACATCTCCATCTCATTTTTCTGATATGAGACCATTGAAGAAGAGGATTACAAGTAGTTCCCTGATGGCTTGAATATACAGTCGTTTACAGATTATAAAAATAAATGTTTCACAAGACATTTTATGCAAATCAAAAGTTTTCTGGCTGAAAGTAAAAATAAACTCATCAGAGACAATCTTCTGTGAGATGTGGCCAAATGATCAGTTTTCCACTATCTTAAAAAGAAAATACTGGTGCAAGCTGAGTAGTCAGATATGCACTTTCTTTGTTATTGAGGCCCTGTCCACACAAAGCCAACTTCAGGCCTAAATAATAATAATATGAATAATACATTTGATTTAAAAGCGCCTTTCAAAACACCCAAGGACACTGTACAGGACATACTAAAAACAGTAAAAACAGGAGCAACAGAATAAAACAGTAGTGCATTATGGGATGTGGGTGTGTGTGTGTTAGGTGGGGTAGTACAGTCTGAACAGATGGGTTTTGAGTCTGGATTTGAAGAGTGGAAGAGAGTCAGTGGTACGGAGGTCGGGGGGGAGAGAGAGTTCCAGAGTTTAGTTTAGTTTAGTCTTTATTTGAAGGGACAGTGTACAGAGACATTAAGCTCAAAGACAGAGATGTTCTGCACCAGATTATAGCTAAACAGCTAGTTTCCATCTGCAGTCCCTGGTTACATCAATAAAATACATGGATACAGTAATGTACAATCCTAAAAAAATAACATTGCAATACAACACATTCTCTCTAATACAGACACACACATTTAGCCTCATACCTGTTTGTTAAAACCACACTTAAAACCACACAGCATCACACCTACACAATACACATGTCACAACCACACATTCAGATGATACATTAACACATTCAGTACATTTCTCATCATGTAGTTGGGGGGCAGAGTGGCTGATGCCTCTGTGTCCCACAAACACAAGAATACTTTAATAATCCAGTGTATCATTCGTACAAAGCCGGCGTTATGGTGGTAAGAAAACACACATTTGTAAAACCAGGCTCAAGATTGGAAAGATCTAAAAACTTCACCTCTCTGTGGTCATTAAAATTCTCTGAAGTATGGTCTTGATTCCATGTCATCACAGCGCCCCCAACAGGCCAGGCACAGTTTGACAGTGTTTTCAGGCATATTGACTTTATAGACGCAATCAATGGCATATGAATACTCATAGTACTCATTATTATTATCATGTTTAGGACTAAAACGCAATATTACTTCTTTGAACCATCTAACTTGTTCCCGGTTCTAAATCACTCATTTTCATATGCGTGTGTATTTGTCACATACTGTATTTTGATGAGACAATAAAGTAAAGAGAGGGCCAATAAGCTGAAGCCAAAAGACTCTTCCATCTTTCATGTTTGCAAAAAAAAACAAAACAAATTTCTTTAAGCCAGCATGTGTCTACTGTGGTCTTTATGAAAGGGAAAATCTTGTTTGATATTCTTTTCTTTTTATATTTTATGTCTAGCACCTTTGAAATATGCTACAGAATACCACACCAAGAGCACTTGAATATAGTAGTAATTTGAAGAAATGTATGTATATTTTTATTTATGCAGGCCTGTATTCTCCACTTTTTAACTTGTTTACGCCAGAACCACAGAAATGTCCTTGTTTGTGACTTCTTGTTACTCACACGGCAATAAAAGAATTCAGATTTGGATTCTGATAATGAAGTAAGAGGTGACTAGAACACTCTCATGTAAACCTCAAGATGGTGCGGTTAGAGGCCGGAGAGACTGAGACTGTTTTTGACGTCATAGACTAAAGGTTCGGCATCGCAGAACAAGTTTGACATAGTGGCGTTTAAACAGAAGGAGTGAGGGGATGTGTTTTTGGGGCGGAGATGGAACCAAAACCACTCTAATCTGTTTTTGATGGGGAATAGCTTTTAAAAACAATATGACAGACAATGCATGCTGCTGTGAGGGGTGAAGACAGGAGACAGTTTGGACCCAGTGAGGGAAATGTAATCTGGGCAAAAGTTCAGTTTGTCGTCTTGTTTGTGGCTCATTGAAACGTAATCACATGTAATAAGGAAGATAGCTGTGGTGTACTTTACAAAGGGCGTTTCATTTACTGCGGTCCCGATCCCCCAGTCTACTGCTCCCTCCTGTTCAGCTTCTGCTCTGAAAACATCTGCTCACATTTCAAAATACTTATTGTATTACTCTGTTGTCAAATTATGTTAATGATGGTTTTTGGAATAAACATAAAACAAATATGTAAAATAAAACTTACTTCTATTATTATTTATTTATAGAAATTGTAATGGATTCCCACATTTCCCCCCAAGTGAAGCAGACTTGGTCCAGTTAAAGTGAACCAGACATGGTCCAGTTAAAGTGAACCAGACTTGGTCCAGCTAAAGTGAACCAGACTTGAATAAAGTTAAAGTGAACCAGACTAGGGTCTAGTTAAAGTGAACCAGACTTGGTCCAGTTAAGTGAACCAGACTTGAATAAAGTTAAAGTGAACCAGACTAGGGTCTAGTTAAAGTGAACCAGACTTGGTCCGGTTAAAGTGAACTGGACTTGGTTAAAGGTAAAGGGAACCAGACTCTGTCCAGTTAAAGTGAACCAGTCTTGGTTGAAGTTAAAGTGAACCAGTTAACCAGCCACTCCTCAGTGATTGGACACACACCTGAATTACAAAGAAATGTTATTTATTGTTACTAAAAGGCGGAGGGTTCTGTTACTTATAACCTTCTCTGTCATTGTTTGCATGTTATACTCATTAATAATGTGACAACACTATAAATGGTTTAAGCAGACATTGTTTTTTTGTTTGTGTGATTTGGAAAAAGATTAGATCATATTTGATGGTGATTTTATGCATACATTTGAGGAATTCCAAAAGATTCAGATCTCAAGACCACTTTAGGACAAATGAACTTCACATAAATTGTTAAGCGCTTGGTGTGACCCCTGGCTGTAATTTCTACACCATTTGTCTGATTAAGACATAGACCCCCTAATAATATGGGGTCAGAAATGAGACAACTCAATTTAAGTCCTGACATTTTTGAACCTGACTATGTCCTCCAGTCCTGTAATCACACCGTCGTCCCGAGTCCCTCCTCTCCTTCATTGCTATTGCTTTATTTTGTGAAACACGCACCTTTGGCCTGCCACAGGGACTGCACAGACTTTGGAACCGCAACACTTCACTCACACACATTATCGCACACACACGCACACTAAGAACGTCGTAATCTATCTCAAGTAATCTGCTGAGGAGCGCCACACCCGGAGGTATAAAAGAAGCCAGACTACAGCCCCTGCACCCGAGGAAAGCTCCAACGGGACACGTAGGCGGTCAGCATGACGAGCGAGAGGCCTGGGACAGGGCTGCTGCTGCTGCTGCTGCTGCTGGGAGCCGCACAGGCCCGTGAGTACCGGACCGTGATGACAAAAGTCTATTACTGCAAGATATAGAAAGTCCTGAGTTTGTAGGTCTGAGAAGAAGAAAATCACTGAGAATGATCCTTTATTTTTAGAATTAGGCAACCTTTTATGGACTTTTTTGCGTGACATTAACCCATCTTGCTTTGGTTTTGTTGATTTTTGTTTTGTTAAGGTTTTTTTTTCATAGCTATTATATGTTTATTGTATGATATTCTCCGTTTTAGATAAAATACAGAAAATTAAAACAATCCTGATAAAATTACACAATACAGATATTAATATATATATATATATATATATATATATATATATATATATATATATATATATATATATATATATATATATATATATATATTCAATGCCTCAATAAAACAATATTAAACAGAAGAAGAGCAAACACATAAAAAAAAAACATAAAAATAGACTGGTGCCCACTGGGGAAGTCTTGCACAGTTTTTCCAATGTGGTTTTACTGCAAATGGCAAATAAATTAATCTGATCATCCCCCCATCCCAGCTGTTCAAAAGCTCTTTTCTCAAACATTAAGAAATAATGAATCCTCAGACTAAAATCTATGAGCTGTTTTCTGTCTTTAGTTTGGAATTGTAATATGTTCTTTTTCTCTCAGAGCAAGATGTGGGGAGTTCTGAGGAGTCGTCCTGCCGCCGTAAGTGACTGCACTTCAACAAAACACACTTTCGAAAGCTGTATCTATTGTCAATAAAATCCTCTGTTCCATTTACGCAGTGGCGAGACGGTACAAGAACTTCCGGCGATACGTGTACGACTACGAAACTTCAGCCATCAACATGATGAACGGAGCGAGCGACCAGAAGAGCGGCCCCAAAGTCACCTGCAAAGTACGGCCCGCCTTCCAGTTCAAATCTAATGAGTTATTCTACTGCCGCGAAGACATTTTTGACCAGTTTAAACTTACCACAAACTTGTTTTTATTAGTGGTCAAACAAAGTATCTAAATATGTCTAAAGCTTTTGAAACTTTGTGCATTGGCCTCGTTCTCTTCCGGTCTGGGTGAAATGCTTCCATAGTTATTTAAAACTACAGCAACCACATCATTTAGCGAACCAGTCAAAATATATAAAACAAATACTTTTTTAAAACACGTTACAACTTCAAAAACAGACCTAGGGTTGATTTTAGATTCAGCCACATACATGTCCCCACAGCCTTTCTGTCCAAAAGTTTTAAAATTTGACAAAAAGAGCTATTTTTTTATGTTTTTGAATATATTTTACAAATGTCTCCAAAAATGTGAAATGACGTTCTTTACAACTCAGTGCCTTCAAGTCCGCCGTGATGTAGTTTCTCACTAAACAGGCGTGATGCCTTCTGGAATCATCTTTTACTTGATTCATTCATTGTTCATCCCAATATTTTCTAATTATGATATTTTTTTATATATCTCTATTTTTAATGCACTGTTGTTTTGGATCCCTTTTGTCATTTTAATGTTTTTGGTTACCTGTGTGATTTCTAAGTGTGTTTTAAATGGTGATCCTGATGTTGGTTTTATGTGATGATTGTGAGGCGCTTTGTGTTGCCCTGTGTATGAAAGGCGCTCTACAAATACAGATTGAATGATTGATAAGCTAAAACTTCTAATAATAACAAGGTTGTAAACGAATAATAACGAAGCTTATCAAGCTGATTTCACAAGTTTAAAGTATTGCGTACTTGTGATTATGGCTATGTAAGAATTATATCTTAAGACATGGCAAACAAAATGAAAACAAAATCAGACCCAGAGCTTTAAAGGGGACTGTGCTGTTATTTTTTTTTTTTTTCAATTGTTTTACCATGAGGCTCAGGGTGTGGGGCTGACCTCTGTGCATGACTGTGTGTGCTGCAGGTGGAGCTGGACGTGCCGCAGGGTTGTAGCTTCATCATGAGGACCACAGACTGCAGCCTGCTGGAGCTGTCGGGCCTGGACTCCAGTGGAAACCCGGTCTACGTGCCTGCACAGGGGACCGAAGTCTTCAGTGAGGAGATGGCCAAGTGAGAAACATCTTCCATTCAATTCAATTCAATTTATTCTTGTATAGCCCTGAATCACAACAGTGTAGTTTATCTCGGAGGAGTTTACACAACAGGTGAATTTGCAAACACAGATCAGAGAATCAAACAGTTAAAACACAAAGAAAACGCAATGATAGAAAACATAAATGTCCATGAACCCAAAAGCTTTAATTCACACTTAACTTACTGTGTAATTAAAGTCAGAGATTTGTACTTAATTCTTGCTCCTTAAGTACAAATCAAACAAAATAAGCAAGTCTAAAATCTCTAGCTTTAGCATAAAAAATAAGTATAAAATCTAAAATAAAGAAGCAAGTATACAATTCTGTATATATTAGTACAAGAATCCTATAGTTGTATGTTTACATCTGTACTTACTAGCAGCTTCAGGGTCTGGGACAAAGTGACTCAGTGAAGTGAAACAAACACATGTGGTTCTATATTGTACATTCTGACATTAATAAAGTTATTCTTGTACAGATGAGTAAAGTAAGAATTGAACGCATAACTTTGACCAACGTTCTTTTTTCAGTCCAAATATAATAAAAGTGAAATTATGTCCAAACACAACATAAATGACTTGCACTGAGCACCTCTTGTACATTTTCTCTGTATAAAGCCGCCCA
This sequence comes from Knipowitschia caucasica, assembly GCA_964034765.1. Lineage (NCBI taxonomy): Eukaryota > Metazoa > Chordata > Actinopteri > Gobiiformes > Gobiidae > Knipowitschia > Knipowitschia caucasica. The sequence continues at coordinate 7,726,817 of OZ035839.1, forward strand.
GAGAGGAGCTAAAATTGTTTGAATGTGTCACGATCCTAGGTCTGTATTGAAGTTCCAAGTGTCTGAGTCTGGACCAGTGCTGTACCCGGAGACCGAGACCACGCTCACCCTGAACCTCAAGAGAGCCATGGTGTCCTCACTCATGGTGCCGCCCCGAGATGATGCTGCCACTGTGGACATGGTGAGACAGACGACTTATCACAGACTGACCCGAGTCCTGGCATCACCGAAGAACCTAACTCAAACCGGCTCTATTAGGATTAGAACTGCTAACTCAAACATGTTAGCACTGTACTTTCCCACATAGAGTATTTAGTTTTAACAATACTACGACCTCTTCAAAAACAGACATAGTGTTCTTTTAGCTCCATCTATAGTAGTAGTAATACATCAGAGGCCAAAAAAACGAATTTGCTACAAGCCGAGTGCCGGACTGATATTAAAATGATCAAGACCTTTCACAATGTACCGTATTTTTGAATAATCCAATATTTTTGTGGCTCTGTCAGTAATTTCAGGCTCACAGACAAAAACAACCTTTCTTCAAAGTGAATACACATGTCCTGAACTTTAAAATAATTAAACATTTTCTTATGACTCTGTGCGGCTGGTTCTAATACATATCAAATATCATCCCGGGGGCCAAGATAATTCCTTCGCGGACCGGATCTGGCCCCCCGAGCCTTGACTTTGACACATTGGATTTATGGTAAAGGCAACTTCCGACACAAATACCTCTCCACATCTTTTCTCTCCAAATGCCCCTTTTTCAAACTTGGCACACTATGACAAATACTCAAGACTTCATGGACAGTTTTCTACCATAAAATTAGTGATGGAAAATTCTACCGAGCTGAAAATGTGGAAAATAGATGTGATCCATTATTCTCTATTTTGAGATCTGGACGTGGCCTGCTCAGCCCCAGTAGACCACACTTGACATGTTAGTTTTAGATCTTAATTTAGCAGTATGTATTTTCCCGCTTCTACAAATATATCCAGTTCAGGTGCTCATTCTAATAATCTTTTACTCCATTTTAATGTATTTTTGTCCGAATAAATTATTTCACATGTTAAAACACAAAAGATCATCCAGTGGTCGAGCCCTTGGCATAGTGACTTACTTATAATATATTTAACACTTATTGTGATGTTAGTAATGCTTCTATTTGTGATGTTAGTTTGCTTGTATTTTTTTGTCCTCGAATGACTCCCTGGCTTGTTGTTTATGGCCTTATTTTTCTGCTAATCAACGCTCAGATTACAGTGTTTGTGCAGAAGCGTCACTCATAGATAAACTCCCGAGTACAGTTGCACAACGTCTGGATCAATGTTCTGTGAAGTAGGCTCCAACGCGACAGGCCAAAGTCCCAGATTACATCCACCTGCATCACCTGGGTCCAGTCCAAACACAGTTTTATTAAGAACATTGCAATCAACAAGATTCTGAACTTTACGGGTTACATTTGTTCACAGTGATGGGTTTTCTTGGAGAGGAGGATATTTATAGTTGTCTTACATCAGTTATTTGTTTATTAATCACTGGTAGAAGTACATCATGAATTCAGTTCCTTGGGTCATTCATCAACACAAGATAACAGAGCTAGCTATTTTAAAACGCCATGAAGTGCAATGAGTAAAAAGCAATAAGTAAATAGATATCTGGTATCTGTCAATATCTGGTGTCGGCAGATTTTGAAATAAGCGATCAGTATTGGAAAGGAAAAAGCTGGATGCATTTGTTGCCTGGCTGATTCCCAAACCCTCTTATAAAGCAGAAATAAGTAAATATCTGGCCAAAAGTGGTACTGCACTCTCTCTGACTGATTGCCAGATATGCAGACGAATCCAACTGGAACCATAATATCTGAATAGACAGAAGTTTCGTCTATAACCAATCTATAACCAACACCTTTTTCACAAAGGCCCCGATAGAAATCCTGGTTTAATTCCTAGTTTTGTCATTAATGATCTGAGAATCATAACGAGACCATTTTTAGTACCGTGGCCACATGTTACTTCAGTGAGATTAGCTCGATGCTGTGAGTTCTGGCAACCCGGATCACAGACTTTCTGATTGGTAAAACGGTGGAGGGCGGGGCATCAAAATGACAGCCACAACAAGATTTAGGGACTTTAAAACACATTTTGAGTTTCTAATATCTCAGAACTATTGCATCAGTTAAAAAAGTATTCAAAAAGAGCATGGTTTAATATTGCCTTTTGACAGATTAGGGCCATAATGATGACTTGACATGGAAATTACATAATTGCTACTATTGACTTGTTTGAATTCTATATGACACACTGATACAAGTGCCTGTGTTGTGTCTGTACAGCCTACAGTCCATGGACACTGCTCCTCGGAGGTGACAGAGAAATCCAGAGACCAGAGCACGTCCGAATTCACCGTCCGCAGAGACCTGAGCTCATGCGACAGACTCATCCACTCACAGCCCACCAGCCCCCTGGCCCTCATCTCCGGCATGGTAAGGGTTCCTCTCACACTCACTCTTGTGCCTGTATTCGAGAAATTGGTGAGACAAGTGGTATTCATCGTGAACTTGTTTTCAATTTGAATCCTATGGTTCATAAAAGTTATCCCATTCTATCTCTGCTGCTTTATTTGTGCAAACCATTGGGAGAGGTAGAAAGACAGCACATGTGCAGCAGGTATAGAAGAAGAAGAAATACTTTATTGATCTCACAATGGAGAAATTCAGTTAGATGAATACACATAAAGGCATGCAGCGTATTATTACTTTCTCGCTCCTTATAGGCCAAGTGGAGTAAAGTGTCTTGCCCAAGGACACAATGAAGGCAGACATCAGTGGGAGTCGGTCTACTAACTGAGCCACTGTCGCTACACAACAAGTCCAACAAGAACAAGTCCTTGGCAATAAACGCATACTTTTTGCCACCGACATACCGTAATTACAATAACAAAAGAATTTATCCTATTGGCATTTTTTCTTATCAGAAAATTAACAGGCAATAAATTAGGACTCCGAGACATCAATATGTTAATGTTACAACAGGTTTTCATGTATTTTAATATAAATTCAATGATGCATCTTAACTTAATCAAACATCGTCCCAAATGCCTTCCTGCCAAAAAACAAAACCCCCTGAACCATTTATTAACCATCACATTTCACCCACAATGCTAAAACCATGTTCATGTAATTTTTGCCATTACACACTGTTTTCTGAATTGGGTTATTTCACATCACTAATGTCACGTATGGAATGACGGTCTGCTTTCCTGTGCTTAGAACATGCCGCTGTCTAAGTTGATCAGCGCTGAGCAGCTCTGTGACTACACTTTCGACAACCAGAGGAGGCACATGAGCGCGCTGACCTGCACCGAGACTCACCTGCTGCTGGCCTTCTCCCATCAGTGAGTCCCACACAGACACACAAACACCCAGAGCCATAACTTACACCGAACACAAATGTCAAGTGTGTGCTGATCTTTTACAGGAACAAATATGGCATGTCCACGAAGGTGCGCACCTCCATGAGCCTGAGGGAAGTGTCCAAGATCAACGACAGAGTGTTCGATTATGGTGTGTGGCCTTTACTCGACCAGGATGAATGAGAAAAATTGTGGGGAATTACTGTTTTATATTATTTATAGCAACATATTTATTCCACCTATTTATTTATGTCAGCTGTAAATGTAATAGTTGTCGAAAGTTTGATCTTAAAGGTATAAAGGAGGATTTTCCCATATTTTAGGAAAGAACCGCCCTTTCTACTTTTTGAACAAAACTCTCTGCTCTTATAGGACAAGGACGTATAAACAGAATGATTGACATTTGGGAGGACCAATAGTGTTGATGATCCACCCGGAAGTAGAAAATCCTCTTGTATACCTTTAATAGCACAGTTGACAGTTACTATCACGAACCTGGAAAAACGGCAGCGTGTGGAGATAAAATAAAGGCACATGCCCAGAATGTTAAATAGCAGTAAAACTAAAGAACGAACGATTGTGTTTGAGGAAAAGTAAACAAATCATAGTATTAGCATGAATCAATTCCCAAGTATCACCAGTGTCATGATTGTAATTTTTTACAGAATTCTGTTTGTCTAATAGTTGGTCCTCATATCCCTCCCCATTCTGTGATTGGTCCCTAAATCAATGCAAAAATGTCAGCCCATGGTTCCAGGCTGTTGTGCAGTTTTAAATTATTCAGGTGTGCCCCGCTGCTTTGGGATGTCCAGGCTATTAATAGTCAGTCAATAGGTAGTATTTTAATAGATCACAAACTTAACGTGGGCACTGAGTGTGTAACTGCAAACATGCACACTTTATGACTGATGAATTGTGAGCGTGATCTGCGATGTTTCTCCTCTGCAGACGAGTCCAACTCACGCACCTTACACCTGGAGCGCATGGAAGACAAGTCCCCAGTGCAGACTAAAGACGAGTCCATCCGCCTGCTTGGCGAGCTCCTCTCTCTCCGAGACGACAACACCAAAGACGACTCCCGTGCACAGCTCTTCCGCCGCCTGGTTCTGGAGCTGCGTGCCCTCAAAGCTGATGTGGCCCAGTCCACGGCCATGGACATGTTTGAAACGTCCCAGCGCATGACCCTTCAGGCGCTGGTGCAGTGTGGCAGCCCCGAGTGCCTGAGCGCGCTGCTCAAGGTGCTCAGGACATTCAACCATGAGGCCTATGAAGTGGACGCTGTGGTGATGGCTCTGGGCATGCTGCCCTCCCCCTCACGCTTACTGCTGAAAGACCTGCTGGAGATGGCCAAGTACAAGCAGAGCAGAGCCATCATGTACGCCGTGGGAAACGTGGCCAAGAAGTGAGTACACAGGGAAAAAAAATGATATGGACAACTCAGAATTATCCTGCTTTTTCATGCACATTTGTTACATAGTGTCATTTTTCCCAAGATAACTAGAATTAGTTAGTGAACCAAAGTTTAAGTTTACTTCTATTAGAATGCCTGAACATACTGTACCCTTGGTCTTGTTCTTAGTCTGACTAAAAATTACCCAACATTTTCCAAATTGTCGATACACAAGGCCTCCCTTGTGATCAGAAAACTGACCCTGGCCTATCGTTTATGTGCAGGCTGGCTGAGGCAGAAGGTGCAGAGGTCGAGGAAGTGCGTGCGGTTTACGACTTCTTCACGTCCATGCTGGGTGAAGACTGTTCTGGAGACAAGGAGGTCACCTTCCAGACACTTCGGGTGAGGAGTTGGCAGTACAACATAGCAAACACTTTGTTTTATTGAATGGTGCATAGTTAAGGAGAGCCTTATGAAACGGCCAATGAACTTACAAATGTTCATTTATGTGCTCTGTCCCTATCCAATAAATTATACAATTATAAAAACAAAAAACAATTTATAAATACTGGCCTTTTATTGTAGAATGGTGTCATGTAAACACAAACTATTCTTGCACTTCAGTTTGTAACGTCCACGCTTGTCCCTTAGGTCATTGGGAACATGGGAGCCACTCTGGAGGCAGTAGACCCGTCCATCAAAGGTACTCTGCTAAAGTGCATGAGACAACCAGCCACAACTCTGTCTGTGCAGCTTGCAGCCATCCAGGCCTTCAGGCGCATGACTCTGACCGAAGAGGTATGAACATTTACCAGCCAAAAAATGATCACCTCCGATGTTACCTCCTCATGCAGGCTCTTGGGCCGCTCACTCAATGGGAGATAATGTTAAAAGTATTGGGATCTTCTATACCAGACAGTATAAGGTTTTGTGATGTTATTACCATAGAAGATAATGTTGTTTGAATGACCCGTTACTTTCACTGCATGAGCGAAGGGCTGTTCACTGCGCCCAACACTCCAATCCAAATGAGGAAGCAGAGGAAAAGGTTTTTCTCCAAACAGTGAGGTTAGATTACTCACAGAATGATGTTGGAAAAGTTAAGCCAACTTTAGGTTTTGCTGGGTGTTTACGTTCAGATTGTGACTGCATAGCTGTCAATCTGTTTTACCTCATCCCTTTGAGATACTCTACGCCTTGGAGGTGTCTTTCAAGTGTCTTTTCACAACTTTAGGAGACCAGCATGAGTGAATTTCTGTAATCAGACTCAAAATGCAATAAGTGATATATTCAAACATCATCTTCTGTGTTTTCAACATACCTGCACTAGAAACTAAACCAAACAAACACTAAACAAAATTTGTCGTCCAAAGGTGCGCTCCAACTTGCAGAGGGTGAGCCAGTACCCCAAGGGCGCAGTGCAGAAGCGCCTGGCCGCCTACCTGATGCTCATGAGGACTCCCCAGGACAGCGACGTGGACATGGTGAAGAAGCTGCTGGAGAAGGAGCAGAACCCTCAGGTCAAGTCCTTCATCAGCTCCCACGTCTACAACATCCTCCGCTCTGAAGAGCCCGAGCTGCAAGAGTAAGAACATAGTACAAACATCAACCAAACACATGACAATGACAGTAACAAGTGCTCACAGACTTCTTTCATCCACTTTTTATGGATCAGTTTAAGTATTTAAAGGTATATGGGATGATTTTCTACTTCCGGGTGGATCATTAAGACTATTGGTCCTCCCAATTGTCAATCATTCTGGTGATACGTGCTCGTCAAATAAGACCAGATTGTTTTGTTCAAAAGCCGGAGAGGGCGGTTCTTTCCAAAAAGTTTCGGAAGATCATCCTGTACAGTATACCTTTAAGTTATGAGGAGTGAGTCCGTGCTAAACTTTGAATTATATCCTGATTTTTTAGGATACAGTGACCAACATGATATCTGTATCTAGGTTACACTAGTGGGAGAAGTGTTTACTGCATCTATCTTGTCTAAAATTGTCTTGCATTTGTGTGTGTGTCTTAACTAGTAGTGGCACAATTGACCTGCAGTTTTTCATAAAGAGTTTGTTTACAGAGGTTTTATAGCATGATGTTATATACATGATTTATATACATGATGTCCTAAAGTGTTCATGACAGAGGTGAACCGTGTACTTCACATGTGCTTGAAGTGACCAGATTGTATGGGAGAGTTGTTTACCCTGGTCAAACATGTTATCCATGTTATTTAGGGCACCGAAATACTGCATGATGTGTTTTTTCTTGTCCTGTTGTGCCTCTCATCAACCTGTCTCTCCTCCCAGGCTGCGATCCAAACTGGAGGAGGCCCTGCAGGACATGATGGTGAGCGCTAATGACCAATACACCACCAGCTCGGGTAACTACAGACTGCCTGGTGTCAGGGGAAACCTCATCTTCGACCCCAACACTCAGCTGCCCCGAGAGGCCCTCCTGGAGACCACCCTTGATGTTTTTGGATACAAGATGGACGTCTTTGAGGTACATGCGCACAGATTTAGGTTCCGTTGTTTGAGAATATAAGAAAAATCCGCTGTTACGCACAGCTTTCCGAATGAGTTGGCCAATTTGGAATTACCACCAAGGCCTTGAATGGATCATCTACACACACTCCAGGGAGTTGTTTGAACAAACCCTTTTGACTGAAATTTTCTTTGGACTAGCTCGGCTTTTCTCTTGAGATTGAATGTAGTGTTCTGACCTGCTAATTGGTGTATATCTTTCCCACAGTTGGGCATGGAAGGAAAAGGCTTTGAGCCCACAGTGGAGGCCCTGTTTGGGAAGAATGGCTTCTTCCCTGACACCATCTCCAAAGCCCTGTACTGGACTGAAGACAAGATGCCCCCTAAAGTCCGAGAGCTCCTGAACAAGTGGACAACACCATTCAAAATGGAGGGTCATAAGGTCAGTACAGAACCATACGAACTTTGAGTTTTGCAAAGTGTAAAAAGGTAGAGAATATATATACGTCACTAATCTAGATGAATCACAGCATACGTTGTGAGACCGAGATGTGAAACATGACAAAAAACGGTTGCTTTTCAGGTGCCTGAAGATCTGTTGAGAGTAATGGTGCGTAACTTCCAAAAGCTGATGAAAGACCTGAAGAGCTCGGACGCCCCAGACGCCATGGCCTACCTCCGCTTCATGGGCACCGAGCTGGGCTACCTCAAGACCACAGAGACAGAAGAAATGGCCCTGAGCGTCCTCATGTACGCCCAGATCTTCATGCAGCGGATGCCCCTCGCAGAGGTACGCTGGCTGGAGTGAGGGAGGGTGGAGTGTGGGGAAACACCAGTCTGAGACCAGAGCGGCTGTAGTAGTAGCAAGAATAATGAATGTACCACTAGTTGTTGTTAAATTGTAGTAGTAGTAGTAATACAGCAGGGCAAATTTATCTATAAAGCACCATTCATGCAGAAGCAACCCTTGCTTCAAAACATATTTCTATAATTCTACATGTTGACATTTTCTTCCACCCAAAATCACCAGGCTTTTCTGTAGTCATTTCAGCAGAGCATTTCATACATACAAACGTTTAAATGTATACTTATTGTAAATAAGTCTTTTCTCCCACAGATCCAGAGATTCATGAGAGGAGAAAATTTTGCCCATTACATGTTCATGGACAACAAGTTGAGCCTTCCCACCGCCTCCGGCCTGCCCCTGAGCTTCCACATGACTGGGACTTTCACCCCGGGCGTCAAGGGGAAAATCTCCTTCAACCCCAGGATGGTACGAAGTCAGGATACACACATCCTCAGGGCTAGTGCTGCTGCAGGCATTCATGCTTTTCTGAGAAACCTCCAAAAATTATTGATGTTTTTAATCCTTTTTATGATTTTCTACTTAAGAAGTAATTTCACATTATAAAACACGATTTGTCTAAGTACATACTCTCAAGATTAAGTTTAAGGGACCAAATGCACACAAATAATATTTTTCTGAATATGTATTATTTTTTCAATATTTACTATCAATATTGACTCTTGATAGCGTGATACACTATTAGAGAGTTACTATTATGAGTGAGGGTGGTCACCTTGTTGGAAAACACGATGTCATGCTGATAATTTTAAGACTGACAACTAAAAGGAGGAATTCTGTCATTATTGGCCATGAAGTCCATATAGAACAACGTGTTCACTGCTCCAAAGTCACTCTCTCTGTGTTGCTTTTCTAGAAGGAGCTGTGGTTCCGTCCCTCCGCTGGTCTGGAGTTCAGGACACAGATGGGCGTGCACGTGCCTGAGCTGCTTCAGTCTTCTGTGGAGATGACCACGGAGCTCTTCCACGAGAGCGCAGTCAACGCTCGCATTTCCATGGGCCAGGATCAGGTCAAACTGTCCATCCCAGCGCCCACAGACAACATCAAGCTGCTCAACATCAAGTACGCTGTGATTTACTCTCACACACTCATCTCCATCTGTGCTACAATGAGGAAATTCTAGAACAAACATGTCACCCTGGCCCTTTTATACAAATAACACTTTATGTTACCTCCAAACTAGTTTTGGGAATTTCTCCACTCACAAATATGTGTCTTCAATTAGACCACTATGATTAGACTTTTTGTGAAAAGTGATTAGTGGTGCCCTGCTCTCCCCTGGTCCCCTGCCCTCCCCTCGTTTCAAAATATCCACATCCTTCTAATTGGACCAAATGGTCAATCAGGAGAATGTTTAATTTAAACAGTTTAAAGGCATAATCCACTTTGTTTATACATTTCTAATCCCTCTGTTGTTTTGAATAAAATATTGAATAAATCCTAATACCCTCCTAATAATTTCAGACATGTAATTAGGGTGTATGTAACTTCTGGTTTCATTCTCAAACTTAAAATCCTTCAATCTGTTGGCATATATATGTGTTTTCCTGTTTTGGATAAAAAATATGTATTTTTTACTAGAAACCTAAATATGTGACATATTCTCTCTTTTAGAAACGAGGTGCGGATCATAGGAATGAACAAGGCCCATGTGATCCAGCCCACATACTCCGAGGTCACTTGTCCCAGTCAGGCCCGTCTCCCTGGCATGAAGCTGTGCTACACTGTGTCCGGGGCTGAGGCAGGACCCCTGAGCCCCTACTTCCCCCTCAACGGAGCCGCACGGTCAGTCCACTTCCCTATTGACCTGGCACAGTTCCAGATTATAAACATTGTAATTTACTAAAACGCATTCTCCATCAATTGATCTTAAGCAATTCACAGTTTGGTTCTTTTACCAAAACACATACCCACATGTGAGCCTCTTTAGTTTTTAACTTCACCTGTTAATGGCCAGTTGGAGTTACCTCAGCCATCCAGGAACATGCTAATAACTCCATGTTCCAATATTACTGATTTCAAACTGTGTGTCGCCTTCTGGCACAGCTTCTACATCCTAATAATAACATAAGAACATTTTATGCAAATTCATTAATATTCAGTCATAATGAATACAAAATCGGTGTTAAAATCTCTTAATGAGCCGTGCCCCAGGACTCCCTATGTTCAAAAACATAGGACAAAACCCGGAAGGCCACATATGCTTTTATTCGGGGATTGTGACAGATTGTAGGGTGTGAGTTGGTACTGAGGAAGCTGGTGCTGTTGTCACAGGTACCAGGTGGAGTTGGGTCCCACAGATGAGACTGCAGAGTACACAGCCACGTTCAGCTACAGCCTGCAGACTGAAGGCAAAGATGACCTCCAGAAAGTGGACACACTCAGAGTGGACCTGAAAGTGGAGGGTGGTAAGGACAACACACATCTTGCCTTCAGGATACAATTTTTTTTTTTTTATTTCTTCAGTTCTATTTGACCATTTTAGTACATGATTTTTAATTTCAACATTTGTGACAATAGTGAAACTAAACATTGATTACATCATTGTACCGACCTTGATTCCACATCAACATCTGCTTCAGTCTAAATGCTGTTTTGCACTAATACATCATGGACAAAGAGGTGTGCTACCTTTTAGTTCATCTAAAATGCAGCGATGCCAACTTCAACTTCAAATGTAACATAATTATTTGATGTGTAGGAAAGATTTACTGAAATGCAAAATGCAAAGCTAATGAAAACAGTAATTTGTAGTTGTAGTTGTACCTAAAATGCATTTCTCTGGTTGATGGTGATTATCTGTAGGTGCCGATCCCACTGAGGGTTTGCTGCTGCTCAAGTACAACCGGAACAAACACGTGCTGAGCTCCCAGCTGCAGGTGCCTGACATGGACGTGGAGGTGGCAGCGCGCCTTGGACTGAGTGACAGCCGCTCCAGAGGGCAGACTCTGACCCTTGAGCTGTCGGACCACAACGTGCCACAGATGTCCCTGACCGGCCGTGCTAAGTAAGTCTGCCCACTGCATCCAGCAGTACTACAACTACTGTGTATACTGGATGTAATGGTACTGGATCAAGCTCTCAGTCTAGTTTTTTCAATGCAAAATGGTCTCTTTTTCTTAGTTTTTTCACCAAAAAATGAACCTGGACTTTTTTGTATCTCCTATACTTAAAGAATATTTTTTTTTGCAGATGAAAGATATGACAGAAGTTTTCACGTTGAATCAGGACCAGTTGATAAAATGCACTTAAGTTAAAAGCCTGAATAATAGTATAAAATCATTTGAATAGGCTTTTACACTGTAAATATCAAATTTACTTGAATGAATGAATGAATACATAAACAAAAAGTAGCCTTCAAGTAATTTCTACTACTTTCTATATACTGTAAAAAGCAAGAACAAAAGCAGAGGTTGAGTAGCCTATATTAGACAATTCAAATACTTTCTTTTTGGAGGGGATGGAATAAAAATAAGCTTTTGCTTCATCCAATCTCTTTTTACATGCAATTAACCATGACATTAATGTGAATAATGTTTACCATCATGAAGACACATGTGCTTTAACACCCAGACTAAGTGCTGCACTCACATGTATATTTTTTTGTTGAGTGGATAATAATAAGGCTAAGCTAACGCCCAGTCGTCCCCTTGTCCCAGGCTTCAGGGCAGCGCAGAGGGCCTGGCTCAGCTGCAGCTGCTGGTGCCCTCCCTCCGCACAGACGCCTCCCTCACAGGCACCATGAGCCGGGCGCAGGGGCTGGTGCTGGAACTGACCAGTGATATCAAAATGCCCCTGACAACCTCCATCCAGACCCTCACCTTCAAACACGGTATGAGCACAAGCACAAGATACACACACACAAGAACGGTACAAGGCCGTAGTTAAAGAGACAGACATTGACATATGTGTAATGATGTGTAACGGCCAGAATGGGTATACCCTCTAGAGCTCTTCTATCATTTGTAAATAGGACTTTTTTTTCTGGAGAATGAAAAAGCACTGAGGCCACTCCTGTGGACTCACCACCTGCAGAGGGTCAGTGAGGGGCTGGTGCTATGAGACTTGGGTGGCATCTCTGACTGCCACCCCCCTGACCCAGAAATGGATTAAAGGGTAGAAAATGGATGGATGGATGAAAAAGCATGAAGTGTGTCTGACCAGTTGTGTGTTGCAGCAGGTGAGGAGCAGGCTGAGCTGAAGCTGGTGTCCCGCGTGAACACAGAGACGTCAGTGCTGCTGGAGCACAGTGCAGGGGCACAGGACTGGCTCCGGCTGTTTGTGAGCGACGTCATGGACCAGAGGGTGGTCAACACAGACATGAAAGTGAGGCACATCCTCAACAAGGGCCTGGAGGTACACACACATACACAGACACACACACGCACGCACACACACACACACACGTGTACACACACACACATACATGCAGAGCTCCACAATAAATGGATACTAACAATTAAAAAAGGTTAATGTTTTGTTGGGGCTTACTTGTATATTTCCAAAAAATTGTTATAAAAAGGCTTTGTTTACAGAAAGATACATAAGTTTTAACTAATAGTTTATCAAGTCATAGTTTAATTTGCCATAAGTCAAGTATGCTTTTAGTAATTAAGCTATTTAAAAAATCTTCTAAAGTGCTCAAATATAATTTACAAATAATGATGAATGCTATACAAAGAGGTTTTAAGAGTGTGAAACCCAAACCTTTTTTAATATATATGCAGACATTTATATATTTCAAATGTTTAATCTAGTATTGTAAATTATGATAGAAACTTTGAATTTCAGGCCGGTACTATCTGGATGGACAAGTTCAAGGGAGATTTTCCATACGTGGAGACTCTGAAAGACAACATCGCACACATGGATATCCCAGCCATGCCTGAGAACCTCTTCATGAACTTGTAAGTCGCCCACACAGTATAACTAAAGCTGGGGTACCTAACTTTCAAAGCTAATAAACCTTCTCGCACTCAAAACAGTTTTCCCTAAATATATTTTTGGCACAGATTTAGATCAGCTTTTTCAGACAGAGAACTGAAAGAAAGGACACTAATGATAGAGATTTTCCTGAAATTTGAATGAGGTCCTCCTACCTTCACATGCCATCAACACTCTAAATGTGCTCCTAGTGTTGGACTGTTATCACAGTTTCACCCTCAAAATCCAAGCAAAAAAACTTGTGTGTAATAGAAATCAACTGAGTGCTTCAAGTGAAGTGGTTTGGTATAATGGAGTGCAAAGGTGAGGTCATAAGAAGTGGGAGGAAATATAATGTGTTTAAATGATGTACATCCTGCTGCTATTTCTTCTATTTCTAGTAGTCTCAAGTTATACCAAACCGTTTAAAACCAATTCTTTGTATTTTTTCTCTAGTGAAAGTGCACTGAAATACGACTTCAACAAAGACTCGGCGATCCTTTATCTCCCAGTGCCATTTGGTGGCAAGACCTCTGAGCAGCTCAACATCCCAGTTACACTCACCGTCCCACGCGTCAATATCCCGCAAATCAATGTGGACTTTGACTCCAAAGACATCCCCATTCCAGCCTTCACCGTCCCAGACGAATACGAGCTCACCGTTCCACTCATGGGCAAAATGGAGATGACCACCAAGATGGAGAGCAACATGTATAACTGGGAGTCAGTGGTGGCAGTGGGCAACTACACAGAAGACTCCCCCAGTTATAAGGCTGAATACAGCGTCAAGGGGGACAGCCCCATCAAGTTACTGTCCTTCACCAATGCAGGTAAGGCATTCAGCGTTGTTTTCGATCCTTTGTGATAAGGGTGCCTAGGTTTAAATGTTGACCTCACCTGTAAAGTGTGCAAGAAACATTGGAGTGATCCATTACAGACCAGGTCTCCAGGTAGTTAATGGGACCAGAACTAAGCTCTCCACAGCTTAGATTTCCCAAAACCCATGAATCAAGAGCAGAAGTACATCTTTTTGTTTTTCTTTCAATAAATGTGATGATCGCTAAATAGTCAAAAGAGGGCCTTTCTGAGTAGAGTTTGCATGTTCTCCCCTTGCCTGTGTACATTTCCTCTGGGTGCTCCTGTTTCTCCTACCATTAAACACTTGTACAATAGCTCTCCTCTCTGGGACAGAGGCCTCCCCTGAAAAAGAGATTCTGAAAGCTCAGTGAGACTGTCTTTGTTAAATATAGGTCCATAAATAAAAATGCATTATTGTTTATCATAGACACTATCACAGGTTAGAGGTGACCTGAAGTGTTACAACACAGAAACTAACATGTAAAATTGCACAATTTTATGTTTCACCCAAGGTTTAGCAACTGGCTTGTTAAATATAACCATTAACTGCAAAACACAACATTTTTATTGACACTTGACTAAAAAGGTATATTTATTCTCTTGTCCCCGAACAGGAACTGCTGAGCTCTTTGAGGAATTCAACGGCGTCACCGCATCCATCTTCATTGGCTTGAGACACGAGCTTCTCCGCTCTGAAATCAAAATCCGTAACAACTTTGGCATTACTGAGAACCTTTGGTCTGGAGGAAGGATTGTCATGACCGCTAAAGCCCCAGGAGTGGACACATCCATGAGTACTTCTGCCCAGTTCACACTTGCACCAACCATGCTTTCTGGTGATATGAATTCAGATGCTAGCATTAATATTGGACCAATGGAAGCCACGTGCACATCCCAGAACACCTTCTCCTTTGAGCCAGCTAAGAGGGAAGCTAAAGCTGAGAGCACTGTTCGGCTCAACTCTGACATTCTAAAGATGGCCAACAAGATCAAGATGTCCTATGTTAACAGCGAGCTGAACATGGACTCCAACACCAACGTGAACAGTGAGCCTCTGAAGCACACAACCAAAATAAATGTAGTGTACAAGGAAATCAAGCTCAGCATCCAGTCTGACTCTGTGACCAAGGCTAGCGAGGAGAAAATGCTGCGTAGCCAGTTGGAGATGCTTGCATCTGGAGAGCAAGTAACGCTGAGAATAGAAAACCAAGTAGACGATTCTTCAAACCGGGCTTATTCTCTGCTGACCAGCACCCTGACGCCATCTGGTCTGGAGGTCAACTCAGACGCTTCAGTCAATATCTTCTCAAGCCTTGCCTCTCATAAAGCCACCTTGACCTTCGATGATAACGGCCTGACCACAAGCTGCACCACAACTGCCCAGATTACACCACTCACATTTGAAAATGTCTTCCATGCAGGAGCAGACTCTACTGGGGCAACAATGTCTCTTACCACAAAGGGAGGCATGAATGAGAACAAAGCCGAGCTTAATGTTGAGGGCAAGATCGCAAGCTCCGAAGTCTACCTCAACAGCATCATGAAAGGCAATCTCTTTGACCTTAATGGAAGAAACCGAGTTAACTTAAGGCTTAACGAAGATGGTTTGATTGCCTCTACCAACATGGTGGCCTCTTATGATGAATATAGCACCAAGAACACCCACACTCTTTCTCTTACCATGAAATACTTCACTCTCCAATCCAAGACTGACAACTTCTTGAACAGCCAAAATTCTTACATGCACGACATTACAATTAATATTGAACGCTTCTCTGCAAATGCCATTATGAAAAACGAAATGAAGATTCTCAACGCTGTCTTTAACAACGATGCACAGTTCAAAGCAGAGCCCTACACCATGGAACTGGTTGGTACGACAACAGGCGGATACAACGATGAGGAGATGCGTCATGCCTACGAATTCAAGTTTGTTGATATGATCCTGTCTGGTAAATGCAACACCAACGGCAAACTCTTTGAAAATCGTGTCACCCATACTACTGATGTGGAAATTTCTGGCCTGACTTTAAAATTCAATGATGTCACTAGCTTGAATTCCCCAATCTTGCGCTTTGATAGCACCTTCAAATCCAGTGCCGCACCTTTCACCTTGATTGTTGATGCCATATCTAATGCAAATGTTGATTTCAACTTATATGGGGAGAACAATGCCCAAATGTACAGTAAGCTGTTGATGAAAGCGGAGGGATTCATGTTTACCCATTCCCTGGAACATAGAGCCTCTGCCAACATGAAAGATATGCACGGAAAAGCGGCACAGATCAGCATGGACAATAAGTTCGACAGCTTGTTGACACTACAAGAACAAAGCGTCAATCTGAAAATGACATCCAATGTGAACGAGCATGCTTTCAATCACCAACTTAGTGCCTTCAACAATGCAGAGAAAGTTGGCGTTGAAATGAACAGCGGTGCACTTACTTCATTGCTTGTTGAGGAAAAGAAGGACTATAGTATCTCTGGCTTTGTGATCTATGAGAAGAATGGGGAAAGCCACATTATGATCCCCTTTGTCGAGCATATTCCAGCAGTGGTTGAAAACATCATGAATACCATTATCAGTCTAATGGACCAAGGTATCAACTCTGTAAAAGATATTGACCGCAAGTACAACATCAGCACAAGACTTCACAGGAAAATCACAGAGCTAAAAGAGATAATTGACAACTTTGATGCCAACCTTTTTGTTCAAGACGTCAAGAAGTTCCTCAGCTCTATTGAAAGCACAATCACCAACTTGACAAGAAACTTCCCCACTGACAAAGTCATGGCTATGCTGAATACCATCAAGAATATGATCATGTCTTGGATCAAAGAGAACAACCTGCTTGAAAGGTTTAACATTATCTACAGTAAAATGGAGGAGATCTTGTCCAATTATCAAGTAGAGGAAATGATTGGTTCCTTAATGGATGAGGTTGTTAAGATCATGAAACAGTATCAAGTTAGAAAAAAGATACAAGCCTATTTTGCTGCGATTAAATCCATTGACATCAAGCCAGTTGTCAAGAGAGTGATGCTGCCAATTCAGGGTTTGGTTCAGGAACTGTACGCTGTTGACATCAAGCAATTCATTGAAGATATTAATGACTTTGTTCTGAGACTGCTGCAGAAAGTCCGATCATTTGACTATGAGACACTTACAAGGGAGATGACAGAGAACCTGAAAGAGATGAGCATTGTTCCATGTTTGGGAAAACTTTTGGGAGAGGTCAAAGTAAATTCCCCGCATTATAAGATGAAAACCAACATTAACTTTGAAAACAACACAGTAAGCGCTGACACCCCAGACATTCTCTTCAGCCTTAAATCTAATGCAGAATCCACATTGAAACCATTTGAATATACCCTTGTTGCCTCTGCTAATGTTGCCTTACCAAGAATGAGCCACTTGGCTATTGCCGAAAGTGTAAAATTTGACCATTACAGCCTTCAAGTGGACCACCAGGCTTCCACAAACATCTACAGGCATTCTGCTTTGGCATCTGCTGAAACCACTGCAAAGGCAGACACTGAGATGTACAGGGGCGAGCTGCTCAACAAGGCATCCCTGACAATGGAGAGCGGCGTCTCTTCCAAAATGGAGACCAACTACAAGCAAGACCTTCGTTTCCCGCTGTTCAAAATCTTCAATGACATGATCCTGAACCAAATTTCAACTTTGGAGATTCAAGATGGCAGCGCCACTTTAAAAATGGAAAATGCAATTGATGGTAAAGTGAACCATTATGAGGCTAATCACAAAAGTGATATGGAAGTTGTTTTCGACCTCCATACAGCTAAGATCACCTTCAACGGAGCGAGTGGTTGCAACAAGATGAAAGTCACCCAGAAATTAGATGCAGACATATGCATTTTCCAACATGCAATTGTTGATGCCAAGATGGAGACTGAGGCACCGTTCCTAAAAAGCAGTGTTGCAGAGGCAAAATTCCAGGCAAAGGTTGAGGATTTGAAAATTGACTTTACTGCCTCCCACAAAGCAGAGCTTGTTGATGTAGTTGAAGGAACACTTTCTAATTCTATTGTAGCAATGGTCACTCCCGATGATGTCACTTTTGAAGCTACAAACAAGGCAAATGCTAAGGTTGGTCTTCCATTTAAACTATCAAGCAAAATTGACCTCCAAAATGACTATTCTTTTGCCCTGAACCCAGTGGAGCAGAGGGCTAGTTGGACAGGCCTTGCCCGATTCAACCAGTATAAATACTCACATTTTGTCAGCATGGAAAACTTAGAAAGAGAAATTAACATATTTTACCAAATTAATGGTGAGGCCAATCTGGATGTTCTGAAAGAACAAATGATCATTCCTGAAATTGATTTGCCATTTGTTGGCATTACCATCCCAAGAATGGAGGACTTTACTCTGTGGGAGTATCTTGGGGATTTTCTGATAACCACTCAGCAAACTCTTGACATCAATTCCAATTTGAAGTATGCCAAAAACCCAGACATGATTGTCATTGATGTCAACATGGACTCCATCATCAATGCCATCAACACCAATGCCAAAACGTTCCACAAACGCATGCTTATCGGAAAGGACAAAGCCGCCGCCCTTCTCACGCAGACTTATGGTAAAGCCAAGGATGAATATGAAAGGTACAGCGTAGAGTTTCCAAAGACTGTCACAATCCCAGCTTACAGGATACCAGTCATGAATGTTGAAATGTCCACCTTTACCATCCCATTGCCTGATGCTAGCCTGGTGAAAATGCCATCCTTCCATGTTCCATCTGCTCTTAGCAAGCTGACTATTCCCAAAGTTACCCTGCCAAAGATTAACAGCATCAAGATCCCACGTTTGGGAGAGATGACTTATGAGTTCTCCATGAAAACTGCAATGCTGACGCTGAAAGCTAACGCAGGACTTTCCAATGGTCAAGAGGCTTTGGTCATGAAATACGATGCCTCCTCGACTTCAGAGTTGAATTTACTTTCTGGAAATGTTGAAAGCACAGCTGCACTTAAGACCAACGATGGACTGAGAATGGAGTCCAACATGGCCCTGAGGCACAACTTGGCAGAGTTCAACCACAACAACGTAATCGTCCTGTCTCCCACCATAGAGATGGACATGACCAACTCACTTTCCAAGGCCATCAACCTTGAGCAGTCAATGAAGGTGAACAGAAATGAGGGTGTGTTGGTGACCATGGCCATTCCATCTGGACTCGTCGGAGCTCAGGTCGTCCCCAAGTCTATGACAGCTGTGAAGGCCAGGGTCTACGGACGCTACCCGGTAAGCAGCCTCCTCCGCATGCATTGCAATGTTAAATTGACAGTCATAGAATCATAATGGACCTCTGGTTGCCTCTACTTTAGTTTGAGAATGTCTTTATTAAATGTCAACCACAAGGTGATAGTATTGCTCACCCTGACTGGCTCTTACTACATCCATATCCATATCTTGTTTAACCATTTCTCATAAATTATTAAATATAGGAAATAGTAAATATTATCATGATGCTTATTGCCTGTCTGTTTATTTTCTATTGTAAAACTTTCTAACAAACTGACCCATGAATTCAAATGTATTCATACTTTCTTATTCTTTATTTTCAGTCTGAAGAGGACATGGACATAGTGGCCGTGCTGTTGTCCGCAGAGAGGGGACTGAACATGCAGGCTAACTGGAACATGGAGATGCCTCATGATGCCATGCGAGCAATTCAAGCAGAAATGCCAGAAATGCACTTTTACGTCGATATGGTTGGTACTTTATATAGAAAAATGCAACAGGGTGCAACCAGAATGAGCAGTAACGCAGCTAAATACTTTGAAAAAGCTAAAGAAGACAGCAAAGTTATGTTCAGACAAACCTTTGAAACCATCTCCGCAATGGAACCCTACAAGTTCATGACCACTTTTGCTGATGACATTATTTTAACCATGAGAAACTGCCGTAATAGAGTAGCCCTGATTTTCGACGCTATTGTTAAGTTCCTGGGAGAAACTAAATTCCAACTGCCAGGTCACACTGATAAAATGAGCGGACTGGAACTGTATAAAGCCTGTGGCAACTTTGTCTCTGATGTCGCCAACGAAGCCATCGATAGAATCCCAAAATATGTCTCTGCTGTGTCCACACCTGTAACAGAGTATTTCAAAACGCTTGAATTCCAATTTTTTAATCAAATTGTGACCGGCAGTGAGATATTGGAAGATTTTACATTATTTATAAGCAGACTCCAAGAACAAATTAAAGTAATAGTTAAGAAAATTGGCAAATACCCACTTGAGGAAATCCTCGACAATGTAAATTCTCTTGTTCGCTACTTTTCCCAACTTGGCGAAAGCTTTGTCGAAATGGTCCAGTCGGTTGATGTGGAACGAATGACCGAGTTACCTGGCGAAATGTACGAAGCTGTGGTTAATTCCCCAATTTTGAAAAACATGATGAAGCCGTTGGAAAAGGTGTACTTCATTGTATGGGATTACATCAGAACTGTCCAAGCCAGAGTACAAACCTTGCTCGACGATTTTTCAGTTGACCAGCTCCAAAGCGACATTAAGAACTTTACTGATAGGACAGTCAATAATATGAACACACTTCAAAACAACATCATTGAAAGTCTAAAGGAAGAAACCAAATCCATAGATATGTATGTTAAAATGGGTGACAGAAATCTGGAGATCGACATGCCTTTTCCATTTGTGAACTAAGTGAGCCTAAGTGAGCTGGCTATTATTGACAGAAAGATAGATATATGCTGAAGACGCCTGTGTTAACAACTCCTTTTTTAAATGTATAATTGTTTTGTTCTGAGTATGCCTTGGTAATGATGGCATTTGTGTCTTGTATTATTTAAACAAAAACCTGTGTGATCAATAAAAAAATTGTACAGCACATTATCTACGTCTTTCATTTTTAGTAGGTAGAGATTGGAGTCATTATATTAATAGATGAAAGAGTTTAAATGGACATGCAAATATATATTTAATTAACGTTTTATATCATTTAAAGACTAATTAAGTTTAGTATTGGAGGGTATAAGTTTAGGAATGTGAACAGAAGAAATAATCGAAAACAAGACTATGGTAGTGGACAATGTACTTGAATGTGTCACTTCAGCATTTGCAAGGGAAAAAAGGAAAAACAAAACTGTAAGTTGCAGTAGCAGTCAACTAAGAGTTTATTTATCAAGGTTTGTTGCTGCTTTGAACGTTGGAATTTCTCTTGCTCAATGCATCTGTTGAGAGGTGCCCCCTCCCAAAGAGATCACAAGAGATCTTTTAATGCAGCACACAGTATAGAACGGGCAGTGAGGACGTACTGCCGTCTTCAACAGCTGGGGACAGGAAAGTCCTGGACAGACAAACATCTACAGTATGCTGGTCCCTCTGCAGGATCTTTTTCTGCTCTGGAGAGCAGTTTCAGAGACAGACTGTGAAGGAGAGGTTCAGAATGTCTGTATTTATACAGTTAATAAAACACTTTCAAGAGAGCGAACAAAGAACTGTCTGTGTTACGGGATTCACCTCAAACTCATCAAAGATTTCTTTCCTGAACTGAGGGTAACATGGAGGTTCCTCACAGAGAATGCTGCCTGGTGGAATGTGGGAGACTTGTGTGAGACTTGTGTGTTCTGTCAAAGGCTGTCTGTGTAGAGTTGTTGGGAGAGCTTCCATAAAATAGGAGGAGATGGGGACAACCAGAGATCCATAACTCTTACATTTACATACTCCAGCAGTGAAGAACCGAGCCCGCTCATGGCCTCACTTTTAGTGGGCCGACAAATCCCCACTTATTCCCTCAGCCTTCATTGTTCCACCAATATATCTGTCCCTCAGATACAATGAGGAGGCTCTGGAAATATAGTGATATTTATATGCCCCATATAAATAAAATATACTTTATTTACAACTGTTATTTATAATGGTAAATGTAATGCACATGTACGTAGACTTTTGTGGGGGATAAGGTCTTCTTCATTTTGAAATTTTAAATCATTAAACAAATTTCCACTCAAGACGTTTTATCACATCGTAAACCATTAAATGCCTTGGTACATATTAAATAATTAATATAATTTCCTATTTAACTTGTTTTTATTATGAGTAAATGTTGACTGCCTTAAAACAGTGTTTTGGGGCAAATGATTTGGTTCACATTAATGCACAGTAACTGTTTTTGCTCATTCCTGGTGAATGTGAACCGACTCCGCGTCAAACAACAGGACTGGGAAGGCGTGTTCGGGCAGCAAGAACATGGCACTGGCAAAACAGTAACAACACACTCAAACCAAATAAAAACATGACTAAGTGGAACTTTCCATCATCAAAGTTTTATAAAATAGTATCAGTGGCTGAACATGGCACACATAAATAACAGGCATTGTACAAAACACAACAGGTTTGACCCAGCTCCCAATGTCCAGCACTTGGTGAGAATACTTTGACTTGTTTTCATTTTACAGTCCTTTTGTTATGGCACAATACTTGGCTAGTATGCGGACAGTAACATGCGGCCACATACTGTAGAAGAGTAATAATAGAAATGCGTAATTATAACAGTTAACACAACACAAATATATTTAAGATTTAACTCAAAGTCAAAAAAACGTATCTCACATTTGTAAATCGTGACATCACACTTGAGAATTCCATAATTGTTGCCTCGCAACCGTGCAGAGGCAACATTCTTATGCATTTCAAATGAGACTAGACCTTTATTTGATTTAGTTAATCATGAAAGTTGCATGTTTTTCATGATTGAGTTTGAGCAAGAACCTGGAAAGGAAAAATTATCCCAAAGTTCATTGTTACTCAAACTCGTTAAATATTCAAGTTCATAAGCAAAAAAAACGATCCCAGTTAAACAAATAGTGACCTGAATTCACATCATGTTAAATCTTACAAATATTCTCAGTTGAGGAATTCTGAACCAGTGTGATGTCATCAAAGAGCAGCTTTTGTTCACAAACGGCAAAGTGTTTCTTGTCAAGTAGCGTTATGTTATGTATATATATAAATATATATAAATATATTTATACATAACATATAACTAAACGCTCAGATGCCCATGTCTCCAACGGCAGCCGAGTGTCTTTGTGAATGCCGCCTACGCACACGTTTTCTGTGGTTTGATTAATGTAAACATTGGAAAATAAAAAGAATATCTAGGGTAAGGGAAATTGAGCATTTATCATCTATATATTATTATTAGTGATTCTCAACTTTTAAAGTACACACTCAAGAATGGTCGTTTGGTTTGTTTTAGTGGTAAAGGTGCACAAACAAAACGATCAAAAAATAAATACAATGCAATTAAATTACGGGGTACAACTTTTTGTTCTTAAGTTGGACTTTTTGTGAGTTTGGCTGTTAGTTTATAAGCAATAGGCAGATCTCAATAAAGGCCATTAAGAACATGAAAAGCTTTATGATCAAATAGTTCTATTCAGAATCTAGATTACATGTGTCACTTTTGTCAATGATGAATCGAAACTCACACTATCAGTAATCCAACTAGTTCAGGCAGTTTCACAGCATTTCACTTCTACCCCCTGTAGTGAAATTCTGTCTCGTTCTCATGGATCTTCATGTCCCAAACATCCTGCGATCATTAGTGCAGCCAAAGTGAGCCAGAACGCACACGCACAAACACACCCACACCTTTTTGTTGAGACTACACTAATAGACTTTAGATGAAGTTAATGCACAACAAAGCCTAACCTTGACTCTGCAACGTCTTAACACAATATCTGCAAATGAATGACATCAGAGATGATCCAACAGCGCGGATCATCTTGACAGTCGAAAGGTCAACACGCCACATTTCTGTGAAATCTGTTAAGAACTTTTTTACCCGACAATACTTCGGCAATTTTAGGGTACCTAACTTTTTAACGACTACGTTGTAAAATGTATCAAAATAGTTTGTCCCTCTAAAAGTGTGGTCCTATTTTCACGTGCATGTATTTTTGTCCAACAGAGAAGTGAAAGCAGGACCACCCTTACTCAGCTCAAAGAGTCAATAGTGACTCACAGGGCTCTCTCTTGGTACGCAAAAGAAAATGCTTCTAATTAGATTCAGTCATGTTGTGATAGGCTTACTTCATAATATTTTACTTTTACAAGAAATATATCAGTATTTAAATACAACAATTACTAACATTTCAATCGTACAGCCCTAGTGTGTACAGAGTCCAGCCCATGAGCCCACCTGGTGTTCCCACAGTGCAGCAGTACTAGGCCTGCCCCTGAATGACTTGCAGATAAAGGGGAAAGTGCAGCTCACAAAGCCCTCATTGTGATCAGGTAGACACAAGTACCAAAGTCATCATTAGTGTTCACTGCAGCGAGAAACTGCTGTTGAATTGATAAAAAGGTCCATATTGCACATAGGGTGACATAAAAATAGTGCAGGAGCCCGACACCCCGGATTTTGAAACGGTTTTGAATATTTTCAGGGGTTTCTGACCTTTCAAAATGAAGTATGACATCTGAAGTTGGCTGAATGTTTACTTTCTCACCAGCGGCATTAGCGTTTTATGTCACAGTCCACTAATGATGCTATAGCATGCCTAATAAAAGGATTCTGATTCAACTGGCAGAGCTGAAGTTGTCTCCAGGACTGTTGTGCTTACACAAGGCAGAGCGCCACCTAAAGGAAATGTAGAGCTATTTGGCCCTGGGGCCGGACTGGACATGTCTGTTCTCACATTTAGAGCAAGTCTTGCAGTTGAGTTATGGGCATCTTTGGCATGATCAACGAAACTATATATTTTAAGTCAAAACTTGATAAGATACAGCTCAGAATTAAATAAAAAACAAATCCTCTTTTGCCAAAAAAATCCTAAAGACGTTGTGCTCTTGTGTGTTAATTATCTGCGAATCATTACTCATCATAACAAATCTCAAACAGCATTGAGCGCTGATTAACACTGACGAAGGAAAATCCGAAAACAGCAGCAATCATTCCAACATGCATGAGTATGAGAGAGATAAAGTCTGGATTGTAAGGTGTAAGGTGGAGGTGCTACTTGAAGGGATGATTGTATCTAAAAAATGTCTACATTACGAGTTGTTTTGTCGGTAGTGTCTCACATTCCATTACCAGTGAGAAATATAAAATTAATAAACAATAAAAAGTAATGAAAAAGTTTAGTTTTTGAAAAGCCGAAAGAGAATAGAAAGGCTTACTTTGTAAGCACATGTGTTCAGGGACAATCTATAGCCTCTATGGGCTTTGCGGGTTCATTTAGCAGAATATAGAGTTACAAAGCAAAAGTCAGCTCAGTTGCCTACTTTACGTTGTTGATGTTTCCATAGCAACCTTCTTGACAAAACTAGAAGTTCTGAGCTGAATGGCATAGTACGCTGGTTGTTTTGATTGTGTCTTTATAGTCATTATAATCCAGCTTCACATCAGCACACAGCAATTGTCACAGTTTCCGCTCTGCTTGGGCCGTTTCTGCAGCGCCGCCCTAGTGGCTGCCTCAAAGACCTCCCATATGCCTTCTTTGGTCTTGGCCGAACACTCCAGGTAGTCATAGGCCCCGATGCGCGCAGCCATGGCCCGCCCATCGTCAGGCTTGACTGGCCGTTTCACTTCTTCGTCGTGGCGCAGGTCTTTCTTGTTGGCCACCAGGATGATGGGCACGTTGGGACAGAAGTGCTTGACCTCTGGCACCCACTTCTCCGGGATGTTCTCCAGAGAGTCAGGGCTGTCCACAGAGAAGCACATGAGGATCACATCAGTGTCCGGGTACGAGAGAGGGCGCAGCCGGTCGTAGTCCTCCTGTCCAGCCGTGTCCCATAGAGCCAGTTGCACCTGGAAATCAAAGGCAAGGCAAGGTTAAACATATAGCACTGCTAACACACAAGACTTTATAGAAAGGCACATGAATGCTCATGCAAGTCAGAAAATACACTCTTCAGCACTGGAGCATCAGCCGCTGATTTGTCCATTTATCTTATTACTGTATTTGATCTTTTTGACTAACTTAACTTCTATGCGAGTCTTCTGTGAGTATTCTGGGGTCACAGAGTCACGTCACGGAGTCACGTCACGGAGTCACGTCACGGAGTCACGTCACGGAGTCACGTCACGGAGTCACGTCACGGAGTCACGTCACGGAGTCACGTCACGGAGTCACGTCACGGAGTCACGTCACGGAGTCACGTCAGCTTGGCTTTGTTAAACACAGTAAATCCGAACAGTTTCAGTCTGGTCAAGGATGCACTTTTATACAGTACAATCCAAAAGTTTGGACACACTTTCTCATTCATTGAGTGTCCTTTCTTTTCATGACTATTGACTGTAGATTCACACCAGGCTGTGTAAGGGCTGTTTGACCAATAAGGAGAGTGATGGTGCTGGGCCAGATGAACCGGCCTCCACAGTCACCGGACCTGAACCCAATCGAGATAGTTTTGGGACTGGACCACAGAGTGAAGGCGAAAGGGCCAACAAGTGCTAAGCATCTCTGGGAACTCCTTCAAGACTGTTGGAAGACCATTACAGGTCCTCTTGAAGCTCATCAAGAGAATGCCAAGAGTGTGCGAAGCAGTAATCAGAGCAAAAGGTGCTACTTTGAAGAACATAGAATATACAGTAAGACATATTTTCAGTTGTTTCATACTTTTTTTTGTATGTACATAATTCCACATGAGTTAATTCATAGTTTTGATGCCTTCAGTGTGAATCTACAATATTCATAATCATGAAAATAAAAAAAACTCTTTGAATGAGAAGGTGTGTCCAAACTTTTGGTCTGTACTGTATTTTTCAGAAAATATAGGGGGACAATAATGTTCTGATATCAGAGTGTTAGGGGCGACAGTGGCTCCGTTGGTAGAGGATTGGCCCAGATTAAGCAGAAGAAAATGGATGGATGGATGGATGGATAGAGTGTGTTTGATTGATTGACGAGCAGAGAAAACTTAACACTTCACAATATTGAATGCTACAATCTCTCAAACAGAATCCCTTTTTCTCACATTTAAAGCATTCTAGCCCTTAAATTTGGATACATTGATACCTTTTTATTGAATATACTGATTTAAAAACCCTGGGGCTTCCGAGTCAGAATTCCGGTCAGACTGAAAAGTCTCACCCAATGTTTCCCAAGCTGGGGTTTGGAGATTCCATGACTTGTTGAACATTTGGTAGTTTTAATAAGTCATGTTCAGAAATCTTCAAATTATTTATAAAAAAATCGCTTTGTTTTATGTATTTTTAAAGAAAGCGATGGGTATCCTTGTGTATCATTAAAATACACAGAATTAGAACCTAAAATAAAGAATACAGTGGTCACTGAAAAAAATGTGTCAAATAAGAACAAGTGACAAGAGTGTGTGGTGCCTTGGTCAATCGTGTGATATTATTTTGGAACCATACAGCATGATACATGATACAGATACGAGTCTGCTCTGGCCAAGTTTAGAGTAGACACAATAACATTGACTATTGCTACATTTCATTTGACCTGTACTTTAAGATTACAGAAAGGTGCTGCCATTACCGCTTAAGTTCACATCTACACCCATTATTAGCCTTCGACTTCACGTGATTTCAGATTCTTCTGAGAGTCCCAAACACAGCCCTTACCTGCTTACTGTCCACTTCTATGTCAGCCACGTATGTCTCGAACACAGTGGGCACGTAGACCTCAGGAAACTCGTCCTTACTAAAGACTATGAGCAGACACGTCTTCCCGCACGCCCCGTCTCCCACCACCACCAGTTTCTTCCGTATGTCCGCCATTAGTCCCGTGCGTCAAGGCGCGGACCGCTCTATGGCACCATCCGAGGGCGCAAAAGTTACGCGCGGCTTTTACAACGCGATAAAGACTAGGAATAAACACGATTTTATGGGTTTCTCCGTGGAATTTCGGTCTTCCTAGGAATCGCAGGGTGCTTTCTCGCCCGGCAGTACAGGCTGTGAGCTCGGTGGCCTCTTTATAAAGCGTAGACGACTGACTAAATATAGCGCTCCAATCGGAAACGCGGAGGTGAGGTCACTGAGGCAGAGGAAGGTGCTGATTGGAGCCCGGGCCGGGTTTTCCCAAGGCGGGGGAGGCTCTTGTGCAGCTCCCAGGCTTCCAGCACCACGAGGGCCCCTCCCGAGCAGGGGGACCAGGGGCCACACACACTATGAGCGCATCATGGAGCGCATGCGCCCAGTACGAGGTAGTAGTACGGTGTTATAGCTCATGAATGTACAGGATGAAGACTGGAAGAAATGGAAAACAGCTTCAATGGAATACAACCTTTGTTTACCTTTGTTTTATATCAAACGGTTTGCCTCCAATTCTATTTTGTGAATTTGTAAGATTGAGATTTGTGAAACAGGACCTGTGGTCGTAAGATTTATGAGGCACAAAATCGAAATGTAAACAACCAGAGAAACCAAATGTTGTCTGAACTTTCCTATGTATTGTTCTATGAGTAACAACTAACTTCACTCTTTTTCTCAATAACTCACTTTGTTCTGGCTTCTTTACTCACTCAAAAGTGTGGACTGACTTCCCCAGCCCGGACTCGTGGCCTGAAACCCATCGCAGCCAGGGAACCACCTCAGTGGGTTTCTCATTCTCCTGGATTTCTCTCATTTTTTAGAGTTTTTCCTTGACGACAGTGGTGATGACCCAGGAAACTCGACATTCAACGAGATTTATGGACATTTATATTTATTTATGGACATTTGTCATATGCCTTCTAGCTCTACGTGCTTTGTTTTCCTTGCAAAAACTATTTTTGTGATTTAGGGCTGAATTTTCTGGGCTTCCAAGTTTAGATCAGCATGCTGTTAGCTGTAAGGGTTCTTCTGGCACCCCCTCGGTTGTTCGCTTCTCTTTGCCAATTTCATTCCTGTTTGGAAATTTCTGGAGATGTTAAAGCTCTGATATTCAAAAATGCATATGAAGCCAGACCTGTCCAATTCAACTCTAGAAGTGACATGCAAATCCATTATAGCTCCCAAATACTGTGCAATTATGAAAATAAGATCTCCATTGTCCGTCAGAAACATTGCTGGACCTTGGACTTACCAATAAAAGGACAATTAAAGCCGCAAGCAGCGTCAAACGGCCCGCGCAGCACAGCCCAGCACCGCACCGCGTTGACCCGCCGCACTGCCCCACGCAGGACCGCCCCGTCCCACTCTGCCCTGTGCCACACCGGCCCGCATCGGCCCTCACCACACCGCGCCACGCAACAAAGGTGGTGCCGCCGCGCCATGATTTGTTTGCCTATGATCAGTGATTGTGTGTCAATCCATGGGTCTAATTGAGTTTTTGAATCAGAATGGCAAAACAGACTTTCAAACATTATGATCAAACTAACTATCTTTCTGCCCATGTAAAACTTGACTCAGTCTGCAGGGGGCGCTAATGCTGCAATTTCATGTTTTACACTTTCAGTTTACCCAAACTCAAAAGTTGAACTATCAAATCAAATTTTGAGCAAATCAGACTTTGCATGTGCAAACGTCGGTCATGTACTTTGCATAATAGCGTCCCCTACAATAAAATAGTTTTAGTCTTATACCAAAGACATCAAAATAAATAATTTGTTGCCAGAAAAAAACGTAATGAAAAATGTGGTGAGTTTTCGTGCATGCTCAGTGGGTCAAATAAGAGATCAAACAACAGAAAAACGAAATGCTCG
Source organism: Knipowitschia caucasica (assembly GCA_964034765.1). NCBI lineage: Eukaryota > Metazoa > Chordata > Actinopteri > Gobiiformes > Gobiidae > Knipowitschia > Knipowitschia caucasica. The sequence continues at coordinate 7,756,399 of OZ035839.1, forward strand.
TCTCCCCTGCTCTCTCTCTTGTCCCCTATGTAAAAGTTTTACTCAGCCTGTAGGGGGCGCTAATGGGACAATGTCATTGTTCACACTTTCAGGCGACCTAGGCCCAGGAGTTGAACAACCGATTCAAGTTTAGTGCAAATCAGACTTAGTAAATGCCATTCTCACCCATGTAAAACTTGACTCAGTCTGTTGGGGGCGCTAATGCTGCAATTTAATGTTTTACACTTTCGGTTAACCCAAACCCAAAAGTTGAACAACCAATTAAAATTTGGTGTAAATCGGACTTTGTATGTGCGAAAGGGAGCAAATTTGCTTATGTCAAAAAAGGCAAAGAAAATGCCACTTTCTGCCGCTCCGCTGCTCAAACAACGTTTTATTGATCAAAATTCCCTGTAGTCATTTTGATGGTACATGTGTTGAGATGATGTGGAGCGATTTTGAGGCAAATTGGTCAAACGGCCGCAGAGGAGTCGCTTTCCAACCGACCTGTACGAAAATTATTGCTGTTCATTTTTCCATTTTGCAGTGAAATTTATGGGGTTTCTGTTTGTCAGAGGGCGGGGCCATAATAACACTTATTTCATGTCTTGGATTGTCATTGATGTAAATATGGACTCCATCCTCAATGCCATCAACACCAATGCCAATTTCCAAAGACTGTCACAATCCCAGCTTACAGGATACCAGTCATGAATGTTGAAATGTCCACCTTTACCATCCCATTGCCTGATGCTAGCCTAGTGAAAATGCCATCCTTCCATGTTCCATCTGCTCTTAGCAAGCTGACTATTCCCAAAGTTACCCTGCCAAAGATTAACAGCATCAAGATCCAACGTTTGGGAGAGATGACTTATGAGTTCTCCATGAAAACTGCAATGCTGACGCTGAAAGCTAACGCAGGACTTTCCAATGGTCAAGAGGCTTTGGTCATGAAATACGATGCCTCCTCGACTTCAGAGTTGAATTTACTTTCTGGAAATGTTGAACGCACAGCTGCACTTAAGACCAACGACGGACAGAGATGGACATGACCAACTCACTTTCCATGACCATCAACCTTGAGCATTCAATGAAGGTGAACAGAAATGAGGGTGTGTTGGTGACCATGGCCATTCCATCTGGACTCGTCGGAGCTCAGGTCGTCCCCAAGTCTATGACAGCTGTGAAGGCCAGGGTCTACGGACGCTACCCGGTAAGCAGCACTCCTCCGCATGCATTGCAATGTTAAATTGACAATCATAGAATCATAATGGACCTCTGGTTGCCTCTAATTTAGTTTGAGAATTTCTGTATTAAATGTATCTTCTTTAAGACAGAATATGATTTCCCATTTCAACCAAGGTGATAGTATTGCTCACCCTGACTGGCTCTGACTACATCCATATCCATATTTTTTTTAACCATTTCTCATCAATTATTAAATATAGTAAATAATAAATATTATCATGATGCTTATTGCCTGTCTGTTTATTTTCTATTGTAAAACTTTCTAACAAACTGACCCATGAATTCAAATGTATTCATACTTTCTCATTCTTTATTTTCAGTCTGAAGAGGACATGGACATAGTGGCCGTGCTGTTGTCCGCGGAGAGGGGACTGAGCATGCAGGCTAACTGGAACATGGAGATGCACTTTTACGTCGATATGGCTGGAAATGTATACAGGAAAATGCAACGGGGTGCAACCAGAATGAGCAGTAATGCAGTAAATGGTAAATGTAATGTGTGTACGTTGACTTTTGTGGGGGATAAGGTCTTCTTCATTTTACATATTAAATAACTAATATCATTTCCTATTTAACGTGTTTTTATTATGAGTAAATGTTGACTGCCTTAAAACAGTGTTTTGGGGCAAATGATTTGGTTCACATTAATGCACAGTAACTGTTTTTGCTCATTCCTGGTGAATGTGAACCGACTCCGCGTCAAACAACAGGACTGGGAAGGCGTCTTCGGGCAGCAAGAACATGGCACTGGCAAAACAGTAACAACACACTCAAACCAAATAAAAACATGACTAAGTGGAACTTTCCATCATCAAAGTTTTATAAAATAGTATCAGTGGCTGAACATGGCACACATAAATAACAGGCATTGTACAAAACACAACAGGTTTGACCCAGCTCCCAATGTCCAGCACTTGGTGAGAATACTTTGACTTATTTTCATTTTACAGTCCTTTTGTTATGGCACAATACTTGGCTAGTATGCGGACAGTAACATGCGGCCACATACTGTAGAAGAGTAATAATAGAAATGCGTAATTATAACAGTTAACACAACACAAATATATTTAAGATTTAACTCAAAGTCAAAAAAACGTATCTCACATTTGTAAATTGTGACATCACACTTGAGAATTCCATAATTGTTGCCTCGCAACCGTGCAGAGGCAACATTTTTATGCATTTCAAATGAGACTAGACCTTTATTTGATTTAGTTAATCATGAAAGTTGCATGTTTTTCATGATTTAAAATTCAAAAATCTGTTAGTTTGAGCAAGAACCTGGAAAGGAAAAATTATCCCAAAGTTCATTGTTACTCAAACTCGTTAAATATTCAAGTTCATATAAGCAAAAAAAACGATCCCAGTTAAACAAACAGTGACCTGAATTCACATCATGTTAAATCTTACAAATATTCTCAGTTGAGAAATTCTGAACCAGTGTGATGTCATCAAAGAGCAGCTTTTGTTCACAAACGGCAAAGTGTTTCTTGTCAAGCAGAGTTATGTTATGTATATATATAAATATATATAAATATATTTATACATAACATATAACTAAACGCTCAGATGCCCATGTCTCCAACGGCAGCCGAGTGTCTTTGTGAATGCCGCCTACGCACACGTTTTCTGTGGTTTGATTAATGTAAACATTGGAAAATAAAAATAATATCTAGGGGAAAGGAAATTGAGCATTTATCATCTATATATTATTAGTGATTCTCAACTTTAAGAATTGTTGTTTTGTTTTATAAAATCTGAAAACAGCAGCAATCATTCCAACATGCATGAGTATGAGAGAGATAAAGTCTGGATTGTAAGGTGTAAGGTGGAGGTGCTACTAGAAGGGATGATTGTATCTAAAAAATGTCTACATTACGAGTTGTTTTGTTGGTAGTGTCTCACATTACATTACCAGTGAGAAATATAAAATGAATAAACAATAAAAAGTAATGAGTAAGTATTTGTTTTTGAAAAGCCGAATGAAGAGAATAGAAAGGCTTACTTTGTAAGCACATGTGTTCAGGGACAATCTATAGCCTCTATGGGCTTTGCGGGTTCATTTAGCAGAATATAGAGTTACAAAGCAAAAGTCAGCTCAGTTTCCTACTTTACGTTGTTGATGTTTCCATAGCAACCTTCTTGACAAAACTAGAAGTTCTGAGCTGAATGGCATAGTTTAACGCTGGTTGTTTTGATTGTGTCTTTATAGTCATTATAATCCAGCTTCACATCAGCACACAGCAATTGTCACAGTTTCCGCTCTGCTTGGGCCGTTTCTGCAGCGCCGCCCTAGTGGCTGCCTCAAAGACCTCCCATATGCCTTCTTTGGTCTTGGCCGAACACTCCAGGTAGTCATAGGCCCCGATGCGCGCAGCCATGGCCCGCCCATCTTTAGGCTTGACTGGCCGTTTCACTTCTTTGTCGTGGCGCAGGTCTTTCTTGTTGGCCACCAGGATGATGGGCACGTTGGGACAGAAGTGCTTGACCTCTGGCACCCACTTCTCCGGGATGTTCTCCAGAGAGTCAGGGCTGTCCACAGAGAAGCACATGAGGATCACATCAGTGTGCGGGTACGAGTGAGGGCGCAGCTGGTCGTACTCCTCCTGTCCAGCCGTGTCCCATAGAGCCAGTTGCACCTGGAAATCAAAGGCAAGGCAAGGTTAAACATATAGTACTGCTAACACACAAGGCTAATGAACTTGGATGGATGGATGGATGATCAGAGAAAACTTTTTAACACTTCACAATATTGAATGCTACAATCTCTCAAACAGAATCCCTTTTTCTCACATTTAAAGCATTCTAGCCCTTAAATTTGGATACACTGAGTGATATACCTTTTTATTGAATATAATGATTTAAAAACCCTGGGGCTTCCGAGTCAGAACTCCGGTCAGACTGAAAAGTCTCACCCAATGTTTCCCAAGCTGGGGTTTGGAGATTCCATGTGGTGGTACTCACAATTATAGACATGAACATTTTGTAGTTTTAATAAGTTGTGTTCAGAAATCCTGAAATTATTTGAATTGCTTTGTTTTATGTATTTTTAAATAAAAGCAATGGGTATCCTTGTGTATCATTAAAATACACAGAATTAGACCTAAAATAAAGAAGAATACAGTGGTCACTGAAAACAAATGGTGTCAAATAAGAACAAGTGACAAGAGTGTGTGGCTCCTTGGTAAATCGTCTGATATTATTTTGGAACCATACAGAATGATACATGATACAGATACAGATACGGAGTCTGCTCTGGCAGAGTTTAGAGTAGACACAATAACATTGACTATTTAAAGCTGCTGCCATTACTGTTTTTCATATGTACACCCATTATTAGCCTTCGACTTCACGTGATTTCAGATTCTTCTGAGAGTCCCAAACACAGCGGTCGGCACTAGATCAGGACGAAACAGAAGTAACAATCCCACTTTAAAATTAGTTTTAGACTAAAAAGTCCTTTAGTGGTGACTGGTTAAGTTTTAGGCGTCTGAGTAAGATGGTTAAGGATAGGGTTAAGGGTGGGTTGGGGTTATTTTAATGGGAATGGGTGGTTAAGTTTAGGCATGAATAGGAAGTTTGTTATATTTACTTCCGCTTCCGTATATGATCCAGTGCTGACCCAAACACAGCCCTTACCTGCTCACTGTCCACTTCGATGTCAGCCACGTATGACTCGAACACAGTGGGCACGTAAACCTCGGGAAACTCGTTCTTGGTGAAGACTGTGAGCAGACACGTCTTCCCGCACGCCCCGTCTCCCACCACCACCAGTTTCTTGTACGCCATTCGTCCCGTGCGTCAAGGCGCGGACCGCTCTATGGCACCATTCGAGGGCGCACAAGTTACGCGCGGCTTTTACGACACGATAAAGACTAGGAATAAACACTATTTTATGGGTTTCGATCCTCCTGGGAATCGCGGGGTCCTTTCTCGCCCGGCAGTAAAGGCTGTGAGCTCCGTGGCCTCTTTATAAAGTGTAGACTGACTATAGCGCTCCAATCTGACGCGCGGAGGTGAGGTCACTGATCAGGAAGGTGCTGATTGGAGCCCGAGCCGGGTTTTCCCATGGCTGGGGAGGCTCTTGTGCTGCTCCCATGCAGGCTTCCAGCACCACGAGGGCCCCTCCCGAGCAGGGGGACCAGGGGCCACACACACTATGAGCGCATTATGGAGCGCATGCGCCCAGTACGAGGTAGTAGTACGGTGTTATAGCTCATGAATGTACAAGATGAAGACTGGAAGAAATGGAACGTGGCCTAAACGCATTATAGCCAATTCAAAGGGACATTTGAATTGCCCCCAAGTCTGTTTATCATTTTCCTAATGTGGGTTTCTCTTGTTTTTTAGAGTTTTTCCTTGACGACAGTGGTGATGACCCAGGACACTTGACATTCAACGAGATTTATGGACATTTATATTTATTTATGGACATTTGTCATCTCCCCTCCAGCTCTATGTGCCTTGTTTTCCTTGCGAAAACTATTTTTGTGATTTAGGGCTGAATTTTCTTGGCCGCCTCCTTTAGATCAGCATGCTGTTAGCTGTAACGGTTCTTCTGGCACCCCCTTGGTTGTTTCCGGTTCGCTTCTCTTTGCCAATATCATTCCTCTTTGGAAATTTCTGGATATGTTAAGCCCTGATAATCAAAAAATGCATACAGCTCAGTTTTAATTCTGGCCCATTCCAGGCCCGTCCAAAGCAACTCTAGAAGTGACATGCAAATCTATTATAGCTCCCAAATACTGTGCAATTATGAAAACATTGATTGAAAATAAGATCTCCATTGTCCGTCAGAAACATTGCTAGACCTTTTTCCAAATTCATGCGACCCTTGTTCACAGAATGGAGCTGAAAAGTGGCAGCGGTTTCAGCCAAAAAAAGCACAATTAAAACATAAAATACATTGTGGTTTTGAATGTATGAAAAACATGGATAAATGTAGATCTTTGGTCATTACTCAGCCCACATACTTTATCAATCTTCAATAATAACCACATTTACTTTAAAATATATAAGATGATATATTTCACTTGAGGAAACCTTGAGTTGTTCTCGTCTCCTAAAAGGGAGCCTATACATTTTAGACTTAAACTTAGACAGACTTTATTGATCCACAATAGCTTGCGTAGTATTTCACAATAAAAAATAACATTAAAGTAACAATCTGAAGATAAGAATAATAATAAGATAATATTTCAAGGATAGGGTAATATGGATATAGGTGTTCAGGAATATACATCTTACAGACTATATTTTTGTGTCGAACATGTTTGCACACAATCTGAGTGATCCTATCTATGCCAAAGTGATATGAACATTTCTCCAGTGTGAGATCAATAAAGTCTATCTTATCTTATCTTAATTGTAAACATTAAGTAAAATTATATAAGATTTGAATGCAGGACACTGAGTGATTCTATCCATGCCAAATGTGACAAGTTCATTTCTCCAGTGTGATATCAATAAAAGTCTATCTTATCTTATCTTAGGTATGTTTTCCCTCTCGACAGCGCAGTGTGCCCTCTGATCCAGCAGGGGGCAGCAGTTCCAGCAGTGCAGGCTAAATCTGAGCCCGGCCCCTCACACACTCGCACACATTCAGCCTCCCCGCAGCCTCCGTTCACTCCGCTCACACAGAAACACAATTCTGCTCTGGCTCTGGATACAGCTCGCCGCCACAATAGAGCAACCATCCCGACCTACAGCGCGTAAGTACCGACTCTCTGCAGCTGCTCTCTCGGCGATCGGAGAGCTCAATCCGGCTGCCCAGTGCCTCCGCCGCGGCGTGAGTCTCTCCCTTTTGTTTAGCGCTGCTGAGGGCCCTCTGTTTGGAACTTGAAGGGGGGCCATGTTGTTAGTTTTGGATGGTGTTTTCGCTCTCTTCTCGGCCACCACGGCTTGTCGCCAACATCCGCGTCAGCTCAGGATTCATTTCAATTTTTGTGCTTTGTTTGTGATCGGCGTGAAGGATGTAAACACGCACGCACAGCGATCAGGTTTTTTTTTTTTAAGTGCCGTACGGATCATAAACACATCGGCCCGCAGCTATTAGCACCTCATCATGCTAATATGAATTATTTTAGCCGATGTGACATTACTGATCGCTTCTGAACGCTGTATTTCTTTGTCTTGAATAATACATGTGTTTTAATTATTAGAATAATCTCGCAGTGCAATGACCATGTTTTCCATTCACAGTAAATAGGCACAGCACGAGCTGATGTAGCCACAGAGTAAGTAAGACTAGAGAGAGTGCTTCTGTTGCTCTATAGGGGGGCGGCCATCTTGCTTTTAATCGCAGTCGAATCGATATCTTAATTTTAATTGGTTAGAATTTAGAAATCTTAAAGCCCAGGATGATATATGCCATTTGAAAGCAAGAGCATGGCATTTAAAGACAAAAGTGACACATTTTAGTCTGGTATAAAAAACATTTCTTTGGAGCAAATGTTAAAGGTACTTCCGGGTAGATCATCAAGATTGTTCATCCTCCTAATTGTCAATCATTCTGGTGATATGTGCTCGTAAAACAAACTCAGAAAGTTTTGTTCAAAAAGTGGAGGAAGTAAAAATAAAAGGTTAAAATTATGTGGCCTTGCCTTGCCTAAAATTATTATATTAATTTTGAAGCATTAACGTTGTTGTTACTGAATAACAACGATGCTGTCCTGAACTATTCTTAACATTGTTTTGTTATTGTGTATTTTTGATATAATTTGTGTCCTGATTGGACTCACAGAACATATACTTAAAGATGACAGGGGAGAAAGCTCTTGAAAACATGTCATTAGTCTCTATACAGTATTCTTAATTAACCCAGCAGTGTGTCATCCATGAGTAAAAAAAATACTTCAAAATTAAGTGGTATCTGTTTATTTCGTTCCATTTCCAGCTCTTCAGTAGACTGTATATACCATATGACTGCTGGAACTGGATGTGTGTTTGTGTGGTTATCATCGCGCTGCGCTCTCTAGTTCTTCAAACACAGATGGTTGTAGCTTTGTTAGCTGGTTCAGTGCAAGCTATTTTCGGCTTAATCTTTGTGTCACTTGAGAATACTTTCTTCTAACATAGACACACGTTGTGTTTTGGTCCACTGTTGGCACATTCACTCTGATACTACAGTTTAAAGTCACTAAAGGGCAGCTGACAGCAAAACACGGGGCTTGCGTTAAGTTAGCATCCATTAGCCTCCCGAGCTAACAGCAGCTTTGTTGTCCAGCAGCATCCGAGAGCCACTGCTTGATTTCAGGCTCTTGTTACTGTTTTTTGCAAATCAGCAGATACTATAAAATAAAATAAAAACAAATACGTATGTTTAAGTAGATTTGTATTTGTATGTGTGTATATGACTCGCATACATAATAAAAATACTAATGCATTGGTTTTATATTGCGCTTTTTTGGACACTTAAAGACGCTTCACATGTGTCATTATTCTTTCACTCCCTACACAGTGGTGATAAACTACTACAGTAGCCACAGCTGCCCTGGGGCACACTGACAGAAGCGAGGAAACCAGTATGTGCCATCGGCCCCTCCGACCACCACCAACCATTCACACACACACCAGACTCATTCTAGGCAATGGGGGTGAAGTGTCTTGCCTAAGGACACAACGGCAGTTTGGCACTTTACAGCCGCAGCCGCCCCACTGTGGCTGGTGTTCCCAGAGGTTAAGTGTCTTGCCAAGGACACAACGACAGCAGACAGTGGGAGTTGATGGTGAAAGTCGGGCCCGAACCCACTACCCTCTGGCTCAAAGGCCAATGCTCTACCAACTGAGCTACCTACATGTCTTAAATATGTTTGGATATTATACAGCTTACAAACTGCAGGCTGTTTTATCCTGTTTTGGACCAGAACATTTGATCGTTTGCATACATGTAGGAAAGAGACCTGTTGATGCTTTGGACTGAGTCGATTGGGGGTGAGAGTGTGTTCACTTTTCTGTCTGAAAAAGCTGATACAAAGATCTGACAGAGGCCAAAATGCATACATAGTTCTGCATTGGTCACTGCTGTTGGTCACACAGTGCTGCTCTAGTCAGCAGTGAACCCCAATTTTGAGGATTACAGGACACATGACTAGCAGAGAGTAGAAATAATGACCACACAAAACCCCAACCTGTTGTCTGTTGTATGTGTCTTTTTCTTTTAGCTTTAGAAGACGACAGTCATTTTGGTAACTGATGCAGACAGTTTAATTACTCGCTATTTTGCATACTATAGTATACATATTTGTTTCCATATTTTGTGTTGTGATTGTGTCTGAATTATTGGAAATTTTTGATAATATGAGGAAAAATATGCAGAGCACAATCTTCATCTGTGATCTGAATGGAACAGGGTTGATGAACCATATTGTCACTATATTAGAATCTCAAAAGCTCCGGTCATAACTAATGATTACATTTCGATTTCCATCTGAAGCTTTTAAAATGCATTTGCAGCTAAGGAACGGTTTATTTTCTTTTTTTGGTTTAGTCTCAATTCTTGTTCAAATTAAGTATCTAGTTTCATTAGTTGCATGTTTTCACATGCTTTTGATAATGCAACACTTTTAAAACGTTTCGTTCAGCTTGGACTAAAAAGGCACTGGAAAACTGGTGATAGTTGTGAAAAAGATAACCTCCCCTCAAAAATGTCCCCCAACTGCTTCACATTCCCTTTATTTAGGTCAAACTGGGATGAAATAAATCTGCTTTTTAAATTATTTATCAATTGATTTGATTAATTGATTATTAAATTAAATGTATTTTTGTATAGCTCTTATTCACAACAGCAGTCCTCCCTGATGACTTTACAAAGTTAGCGATTTGCCAATAACAGATTGGACAGATTAAACTCCTCTAAGGGTTATTCAAAAAGGAATTGACTAGAAATAGAGAATCAAACAGGAATATAGGAAAGTAAATCATTAAAAACATTGGAGCCAATGGTCCATATGGTAGTATCATGTCCAATGTCTGTTAATGTTCAGAAATGTCCTGGATCATTAGTCTCCTTAGACTGAATCACAAAGAAGCAAAAACCAGTGGGAGAAAAATTGAGAAACCCACTGAGATCTGCACCTATGGACGATGAGCGAAGATGAACAGCCCTCACAATGTGCCTCACTGCGCATTAGCGTAGCTTCACATAGCTCTGCACAGTAACAAGAAGTTGTAGAAAAGGAGGACGCTATTGTGCCTGTTACCGCCCTATATGTTGTGCACTAGAGTGCCCCTTTGTTCCGCTTTTCGCACTGTGGATTTGCAAATAAGTTTTAATAAAGGTTGTTGCTTGGTCTTGAAAGCCCCCTCATGCGCTGTCACTCGGTGCATCTTTTAATAATAATAATAATAATAAATTTTATTTATATTGCACTTTACATTTCAAAGAAACCTCAAAGTGCTACAACAGGTAGATTAAAATCAGATAAAACAAAATGAACATGACATAGTAAAACAAAGCAAGCACAAGAGCAAAAACAAACTAAAAGGCCTTTTTAAATAAATGTGTTTTCAGGCCTTTTTTTAAAGGCCTCAACACTCTGGGGAGCCCTCAGGGTATCTGGCAGGGCGTTCCAGAGTCTAGGGGCAACTGCCTTAAAGGCCCTATCTCCCATTGTGGAGAGCTTGGTCACGGGCTGGTGAAGAGTATGGGTGGAAGTGGACCGTAAGCGCCTTGTGGTGGTGTGTGTGGAGTAACTAGCTCAGTGAGGTATGTCGGGGCTGTTCCATGGACACATTGGTATGTGAGGAGGCAGATTTTATAGTGGATTCTGTAATGGATGGGCAGCCAATGAAGAGACTGGAGGACAGGGGTGATGTGGTCATACTTGCGCCTCCTCGTCAGGATCCTGGCTGCACAGTTCTGGATGTGCTGGAGCTTCAGCAGGCTCTTACCAGGGATCCCGACAAGGAGGGCATTGCAGTAGTCCAGCCTGGAGGAGACAAAGGCATGTACCAATTTCTCTGTCTGTGAGAGGGAGGGGCGGAGTTTGGCAATATTTCGTAGATGATGGAAGGACACTTTGCAGAGGTGGCGGATATGATTCTCAAATGAAAGATGAGGATCAAATCTGATCAAATCTCCATGTTCATATCTTTTCATGTTCATATTCTTCCAGAGTGAAACGTAGACACGTGTGATTCTTGACATTGGCTTTTTTCTGATGTATTAAGGATGATGTTGGGGACTGAAAGATCCCGTCTAGGCACGCTAGAAACGTTCTGATAGAGGAAGCCTGGAGGTTTCATTGCTGATCCTGGTCCAAATCAGCAATATGAATATGCATAGTAGTAACAATGTGCAAGTCAAAGGCAAACTAGAAGAAAACGTAACAAAACAACAGAAACAAACTTCTGTTGAAAGCTGATCTCAAAGAGAAGGACTCCGGTGGCCGAGTCTCGGAGTGACAGCTCAGGTCAGCCTAATGACGCTGATGGGCGAGCGTGCAGGCCATAATGACAAAATCCAAGTGGAGATTTAACGCACAAACATAATGGCATGGACAATTGAAGTTCAAGGGATCATGAATTACTTAAGATCTGAGGGTCACATTAAAATTATCTTGTAATTAACATTTAAAGCTGCAGTACAGGCAACCGTGAAGGTAGTGCAGAAGCAGCCGTCTCCTCGAGTGTGTGTAAATGGTAGCTTTTTCAACAACAAAAAAATCCAACAGATGCATGCTTCAAAGTTAACTTTACCATCAAAGACGATCAAGAACCTCATCTATAACTACAACAAAAGACTCTGTCAAGTTAAAGGGACAATACACGCTATTGACTAATAGCTGTAAGCCTCTGATCAGGGTTATCAGGGTGTTTCTGTTATCTCTACTTTTAAAAATGGAAAACACATTTATTTAAACACAAAGGCCTTACACAACCACTAACAATGATATTGGAAAAAAATAGGCTTTGCAAAATCATTCATAATCTTGGAAATATGGCCAAAAAGTCTTTCAAGCCTGACTGTAAATGACACTAAATTAAGCTAATTTTAAATTTGATGTCCCCTTTAACCCTCTTTTCTGCACACAGGTTTTCCCGTGGAATGAGCACTCCATGCAGCCTCCTCGGCATGAATGACGTGGCCTGGCAGGAGCGAGGCGGAATGCTGCACGCCAACGGTTTGCCTGAGGCGGGTGTAGTCCGAGTGCATGGAGGGGGGCAACCACAGCAGAACCCTGGAACCCCACAACCCCCCCTCAGTGGGCGCTCCCAGGATGACGCCACCGTGGGATACTTCTTCCAGAGACAAGCAGGAGAGCAGCTCGGAGGGTGTGGCCCTGGGAAACACCGCTGGCCCACCGGAGACGCCAACCACGTGGATCAGGTGCAAGAACACTTATGAAGCACTCACCTGTGTGGGTTTCCCCCTGTCCCTCGCTTTTCTTCCGGGTTCTTTCATCAGTGCGTATAAACTGCCAGCTTTACTGTGTGTGTTTATGTGAGAAAGTTTCCTACTTGCGACACAACAAGTCCAGCGTCTTCTTCACCTCACTATCTTGTCCCTTCCTTTTCCCTTCCTTTGATAATAACCAGTACACAGGTGGCATTTTTCTTGATCTCTCCAAGGCTTTTGATCTAGTAGACCACTATTTAGGCTATATCCACACGAAGACAAAACGCTTATAATTTCAGAAACGTTTTCTGTAAACACGGAGTTAGCTCAGTAAATGTGTGCGTCCATATGAATGTAGTCAATACGCCTGAAAACGCTGTGAAACTATGCCAGACCTGTTGGTGGCGCTGTGACGCAATGACGGGATCAAGCCCAAACTTCCGTGACGGGAACTGGGCATGCGCAGAATTTTGTAAACAGACAACATGGCGAGTGGGCGAGCTGGTACTACATTAGTATGGACGGACGATGAGGTTGAACTGTTTTTTCGGGTCGCACTGGATTACAAAACCAACAAGCTACATTGTTGTTGTCATTATTTTCTGAGTGCAGCGCATGCGTGCTTTAACAAGAGGCGGGGCGATGACGCAAGCGTCTCAGATACATTGCGGAGAGGCAGTAACCACGGAGCGGCATATACGGAGTTTTGAAATCTTTCCACTCTGGGACCTAGTTTCAAAAATGTTCGTTTACACCCCCCCAAAACGCTGGCCTCGTATGGACGATACACTGGATTGATAAAGTATTTTTGCGTTTAGGCCTGAGCTTGACTTCGTGTGGACAGGGCCTTACTTTTGGACAAACTTTACTCAATAGGTCTCAGTCGAAATGCTCTTTTATGGTACAATAGACAGTTTGTAGTTTTTAATGGTTCTCCAACTGGTCTCTCTATCATGGAAAAAGGGGTACCACAGGGCTCAACCCTTGGACCTCTTTTATTTTCTATCTTCATCAATGACCTACCCCAAGTGTGTAGTTATTTCCAGACTCATCTATTTGCTGATGTCGTCTGTCAGGTGCAAACTTACCACAACTGCAAATGTATCTACAAGAGGACTTTTATTTTACAGTACCACACAGTTATAATGAATGTATTCTTTATTGGAACCAATATAATGGTTATGAACCACAGAAACCACCAACACTAGGAAAAACGATATGATAAAAGAGAAATATGGGATTACTTAAGGGAAATTGTACTTGTTTTTCACATACATATGCTTATAACCAATTGCTTTAATATATAATTGTACTTGTAATTACTTATTTTTCATGCAAATATACTAATTAGAATACTATTTGACCAAAACAGATATCAGACGCCATTATTTCTGGTCTAGGAAAATACAAAAGAGTAATGGTCATTTTAAGGACCTGATGGCCGCCATTTTGAAAACACTCTGCTGAAATCATAGACCCACATTTATCAATGCAGATGCGCTTCAGTCAAGATCCACTTTTCTTCTCCAAAAGAGGAGTCTGCTTAGTCCTGGCCACAGTGTGTGGTTTCTATAGCGACGCTGTCATTCACAGGACAACTTTGCCTTATAAAATGAATGCATGACGTTAAGGAAACTGAGTGAAATCTAAATTCAATTGATTTAAAACATTCTTGGTTCAATAAAGCACTTACAATATAATAATTTGAAGTGAAAATAAAGATGAACATTTCTCCTATTTGACTTGAAAAATAAATGCAAATAAGTTTAAGCGTTTACATTATTATTCATCACTGATCCAAATATTTGTCACAAATGAGAATTAAGGCCACATTCACAGTAGTTTTATTCCAAATCAGTTTATGCCTGCTTAGCGCAAATGGTTTTTTGCAATTATAACACGCATTCCAATCCTGATCCATGCTGAGATTCTCTGGTCCTGCTGGAGAGGGGTGTGCTATCGTATTCTAGCCCGATTTGAATAATGAATGTCAACAAATTGGTTAACGGATCAAAACCAGGAAATGTCATGACGGGACACCATTGACCCATTGTACTGACAAAACCACAAAAAATCCACCCTTCATTGTTTTTCCGAATATAATGCTGCATCTTTAGTATTAAACCAAATCCATGACGATGTGTATTGTGAATGTGTCCTGAAAGTGTCTTCAGCGGTGAATGGGTTTGGGCAGAAACCAAACCCGCTGCTCTTCTAACCATGATGTAGTCCAAGGATTTGTCATAAGGTAAAGAGTTTGAACAGAATTGTAAACTGGAAGAATTTTTCATGATACGTGCCATAGTGAATCATAACTTTTAGACTGTGTGAATAATTGATTTAAGCCAGTTCTTTTTTATAGCTATTTAGTCTGAATCCATTTACATTTCTTTGTATAGCCCTTAATCACAACACCAGTCATCTCTGAGGACCTTTTTAAAGAGTTGTCGATTCGCAACAGGAGATACACTGAAAATACAATAATAACAAACCCATAGGAATCATTGGTCCACAGCGGGCGGATGACCAGCGTCTACACATGTTAACAAATCATTTTATCATGATACAGAAAGCATGAATCCTGTGAGCTTTTTTTCAAGCACTTTTCCTGACCATTTTTTTTAGATAGTGAGTCATTGCTGCAGTTTTTATGACACATTTCCCTGTTTGACTGCAATGTAAGGTCTGTAGGTAGCTTTGGACTTTAATGTAATTTAGTAAATTGTGTAAAAGGGCTGCATGGTTAATCCTGAAATAGCTATTTTTTAGTGGACGTGAGACAGATTTATTTTTCCATTTTTACTTTTATAACTTATTTGCACCATGAGCCAAAGCAAATTCCTCTTTTTTGACTTCCTTTTACTGACATGGCAATAAAAAGATTCTGATTGATGATAGGGATGTAAATCGGCGACCGGTTAACCGGTGGTTGACCGTCACAGCGTTAACCGGTCAAAGCTGTCGGTTAAAAAAGAGAAAAAGGGGAGAGGGGAGGTCTCTTAATAACGCTATTTTAAGCCCTATTTGCACGGTGTGACGAGCGGGTCTGTATCTAGCTGTGTGCGCCCATGTATTATAAACTCCGGGACGACTCTCACGCCGCACGAGACACACATACTCCAGTCCAACCACATGGACCATGTTTGTGTTTATGGTCCTCGGGATCAGCCCCACACACCTCACTTGTATTTAAACTTTTGTGAAGACCTGTGAGACGCGGCTCGTCACTCGCTGCTCTGACCATGTGAACGAGCCGTCGTTTGCTGCTAGAAAGTTTTGGTATTAACCCGCAGCACAGCAGAATGGGAAGATTAAAAAAGCAGTTCTCTGTGCGCAAAGGTGCCGGAGCTGTTGCGGGTTTGGGCGCCGCTGTCTCAGCTCTGATCCAGTAGAACGTAGAGCTGCACTTATGAAAAGTACGCGGCTCGAAATGGCTGTTATTTCAAAGAACGTGGACTATTTTAAACTACGCGGTTAACCGGTTTCAACCGGTTAATGAGGCTCGGTGGTCGGTCATGAAATATCATAGTTTTTTACATCCCTAATTGATGAATTGTTTTGAAACATTGTGTCTTTGATTAACAGACAGGGATTATCAGGGAGACCTTTGTCCACTGTGGAGGGTTCTTTTCATCCTCCTACATGTACTAGTTTATCTTTTATCCTCTGCTCTTAATGTTGTTTTGATAACTTGCATGTTGTTTTCAGGTACGCACTGTGGACGAGATGAACTATGACTTCCAGGCTCTGGCTCTGGAGTCGCGAGGAATGGGAGAAGTAAGCCTTTGAATCGTTTTTTTATGCTGTTTAAATTAAAGGTGGACTTTTTGCCACTAACATATTTATTTTGTGTGGTTTGAAACTCAAGCTTTTACCTGCTAAAAAGCTGTGGGATTCGGACGAGCTGGCCAAAGACGGGCGGAAGGGCATGCTGCTGGGAGAGGAGTGGAGGGACAATGCATGGGGCTCGTCTCGTAAGAATCACACATTATTGACACAATGACATTAGCCGTTAGCTCAAGGAATGGCATATTTTGAAATGCCTTACTTTCTGGACTATAAGGCACACCTGTATAAAAGCTGCACAACCTGATGTTTTTGTTACTGTTTTAACTGGTCACAAGATTTAGTGACAAGGTTTTTAACAGCTTAACCATCACTTCCATTATTCACTAGTTTATTTTAACAACTTGGCTCCTAAAACTGTAAAAGAAAGTCCATGAACTCTGCTCTGACAACTCTACGAATAAAAATGCATATATTAGCCGCATCACTATATAAGCAGCGGGGTTGAGAAGAAATTATGGTTTACGAGAGCAAATTCCTCCCTCTCCTAAAACACACCAACCCATAACCTAGTTACATGTCTTAAATTAGTTTAAATGTTTTTTATTTTTTATTTTAATTGCTGACAACTACTACAATTTATCAGCATGAATGATTTTTAATATTGTGTGTCCCTTAAATGGCTGGCACCTTCGCTACAATGAGATACTGCATCTTACGGGGCTTTCCTTAATATCAATCATATCTAATTCTCAAACTTAATGATGAAACGCATCATGTTTAAAGTCCAAAAAGAACACTGATCATGCATCATATTTGTTCTTTGACAGTAAAGACAAAATGGCCTTTTCTTACAGATCATTCAGTATCTCAGCCAATCATGGTCCAGCGGCGGCCAGGCCCGGCTTTCCATGGCAACGGTGATGCCAGTTCTGTGCTCTCACCTCGCTCAGAAGGCGGAGGCCTCGGGGTCAGCATGGTAGAGTACGTCCTGAGCTCGTCGCCCGGAGACAAGATCGACAGCCGCTACCGGAACGGAGGCTACGTAAGGCCGCATGTAACACTCACACCACACTGTTTGGTTTACGCCTCTTTTAATGTTTGTTATTGCTTATTGTGCTCACTGTAATATTCAGCTGTTGTTTATCCCTGTGGTTCACCTCTGGCTCCTCTGACCAACACCACGCACTGTCTGTTTTTGGAAGTTAGCTATTTGGATGGACTTGAGTTGTGACGCCCATGGGACCTTTTGATATGACCTAATTTACAGTGATAGGGCCAAGCGATATGTAAGGTCTGAATATGGGAGTGCGCAGACTCCGCTCTTTAATTGTAATATTTGGTCGATATTGAGATTTCATATATGCTAAATATGTAACAAGAAAAGCATTTACAGTGCCCATCGCTGGCAAGAGGTGAAGTTACATTCCTTTTAGTAAGTAAGTAATCTTTATCTATAACCGCCTTTCACAGACCAGAGTCACAAAGCGGTTTACAATTTATGTTTTATTTTTTTTGGGCATTTGTCTCTCACTCCACACAGAGATGGGAGCGGGGTCGCCGAACAGGAGGCGCATGAACATGCAAACTCCACTCAGAAAGGCCCGGGTCCGACGGGGATTCGACCCCAGGTGCTTCTTGCTGAGAGGCGAGAGTGCTACCCACTCAGCCACCTTTTAAAATATTCCTGAATCCAGACAGTTATCCAGACCAATGACCGTTCTTTGTTCAGTTTTTTCTAATCTACTGTTTCAACAATTCAACCATTATGTGACTGCTGTTTTGTTTTTTTGCTTCCACAAAAAAAAAAAATATTATTTTGCTACTAATTATGAATAAATGAATAAATAAATAATTTATTTGATTCAATCTAATAATTTGTTCCTTTTTCCAAGATTTAATCTTCTCATACATGCCCTTCTTGGTGGACGTAATAATTATCCTTGTGTCCCAAAGATTGTCATATAACAGAGAGAAGCAAGTTTCATCTTCTCTCAAAGGTTTACCAATCTGCCTTCTACAGTCATTGAGTCCTTATTACTCTGACCTTTTCAAATTCAAGCCTTTTATGAGCTTTTGAGGTACAAACAAGAGGCTGGATTCTTTGTGAAGCTGAGGCCCTGTAAATCTTTTTCCTAATTGGAAACAAATGTTGTTTATTAAATATCAACTGGGTTTTGAGTCTTTAATACTCTGTAGAATGACAAACTGTTGTGTTTGAGAAGTTCACTTAGAGATTAAAGGATCTCTTTAAATGAGATTTTTCAAATTGAGATAAGGATCCTGAAGTAAAGCAATGTGTTGTGACATTATTCAGACACTAAATTCACAAGCGTTCTGTTTTGTTCTCAGGGGGGAGGAGATGGTGAACAAGACAGCCGAGAGAAGAGTGATGTCCCAGAGAAGGCTTCCCCCTTTGAAGAGGACAAGAGCTCCGAGCTGAAGGCTGCCGAGGAGGCGGACCAGGCCAAAGCCAACGGCAGGGGCCTACTCAACGGGATGGACCGTGATGGCAAAGACTTCAAGTGAGGCTTTCTCCTCCTGCAAGACTTAAAGGAATAGGCCACCATTTTTACATACTGACATATGTTCTTACCTTAGACTAGTTGATCTGTACCTGTCTGGTCTGTGTCCGTGCGCTCTGTCATGCAAACGGAGCACAAACGCAGCCTCTTCCACAGACTGTATAGTTCCAAATCAGCTCCCGTTAGAAGCTACCAAACTCTTCCACGTGTTCCCTATTTAAATACAGTTACGTTACGTGTTACACTACAAAGTATAGTAACACAGAAATGTATCATGTCGATTTTCTCAGCGGATAAAAAGGGGAACTATATTGTGAGGCGTAATAATACGAGGAGCACTTCGTCCGCGCACTAACTCCTAAAGACTTCTCTCCCGCTCACTTCCGTCAATAGAAGCAGCGTGGCGGTGGCCTATTCCTTTAACTCTATTCTGCCTCCGAAGGGAAAATCCCAACACGGTTCTCCTCAGAACAGTTTCCAACATTAGAATATATAATAATAACAATAAATAGGATTGTACTTCCTGAACCGCAATGTGGACAAGTACTTACGGATGAGCTAAACATACACAGCTTTCTTTTCTTTTACGGCAGTGATGAGCATAAACCAAGTGTGGTTACTTCTCGTTAGATCAGAAGGATCGTTGTGTCCATAGCACCAACCTTTCCCTCTTGTTGCTTCCAGCCCTACCCCCGGCAGTCGACAGGCCTCCCCCACTGAGGCGGTGGAGAGGATGGGTCCCTCACAGCCTAACCTAGAGATGATGGGCCCCACGCACTGTCACCCTCACCCTCATCCTCACGCTCTGCAGCAGCCCACGGTGCAGAACAAGCCGCCACCTGAGGACTTCCACAGCCAGGAGGCCCAGAACATGGCTAGCCTGGAGCAACAGCAGGGAGTCGAGTCTCTGCAGTTTGACTATGCTGGCAATCAGATCCAAGTGGACTCTTCTGGGACCCCCATGGGCCTGTTTGATTACAGCTCACAGCAGCAGGTACCGCCACATTCTGCCTGTAGAAAGTGTCTTGTCACTTAAACTTTAGATCTGTGGATCTAAAGTTAAGTAATAACTTTAATAATTAAGTAATAATAAATGTGCGGTATAAACAGAGTAAAGCAACATGTTCATGAACATGCGTCAGTAGCTTTCAGATGTTCAAATAAGCACACCGTTTTTCAGGTGAAGTTTTCCCCATCATGTATAAAAAAAACATAACAATTAAACACATGCTGCTAAGTCTACAGCGTAAAGACTGTTTATATCGTCCAAAAATGTAATATATGCATGGCGGTTGTTCCGTGCACTTAAAGGCATCGGTCACACTAGTTTGGCCATCACTAATTTACAGCTAAATAAGTGGTAATTAGTGTATAATTAATGGTTAATTAGCTCTTAATTGGTATTTATTAAGTAAATAGTCATGGCCTAATTCAATATATAACTACTAACTGACACTTCCCCATGTGTTATTTGGTGAGGGCTGATCTAAAGCGTGTCTTGTCTCAGTGGTGTAGTTACATGAGTAGGCCTGTCGCGATAGTCAATAAATCAATTAATCGCACGATAAATAAAATTTGCTCAATAACTTTTCTGGCCGCGATAAATCCCATTTGCATGCTTGTTTGTTTTCCCCGTCTCTCTCGGGTCAGAGAGCCGCAAAGTGGTCACGGGAACATTAGCGGTCTAGCAAGCAGACGGAAATTACTCAAAAATACAAAATACAGCCAAAACAGGACCTAAACCAGGACTTAACCAGGATTGACAATGGGGGACACAGTAGTTGTGAACATATGCCGGCAGCTGAGTTCTCATTCAGGCTTGATTAGTGACTATACTAGCGCAGCTAGCGTTAGCGCGTTCGCCAATGCAGAAGTACCGTACCATACCAATAAAATAAACTTATGGCGCACCTCCGTGAACACATACTGCTGTTATATAAAGTCTCTAGAAGGTCTCTGAACACAGAGATGCTGCAGACTTGCATTCTTGGAGTAGAACTTTACACAAAAAACCCGCTAGCTTAGCTGTTAGCATCAAAGCCCGCCCCGCTACTTCCGGTGGGCGCTACCGCAGCAGGACTTCTGTACGCCCCATTGGTGAACCCACATGTCAGTCACTTGTCATTCGCCTGGTGTGTCTTAAGCCACACAAAGTCAACATGTTGGTATTTCTTTCTCGTAATCTGCCATAAAGTCTGAGAAATTATTGACATTTGAGGCATCTGTTTCATATTTTCTTTACAAAGGTCCTGGCAGTTTTATTCCTGGTCATTTTTTGTTAAGAGACTTGAGTATTTTATTTATTGTTTTTGGTTGTTTGTAAATTTATTGTGTTCTAGCGTTAAATATTCGTTAAAAATAAAAGTTTATTTCTCTTTGAAAAGGTGTACCTGCATGATCATTGTAATCGATGCAAATGATCTCAGAACGCCAATATAATCGCTTATCGCAATAATTTCTGAGACAATTAATCGTCCAGCAAAATTTGTTATCGTGACAGGCCTATACATGAGGTAAACATCAGATCACAAACAGCCGTCCCGACCACTCTCCTGTAGTTAAGAATAAGATTATCCATCCATAATGTAGCTTCCATACTGTCCCCTTTTTAAGGCAACACTGCACAATTTCATGTTTATTGTCTTGTTTATTGTAGATTATCTGAAAGATACAACAGGTATAATTTGTATCTAACTCGGCCTGCAAAAGAGTATTAATGTGTGCTTTCATGTGTAGTTGTTCCAGAGGACAAACCAACTGACGGTCCAGCAGCTGACCGCTGCGCAGCAGCAGTATGCTCTGGCTGCAGCCCAGCAACAGCACCTCGGTCAGTCCCCATCTATTTATTTATATTTGAACATGAGCTTTACATGGTTCTGAATGAATTCACTCACTGGCATAAGGCTTTTAGACTCTTTAGTCCAGACCTGGGTAAACTGGCCTGCTCCCTTCTCATGGGGCAAGTCGGAAAACAGTGGGAAAACCTGAAGAAATGTTCTTTTAACCAGTGTTGAAGTAACTAAGTATGGGCAGAGAAGACATTGGTCCTTCCCGTTGGCCTGTCTGTGTTGCTTTTGGAAGACTCGAAAATGACTTGTGCTGTTTTCCCAGCTGGCCTTGCTCCTGCCTTTGTGCCAAACCCGTACATCATCAACGCAGGGCCCCCTGGAGCTGACCCCTACACTGCAGCTGGTCTGGCTGCCGCTGCTACACTTGCAGGTCTGTGTGGTCGAGATGATTCCTATAGACTCATCATGGTTACCTAGTTAATGTCCTTTTTTATGGATAAATGTCTGGTGATATTGGGCCGATACTTACAGTGCCTTGCGAAAGTATTCGGCCCCCTTGAACCTTTCAACATTTTGCCACATTTCAGGCTTCAAACATAAAGATATAAAGAATATATTTTTTGTCATGAATCAACAACAAGTGGGACACAATCGTGAAGTGGAACGACATTTATTGGATAATTTAAACTTTTTTAACAAATAAAAAACTGAAAAGTGGGGCGTGCAATTAGGGCTGGGCGATTAATCGATTTTAATCATTAATTCAAGTTTTACATTTAGGGCGATTTCTTTTTTTAAAAATTCGATTTTTATTTTCTCCATCGCAGAACTACAGCGCTAACGCGCTAACCGCGGGTCTATGGTGTTGAGCAGTCATTTTGAAGCTAACCTAATGCTAACAGTCTCCCTCTGGCCTGATGCTCGCTCTCACAGTTGGTGCTGTTGCAATAACACTTCAAACGTTCAAGAATCAGACTTTATTTAAATCGCCAGAACACACACACGCACGCAGGCTCCGGTCGCTATGTTCGTACGCCATGTTCGTACGCCACATCTTTCACGCTCTCTCACGCTCGTTATTCCAAAGCGCACTCCCGTGTCCGTGGCGCGCACACACTCGTGTCCCACTGAGCCGCTGCACTTTGGGGAAAGACACGTCTCACACATTGCTCTCATTGCTCTGATACAAACAATGTGTTCCCCGCTGTCTGTTAGCTACAGTAGCTGTTAGCTACAGTAGCTGTTAGCTACAGCATCAGAATGTAAACAGGAAGCTCGCACAATGCGGGAGTCACTGAAGTTAGTATTAGCGCCACCAGCTGGACCGAGCGTTGTACTACAGCACAGTTACTCAGGCACAGTTGAAAGAACAAGCATGAAAACCCGCGGAGGCTTTTGGAAAAGACTGTCTGTTACAACATTTCTATTTTGAGTAATCAGTTTTAAAAATGTGATATTTCATGTAAATAATGCATGTGTTTAATAGGATTGATATATTTGCGATGGGCCTTGTTTGTGTGATTTAAGTTATTTTGAAGGTGCATAGTGTCATTGTAAGTGAAGTTATTATAAAACTGTTAAGCTACATTTTCACTGTTTACAATGGCAGAGCCATCTCGTTTACAAGCATGTTTTAAGGCTTAATTCCTGTTACACTTATGCTCCATGGGGATTTAGATTGAACTGCATAAAGGAAAATCTATTTCTTTGTCAGTTGTAGTTTGTTTTTAAATAGAAAAAAATAAATCGATTAAAATCGAAAATCGGATTTGGTATGAAAAAATCGGAGATTTTTTTTTTTTGCCATATCGCCCAGCCCTACGTGCAATATTATTCGGCCCCTTTACTTTCAGTGCAGCAAACTCAGTCCAGAAGTTCAGTGAGGATCTTTGAATGATCCAATGTTGTCCTAAATGACTGATGATGATAAATAGAATGCACCTGTGTGTAATCAAGTCTCCGTATAAATGCACCTGCTCTTTGATAGTCTCAGGGTTCTGTTTAAAGCACAGAGAGAACCATGAAGACAAAGGAACACACCAGGCAGGTCCGAGATACTGTTGTGGAGAAGTTTAAAGCCGGATTTGGATACAAAAAGATTTCCCAAGCTTTAAACATCTCAAGGAGCACTGTGCAAGCAATTATATTGAAATGGAAGGAGTATCAGACCACTGCAAATCTACCAAGACCCGGCCGTCCCTCCAAACTTTCATCTCAAACAAGGAGAAGACTGATCAGAGATGCAGCCAAGAGGCCCATGATCACTCTGGATGAACTGCAGATAACTACAGCTGAGGTGGGAGAGTCTGTCCATAGGACAACAATCAGTCGTTCACTGCACAAATCTGGCCTTTATGGAAGAGTGGCAAGAAAAAAGCCATTTCTCAAAGATATCCATAACAAGTCTCGTTTAAAGTTTGCCACAAGCCACCTGGGAGACACACCAAACATGTGGAAGAAGGTGCTCTGGTCAGATGAAACCAAAATTGAACTTTTTGGCCACAATGCAAAACGATATGTTTGGCGTAAAAGCAACACAGCTCATCACCCTGAACACACCATCCCCACTGTCAAACGTGGTGGCAGCATCATGGTTTGGGCCTGCTTTTCTTCAGCAGGGACAGGGAAGATGGATGGAGCCAAATACAGGACCATTCTGGAAGAAAACCTGTTGGAGTCTGCAAAAGACCTGAGACTGGGACGGAGATTTATCTTCCAACAGGACAATGATCCAAAACATAAAGCCAAATCGTATCCAGGTGTTAGAATGGCCAAGTCAAAGTCCAGACCTGAATCCAATCGAGAATCTGTGGAAAGAGCTGAAGACTGCTGTTCACAAACGCTCTCCATCCAACCTCACTGAGCTCGAGCTGTTTTGCAAGGAAGAATGGGCAAGAATTCCAGTCTCTCGATGTGCAAAACTGAAAGAGACATACCCCAAGCGACTTGCAGCTGTAATTGCAGCAAAAGGTGGCGCTACAAAGTATTGGCGCAAGGGGGCTAAATAATATTGCACGCCCCACTTTTCAGTTTTTTATTTGTTAAAAAAGTTTAAATTATCCAATAAATTTCGTTCCACTTCACGATTGTGTCCCACTTGTTGTTGATTCTTGACAAAAAATTAATTTTTTATATCTTTATGTTTGAAACCTGAAATGTGGCAAAATGTTGAAAGGTTCAAGGGGGCTGAATACTTTCGCAAGGCACTGTATAATTGGGATTGGGAACAGTTCTTGTGACTCTGCGATGGATGAATTAGATGGCCATTAGTTAGTTTAGAGCTTGCAAAGGTAAATCTGTGAGCATGTATGTTTTACTGAAGCGTATAGCGGAGACATATATTGTATTGAACCGTATCACATTCATAATCTCCTGTATCGAGGCTCTGAAAGACACCCAGCTCTAATGTCAGGTCTGACACAAATACATACCCTGACGGTGCCAAAGTCTTTCATTCTGCCATCGAGTTAGTTTATACTTTGAAGAATTGTGAAGATCAGGATGGTGACCAGGAAAAAAAAACAATTCCAACAACATGAAGATAAACTTTATTGATCTCACAATGGAGAAATAGATTATTTTTACGTATCGTGAATGTGGTCTTAGAAATGACATGCTTCAGGAATCACAACAGCAGAAACTGAATATAAGGATTAAATGAATGTGTAACAGGTGTGTTAGGGCACTTGACTTGTGTTTCTTTGCCCTCTGGTGGTGCCATTGTGTAATTACAAGTATCTGAGAAGTCAAACTGAAAATGGTGTACTTGCTGTTTTGTTCCTTATCAAGCCTGAGAAGTCTGTTTTAATCATTTAAATCTGTTTCCAACACATCCAGGAAGCAACATACTTTTAGGATTTTCACTCAAATTAAATATTTTGGTATTTCAGTCACTTTGTGCACCGCTGTTGCTGTCCCTCTACATGTTTGACAATTATTTACCTTTGGCAAGATGAGGCTCATGATGAGGCTCATGATGAGGCTCATGATGAGGCTCATGATGAGGCTCATGATGAGGCTCATGATGACGGTTAATGATGGGCATGTGTCGAGCATGGTGACCGTGACCAAGTTGAGGTCATGATGCAGTGATTTCACAGCAGTACTCAGGTTGCTTGTTAACTATCTGTCTTGGCTCCTGCAGGGCCCACAGTGGTACCACCTCAGTACTATGGCGTCCCCTGGGGAGTGTACCCAGCAAACCTCTTTCAGCAACAGGCCGCCTCCACTGCCAACCACAACGCCAACCAACAGCCGTCCAATCAGGGACCAGCCACCGGACAGCCACAGGTAACGCGCAAACACCCAGGACTTATTGTTCTCTATACCCATCTACTGTATACTGGGGCACAGACAATTTCACAGGTCCGTCTTTAAAGCTGGACGACCTATTGTTTTCATAATTTATGGTTTTAAGTCTTTCCCAAAGGAAAGTCTTTCAAAAGTAAAATGTTGCGAACAAATCAGACCACACCATGCTGTGTTCATCTTTTTAGTCAACATGTCAAAGTGAGATTGTAAGAGGAGTCCTTTGAGTCACTGTTTCACTCTTTGGGCTGAGATCTGAGTCAGGGTGCTCCTCTTTTTCACTTTTCTGATTGAAAAGGTTGATTTAAAGATCCATCCATCCATTTTCTACCCCTTAATCCATTTCTGGGTCAGGGGGTGGCCAGAGATGCCACCCAGTCCACATAGCACCAGCCCCTCACTGATCCTCCTGCAGGTGGTGAGTCCACAGGAGGATGGCCGCTCTATGGCATAGCCTTGATCTTTCAGCGGGGGCTTCAGGCAAAGTGGGGTTTAGTGTCTTGCCCAAGGACACAACAACGGCAGTCATCAGTGGGAGTCATGATTTATTTGATTTAAAGACGTGACCATTTATTTCCATCCCTTTTTTACACATGCAGTATTCTCTAATAATATGGCAACATCTGTATCGATTTAAAATATTAAGGAGCTGCAGTACATCTGTTTATCTGGACTGATCCTGGCTTTTCTTTCAGGTGATGCGCACAGGGGCCAACCAGCGGCCCCTGACTCCAGGCCAGGGCCAGCAGAGTCAGCAGGAGTCATTAGCTGCAGCCAACTCGGCCCTGGCATACGCCAGCATGTCAGGTGAGTGCAGTTTGACTTACAGCTGTACAACTTCTGCAAACCACACATACATACACGGTGTAAAAAAGAGATTGGCTAAACATTTCTTTTGAGGACAAGGAAAGAACAAATAGAAACATGTTTGGTTTACCTCCGGAGCATCAATGGCCAAGTTCACTTCTTGGTTCTTATCCTGAAGTTTTGCTTTATTGTAAATGTCCGATTGCTCAAAGATGGAACCATTAATGTGTTCACCTGCAGTTGTGGCATTTTCCCTGAATGGTGTTAAAACATGTTTTGCTCTGAATAAGAACTTTAAAGGAGCCTTATGTAAAAATCTGGCCAAACGTGGTACTGCAGTCACAGTCTATATTTTGTAGTCGTCTCCCACTCTCCCTGACTCAGGTTGTCAGATACACACAACACAAGGAATTATTTTATCAGTTGTTTGTTCGTCTCCATTCACATTGCCATGATAGCCGTGCTAATGTTGAATGAATGTTTATCTTTTTTATTTGGACATTTGAGATGAGAAAAAACCCAAAATAAAAGCAATATAATTATACATAAATTATGCAAAATAAATAAGCAATTGATGTCCAAAATAGGAGTGGGAAGAAGGGATGTTGGAACATATTTCTTCAGCCACATGTTATTTTACCACTGAGATTAGCGAGGCGCGGGGAGTTCTGGCAACCCGGATCTCTGAGTTTCTGCGGAGGGTGGGACCTCGAAATGAAAAAAATACCGACTTGTACGAGTCGTAAAACTAATTTTAATTTTCAAATATCTCGGCTGATCTACTGTTATCAGTTAAAGATGTATTCAAAAAGAGCATGATTTAATAATGCGTTTTGAAATATTGGGGCCATTTAATGATGACTTGACTTTAAAGCTTTTAAACAAATACTGTCTTGAAAATACCAGTTTGTTTTCAGAACAATTCAGAAAATTAATCATGGCTTTTTCCTGCAGGTTATCAGGTGTTGGCCCCGACTGCGTATTATGACCAGACTGGGGCCCTTGTCATGGGACCAGGGGCCAGGACGGGCCTGGGGGGTCCGATGCGACTGGTCCAGACCCCCCTCCTCATCAACCCCGCTGCAGCAGCCCAGGCCGGTGAGTCACCTGTAGGACCTGCATACTCTCAGTCCAACTCTCCCAGCGTTTGTCCTTGTTGAAAATGGACCTGAAGTAGTTTTTATGTCCCTCTACGCTAACACTAGGAACTACTGGTACCATTGACGACTTGACCACCTCAAGACTATACGTCTTTCTCCAGCCTTTTTGAAAACAAAAAGTGAATTCTTTAAGTTAATTTATTGAAGAATAATTTCACTTAACTAGAGTCCTCAGAAGAAGAAAGAACTCTGCCCAGGGCAGGTGGATCAGTTGGCATGCTTTTTTTGCACTCAAAGCAAGATCAGGACGTGATATGCTGCGCCTGGTTTAACGACTGGCTCAGAGGCTGTTGCTGTGAACTAACCCTAGCCGTGGCTTTTGACTGTTTGTTTTCATGTGATCGTCATATTTTTATGTGCACTGCAATTGTTTTAATTTCCACATTGCAACACTTTAGCAAAACCTTTGGAGTGCAGTGACCACTTCCTTCTCCACCTGCAGTAGTTCATTTACCTGAGACAAAGTAGCAGATCTCTTTTTAGGTAGCATGGTGTCCTTTTGTCCTTGGTCAAATCAGAATCCTTGTAATGCCATTTGAGTAACAGGAAGTCAAAAATTAGGAAATTGCTTTGGCTCTCGGTGCAAACAAGTTAAATCTTAGATGTGTAGATATGACTGAAGCAGGCGAGTGAGAGGTAGAATTTCATAGGTCAATTCCTCAGTCCACCCAGTCCCTTTCTAAATGCCTTTCCACAGAAACTATTCCTCGACGTAGATTTGGAATGTCTATTTTCCATCTTGGCTCTTGGTACTTTAAGACTCCCCCAAAATATTAGCATGCATTTTGGAATGTACACCTTTTATAATACACATGTGACATCTACCATCAATACTGGGAAAAGCAGGGTGCCCATATTTTTTGCACTTGGTGTGAAAAATGTGAAGATATTCCCCTGATGTAAAAGCCTAGTGTGAAAGGCTGATGCTTCTCTCAGTGATGAGTCCAGGGGCTGCTTCTCATATCTGAAGAAGGACAGAGACCAAATGTCCACTTGAAACATATACATTCATTTTTAGAATTTGTCCAGTCACCTATGTTTATTGCAACTGTTGGCCTTTTTTAAAACACAAACAATAAAAAATTAGGAAACTTTATTTTTATTTATGTGTTCATTAAAACCGGGGTGGTCAACCTTTTGTAAATAATTAAATAACTCATGGCGTCTCAACAAAGAGTCTCGTAAAAGTAAAATGTTGCGAACAAATCATACAAACATGGTGAAAAAGCTGATCTTAAGATGGGACAGAGGCCAAAAAACAGATGCATGTGAAAGCTAGTGAAAGAACTGTTTTAGAGCCTGGCGCGAGTGACATGGCTTGTATCACATGGTTACACAACAGCATTGTATCACACAGTATCAGCGCCGTTCAAGATAAATTGTTGGAGCAAGATTACAATTCTAGGTATTTGACAGTAGCCTGGTTGGCTTTTCTGTAATGTTATTCATCACATGCATCTTGGTATGAGCCAGGTGGGTTTTTGGTGGTAAATGAATAAAGCGTCAGTAAAAAGCGCAATAATCATTTACATAATAACTACTTTTATTTACTGTATTATGGGTATTAGTTTGTACGACGACTCAAATCTTAAGTCACTTTCAAGGAGAGCCTTTTCCTGTAGTCATAATTAAAACTGAATGTCCACGTTGCCTCTGCTCTCCAGCTGCCGTGTCTGCGTCGAACTCCGGTAACAACATGTCGGGCCCCTCCGCAAATGGCTTATACCGCTCCATGCCTCAGCCCCAGCCCCAGCCCCCCCAACAGGCGGGGGGTCCCAGCAGCGGCCTGCAATCTTCCTCTTTCTACGGCTCCGCTTCTGTGGCCAACACGTCTCAGAGTAGCTCCCTGTTCTCCCACACCTCAGCCCCACCACACAGCTCCTCTCTGGGCTTCAGCAGCACGCCGGGCTCCCTGGGCGTGGGGCTGGCCTCTGCGCTTGGGGGATTTGGATCCTCGGGTCAGTGCAATATTGTTATTTATTGTTATCAAATGGGACATGCAAAATTCACCTTTTCAGTTTTTGACAGTGTTATTGTGAGTTTTCCTTGTTTTTCGAGCACTTCATGCATGTTTGAGTCATTTCTATTCTTGCACCCAAGACACCATTGCTCCCCCTGGCTCCTCTGACCACCGCATCTTAAGATCCTTAGAGATAATTGCCTATCATAGCTGTATGGATAAAAGCGGTGTGTTCCATATAAATGTTATCATTTTGTGTGCAGTGTCCAGCTCCAGTAGCAGCAGCGTGTCCCGGAGAGACTCTCTGCTGGCCTCCTCTGACCCATATAAGCGCGGGGGCAGCAGTCTGACACCCATTGGACAGCCCTTCTACAACAGCCTCGGCTACTCGTCATCCCCCAGTCCCATCGGACTGACACCCGGACACTCCCCACTGACCCCTCCACCCTCACTGCCCTCTTCACACGGCTCCTCCTCCAGCCTACACCTTGGTATGCCACCTGAAAAACACAAGACCGCCAGTTTAAAGCACGTACAATACACACATCTTATCTTTGTTGAGCTTTGCACCAATATTGGCCCCACTCCCAAATACGGACCTGGAGTTAATTTTAGCTCTAAAAATCTTTAGGTAAATAATTGTAGACTACCATTATTACAAATTCAGCATAAAAGCTGGTTTCACCCAAAGTTTCACTTTTCCAGACTGGTCCTATTATAGCTTATATAGGCTTATACTGTATATCTTCTGAACAATATTCTATTTTCCCTTGAGGAAACTCAGTTACATAACCAAACTTTGTGGTTATGTTCACACTGTAATAATGGCAGAAGGTTTCTCTAACAGGATTTAATGAGCAGTGGGCAACGTTTACGTATGTAATGAGAATTTGCTTTGCCTCAAGATTTCCAAAAATAAAATGAAAAGTTATGTTTATTTTTAAAGTTTCAGCCTACATTGATAGTAGTCGATAAATCAAAGAATACATAAGGAGCGTTTTACAAAGCACAAGAAATTGGTGGATTAACAAACGGGTCAAACTAAATTGCTATCATACATACATTATAACCAAATGTTTAGAAAATGTAATAACACGAGCTGTGTTTGAAAAGAGTCTTCTTGCTTCTCATGCCTGCAGGAGGCCTGACCAACGGCAGTGGACGCTACATCTCTGCTGCCCCCGGTGCTGAGGCAAAATATCGCAGTGGGGGAGGTACGTCCAGTCTCTTCAACTCAACCAGCCAGCTTTTCCCCCCTTCCAGGCCGCGCTACAGCCGCTCTGACGTCATGCCCTCTGGACGCAGTCGCCTCCTGGAGGACTTTAGAAACAACCGCTTCCCCAACCTGCAGCTCAGGGACCTGCCCGGCCACATGGTGGAGTTCTCCCAGGACCAGCACGGATCCAGGTGAGCCCAGTGCCTACGATTGGTTACGCTGGTTTGGGCTGAGGCCTGAGGAAAGAACTGATTTTCTGTGTAGTTATGGGTGACAACAGACCTCCATCTGGGGGGCAAAGAAGATTTGTCAAAGAAAATTCTCACCTGGAATAAGAATAAGAGCGGGTGCTTTTAGCCAACAATAACCAGAGTGAACTCTTTCTATAGCCGTTCATCCATCGTGATTACTCATATGGGACCAGAGTTCATGCATAGAAAAGTTTAGACTCTCATGCATAAGTCCATTCCAACAGTAATCTATCTTTGTATCTGACCTACTGTTTACTGAAGTGTCCCGTGACCCCCCACTTTTGGAACCACTGCTCTAGCGATGCTTAAAACACTTGTTCTCAGACTTCTCTTTCAGATTTGACTTGATGAGTTCAAAACCTATGTAAACTGGCAGCTCTTCCACTTTGTAAGACCTGTCCCGCTTATAAAATGTAAATCAATATTAGTCACAAATGTCTCCAGGTGGAAATTTGACATGAATTAGTTAATTTTAAGACAAAGACATTCAGTTGTGCAGTCTACGTGATCCAGCGGTCCTCACTCGGATGTGTCTCCCCTAAGGTTCATCCAGCAGAAGTTGGAACGGGCCACTCCGTCAGAAAGACAGATGGTGTTTGGGGAGATTTTACAAGCCGCATATCAACTCATGACAGATGTCTTTGGGAACTACGTTATTCAAAAGTTCTTTGAGGTACAGTACAAGGACCGCCCACACTCTACAGAGTCGCTACATCGTCAAGTGGGAGCATGACACACTTTTTTCTGCTATGCATCATAATCTAAGATTATTAAGGGCGGCAGTAGCTCAGTTGGTAGAGCGTTGGCCTTTGAGCCAGAAGGTCGTGGGTTCAAGCCCCGCTCAAGACTTTCACCATCGACTCCCACTGACTACTGTCGTTGTGTCCTTGGCAAGACACTTAACCTCTGGGAACACCAGCCACAGTGGGGCGGCTGCGGCTGTAAAGTGCCAAACTGCTGTTGTGTCCTTAGGCAAGACACTTCACCCCCATTGCCTAGAATGAGTCTGTGTGTGTGTATGAATGGTTGGTGGTGGTCGGAGGGGCCGATGGCGCATACTGGTTGCCTCGCTTCTGTCAGTGTGCCCCAGGGCAGCTGTGGCTACATTAGTAGTTTATCACCACTGTGTATGGAGTGAATGAATAATGACACATGTGAAGCGTCTTTGAGTGTCCAAAAAAGCGCTATATAAAATCGATGCATTATTATTATTATTAAGATACCTGTGGTCCTTGATGATATCTTGGTACATTTGAAATCTCTATATTGACCTCTTCCACTTTACACTTCAGTGAAACGCAGTAGTATCAAAGGTCCTGCAGGCTTATCTCAGACCCCAAATCAAGTTGGGGATACTAGTTGTAATCAAGAATGGTACTGCTGAAACCTCGGCATATCGCAGATTTGTAAAAGGAAATGGGTGACTAAAGCAGATGAGCCAGGGGGAGTCATTTTATCTGGGGTGTAGAGTGTATAGTGCATTAAATCACTCTAACATTCATGAATCACTCTAAAAACTGCCTCTAACAATTTGTTTGAATATGAAATATGCCTCAGAAATAAGGATGAGAGCGGTAGTATAAATCTGAAACCCCCTAGTTGAGCTTTTGTTACTGGCCCTGGACTTGATCCTTCATTATCAGAGGATTTTGCATACAAAATAAATATTTGTGTAACAGTTTGGCAGCTCGGAGCAGAAACATGCCCTGGCCACTCGTATCCGTGGACACGTGCTCCCTCTGGCCTTACAGATGTACGGTTGCAGAGTGATCCAGAAAGCCCTGGAGTCCATCTCGTCTGAGCAGCAGGTAATAGTAAGTGTCTTACCCTTTCCTTCACTTGTCTATTGTGTACGTACAAGTGTACAGCACGTGTGAGTGACTGTGTTCCCTCAGAGTGACATTGTGCGGGAGCTGGACGGACACGTGCTAAAGTGTGTGAAGGACCAGAACGGGAACCATGTGGTACAGAAGTGCATAGAGTGTGTGCAGCCCCAGGCCCTGCAGTTCATCATCGATGCCTTCCAAGGACAGGTGAGTGACTGAAGTAATCTCTCCTCCATCCACTCAAGTCGCTCCTCGCATTATCTCCGACTCTCTAAAGCACTCTCACATCAGCTCTGTCCTGAAATCCCTCCTCAGGCCCCCACTGAGATTTACCTCAATTTGAACTTATCTTCAGCGCGTTTATAGTCGCGCAGGTTGTGTCCAAGAATAGTTTTTCATTGAGATAAGCCTGACAATTTACAACAGCAGTGAAATATGTACGTATAATGGGCATAATTGTGTTACGCTCTACGGCTTATCGCGGCGAAGGAGACTGGTAAAAGAGGATGGAGTTTACAGAGATGTTGACTTCCAGCAGCACTTGGCACCCGCCCACACAGAAAAAAGTACCAAAGTCTGGTTTAATGAACATTATTGCCCAATTACTGTGCTTGATTGACCAGAAAACTCGCTTGACTTTACCCGATGAAAAAATTAATGAAGCATTGGCAAAATAAAGATGGGAGACATGAGAGCGAACAATCCAGAAGAGACCAGGACACTTGTGAAGTCCAAGTGTCCAGGGGCCGTATTCCTAAAGATTCTGAGAGTCCTCTCAGAGAGCTCTTATCTTAACCTAAAAACTCCTAGCTAGGAGTCTTAGCTTAAAAGTTATTCCAGAACACTCTTAGAGAACTCTGAGCAAGGAATTGACAACAACTTTTATCTTAGTGAGGAGGCGTGGCCGACCCCGTTGCTAGGTATGAGTCATCATTTCAGACGCTGTGATTGGTTGATCCTAAAAGTTAGAACAAACATATTTTTGATGATAATAGGCAAATAAGGGCCCTAAAATGGACAAACTCAATCATGGAATCTAATCTTAGGAACACTGTGTTATTGTAAATAATAACCAAAAGCTATAAAGTCAGATATATCAATGGTACATAAATACTGTGAATAGTAAAGTTAGACTTATACACCATCATCAGAGCTTGCTCAGCACCAATTTATCACACATAATATGTATATATCATGAGGACTTATAATTTTATATATATATATATATATACATATAATTTAAATATTACTCTATATATAATATACATGATAAAGAAAATTATTATTATAAATATTATATGGATAAATGATGATAATGATAACGTTAGGATTAGTAAAGGCTGTGATATGTATAGACTTATAAGGAATTAAGGAAACAATATTAATATAAACATATTATACATACACTGTACAAATCAAGTACAAGGGAGCTTAAAAGTCTTATCCTCTCCCACTCCTTTTTGAGCTGGATTGTTGTTAATAAAACAAAACTGTATATTTGTACTTCTATTCTGTTGTTGTTTTGTTTTGTTTTGTCCTTTTTTTTTCTTGTTTGCCATGGCTCAAAATAAAGTATTCATTCATTCGTACTGAATGTGTGACAATTTAGGACCACTTTTTCCTCTCTTTCAACTTTTACCATTTCTACTTACTTTTGTGTAACAAAGGTAAAATGGATGAGGTGTTATTGCTGACCAGCCAATAAGAAGCTGGTCACATGATTGACTTTTAAATATACCACAAACATGATTCCTGCTTGAATCTGTAGCGTTTCACTGATTCACTGTCATCCAGTGTATAGAATATTTCTCCTGTCTCCACCGTCCACCATTTTGTGCTCTTAGGGAACTTTTAAGTCGCTAAAAGTCCTCCTCTCAACTCTTAAGGGATCTCCCCTTAAGAGCACTCTTAAGAGCTGGGATTCTTTAGGAATAGCTTTTATCTTAACTAGGAGCTACTCCTCACTTTTAGGGGAAATTCTAAGAGTTGGTCAAGATTCTAAGAAAATTCTTAGAATTTGGCCACTAGGAGCAACTTTTAGCAGTAAGAATCTTTAGGAATACGGCCCCTGGTCTTCACACATCAGCTATGCCACGCAGCATTAAGGGAAGAATTCAAATAAAAATGGCCCAAACCAAGTACCCAGAACATTTGCATGATTGTAGTTTTCAGCAGCCCACATTTCTATCCAAAATTAAAAAAAAATATTGATTTCATATAATATTCTTGTCTTGTGAGATTTTGAATTCTCTTTTGAATCAAGCCGTCAGTCATAATAATCAAAATTCAAACAAAGGCCTTGCATATGTCACTTTGCATGTGTCGATGTCATATATTTAGCATTTGAGGTTGTATTACAGAAATAGATCATTAGAATAGTGTTCCAGACATGGTTCCAGAGTCAAATGCTGTTCTACTTAATTCTACTTCTTACACCTATTCGGCTTCAAGGAGAGAATCGAGAGAATGGAGAGAAAGGAGAGATCTGTGGCATGTTTTAATTCACAAATGATGACCATAGACGCCCCTTCCACCATTATGAAGACGGAATAAAAAACAAACAAAATATTTTGTTCTCTATGAATAACTGATAGAAGTGTCTTGTATCTTGTAAGAACATGGTTAATAATAATTTAGTATCTTTTAAAAATTAGAATAATGATTGATCTCATATTCTCATTTATTACTAGGGTTTGGGTTAAAGAATAATTGTTGTTGAATTATTTTGAAAACACCTCAAGCATCAACTTTATTATTTTGCTTTGATAAAAAAAAAAAAAAAAAAAAACTTATATTGAGAACCAATTGGGTCCAGATTTTTACCAGAACACATTATGTCTGACCTTTTTAATTTCGTTCTCACTGATGTTAGCAAGGCCTAATGTTAGCAAGACCCATAAAGCGTTGCATAATTGTGTTTTGATGAGGTAAACTCTTCCCATACATATTGTTGAGTTTTTTTGAGCCTCCTCATCTAGTCGCTTAATGTTTTCACCTTGTCAGTATACATGTGGAAAATATGAGTCATTCACTACTCAAATCTGGCCTTTGCGGATGAGGAGTAAATAGAAAGTCAGTTTTGTGTCAAATAAAGCCACAAGAAGCAAAGCGGGGGATGCAACGGCTCGCATCTAACACTGCTCATCACCCTCTGCACTCTCCCTACTGTCAAATATGGGGGGGGGGGGGCAGCATCGTGTTATGGGCTGGCTTTCTTCAGCGGGGACAGAGTAGAGTGACTGTTGATGGAAAGGTAGATGGAGACGATCAAAAAAAGCTGCTCAAGTCAAACACTCGGGGCAACGATGAATGCTTACCTACAATCAGTGCATTTTCTATAAGTCCAGACCTAAATTCAAGTGAAAACCATGACAAACTATTCTGTTAAGCCACTGTATATTGTAATTGTTTTTGTTTATTCTCCCAAATCGTGCAGTTGTAATGTGTGCTTGTGTGTTGTGTGCAGGTGTTTGTGCTGTCCACCCACCCTTACGGCTGCAGAGTGATCCAGAGGATTCTGGAGCACTGCACCCAGGAGCAGACGCTGCCCATCCTGGACGAGCTGCACCAACACTCTGAGCAGCTGGGACAGGTGAGCCGCGACCCCCCCACTGTCAAAGTCTTTGGGTCATAGAAATACCGTAGGATTATAAATAAAGGAGCAAGGAGCCAGTTGTGCATCTGCCTCTTAGAATTATTGGAATTGTCTTTCAGTAAATGTTCCCATCTTTAAAATTGCTCATAAATCAAAATGTTAAACTTTTGCATGAAAAAGGTAAAAAATATAGTCATGTTTAACATTCCATGTTCTGTTTCTTATTTAACTTCCAGAAACAGTAGGCCTGCAAACAGGAATTTACTGATTCTAGATAGTCTATTAATACAATTTGTTTAAAAATGATAATTAACTTTCCTATAATCCTGCAAAACGCACTAACCTGGAGTGCAAAGGAGCACCTTGTTTAGGATAGTAATGGGCCTGGTTGGAGCCTACCCACGCAGAATATTAGTATATCATTCAAAAGTTAATTTGTTTCTGTAACTTAACTTAAAATGTGAGACCTAGAGATGATGTAGACTCATTAATGCAACGTTGCAAATGCCAAGCCTTTGTTTGTCATAATTCTGATGATTATGGCGGCTGTGGGTCCGATCCCACCTCGACACCTTCTCCACCGACTCTCACTGATGTCTGCTGTTGTTGTGTTCTTGGACAAGACACTTAACCCCAAGGGGGAGAAACTTGATGGATGGTTTTATATTTACAAGCTGTGAGCCAATTATCAGCATTATAACAAATAAAGGCTGGGTGTATCTTACTTATGTTATATATTCATTTCACATAAGTTGAATTACAGAAGTGAAGAAGTTTGGTTTTTATCACTTTCACATTCATGTATATTTGGCCTCAGTCACTTCTTTAGACCAGCTTTCTCAGATAGAAAGTAATAAAGAGAGCCACTCTCAGCCCCAAAGAGTCAAATAGTGACTCACAGGGCAAGTATACAAAATATAACATGTTTTGTTAGAAGATGGAGGCAGCTTGTTGTGATCAGATTTTAAATTAAACGGTTTCTTTCTGTTGGGAGAAACAAAAACGCAAAAGTTATGTATCCAACCTTTTTAAATGAGATTATTCAAATTAGTCTTGAATTCTGCTGTTCTCTCATCTTTAATTCAAGTTCACTTAAATAGTGTAGACTTTTGTTGTGTATAGTCTGTTTTGCCTGCTTCACTCATATGTGCTCATTAGAAAAACATGCATGGAGTGTCCACTGTGTTAGGGCTGCACGATTAAACGACTCAAAAATCTCGCTTTGACAAGTCTAAATGGTTGAAGTTATGTGAAAATGAGCAACATCGAGGCGCAGCAGATAAAAGCCTGACCTAAAATGGACGCATAAGATACACTTGTTTATTGGACAGTTCATGCAGTGGTTTGTCCAGTGAACAATACTTTCTTTTCTTTTTTTTTTTACTAGAAATTAAGTCATAATTGCTAATGGTTATTTTCCCAAAGTCGTGCAGTCCTACCCTGTGCAAATGTTCCTGTGTTGTTGATGTGCTTAGCCTGTCATCACACCTGCCCGCTTCACTTATCCCATCAGAAATATCAAGGCGTTTCATTGGAGATGGCCCCCAAATCATATTATTCAGTGTCCCGTGACGCACTGTTCAAGGTCAGGACATCTTGCCTCTGCAGGCTCCTCACCACAGCTCCTCCTTCTGTCAAACTCCTCCTGCTGCTGCTGCTTCTAACAACACTTTCCTGGAGATGTATGATTTCTTTATGAGGCCTGTCACAACAAGCACTTTATACACCTATTGCATTGTTCCTTATTAGAAAGTCTACTTGGAACTGCATATGTAGAAGAAGAAAAGTTTCCCATAGACTTAACTGACTGGATATGACATCAATTCTAATTCTACAGTACAGTGATTCTACAATTACTGCTCCAAAGTTTGGGAATTCGCTTTGGCAAATTCAAGATACACCTTTTGAAAGCGTCCCACGGCTTCAGCTTCTCAGCAGGCACGTGGAGAAGGGACATTAAAAGTGGCCAGACGGTTTTTAAAGCAACGACAAACAGTCTGGTTTATTTTAAAACAAGACCATAACCAGATTTAAAAGTGACATGAGACTTTTAAAGGTCAAATTGAAAACATGATGAATCG
The DNA here is from genome assembly GCA_964034765.1 of Knipowitschia caucasica. Lineage (NCBI taxonomy): Eukaryota > Metazoa > Chordata > Actinopteri > Gobiiformes > Gobiidae > Knipowitschia > Knipowitschia caucasica. The sequence continues at coordinate 7,795,268 of OZ035839.1, forward strand.
TATTTTTTGCTGGTCTTTGCGACAGGCCTCACACCAGCGTCCTGCTTCATTTACACCTTCCCCTCCTTGTCTTTCTCATCTTTGACCTCCTCCTTTCCTCTGGTGGTTTCTGCATGGTTTCTGTGTTTTCTAGTTGTTTTCTAATGACCATGTAAAGACAATGTTGAAGGAGATGTTTTGGGCGCACTAAATAAATGTGTTAAGCTCTCAGATGGATGCACAAAAAAACCCGCATATAGTACATTTTATCAACGCTGCTCAGTATGGGCGCGAGTCTGGGTGGGAGTCTGGGTGGGAGTCTGGGTGGGAGTCTGGGTGGGAGTCTGGGTGGGAGTCTGGGTGGGAGTCTGGGTGGGAGTCTGGGTGGGAGTCTGGGTGGGGGTCTGGGTGGGAGCAAAGGTTTTCGGGACATACTCGGACAGACATACTCGGACAGACATACTCGGACAGACATACTCGGACAGACATACTCGGACAGACATACTCGGACAGACATACTCGGACAGACATACTCGGACAGACATACTCGGACAGACATACTCGGACAGACATACTCGGACAGACATACTCGGACAGACATACTCGGACAGACATACTCGGACAGACATACTCGGACAGACAGACTCGGACTTGTGACAGACTCTCGCAGTCACAAGTATTATACCGCTCAACAACAAATTACAAGGAGCAAAATTCCTCCATGAAAACATTTAGAACAATCCAATTAATATTCAGCATCATATAAGGTAGCCAATACAACTGAATTCACTGTGAGCATTGTAAAACTCCAGGGTTGAATGACCGTTGCCAAATGTTTAACGTTTATAGCCCCTAAAGTAATATAATAAGATCCTTACTGCCTGGATTAACACAGCCTCGATGCTCAGAAAGTGCAGTAAGAACTTTAGATTGGAGCAGATGTTGGTGCTAATTCTGCCTCTAGATGGAAATGTAAGCAAATTCTAGTTTTATCTAATATATATTCAACTTAAATAATTTTATATTTTCTATACATATTAGACCCAGTGGCTCTAAGAGTGGTCATTCTTGGTGCCTTTACTCTAGGACCAGCTGTTTTTGTAGGTTATCTGGTGCGGGGGTCACGCTGATGAGGTCAAATATATATTATGATAAGGTCAAATATACTTTTTTCACATTAAAAATTGTATCTAAGTGTAGCAAAATGGGGGGGATAAGTTATGGGCGAAACACTTCTCAGCACTGACTCTTTGAATGCTGGACAATACAGGGTTAATCTCAAGCTGGCAGGAATCACACAACAAAAATGTAATACAAATCCTATATGTAGTATTTTTTGTGCATTCATCAGGTCTCTTCAGGCTAATAGTGAAGGGGCAAAGACGCTACTAGCTCTAGCTGTCTGACCTTCTGCAGTGAAACATCCACAAGGGGGCGCCACTCATTCATTGACTGCATGTTGTGTCACTGGAGATGAGGCCTTTTTCATCCCAGCGCATCAGTGTAGCTGCAAAGTCTTCTCCTCTGCTAACTTTTGACAAATTTATTTAGGGACTGAAGGAGGTGTAATTGTGTATCAATAAGTTACTGAAATTTGTTTTTATGTCAATCCAAATGTATTTACATTTATTCATATTCTGAGATCTGGGCTCTCACTCATACATGTAGATCTGTTATAGATCTGTTGTATATACAAACATATAATTGCGGCTCTTTGAGCCCTATTCTCTGCAGATATGACTTGGAAATTAGGCAAGCAACATGAGTTTTCACTCAAATGTCGTTTTTTCCTCCAAAAGGAACAAACATGAATTTTGGTTTAATCGTACCATAACTGAAAGAATTTTCTCAAAAAAAAATCATTGTAGATTCGGCCCTGACCAAAGGGCGTGCCTTAATTAATCAATTATTTATGACTTGAAACTTGTTATGACTTATTTTTAGATTGCAATCTGAATGAATAATCAATGTCAATGTACTGATTATTAAAAACTAAAAAGTTAAATGGTTTTTTGTTGTGTTTGTTAATAATTGTCAAGTGTGACTAGAGCCCAAATCCCAGTGCCTTCATGTATTTTTGGACACCCCCCATGTCTTTGAATTTTTTTTTTACTAAAACCAACACTGCACTCCTTTAAATATGCTCAACAGAAGTTGGATACTAGATGTTACCAGAGGAGATTTTGCACTTCCACCACTGCAACAGTGCAAATTAGCGCTTCCTGTCCCATTCATTCTCTATGAGGAGTTCGTTTCAAGTTTAAGTACTATGGAAAGATCTTGTAGCTGACAGTCTAGCTGCACATTATGACTCAAAGGTTGCATGCTTATTTGCTTTCCTGAACTATAGCTACAGATGAATTAGAATGAAGCATGTGTGATAAACTTTGAAGTATTTTCAAAGCCTGAGAAGGACTGGACAGGGAAGCGAGCGTGCCTTTCTGAAGCTGGCTGCACAGTGGTGTTCGGAGTCCGCCTAGTGCATGAAAACTCCTCTAAAGCGCTCGAGCCACCACCGCCAGCGCTCACATCTGCTTTTCCACACTGTAGGACCAGTACGGCAACTACGTGATCCAGCATGTGTTGGAGCACGGCCGGCCAGAGGACAAGAGCAAGATCGTGGGTGAGGTGCGCGGGAAGGTGCTGCTGCTGAGCCAACACAAGTTTGCAAGGTCAGCCTAAAAAACCAGTATACTAACAAATATGCATTTTAAAAACCCAAACTGGAAAAGGCAACAAAAATGAAGCCTTTGTTGACTTTACTGTGAAAACTGTAATGCTGTGCATGGGGGAATATGTTCTTATCAAATCTGTCAGAGTTTGAATGTGTGCTCTTCTGTTGGGAACCTCCCACGGTCCCTTCTTATACTGAGAGCACTGATTCCGGCTGCATGATCGGTTTTTAGACGTACAGATGAGGTCACAAGTTCACTTTCTGGTATATAGAAAATTGTGGCTGAAAGTTATTCTTGCTATTTATTCCAAGTAAAAGTTTGTCAGGTGGATCAATGAATTTTATTGTAATGTTTAATATTTAGTAGGAATGCCTCTAATCTGTTTTTAACTTTGGAAGCCTTCCAAAGCATTTGACAGTGAATTGGAGGAAGTGATGTAACGGAGTCGGCTTTGAGGGCCTTCTTACAATCTCCAGGTTCTTCAGCTCTGAGATCAGGGCTGTGATGGACACTACACCTAAACCTTGTTGAGATCAGGGCTGTGACTCTTACACCTGGATCTTGTGTCCTTGAGTCATCCTTGTGCAGGTTCAGAAATGCGCTTGCCTTCTTTTGTTCATCCAAAACACCCATCTGCGAACAAGCTTCAACTTCCTCTTCGTTTTGTTGGTTCAAAATAACTTTTTCACGATGCCGTTGATTGTATGCAGTGCACCAGTCCCTCCCGCTGATCAACAACCTGACGTGATGCTGCCCCCCATGCTTCATGATTCAGACATCAGGATGGGTCAAATGCAGAGGACAATAAAGTGCACATATTCCATTTAAATTTGCATTGTAAAGGTTTGGGTGCACCAAGGACTTGAAAGCCTTCAAACCCGTGCCAGCTTTGTGAATAATACGATGCTGCAACTTCTGAATCAGTGTTTTTCCCAGTGGGGGCGGGTCCCGGCTCAAAAATGGCCAAAATGACGTGCGCTGACATGCTTGCAATACCACCCCGGGCCGATGGGGGTGGACCCGGAATAAGAACTAACCAATGCTAACATATGGCATCTTCTTACCTCGAAAACGTCTTTACAGGATGGTCCAAAAGTTGGCTCTTGGCCCAAAGCTCCGTTCCACATGTGTGTCAATGCTGAGGGGAGTGCATTATTTTGGACCACTCAAGTTTAGTCGCTGTGAAATGTTGAAGTCACTCGTTTAAATGAATGGGGCTCGTGCCGCTGACGCATGCGCAGAGGCGTTTTTTCACATTTTCCAACTCCGAAGTTAGAACTGCGGAGATAGGCGTGACTACATCTGTTAATATTTACAGTCTACTATGGTTTTCCCCTTTGTATTGTCATTGCGCCCAAAGTTTCCTAGAGAAGATCGGAGTCTATTCGGCATACGATTGTTGTTTATGAATTGATGCATGGCTGTAGATGTTTGTTATGGATGTGACATGAGTGTGTTGTTGTGTGCCCCCAGTAATGTGGTGGAGAAGTGTGTAATCCATTCGTCGCGAGCAGAGAGAGCCCTGCTGATAGATGAGGTGTGCTGTCAGAAGGATGGGCCCCACAGCGCCCTCTACAGCATGATGAAGGACCAGTACGCCAACTATGTGGTGCAGAGGATGATCGACATGGCGGAGCCGGCACAGCGCAAAATCATCATGCACAAGGTACAGGACACGTGTGCAAAATGTGGCAATGCACAAGATAATTACGTTTGACAACACAGAACAACCGTAGACACTTACAGATGAAGCTTGAAAATTAGAATAACAGTCAAAAGTCCATTTACCTACTGTACTTACCGTTCATTTTCTTACCGTAATTCAACTGCCAATATGAACGTAATATATGACGGACTCATTGCACGCAAAGGTAAATACATTAAGTCGTTATTTGTTATGTTGATGAATTTGCTCACAGCTAGTAAAAAAAACAAATGCAATATCTCCTGTCCCATAACCATTTAGAGACCTCTCTGTGTTTATTGTATTTCTTATGTTCAAACTGTTTGATTCTCTGATCTGTGTTGGCAAATGTCAATCTTCGTCCTTCGAGATGATAGCTACACAAAAATACATTGAGTTGAATTGATTTTGGAATAAACTGTAATCCATTATTGTAACAAAAAGGCTTGAAATATGTTACTTTATAAGATTATATATTTGTTTCATATTTTAAGTTGAATTACAGAAATATGTTTTAACATTCATACATTTAGGATCATAAGTTACTGTTATTGACACAAAGTGATTGTTTTGCATTATTCAAATTACAATTTTGGTTAATCTGATTTGATAGAATGAAAAGTTAAAATTAAACCGCCGAATGACAAAATGTATTTTGCTTTATATTTTTCTCTTTGCCATGAAGGTTTTGTATTTAGAACACATTTTCGCATGCTTTTGATCGTAGTGTTGATAAAGATTTTAGGTAGTATTCTTATCATCAAAAATGTATTTTCAATTTTTTGCAATCAGACATACAAATCTGTGTGGGTTTGTCTGTCTGATTGTCCAGAGCAGAAGGAAGAAAAGAGTCAATTTCTTTGTTTACACACTGTTCCACTTAATGGTACTCTCTTTACAACAGTGCACCCCACAGTGTACCCCACAGTGCACCCCACAGTGCACTCTTCCAGTGATGGACAGTGTTATAACCGGAGTCTGTACAACAGTTTTTATCTGCATTTACAATCAGGTGCCTTCTATCCTAAATTTGACTTCAAGTAGAACTATGGCTGCCGGACGGACCACTTTAGTTGCTACAGTATGAAAGAATTTAATGTCTGCCCCCTTTAGTTTGATACTGTCTGTGTCTAATCTGCTTTTTCGGGTAAAAGCCAAGCACTATGCGTGTTTTCAGCACTAACTCCATCCACTCTAATCAAAATCATATCATTTTAATTATATTTTATATTTGGAGTGATGTTGGCCAGATTAGGTTTGTCATTAACATCATATTTTCTCATCCCTGTCAGATCCGACCGCACATCGCCACATTGCGCAAGTACACCTACGGCAAGCACATCCTGGCCAAGCTGGAGAAGTACTACATGAAGAGTGGCTCAGAGCTGGGGCCCATCGGGGGGCCCGCCAACGGCCTCATGTGAACCCACACTTACACAGCCCCTGTGCCACCTCTGTACACACATTACACCACACACTAAATGCTGTGGCTTTCTCTGGTTAAAGCACATAGTAATTGACTGGTTTTTTCATAATAATGTATTTTTTTTGTTTTTAAACAAACATACCTGACAGTGTAAATTATCTGTAAAAAGTTGGTGAAAATTCGTACAATTTTAACACCAGCAAGTGGCTTTCGGTAAAATCATTGCTTTTATTTTCTATGGAGGTGTTCAAAATGGCTACCGTATATTTCTATATGTGACTTTTAGTGCAAAGCAAGGCCACGCCAAAGCAACTGAAAAGTTGGCACTATGTATAAAAATAGTCCGCAAATTTTCTAGCCTGATTTTTAAGAACGGTGCTTCGAACTAACGCTAACGGTAGCTTTGTCTTGTGTCCTTTTTTGTGCACAAGAGCAGGCTGGCTAGCTAGGTTTAAATTTTTCTCTGTGTTTGTGTCAGTACTTCCCATATTTTATTAAAACAGAAAAAACATGAACTAAATCAGGACCATATATTTAAAATTTGGATTACAGTCATGTGTGCGGGATGGTAATATTTATTGTGCTGTAAAATCTGCTTTAGCATCAGCTTTGAGTCAGAACCGCACCATACTCTGATCTAAAGTATTCATTTTAGAGCAATGTGGGAAATACTGCCACTAACACAAAGCTAACAGTGCGATAGCTAGCCTTCTCTTGTCTGCAGAGCCTATTGTTAGCTTTGGGAGCAGCTAGTTTTTTTCTACTAAAACCCAATGTAAAAAATATGTATACCCGTGTGAATTTTATTGCAAGACAAAGCTTCCGTAAGCGACGCCTCATTTTCCATTGTAGTTTTGTACAGTTGCATCACAACCACAAGGGGGCAGGTTTAGGCTGTTTTCTGCGCATGCTGTGAGGAGACGTTTTCAAGGAGTTTCGTAGGAATGACGTGAGATTTCCTCCGCTTTTTTGTATCGCATTTTGTCCGATCTTGTAGTTTTTTGCGAGTAGAAAATGAAATCCAAATAATCATGCGTGTCGTAGCTTTTAGTGTCGTAAACGCTTCTTTACGTAAAACGTTGCTTATTGGGGGAAGATTTCTTTCTTTTTTCCAGGGAAGATGATGGTAGAGCCCACTGCCTGAAGCTCGGAGAAGTAAAAAAATATATATTAAGAGAATGTGAATGTGAAGTTAGGCTCAATTTTTTGTGGTTTTAACTTTTTTTTTATTGTACAAGAAAGTGCGAAGTTGGAGGCAGGTGGGGCCATCACACAATGGCTGTTTAATTTTTTAATCAGGGGCTTTGTTTTTCTTGATAATTGTAGATTCCATGTAGTATATGTGCAGTTAATATTACGTGTAATTATAATAATAGTTGAATTGAGGAAACTAGTCGTGGTGTGTTTTGACAGGCCTTGCTTATATATTTGAGACTTTGTAGTGACGCTTTGAATCTGTTTCTGTACAGTTGTACATTTGTAAACGATGTTGCTGTAAATTGTCTTTTATTACACTTTTTCTCAGAGGCTAAATTTGTGCATTTCAACGTGTATATTCACCACTCCATTTTGAATATAATGTAAACAATTTATTTCATCACATTTTTTTATTCTTATTTCAAAGGATTGCTGCATCTGGCATGGTTTTTTTTTTTTTTAACAACTTTTATTTTGAAAGGCCGGCCTCTCGCTCTTTGTACTATCTCCTGTTTAATAATCTTTACAAACGTGACGTAAATTTTCTCTTCAATTGATGCTCTGCTCCATGAATTCTTCAGAGGGAACAACAATATAATATTTTTGTACAGATCAAATCATGCGCTGTCCTTTTTTGAGAGCAGCTGCTGAAAACCTTGTAAAAGCATAAAAGGCGTTGTAAAATATTGTGCATTTATAAATATGAAGATATGAGCTTGTCACGCTGTCAATGGTGTCAGGTGGCCTTATGTACATTTAAAGATGTTAGATGAAGAAGCGGCTCATTTTTCAAAGCAGAATTGTGATTATGTACAATTAAACTGTTCTCTAACATTTGAACGTGACTTTTTTTATTTATGACATTTTATATTGTAATGTTTTGCTATAATTGCATATTATCATAGCCAATGCAAAAGTATGGGAGTGAACAATTAAATGTAAACTGATTAGTAGGAGAGTGCTTCATCCTTGAATTGATTTAAAGCCATACAGTGGAACATACCATGCACTTCTAACAAATGGTGGACATGGAAACATAAATTGTGCATCTGTATAGGGATTTTCTAATTATAAACGGGGGTTTCCATGTAAAAAAATAATAAAAAATAAATAAATAAATAAAATACACGGAAATCATGTTATATCTATGCTTGGAATGTACCTTAGTATGATATATATAAAAAAATGTTTTACAGATGTCTTACTGATAACTTGAATTATTGCACTGGGTTGGCTTTCTCCACAGATATGAGTCATAAACTACCCTAATGCAGTCACAAGAAAAGTAAATTCCCAGAAAAAACAACATTTATGGACTCCAGACAAAAGCGACCTTCCACCAGAAAAGTTGCCATGCATCTTTTACGCAGCATTTAAATTAATAATGTAAATGATTTGATTTTATACCGAGTAAACCATTTAAAAATGGCAAGAACGGCTTTGTGTTAAGGGGGCGGAGCTTGAGCTGACGCATCCCACCTGCGTGCGTCAGGAGAGCGCGCTCACCTGCTCACGAGGAGGGAGGAAGAGAAGCGCGAGGAGGACATCAACACGAGCCGCGCGCGAGCCAAAGTCCAGCCTTAGCTCTGGGCATTAGTTCATTCATATTATTGTGAATATGGCGCTCCACGTCAGGCTCACAGCGCTCCTCTGCCTTTCCCTGGCCCTGTGTGCTGCTGCTGCCGCCGCGGTGAGAGCCACGACACACGGAATAACACATTCGCTTCACATTCCAGAGTCTACAATACTGGCTTTGCTTCTCTTCCTGTTTTGAGCCACGTTCAAAAGTGAAGCTGCCAAAAAAATCTACTTCCTTATGCTTTATAATCAAACTTGTATTAGACTGGACACGTTTCTAAACATGTGTGTGACAAATCTTATGGTACAAAGATCAATTATAAATAAATGATGAAGGAAAGCCTGTTTCTTTAGTTTTTTTTTCTTCATATAAATCGATTTGGATGCAGTCAGTCGCCCTGATTTACATGCTTCAAGTTGAGAAAGGAAATACAGTTTGGGGTTGGACCATATTATAATACATCCATGGTTTAGAATGGTCTATATGGCGTTCTATGGTTAGGATTTTGGTGGTTTCATATATTTGAAAAGCATTGCTGAATATGTTGTCAAAAATCTCAACCTTTTCTCTCATCTGGAAACGGATCAGCATCCCCTCAACGTGATGGACATCTTTGGTCAGGAGCTCTGTGGTCCAGCCGACTGCATGCCCACTGGAAAGAGAATTATTCTGAATGACAAAGAAGACACTCATGATGTTTAATGATGTCTTTGGTAGTTGAACATTTTATTATGTACCCGAGATAGACATTTTTCACTTGGATGTTATTAAATGAGGCCCATTGTCGCTCATGTCAAAATCTTACTTTTATCTGCTTTCTTTGATTGGCTTGACGTGTACAATTCTGAACATTTAGATTTCGTTTAAAGTAACATCCACTCAAAATGTGAACTAAACATGGCTAATTACCCCCAACCCCACTCATCCCTCTCCACCAAAATAAACAACTTTTGTGAACTTGTAGCAGACAGATGCAGCTTTAAACAAACTCTGAATATGTCTAGAGAAAGGATTTTCAGCACAGCTGACATCAGGACCGAGCACTGAGGCGAATGTCACAGCTTTCTCTTGCATTGGAATGGAGCAAGAGGGATGCAGCAGTTGCAGGAGTGCACACTGGTTATGAATGAAGTCGCTGCTTTCAGTCGAAATGCAATCAAGGAAAAATCTATCTTTCTGGATTTTTTTGGATTGTAACTTCATCCAATTATTATGTTATTGTTTTGCTGCACCCTTAAATACATATTTAGTGAAGTATTTAGCTGATTTTCAAGCTGTTTTAATTTTGTTTGTGTGGCTTGCTGTGTGTATCTGCAGACCGCCCTGCCTCCTGAGGACATGGAGGCATCTGGAGATGACCTGGAGATGGACGGCTCAGGAGGAGGCCCAATGGAAGGTATTACCACTGATAGGACAATACTTCATATTCAATTTGGAAGACTTAACATTTTTAATGTCAAGATCATATTGATGTATGTTTTATTGAGTTCAGTATTCTCTTGATATTGTTCAACATTAGTCATTCATCAATCCTGTTGAAGGCTTTCTGGTAATTAACCCAGTCTTGATTACCAGAAAGCAGACAGAAATGATACCACACACATGGAGTCAAGGACTCAAGGAAGGTGTCCAAGGACTAGTGAGCTTGAGAGAAACATTTCATGAGGAAACATTCAGACACCATGAATACATCATGGGGAATCACAGAAACATAATGGAAATGGCTGATCTCGAGAAGTCCTTCCAAAGGCTAGAAAGGGCGGCTTTCAGGACAGCAGAGGCACTCATCATGGCTGCACAGGAGCAGGCCCTGAGCACCAGAGCGATAGAGGCCCAGATACAGTGGGGCAAAAAAGTATTTATTCAGCCACCAATTGTGCAAGTTCTCCCACTTAAAATAATGACAGAGGTCTGTAATTTTCATCATAGGTACACTTATGATGAAAATTACAGACCTGTCATTATTTTAAGTGGGAGAACTTGCACAATTGGTGGCTGACTAAATACTTTTTTGCCCCACTGTATATCACACCAAACGAGACCCAAGATGTAGCTTGTGCAAAGAGGCACCTGAGATGGTCCAACACATAACTGCAGGGTGTAAGATGCTGAAAGGGAAAGCCTACTCTGAACCAAGTGACTGCCATAGAGTACAGGAACATCTGTGTGGAGTAAGAACAGTGCCAACAATTCTACAGTTGCTCCGCACTGCGCAAAGCTGTTTGCTAAAGACATTTCATCACTGCATGCTTCTGTTTTATTTCTTTCATAAACAAAAAGGGCATTTTATCATTTCAGTAATATTGGATGAAAAGCCAACAGTCTTGGGCAAATGTACTGAAGACACAGAACTGAAGAACCAAAAATACAGAGGACTGGATACTGAGTCGGTAAGGCCTTCAGGAATGTTGTGTAGTGACTTTTTATGATAATTTAGGTAAATGACATGATCTGTGAATGATTTGTAGATTGAGACACAAAATTAAGTATAGTCATATTTAGAAAACCCAATTATTAGCCCTACCAACCAAGTAAAGCTGTAACAATTTAATAGATGAGTCAAATCTAACTATTTTAGTAATCATTATTTTATCAGCACATCTACTTTAACACGGTGTGATGAGGTTTTATGACTCAGATAATTCTATAATGCCTCAACATGAAATGGAAAAAATGGGTTTACAAATGATTTTTAATCAAACATCACAATGATGTTGTCCAGGGTCATCCCCTGAGCTTTGTTCTGGTAACTAATGTCTTTAAAATCCCATATTCACTGAGCTGTTGGGATCTAAACAACAAATCAATTTTCGGACACAATATTATTCTCCATCTCAAAAGGATTCAGTTCGACTTTAAGCTTTCCTCATTTAATTTCCCAAGAGGATGGATGCTTGTTGTGTATCTGTTATTCTGTACAAACGGCATCAGCAGCAGAAGTGCAAGACACAGCAGACACACACAGGGATTTGGGGTAAAAAATCATTTATCTTCTGAAGCATGAACTCAAACTGAATTGTAGTCTGTATCCTGTTTGTGCCCTGTCCGTGCCCTGTCTGTGCCCTGTCCGTGCCCTGTCCGTGTCCTGTCCGTGTCCTGTCCGTGCCCTGTCCGTGCCCTGTCCGTGCCCTGTCCGTGCCCTGTCCGTGTCCTGTCCGTGCCCTGTCCGTGTCCTGTCTGTGCCCTGTCTGTGCCCTGTCCGTGTCCTGTCTGTGCCCTGTCCGTGCCCTGTCTGTGCCCTGTCCGTGCCCTGTCCGTGTCCTGTCCGTGCCCTGTCCGTGTCCTGTCTGTGCCCTGTCCGTGTCCTGTCCGTGCCCTGTCCGTGTCCTGTCTGTGCCCTGTCCGTGTCCTGTCCGTGTCCTGTCTGTGCCCTGTCCGTGTCCTGTCTGTGCCCTGTCCGTGCCCTGTCCGTGTCCTGTCTGTGCCCTGTCCGTGTCCTGTCCGTGTCCTGTCTGTGCCCTGTCCGTGTCCTGTCTGTGCCCTGTCCGTGTCCTGTCCGTGTCCTGTCTGTGCCCTGTCTGTGCCCTGTCCCGTGCCCTGTCCGTGTCCTGTCTGTGCCCTGTCCGTGCCCTGTCCGTGTCCTGTCTGTGCCCTGTCCGTGTCCTGTCTGTGCCCTGTCCGTGTCCTGTCCGTGCCCTGTCCGTGCCCTGTCTGTGTCCTGTCTGTGTCCCGTCTGTGCCCTGTCCGTGTCCTGTCTGTGCCCTGTCCGTGTCCTGTCCGTGCCCTGTCCGTGTCCTGTCCGTGTCCTGTCTGTGCCCTGTCCGTGTCCTGTCCGTGCCCTGTCCGTGCCCTGTCCGTGCCCTGTCTGTGTCCCGTCTGTGCCCCGTCTGTGCCCTGTCTGTGCCCTGTCTGTGTCCTGTTATCCCAAAAAAAAACTCTGAATGTGTGTGTTTACAGGAAAATGGTCCCTGGGACAGAGAGTCCATCATCGTCCAAGATTCCAAGAGCTTCATGGAGAGCAAAGAAGTCCTTGCAGGTGACTTCTGTTCACACAGACTTCAGTTATTCTCACACACAAACATTACGCAAAGCTGATATTGTGTGCTTTAAAGTGCGTTGTGTACATGTGAGATTCGATCTAAATGTATCTATTTCGACCACCAGATGTGTTTTTCCATTAATTCTTATATTTTCTTCATCCCTTTCAAATGTTTGCCATATACTTTCAACTCAGGGATTGAAAGTACATATGGCAGAAGAAGATCCTCCTATATACCTTTTAAAATGAGAAACTTTTATTCGTTCCTCTGTTGGGTAAATTTAGATGTCATAGATGCGCACATTGCATTATTTAACCCTTGTAAAATTAACCCGCCACAGTGATTATAAAAATAAATACAAAATTATGCTGAATTTTGACCAGCCCTTTTTAAAGCCTAATTTTGGGTGAATAGGTTCTACTCTTAATCCCTGTGACGGATCACTTCAACCCAAGGGTAGCAAAATGGTTAAGATAATAGATGATAGAATTGTATCTCTCTGATGCTGCTGCTCCAGCAGACTGCTCCATACAAGTCATAGGTCTTCAGGAGTGGCCCTTGCACTGACACTGAGCCTCCTCATGAAGAGGGCGTCTTAACAGTCCTCTCTGTGTCACAGACGTTAACGGGTGTAGGCAGGAACCGCCTCAAAAAGTTACTCCCAGAACTCGACTGTCAAGATTATCAAGAGCCAAAATGAACCCAAATGAAGCATCCTGTTAGTTGTGTATTAATATTGTGTCGTCGGCCTGTCTTCAGTGGTGATCGGTGGAGGAGTGGGAGGTCTGGTGCTTGCCGTGATGCTGGCTGGATTCCTCATATCCAAATGGCAGAAGAAGGACTCTCCAGCCTACAGTCCGGCCCTGCCGACCGAGCCGCAGTACCACAGAAACGAGAGGGGGGCTCTCCGGGGGGAGGAGGTGGTGCTCGTATGACTCCCATACTCTCCCCCCGTACAGCCACAACGACCTGCTCCACTGCTGTACATTAAGTAGAGGACCAAATGCCAGACTTTGCCATAATTTATATTGAAGAAGAGTTTAAAAACTGGACAAATGCATTCAGTGTCTGTTTAATGTCTCTAAAAAAAAAAAGTTTAATTGAAGGAGACTTTTGTCATAAATTGATCTTCCAATTTATGATTGACTTTATCGTTGTAGCCGTGCTTTTGCCTGAACACATTTGCCACTTATCAAATTTGCTGCTCAGGGTAGAGATCCAGCCTCACTCATGTTTGAAAATAAATCTATGCTGTTATTGTGGTTCAGGGTTCTCAGGTAAGCACTGTTTTAAGGTCTAATGTTTCTCACCAGATGCTGAAGCACATGTGTGTACAATCTTATCTTAAAACTTGTTAAACTAAATCTGTTCCAATCACAAATGCATATTTCAAGGAACGTTGATTGAAATGCCAATGATATTTTGCCTTTTAAGACAAGACTCTAGTATGATGCTTGTATCATTCTTTTTATTGTTACCATTAAATTATTTACAATGATATATCACTGTAATAAGCATTTGTGTTGTAAAATTATTTCATAATTATTAAATTATATATTTTCATTATTTTTTGTGATTATACTTTATTAACTGTCTGAATTTTCTAGTGATGAAAAGAGCATCAAGTCACTGCCAATGAAAGAGTGGACTTGAGATGGGAATGGGAAAATTATACAATGTCACATGTTAGGCCACTTATTAGGCTTTATGAAAAGTGCTTCAATGGGTAAAACACATCGCGTCCCGTTATTATAGATCCATGATAGCATCTTACCAAGATTGCGTTTTTAGGGGGTAGCGCATCTGTACTAATCTTTGATGAGTCAAAATTCACACTCACTTCACTTAAACTATTAAACATCACTGCTGCCCAGTTACACCCAGACTGCTGCTGACCCACACCAGACACAGACTACCAGGCTTTTCTGAGGAACAAAAGTGAGCTTTTCCACTTTCCCTGGTCACCTTGGTCCCTATGGGTGTGGCCCACGTTACTCGCACACAGACAGTATAAGGAACCAGAAAATGAAAAATGTCTGAAGCCATTGAGAGTGACTGCATTGATAAACAAAAGTGCTACAAAGGATGTGTTTTAAATCAAAGAAAGCCACCTGCAGCCACAGGGAATGACACAGGACTTAGAGGAGAGAGGAGGTCCGGTCCAAGAGCCAGACCCCCACTGCCACAGTGGACCACCACTCCAAGTGCAGAGGGCTCCTCCAGAGGAAACACTGGGGATAATAAAACAATAAAAAGTAAAACAAAATTGAAATGTGAGACTAAAAGGAAATTAATCATATTAAATACAAATACAATGTGTGTAATGGATAGATTATATAAAATACAATAATAAATAGAAACAAATAATTAAAAACTAAAAAGGTGTGTCTTGAGCCTGCTTTAAAAAAAATGGCTTCAACCATTGCGATTGGCCATTGCTCGTTATTAAAATGTATCCAATTATTTTGTAACTAAATACATAAGCAAATATATGTTAAGGGAACCAAAAGGCTGACACATGTGCAGACCATAGATGCAGTCAAACAGTCCTCCACTGTCTCCGCCTTCACCCTGTTTCTGCGTGAATCCGCTGTTCGTGCGGCTCCAGTCCGCTCCGTGAAGCTCAGAGGTCTGCTCGCCCTGATCCACTGCTTCTCTCTGGTTCCTTCTGGTTCCCTCTGGGCCTGTGTTCTCCATGTTCCTCCCGTCAGACGCACAGGACATGCATCATCTTAAACCGTTCCGGAACAGAGGCTTCACCAGCCGCTGCTGCGGCTGTTGTCATGTCCGCACGGGCACCATCATCCTGGGGACGTGGTACATGGTAAGGACACAGAGTAGCCACATTAGCAGCTAAGATAAGCTAATGTGGCTACTAGCTTAGCTTAGCGGCTAATGTTGCTAAAAACACAGCTGGCTGACGCCTGAGCTTGGGCTTAGTGTCACAAGTGCCTTTTGGTTCAGATATATTGTGTTTTTGTACCGAGGCTGATTTAGATGGTTAACTGTGTTCTGTGTTCATTATAGTTTGTAAATATCTAACATTCACGGTATCCTTAACAGCTAACCTAGCTGTTAGCTGTTAGCGAGAGACTGTTTTCGCTCAGTTCTCTGCTGATCAGTTTCTTTTCTGTTTTGCGACACAGAGAGTATTTATATCACCGTCCAGATCCATTGTGATGTATAATCCTGCTGAAGAACCTATGTTTGATCCATGCTACGAACTAAGAGCTGGACTATACTTGTTCATATGTTTCTTTTCATTAGAAGACTATTGTTTGTACTTATCAAACACTATGCTCTACCAATCTAATTCTGGATTGGATTGGTAGAGGATCCGCTTAGCTATGGATCCTGTACTTGCATGTGAGTCCTTAATAAAGTCTAAATAAAAAATAATTCGAATAGAAATGGACCATTCCCCTCTTTTACATCAACAACTCCGAGCCTGACCAAAATGACAGATTTGGAGAGCAGATTATGCAGAGATAATCTTATGATATGCTTGAATGCAAAGTGTCTGTCCATATTGGAATTCATGAACACTTTTTTATTAGAGAGAACTTTCTCTTCTCAATGAGGACTTGATCCAGCGCACGCTCTGGTCTTTAGCACTGATGCCACTGTGTAAATTCATACTTCAACGGATTATTGTGGCTATCTACATTTATTATTTGTTTATTTGGATTGGACAGTGCATTCATGAACAGTGCTGCAAATGCACCATATCGTAGCCATATACTAAACTGGCTTTTAACCATAATCACTTTTACAATCTGCAGAGTGCCAAATTAAATCAATAAACTAGTACTATGGGAAAGAATAAAATCAAAGAGAACTCTAAATCTAAGCATTTTTTGTTTTAATTTGTTTTTTATTGCACACTGCTTCATCTACTTCTCTGCTCAGTGAGATACATTGTCAGATTGCTTTAGAATCATGACTAGATGCTGGGAACTGATACTGTAATGTAAATGTAGGTTTCCACAGAAGTATGCAAGCACCGCAATCACATGGAACATTTCAAAAGGTGTCACCAGTGTTTCCCCTTCTATTACAAGGCAGCTCTAGAGTTGTTCAATTGCAAAACGTATTCCATTCTGTTTAAACCAATGGGGGCGGGTCCCGGCTCAAAAGTGGCCAAAATGACGTGCGCTGACATGCTGCAATACCACCCGGGGCCGATGGGGGTGGACCCGGAATAAGAATTAGCCAATGCTAACATATAGCATTGGCAGACCTCTCGAACGTCTTTATAGGATGGTCCAAAAGTTGGCTCTTGGCCCAAAACTCCCTTCCACATGTGTGTCAATGCTGAGGAGAGTGAATTTTTTTGGACCACTCTAGTTTACTTGCTGTGAATTGTTGAAGTCTCTCGTTCAAATTAATAGAGCTTGCGCCAGCTGACGCATGCGCGGATGCGTTTTTTCACAATTTTCTTGTGGGCGGGACCACTCGCGGCCATTTTGGATAGCTCCAGTAGAGTAAATTTTTTGGCCCATTAGGTAGAACGGCGGAGAGAGGCGTGACTCTGTCCGTTAATATATACAGTCTAAGGTTTTTTCACAATTTTCTTGTGGGCGGGACCACTCATGGCCATTTTGGATAGCTCCAGTAGAGCACATTTTTTTGTCTATGGTTAAACCAAATTCAAGCTTTTCAAAGAAAAATATTTTTGCAGAAAATGTTATCCCTTAAAAAAACCATTGAAATGTAATGACAAAGTATATTCATCCATTTTTGTTCCCACTTTGGGCTTGTTGCACCACTGCCCAAGGTGCAATTTTCAACATTGTAAAAGTTGCTTGTAAAGCTGCTCTTGTCTCTGTATCATGGGTGTGCCTGCTGAGCTGTGTGTGTGGTTTCTGTTTCAGGTGGTGAACCTGTTGATGGACATCCTGCTGACGGTAGCAGTGAGCCACCCTGGACATGTGCCCACCATCGACCTGCAGTATGAGGTCATTGACCACTACTTTGCCTCCGACCGCATGTCAGGTGAGAAGGTCTTCATAATGTTAGCCCTTTATAAACATGCTTTATGGATCTGCTGCTCCTCAGGAGGCCAAGTATTTCCTTTGGTGGTACTGGGTAAACTCCTCTCTGGTTTATGAGTTTGTGCTCTGTGTGTCCTCAGAAAACGCTTGCGTGGGCTTTGCAATCTCCCTGCTCATGCTCACCATCAGTGCCATGCTGGTGTACGGAGCCATCACTGTAAGTCTCACTTCAACAAAACACCCATAACTGAGGGCAGAGGAAAAGTGAACACAACGTTATAGTCTCTTTTCTTCCTCGAGCTGTATGATGATTGACAGCAGTATTGGGTTTGTGTTTAAGTGCACAATTTTCATGCTGTTTGTCTTCACCTTACAGGACTCAGCACTCTTATCTGAGTGGAGCGGAAAAACGCAAAAAATGGGAACTAAGTAGTTTCCTGTCGAATGTTTTATCCTATATACATACGTTATATATGATAACGTATGTTGAGCGATGGCAATTCAACATCAAGGAAATAATATTAATAATATTTAAATAATTAAATTAAACATTAAGGATAATGACTTCTGTGCCGTCAACAAACTGACAACGTCTTTCCCCAATCTGTGATGGGTCTCCAAATCCATGCAAACATTTCGGCCAGAGTTTCCCTGCTGTAGTGCCGGTCACCATTATTTCAGCACACACAGCAGCATGGGTATTCCCTGGAAAGCAGATTAGCCCAACTGAAGGATCACTATATTACATTTGAATTAACAGTAAAGTAGCTGGATAAAATTAAAAGTATGGAGTCTAATAAATACTATTTAAGAGTAGCTATCGGTCAGCTTTGTTAAAAAAAGCCACTTTTTTGACTTTATTATTGGTGACCTGGAGCCTCATCACTTAACAGCCCCAGCTCCAGAGAGCTGATATGATTGAACTAAAGTGTTCATAGATCTTATATTAGTGAAATCCTTAGTGTTACCTCCAGTCTTAGACATGCTTTGTACATTCCTATCCCTGTCCGAGTCTCCTGTCGAGCCTGGTGGTATCTGATGTGTTTGTGTGTGTGTCTGTCTCTGCAGCACCGTGCCGGATGGCTCATCCCATTCTTCTGTTACCAGCTCTTTGACTTTGCCCTGAGCTGTCTGGTGGCCATCAGCTCCCTTACCTACCTGCCCCGTATCAAGGACTACCTGGACCAGCTGGTTAGACTTCTTAATAATAATAATAATAATAATATTACAATATTACAGTTATTCCTGTATACATGGTCATGGGGGTGCGGTGCTAATAAGCGTTTTGCTTCAGCCCACTCCTTTTGTGCAGTATTAATACTGTTCAAATAAATAAATAAATCAATCGAGATATTCCTCTCAAAACTGTGACACGGCATCTATACACCCTATGTTTTATTTTATTTTTATTTTCAATAGTGCATTTTTACTGACCAAAGCGCTTCATAATGTTCAAAGATACAGATATTGTTTCATTCTCTCCACACGGTGATAACACAAGTTCAAACTCCACTCAGAAAGGCCCTGTTCTGAGCGGGATTCAAACCCAGGACCTTCTTGCTTCCTATCCACTCAGCCACCATGTCGCCCATGTGTGTATAGATGACCAAATATTCTGGTCAGAAGAGGGGTAATGGCAATGGCAATATTCGGGTTTTTAATATTCATAGTTTGAGCATATTCAGGTCAAGTCCAGGCGCCGGTTCTGAATATGTTGTTATTGGCTGCGTCTAAACCTGGTCATAGATCATTTTTGTGGTTTGAAAGTTGGGTACCCCAGTGTTGATAATGGTTATTGCCCCTTCCCAAACTTGGATTGGTGTAACTGTGGCTTTTAGAATCTCTTTTCTTTCTGTGTGGTGTTGCAGCCTGACTTCCCCTACAAGGACAACCTGCTGTCTATGGACTCCAGCTGTCTGCTCCTGTTTGTGCTGGTCTTCTTCGCCTTCCTCATCCTTCTCAAGGTACTGCAGTGCTTTAAACAGGCTGGTCACTATCGCCTGCTATTTAGTGAAAAACTTTGACGCCTATAGATCGGTATCTACAATATTTAATCCTTAACTGAGAGTTTACAGGGCAAGAGAAACCTGTACCATGGTTTTCATGTTGCTGTATGTCCAAATCATTACAATTATTACATACTAGTGAATGGTTAGGTCAGGGGTGTGTGAGGGGTTGTATGTGGTTTGAATGTGATTTTTTATTTTTAATTTTAGTTTTGTAGCTGTGAGGCTTCGAATTTTTTTTTAAAAGCACAATTTATGATAAGATAAGATAGGCTATATTTTGGTCTTTCTCTTACTTTGCTGTTCAGTTAATAATATCCATCACATTTATCCTGTGTGTACGCAGGCCTACCTGATTAACTGTGTGTGGAACTGCTACAAATACATTAACAACAGGAACATGCCGGAGATCGCTGTGTTCCCGGCCTTCGACACCCCTCCCCAGGTACTCCTCCACACCACACTGGACACACACTATTTCAACATGTGGGCTATTGTGAAAAGTGAAGGGGATAATCCGATAAGGCAATCCATTGTGCGTCAATCACCAATGAGACGTTCATTGGTGATTGACATGTGTTCAATATCACTCGAGCACAAATCATCAAATGTAGTGATCCGACTATGATCCTGACCATAACGCTGTCTTTATTTTCTCCCAGTACATTCTGCCAACTTACGAGATGGCGGTGAAGATGCCCGAGAAGGAGCCCCCCCCTCCGTATATGCCCGCCTAGGTGTCTCGTCCATTTCACACAGCAGCATTCCCAGCACACACCTGAGCCCTGTGCCCCCCCACACACTCATCTGTCCACTTGTCCCGACAGAAGAGGCGAAGGAAAGAGAGGGAAGGGGTCCGTGCACTCTCATGTACACCTTAGACGACTACCGAAGGCTTGCCAGGTGCACTCGTCTCTATTATTTATATGAAAGAATTGATTTTGACAAAAGTATATTATTTTTAAAGGTGCACCGTGTAATTTTCAACAGCTGGGTAGAATTGTCTCTTCTCCATGTTATTGTTATGGTTAAGTGTTGAGGTGACACTGCACTTTCGGGTCCAGGTGAAAGACGGCAGTGCGAATGCCAGGTTTTTATGATATTTGGACTCCAGAGGCCCAAGTGACGAATGGGTCAAATGCACCTTTCCCTTTTTATCACACCTGTAATGGTACCCTCAACTAAAAAGTCATTATCATATTGTTATTCTTCAAAAGGTCTTTAGTCACAACTAGGAAGTACAATTGTATTTAGAAAAAAAAAAATACAGTCAATGTTTGATAAAAATAGTGAAATCATTAGCAACATTTGAACCTGTCATAAGCACTTTTATAACAAGTTAGCAACGCAAAACAAAACAACGGTTAGCTTAGTGTTAGCTCAAATCAGGCCACTTTGTTGCCACTTCACTCGTCTCATCCTGTTTATACAAACATTTGATTTAAATAATTGGGGAAAAAACAAAGTGAAAGTTGAGCTGCTCATTAAGAAATGATGTTACTCCTAAAAGCACTGCACTTAAATACTTTAACAACAAGATTTTAATGAACAAAGGATTGACTTTAAAACAGGACTTTAGTGGGTCTAGAGCCGGGCTAAACCAGGCATTGAAGAATTAAGAAAGGTCCTGGGTTCCAATCCACCTTCAAGGCAGGGTCTTTCTGTGTCGAGTTTGTATGTTGTCCCTGTGTCTGAGTAGGTTTCCTCCGGGTGCTCCGGTTTTCCCTACCACTAAAAACATGTATAATATTGAGTGTGTATTTCTGAGTGTGACTGTGGAACGACAGATGGAAATTATCCCAAGGAACAATCTCGAGTATTTACAGCACTGCTGTTCATTAATACACACTTCGGCGGCACGGTGGCTGAGTGGATAGCACTCTCGCCTCTCAGCAAGAAGGTCCTGGGTTCGAATCCCGGTTGGACCAGGGCCTTTCTGAGTGGAGTTTGCATGTTCTCCCCGTGTCTGCGTAGGTTTCCTCCGGGTGCTCCGGTTTCCCCTACCACTAAAAATATGTACAATAGGTCTGGCATGTGCCTCCTGTTCTGGCGACCCCACTCCCAAAAATAACAATTGTAAACCGCTTTGAGACTCCGATGTGCAGTGAAAAGGCGGTCTATAAATAAATAAAGATTACTTACTTCCCCAAACAAATAAACAAATGCATAAATAAGACAATAAAAAGCATGGCCTAAATAAGAGCCGTAAATTAATAGCTTTAGTGTTTTACAAATCAATTTATTGCAACAGAGAATGCTCAAAAAATAAAGCAAACAGTTCCTAAAGCTTTATAGACGGGATCATTTAGTCAAAATGATTTATTAAATAACAATGTGAGAACTTAATGAAAGGGTTCTTAATATAAATTTAAATCCCATGGAAATTATGCTCAGAATCAAAGTGGAATTCTGTTGACACTCGTGTGGAAACTCCTCCAGATGAGTTTGGATGAGGCGCAGTAATGTGTTGACCTCTACTTTCCTGTTTACACTCACTATAAACTGGACGGATGTTTGTCCCAGACCTGAACCAGCATCAGTCAGCTCCAGGACAGTCTGCGGTGCCACGTGCCTCAGGTCACTGTGTCAGCAGGCCCTGTGCGATGAAGGCAGTGATGTTAAGGACTGAACCAGACCTTCAACCAGAGCATGTTATGTGTATCAAATCTTTGCAAAGTGGAAAGCTTTTTTATTATAGTTATTTGATAAGAAGTCTTAGATCTTATCAGTCTCAATCTCTCACCGTAGTCACACCAGGTTTTATGTTGTGTGTCTGAGGAGTAAGGTCATTTTGTGGCACTTTCACTTCCAAACTATAATGTATCATTCAGCTTTAGAGATCTGTTGATAAATTCAAAGCATGTTCTGGCTTTGCAAAAGTGGGCTAAATCAAATTGATGTCACATGACACAGACGATCTTGTCTCATAACATTGGCTTTAGACCAGGGCTAGGACTGAGGGATTTTGGTCAAATATCACATTTTCTGATACACCTTATTAGATAAAATTTGTGATGTATGTTCAATAGTAGTAATAATAACAGAATACAGAATGAGTTTGATATATTGCGACAATAACATTGACACTATTTGCTAGTGGCAGCGTCAACAAAAGACAATAATTTCAGTTGATGCCACTAATAAAATAATTAAATAAAACAGAATAAAACCATATATATCCAGAGAACATATGCATAAATATTGGCCCTCAAATTTAATTTAGTTCTTGCCCTCTCCTACCAAGGTAATATTTAGAAGTGTAGTGGAAGTGAGGATGAGGGTCACTTTTTTAATGTAGCGATTCTTTCCGTAATGTTAAAATGCCTCCAGAACCGCAAGACTCTGAAGATGCACTTCCAAACGGTGTGCCAAATATGTTGTCAAAATATTAGCTAATTCCTCAGTTTTCAATTCTAATATTGCTTATGATAACTCATCAGATTTACTACTGCTTAATAAACTAAGCAGGGCATAAGAAATCTATGTAAAAATGTAAAGAAGCTGGTACGGCTTAATTACCTGACATGCTTTCTTAGTATACTGCCGAAAAATGTCAGGTAATTAAGCAGTACTACAGTATTTACCTATTTTGTCTTATGTATTAAAAGTACCTTCTAATCCTGAGCAGGATATCGACCTCTACCACAGATCTAAAAAGCTTCTTGGCTAACTGCTTTTCTCTTTTTCTATTTGTGCAATTACATTTTCACTATCTCGCTGCCCTATTTCAGTCTGAACGTGGACAAATTGCACGTCAGTTCAAAACCTTAAAGTCAAATAGGATGTGAAATTAAGGCACTCCTCTTTCCGGATGCAGTCGCTTTGTTTGCCTTTGTCACAGAGCCTTTCCCGCCTTGGATCGCTAACTCCTCTCTCATTTGGCCTTTTGTTTACCGTAGCATAGACCGTATATTAGGAGTGGACTGACCGAGTGCTGACGTCACCCATAGTGTTTGCAGAATACAGAATACGCTGATTTGAACATAAGAAATCCTTTTTTAATATGGGATTTTGTCCTGATGGTGTTGGCTCTGCGCTGTAACAGGGGCAGACGTGTTGCTAATATGGTTGCTAAGGCGAGCTGACGTCTGAAGGCATCTGATTGTAAATCCAGATATGAGCCATACAAGGATGGACCAAAGACAAAATCAATATATAAATGCCAAGATCATAGAGAGCGCTGATAAAAAGGTTTCAAAGGCCAAAATGGTGAGTCAAACGGTTACTGAGGGAGATTTTACTTTTCCATTGGAGCCAGAGCAAGTTGGAGAAAAATGTCATCCATGAGCACTTCCCTATCG
This sequence comes from Knipowitschia caucasica, assembly GCA_964034765.1. Lineage (NCBI taxonomy): Eukaryota > Metazoa > Chordata > Actinopteri > Gobiiformes > Gobiidae > Knipowitschia > Knipowitschia caucasica. The sequence goes on from OZ035839.1 coordinate 7,819,089, forward strand.
GGCTTCATTGAGCTAGGGGCTTAGTGTTGTCTATATACATACATCTATATACAGTCTTTGAGTAGTAGTATAGCTAGTTGATACCGGAGCCCCCACTTTCAGACCTCAGCGGTGACTCCACACCCGAGAGAAACCGCTGCATGCTCCCAGCCATCGCTTTGACTTGTACCTTTTATGTTTGTGGAAATACATTTGAAATCAATAAAAGTTTAAGACCCATTAATGTTGTCTTTTATTATGTGTGGTTTTTGATTAATAATGTCAAAGTCAAATGTGAGCGGCCATACCTGCATGTGAAATCCAGATCATGTCTGACCTCTGAAGCTAAGCAGAGCAGGACCTAGTAAGTAATGTGATGGGAGACCTCTGGGAACACCAGGTGCCACAGTGGGGCGGCTGTAAAGTGACCTTAGACAACAACAACTTATTCTTGCATAGCCCTAAATCACGACAGAAGTAATCTCAGAGGACTTAACAGAACCATTGAAATCACCAACACAGATCAGAGAATCAACAGTTAAGACGCAAAATATAAACATATGTATTGGTCCATAGGGAGGGACCAATGTCCATGAATGTTGATAAATGTCATACATGTTGTAGGATGTTAAAGTGTCCTGGAACATCACCACAGTCACTCAACACTAGTTGGACACTAACTGTCCATCAGACCCTCCTGCATCGGCAAGGAAAAACTCACAAAAACCCAGTGAGAAACCTCGGGGAGACCCACATTTGAGAAAGGGATCCGCTAGACACATAGGCAAGACACTTCACCCACATTAGAAAGAGTCTGATGTGTGTGTGAGTGGTTGATGGTGGTCAGAGGGGCTGATGGCACAGACTGGTTGCCTCGCTTCTGTCAATGTGCCCCAGGGCAGCTGTGGCTACAGCATTAATTTATCACCACTGTGTATGGAGTGAAATAATAATGACGTTAAGTGTCTAAAAAGCACTATATAAAACCAATGCATTATTAAAGCAGAGGACAATATTTAAGACTTATAAGGTCTTTTTGATAAGACGAGTAAAGAAGCTAGTATTCCTTAATGTTTTGGGGGTATATATCCCCTTTCATCAGAGGTGACCTGTGTCTTATCAGCTGTTGTTACTGTCAGACTGACCACGCTCCACTGTGGTCTCTGGAGAAGTGAGGGCCAAGGTGAAGGCCCCCTAATCGCTGTTGATGGTCGGGGCACACCGCTTCCTGATTTCAATCCCCTCTCGTATCCATCTGCCTTATGCCTCATGCACCAATCATTCGTGCACACACCAGATACATTCTAAATGTGGCTGAAGTGTGTTCACCCAGAGGTCTCCCATCACAGTAATACTCAGGCCTTGCTCTGATTAGTTTCATAAGACATAGTGCATTTTTAACATTTAGCAGTAATGTTTATGTGTTTTAAACTTGTAAGGGTATATGATTTTATTATTATGAAAAATAAATAGACAATCTGTTCATCGTATGATATGAAATGCAATCATTTCTTTCTGTCCCATTACTGAAGAAAGACCATTTGAAATATTCAAGTTATTTCCCTGCATAACCAGAAGAGGGCAGCAACACCACTGCACTGAATACTTTTTATCTACTTCAGTTGTAGTAGTTTAATTAAGTAGAGACAGGTCATTATCTAATGATACATCCAACCTTTGTACGGCCCAAAATTACAACAGCAGTCTGTCTTTACAGGATTGAGGTCTAACAGTTTATCAAAGCAGTCTTTGGTCAAGTAAGATCCCCCACAATTAAAAATAGATCGGTCCCATAACAGGTTAAAGCTGTGGTACCTATTTTTGTCCCATAAATAATCCATGTTTTTGTTCCAACAGAAAGAGTCTTGTAAAAAAAAAAAAAATGCTGTGAAAAAGGGTGGTCCTCTTAAGATAAAAGCTGATCTAGAGATATGACAGAGGCTAAAACTGCATGAATGTGAAAACTACTGATAGAACCCACTGTTGCGAGAGGGGAACTTTGTTAGATGGATTTTTTTTTTGTGAATGTTAAAGGTCCCATATTAATCTTTTTGACATTTATGCTTTATGGATCTCTTACTCTTCAGAAGAAAAATGACAGAGGCTTAGGTGGTAGCCGGTTGTTTCAGTTGTCTCAGAGTTCTTTTCAGACAGAATGAAGACAGGGCAAGCATTTTATATGACAATATGCTTCAGAGCTAAGACGCCAACCCACAGATGTTAGCGAGTCCAACGGCGGACTAGGTCACGGCTAGTCCACAAATTAATATTCTGTCTTGAATTTGTCCCATGTCCATTTTGTGAAGGCCAGTTCTCATAACTTTAAACATAATTACAGTGGCCTTCAAACTCATAAGAGAGCAGTCTTTCTCTTTTATTCTCGAGAGGCATTAAAACGACTCGATTCACTTTGTGACGTGGCGACACTTTGTGACGTGGCGACACTTTGTGACGTGGCGACACTTAGTGATGCAGATTGAGCTGCAGAATCTCGCCACCAGGAGCTGATTGACAGGGGGAGAAATCAAAACGGCGACTCAGAGTGCTCAGCCTCTCCCAGTGTTCCGTGTCTACCACATCAAGCTCTGCGGTTTTTCTGCTATTGTTAGCAACTAAAAGTGATGTAACTTAATGCCTTTCTTAGGGTAGAAACTAAGTAATGCAACTAATTACAATAGTTTTTTTTTTTTTTTTTTTTTATAAATGACTAGTAATTTGTAACTAGACAATATTCAAAGTAACTTACCCTTTCAAAGTAATGTAACACTGGTTACATTCAGATAGTGACCATTTTGAGTTATGAAACACTTTTTGTTTCTTGTAAACTACTTTTATTTGTGTACTTGGTTACATTCCACCACTATACATGAATTGTTTGTCTTTGGCTGCGCTCTCCTCTGATTGGCCAGAGGATGCCATGAAGGTCCACCCTGAGCCTCATATATGAAGTCTCTAGACCTGCAGATCTGAGACCAGACCTGAGACCAGACCCAGGAACACACTGCAAAAACCATTCTCCAGGCAAGTTGAAACGACCTTGCATTTCAGAAATATTATCTTTTACTCAAGCCAATTGGACTTGGGAAAATACTTTTCATACACCAAGTAATCTAGTTTTTTCTTGCTGAAGGACCAGGGATGCTCCAGGACAGTCATCCTTGTTTATCCTACAAACAGTCTGTGACTGTCTTTGAAAATGACTTGTTCCGTTATCTATGCCCTAGGAGTGTTTGTCTGTTAGTGCATCATAACAAGTTATGGGAGGATTTGGACAAAACATTCAGAAAGATTTGTAATGGCCAGTGAACTACTGATTACAGTTTGGAGGTGATCTGGATCACCATGCACCCTGCAGCCTTTTGTTTAAGGAATGGAAATGCTTTCCTAGTTTTCTAACCTGTTTTGGTAGTCCTTTGAGATGACTGCTGTACAAAAATACATTTAATTAAGTGAAAGAAATCTTTCATTCCACTTGACTTGAAGGATCTAGTCTAATCTACAAAAAGGTTCACAGTTAGTTCCTAATACAAGTCATTTGAATGCACTTAGATATTGTTCCAGTGCCAGAGCAGGAAAGACCTTGGACCATGGCGCGTGTCCTTGTGGGGCTGCTGTACTTCTGCTCCCTGTTGATCTGCGACGCCTGGGCCACTTACACCCTGATGGACACAGTGGAGACGCACAACATAGCCACGCAAAGCTACGCACAGAGCCGCAACAACGGACGCCCCCCACACCGGACCCTCAACCCGGCCAGTGAGTGATATTGGACCCCTTTAACTCCCCTCTAACCCCCATAACTAGCCCTGTCCCCCAGAGCAGTCTAAGCTTGGTCAAGTGCAGTTGTTTGTGTTGTTTAGCTTTAGTGCAACCTGCAGTGTGTAGTTTGGAGTGTGACAAGACATGCAATAACTTTGGCTAAAATCAGCAGGTCAGTGCTATTAGTATTAGTTAAAAAAACAAACACATGAATAAAGTGAAATAATGTCATAAAACAAACAGATGTATTGATGAGTATATTGAGCTACACTCCCATCTCGTGGTTTAGATCTAAATATAACGTGGCATGATCTAATTGACCCTTGTGCTGTCCTTGGGTCAAATTGACCTGCCATAGTGATTCAAAAATACCTTAAATTATTATTTTTGGAGCAAAATGTTGATGTCTTTTCCTAATTTTACCGGCCCTGGCTGATTTAGACCCTAGCTTGTTATCAACCCAAAGGAGCCATAGATCAGAGCGGTCCAAAACTTCCCAAAACTAATTTAGAGGAAGCATTTTTGTCTTAAACGACACAAAACAGATGTCAATAACATCATTCTGAGGATTCATCAAAGTGTAGCATACTTGAAAACAGAGCGTTTAGAACAGAAACGACAAGGAATGTGCTGGTGCCAGAAGTAAGCTTTAAAAAAATCCTAGATGATGAAGTTTGCTGTGGGTAAACACGTACCTTATCTCTACAGTAAAGAGACATGTCCTGATTTGTATCATTGTCTGAATATTGCCATATTTTTACTTAAGGTCCATTATTTGTACCAACATGATTATTTTCTCAATATTGAAAGTAAGAAATTGTCAGATGCTTTGATACCCCTTTTTCCAAGTCAAAAGTTTGCATACATAAAGATGATGCAGTTGCCTGTAAGTACGGAGGACACTATTAAATAATACATTCACTTGGAAGTAAATATTAATTTCATTATTAAATCCAGCAATATTCACATGATTAAATGCAGATATACATCATTTTAAAACATAATTAAATAATTACAAGATCAAAACTGAATCAAACTGTGAGAATGCTGCTATTTCCCGTTCACACTGGCACACACACGCACACACACACACACACACACACACACACACACGTACAATAAAGTACATCGTCTACACATTATAACAGCCCGGGACCTGTCTGTCTCATAAGAAAAATATCTATAATGAAACAAATGTGAAAGTGCAAAATGAACACAGTGACAGCACTCTTCAGATCCAAACAAACATCTCCAATCAGCTTTCAAGCACTCTTCAGCGCACCTGTCCTTTCCCATTGCATTATGGGAAATGTAGTGCGCTTCACACATGGTTTAGAATCCATTTGAACCATGGATGTACCTTGTTATCTCTTATGTCTCCCCTCAACATTCTTTTTACACAGTGTAAACTTCTTGTTTCAACTGTATTTTGTGACGACACATGTCTTGGTTAAACGCTTGTTGTCTTTCATAACCACTGATAGTTTGAAGCTGCCAGGTGCTCAAACTCTGCTGTTGCTAACTCCATGTCCATATTTAAGACTTTGTGTGTCCTTATAAAGCAACACAGTATCATATGGAATGGCTAACAGTTGAAAGGAGACAGAATACAGTGCGTTTGAGTGTGACGTGAGTTGGAGACGTATCTAACAGGGAAATGTGAAAAGACTCAAAGAGAAAACTGTCTTCACACTTTACAGTAGGACACTGTGAGTGTGAGTGAGAGCTCTTACAGTGGGGAAACTACATGGCACTTATTGAATAGAAAGTTGTCCCACTTAAAAAAAAGGAGAGGGGTCCTACCTTTCCATCATTGATGCACAACTGGGAGTGACAATAGGTGAAATAATTCAGGACAGTTTTCCCCTTTTATTGTTTGTTTACTAGAAATTCAAAACTTGTTCACATATCAACGGTGTATTGTTTACTACACATTCCAGAAGATATAGACAGAGTCCCTCCAGCGTGTCCTGGGTCTCCTCCTGGTGGGACGTGCCTGGAACACCTCCCCAGGGAGGGAGGAACAAAGATTGACCAGTAAATTGAGAGCTTTGCCTTTCGGCTCAGCTCCCTCTTCACCACGACTCATGAACAAGACCTCGAGATACTTGACCTCCTCCACTTGAGGAAGGACCTCTCCACTATCCATTGATCCTTTGTACAAATACATGTTTTTTATTCTGTCACTTACAGTTGTGGACCTATGATGGAAATAAAGGACCCCTTTCATGTTTTTGTTTAAGTGAGAAAATAAATTACCAGCTCCTGTTACACTCTTGGGGGCCTCATTTTTGGTGTTACCAATCTGGACACCCTTAATTATTGTTAATCAATAATATAATCTTTAAACCACAAACAAACTTGTAGAATAATCAATCACAAACTACACATTCTCCCAATGGAATGTACGGACAAATCTGTTTTTTAGGACCAAAATGGTGCTCTAGTAGCTGCTGTGGTACAGTAGCTGCTGTGGTACAGTAGCTGCTGTGGTACAGTAGCTGCTGTGGTAGCTGCTGTGGTAGCTGCTGGCTAGTCTCGAGGCTAACATCGTCCACACAGAATCTATGTAGCTGTTGTTGCTTTAAACGTTCTTACATGTTATTTCCAGCTTTTCTTTACTTTGGGCAACATTGTGAATTAGAATTTGTTCTAATGTTTTTCCAGGTAAAGTAAAGGCGACATAAATAAACACATTCTTCTGTACTGGAAAAAAATTTGATCTTGGTGAGATAAAGATACATTCTTGATTTGAGTAGCTTTAACTTGACTTTAACTTGACCAATTAGCTCAAATCAAGACATGATATTAGTGTTTGAAGTAAGCACCAAGAGAGAGACCCCAGTTCCACACCGGGTAGTTCCAGGTCTGAAAGTAAACCCGTTCTATGGAGTTTTTAGACCTGCTGCTTAATAATCACTATTTAAGAAATGATTGAACAATGGTTGAAAGCTGGACATAGCACCACTGTCTGTCCCGGGTCAGACTGTCCTGTCCCCATGTACAGTAAATGATGACAACCAGCCGAAGGTTTTCACAAATATATTACAAATATATATATTGTGTGAAGTACGTATAGTAATTTTCACAGTGTTTTTATGAAGTGTTTTAGAATCAATTAACTAGTTTTATTTACACTAAAATATTGTTGTAAAAATATTTTTAGGCAGGTTTCTGATTTATTTTTTCTGTTTTATTTTCTAAATATATTGTGCTTTTTTTTAATGTATGATGCCTTTATTATCCTACGTTCATGAGGTGAAAATATGTTTTAGAGGTGTTTTTATGGACCATGCTAACAAAACCTGTTTGTTAAATAATGAGGGCTTTTCTAAAAGTGTCTCCAGTGTAGTTGAAAGCTAGAATCAAAGTTATGCCACCAAATGTAGAGAAAATGATGTGAGGAATAAAATTCCAACTGGAGATTTGAATGAAAAAGCTTGACCAAATTAGTTTTTAATATCGAGTTTTTACGTCCTTGATATCCTACATCAAAATACTATTTCAATAACGAACTGTACTTATCCTGTACATATTCATAATCATTTGTGACAAATTGTATCCTAAAATATCGATTTTACAACGCTCAAAAGAGTCAATAACATGTCACACTACAACTTTGAATACAATCTGGGTCCTGGGAACCTTTGACCCGAAATGGCGTCCTGCGCAGAAAGATTTTGCGGATCTTGGGCCACTTTTGCCAACATGTTTGTGTGGTGCTAAAGTTCCATGCCTAGGTCTGCAGGACAACTGGGACACCCGGTCGTGTGAATTTGGTCTATTATTTTTTGCAGTATGTGGCTGTGTCCTGTTTAACCCACTAATGTTGTTCTACTGCTCTCCTCTCTGGCGCCTCCAGTGCACAGGAGGGATTTCACGTATAGAGGGGGGTATCTGTCCCACTACCAACCTCCTCCTTCTCCGCTACACCCACCTCCACATCCTGGGATCTCTGCGCCCTACCAACACCAGCCGCACCACAGGCCTGTCGCAGTGCCACCCGTTCACCACCAGTGGCCCCACTCCTTCCCATTATTCAAAGGCCCTCCTGTCCCTGTCCCCCACCTCCACTATCCCCACCACCACCAGCACCAGCAGCAGCCTCAGCAGGGGTTCACAGGGCCTCAGCTGGGGTTCACAGGGCCTCAGCAGGGGTTCACAGGGCCTCAGCTGGGGTTCAAAGGGCCTCAGCAGGGGTTCACAGGGCCTCAGCTGGGGTTCACAGGGCCTCAGCAGGGGTTCACAGGGCCTCAGCTGGGGTTCAAAGGGCCTCAGCAGGGGTTCACAGGGCCTCAGCAGGGGTTCACAGGGCCTCAGCTGGGGTTCAAAGGGCCTCAGCTGGGGTTCAAAGGGCCTCAGCAGGGGTTCAAAGGACCTCAGCAGGGGTTCAAAGGGCCTCAGCAGGGGTTCAAAGGACCATACTATCACAAAGCCAAAGGTCCATGTCCCATCGCCCTCACGCCAACTGTGGTCCAGCCACTTTCCACTGCACCCCCCACCCCAACCACCAGGCCCACAATACCCTTCACCACTTCTCTGACCACTACGACTCTCCCGCCAACAACCACTACTTCCACCACAACAACTCCCATGCCGACCACTACCACCCCCATGCCCACCACTACCACCCCCATGCCGACCACTACCACCCCCATGCCCACCACTACCACCCCCATGCCGACCACTACCACCCCCATGCCCACCACTACCACCCCCATGCCCACCACTACCACCCCCATGCCGACCACTACCACCCCCATGCCCACCACTACCACCCCCATGCCGACCACTACCACCCCCATGCCCACCACTACCACCCCCATGCCCACCACTACCACCCCCATGCCGACCACTACCACCCCCATGCCCACCACTACCACCCCCATGCCCACCACCCCAGCAGAGACCACCAGCATCACCAGCACGGCCCTCGTGACCTCCGCGCCCGTGACTCTACCGGTCAGTACCCAAAGCGGGCTCAGCACCACCAGCAGCCCAGTGGAGACAGGTAGAGCATGCATTACCAGTCAGGTTGGTTCACTCGGTTTTTTATAAAAATACATTTTTCGTCACACTTTAATTTAAATCTTTTACCATAGTATTTAAATTCGACTTAAAGTAAGTAAGTCATCTTTTTTTATATAGCGCATTTCACAGACTAAGGTCACTTCCATTCACTCCACACACGACAGAATGGTGAACGCACTGGTGCATGGAAGCTCCTGACCATCATTACTCATTCATTAAATTCATATCTATTGTACATGTTTTTAGTGCTAGGGAAAACAGGAGCACCCGGAGGAAACCCACAGTGGTAGGGTGCTCCTGTTTTCCCTACATAGAAGTACAGAGATGAGGTGGAACCATGAGAGAACAGTGTCAGGCGCTCTCTCCTGATCACTGGTGGAATGGCCTTACACTGAGGCCATGGTGCAGAGATCCCGCGCTCTGACCCACACACAAACATGTGTAAGGTTTGAGCTGTGGCGGGCTCTGGAAATACACAATATTTGTTATAAAGATAAAACAGGATAACAATCATTTAACGTGAATTATTGTTACAGTTTAGGCTGAGCTCTTGGCCTCATCTGCATGTATTTTATTAAGAACATCTATCTTCTAAGTTCAACAGTGAAAAACAAGACCTATAGTTACCATGAAATTACTTGATTTTAAATAATGAACCTTCATGGAATGGTTTGTCTTGTTTTGTCATTATTTTAGTGCCTCCTGTATTACTGACACAACTTGTGCAGATGATGGGTTTTTGCAGTACATTAACTCTGTCTGTCTCTGTGGACATGTTCTGATTGTCCATGTGTCCTTTAGTCTACTTTTAATGCCAATGAAAACACTTGCATTAAAGTAGAGACATTTTGCTTTATCCGAAGCCATTTCCAGTCTTTATCTTTTCAGTGAGAGTGAGGGTGGTCCTCTCCTCTCCTTCATGCATGTGAAAATAAGTCAAAGAACCAAACTCATTTTATGGGTTATGTTTGTTGTTTGTTGTTTGAAAGTTAAGTACAGATATTTTATTGAAACTTGAAAGATGATGTTATGTACCCACAGGCTCCATGTGTTTAGTGACTGTTCTAATAAAAGGACTAAGAGCTCTTCTCTCATTAGCCTGGGTTTGTTCCTCTGCCCTAACCCTCTCCTGACCCTCACAGAGACAGATTCGGAGTGCAGGAGCCGCCCTCTGGACCTGGTCTTCATTATCGACAGCTCGCGCAGCGTCCGCCCTGGGGAGTTCGAGAAGGTGAAGATCTTCCTGGCTGACATGGTGGACACTCTGGAGGTGGGTGCAGACGGCACTCGTGTAGCTGTGGTCAACTACGCCAGCACTGTCAAGATAGAGTTTCTGCTCAAGGACCACTTTGACAAGCTCAGTCTGAAGAAGGCCATCTCCCGCATTGAGCCGTTAGCTGCAGGGACCATGACAGGCCTGGCCATCAAGTCTGCCATGACCGAAGCCTTCACAGAGGACTCTGGAGCCAGACCCAAAATCAGGAAGATCGCCAAGGTTGCCATCATCGTGACGGATGGAAGGCCCCAAGACAACGTGGAAGAGGTGTCTGCGGCAGCTCGCGGCTCAGGGATCGAGATCTATGCTGTTGGGGTGGATCGTGCAGACATGAACTCACTCAAGCAGATGGCCAGTGTGCCGCTGGAGGAGCACGTCTTCTACGTGGAGACCTACGGAGTCATCGAGAAGCTGACCTCCAAGTTCAGAGAGACACTGTGTGGTAGGAACACTCCACCAACGTTTTGCTAATAACCAGTGTGTTCACATGACATAAGACCGTTCTCACAGACACAGATTCAAACTCTTCTGACAATACCAAGCAGCTTATTCCCATTGTCTCAAAAGTCATCCACACTTTTCAGTTATTTTCTATGGAGAATTATCCATCACAAAAATAAATCAATATTTCTCCTTCACAGGAAGAAACTTCTGTGTGTATTAAACTGAGTAAAGACCAAGTCCCAAGTCATGGACCAATAGTCCAAGTGATCTGCTTTGGATGTCCTGTCAAACTATTACCACACAATTTACTGAGTATATGATTCTTCTGAAAAAGGAAAATGTAGGAAGGATTCCAAAGTAAGTTTTAATCCTTTCTGTCTACAAAAATAGTGACCCTCTTTACTTTGAGAGTGAAATATTGTCATCAAAAAAGATCTGTAAATTATGTCTGTGATATTCCAGCTGTAACTCGTGGTTCTCTCAGTTGTACACAGTAAACAGTGAGTTACATCTGGATCTGAATGTATCATATTGTTCTAAAAATGTTCTGTGTTTCAATATTTATCTATTTTAGTGATGCTGGCTTTCTCCATTCAGAATGAATGAGACAATGGGGAACAAGAGTGGTATTGTTAAAGATACAATTATGAATTATAATTCAAGTCTAATTTGTTTGGCAAAAAAGTTTGCTCCATTTAGGAAAGAAACAACCCCCACATTTGTTCAACACTGGATGCAGGACAAGGTCTTGCCCATAGGCACAAACACAGCCATACTGTTCACAGTCCAGAATTAGTAAGTTGTTATCTGAGGTCTAAGTAGGAACATGAATACACTGAAAAAAACTGGTCAAATATAATGTTGTCAACTAAACTCAACTATAATTTGACTTGTTCCAAGTGAGAATGTCTCTTTAAGCTTTTAACAAGGAATTATCCAGAAACTTCTAAAACAATCTCATTTAAAAGGGCTTTAATTACATGGTCAAAGACGTTTCGTTAGCTTGTCTGCATCAGGTCTGCATCAGGTTTACATCTGGTCTACATCCGGTCTACATCCGGTCTACATCAGGTCTACCTCAGGTCTACATCAGGTCTACCTCAGGTCTACCTCAGGTCTACGTCAGGTCTTACATCAGGTCTTACATCAGGTCTACATCAGGTCTACATCAGGTCTACATCAGGTCTACCTCAGGTCTACATCAGGTCTACCTCAGGTCTACGTCAGGTCTTACATCAGGTCTACATCAGGTCTACCTCAGGTCTACGTCAGGTCTTACATCAGGTCTACATCCGGTCTACCTCAGGTCTACCTCAGGTCTACATCAGGTCTACCTCAGGTCTACATCAGGTCTACCTCAGGTCTACCTCAAGTCTACGTCAGGTCTTACATCAGGTCTACATCCGGTCTACCTCAGGTCTACTTCAAGTCGACTTCAGGTCTTCCTCAGGTCTACCTCAGGTCTACATGCGGTCTACCTCAGGTCTACATGCGGTCTACCTCAGGTCTACCTCAGGTCTACCTCAGGTCTACATGCGGTCTACCTCAGGTCTACCTCAGGTCTACATGCGGTCTACCTCAGGTCTACCTCAGGTCTACTGATGTGAACACACTGCGGCGCTCGGCCCGGGGCTCTGTGCGGCACATGGACGGCACATGGCGTCTGAGAAAACACTAAAGTTTGGATCTTCATTGAACCCAAACTTTTCTCATCCAGAGCTGGGAATGTGCTTAAACTGTGAGAGAAGACACGTTTGTGTGTGAAGCATCACCAGGGACTGCTTTGAGAAGCATGGGAGGCTCTGTGAGTGTCGGCACCGCAGATCTGCTCTGACGGCTTTGTCTCTGACGGCTTATTTCCACCATGGAATGGGAAATGTTCATTATGTCGTTCTTCACATCACAGATCATTATGGACCGTGAGGAATGAGGAGAGAGAATAACAGGAGTTTATGATGTTTTTGGTGGAATTTATTATAGCTTTTGGTGTTCAGGAGGATAAGGATTTTTATGGGCACATTCTGTAGTAATGAGGGAATGGGGCAAATTAGATGAAAAAGAAAAAAACCTCTTGATTCACAAGTTCAAATACACTGTTTTCCTGTGCATTAGTTGTTTTTCATGGACTCATCACAGATGAAGTGGCTCTGATACATAACTTATAGTTTTGCAAACTTTTGTCTTTATCCACTTTTAGTTACCCAGTGATTCTTTGCCTGATCACATGAAAGTTCATGTCTTAAGGCTCCTGCTGCTCCCGTTCTTTCTCCCCTCACTTTTAACATGACCCAAGTGACATGAACTCCTTCAGTTGAGAAAGAACCAAGGCACCTTCCCTCGGCCCAGAACCCTGACAGAGGATCTGGAGGTGCTGATTTTATTCCCTTTAACATCAAAGGATCCAAATTGCAGTTATACTTTCTGCGGTGCCAACATGAACAGACACCTTTGTGTGAAAGTGTTTTTGCTTCTGCATCCCCCACCATCTCCTAATCTATCACAATCTTACCTGTGGTGTCCAACAGACTATGCTCAGAGGTGATAAAGACATGCGGACTGAATACAACGGTGGTCCTTGGAGGTCCAATTTGACAAGATGGAGATATGACAGACGACCATTTGCTTTTTTGGAGGAACTAGGGCAGTGTGATCCTCTTGTCAGTAATTCTAATTCAGCGAATATAACACAGAGACACATAGGGTGAATGAAAACCACCACGCTGAGATCTGACCTCCAAGGACAACAGCGTTTGTGTTGACGGCCCTGTACCAATTTTTGTCGCAGGTAGTGGTGCATTCTTCAGAGAAAACAGTTGCGATACTAATTTTACATACACTTCCTGTATTCTGGTCTTCCTCTGAAACAGGTTAATACTCCATCTTGCTCTGATGCATCTGAGCTCAGGTCCTTGTGATGGCAACCCCAAAACAACTCTGAAACAGATGACAAAAACTGGGTACAGAATATTGAACCCTGTGACCATCCTGACATTTAGCTTACTGCAGTCACTAACACTAACTGTCACTAACAACTTGTCAAACTCAATTCATTACTCAAGCTATCGCAGCGGACACTCCTGACGACGATCAATGCTGTTGATGTTGTCTGAATTTCAGCTCAGATACATTTTGCACATTGATGTAACAAACAGAAGTTATCGCTGAGAAAAGCCATTTTTATGTTCCTGTCACACTTGTTTCTTTGACCACGCTTGAGGCAGCCGTGCTCGAGCTTGCTGCTGTATCCGCTCGCTGTAATTCTAGGTGTGGACCCCTGTGCCATGGGACACGACTGCCAGCACATTTGTGTCAACAGCAACGCCTCCTTTTACTGCAAGTGCCGCATCGGCTTTATCCTCAACACGGACAAGAAAACGTGCTCTCTCAAACGTAAGGACCGCCGCTCGGTTGGATGGCTGCGGCGACATGCAGGCTGTGTGTGACCTAACGCTGGCTAGAGCACTGCTTCACTACATCAAACATGCTCTGTCGCTTTGTAGAGAAACTGTTGGACGGTCACTGGTAATATTGGAGAAATGTAACTGCTGGGAAACTGGCTGGTGCTCAACTGCTTTCACACATGCTCTGACTGAATGTGCTTTGTTTGTGGAGCTGTAAAGCAGCAAACAAACAGAGCCGTCACTACTCACCCTCGTTAACCCGCGTCCTGGAGACTGTTGCATGTCATTCTCAAGTCCTCTTGACCGATAAGCGTGAAACCGACAAAAGCAGTCATCTGGAGACTCTTTGAGATCAAGATAGGTTCAACCTTATAGAAAAGGAACGAGCAGCAAGATTTCTGGCTCTTTAATCCGTCTGAAACCTCTTCTACATAAAAAACTCGTTTTGCAGTTTTGACTTTCTAGTTTATTTTTACCAAACATTGGGTATTTTCAATATATCACATATATAACAGATATGAAATATAAAAACAGGCAAGCAGTTTCTCACTTTGAATGTGTGTGGCTGTGCTTAGCAGCTCTATACCAGGGGAAGAGTGGGAACAGGTTAATAATGAATGGTTATGACTATTTCTAAGTACACAAAATGTATTTAAAACAAATTGGGGAACACTGTATCAGAACACTAATTGTGCATATTACATACGCCCTTTTAGGTGAAATATCATTGGATACATTGAGATATTTAATTGCTAATGAAATTGCACATCATGACTACAGGCTGTGGCCTTCAGACCTGCGCCTGCAGTGATGCCTTATCCACATGAATCCAACTCTTAAAAGCATAACTACTGTATGGTGCCTTGGCTCTACACACACGTTTAGACCTAAACAGGTGTTGCATCACTTTAACATATTGTCAAGTACAACAGAGTCTAAGTCTCCTGAGTTGTGTTCACTCCACAAACAGTTTGAGCTTTAACAAGTTTGTTCAAATCAAATCAAATCAATCCTTCGCATCCAGAGCAGTGTCACAGAAACAATACAGACAAACGACTCACTGGGAAATAGTTTGCAATGCTTCTTGGAGACTGGGAACCATTCATTGTGGCAGATACGTTTTTAATGACGGCAACTAAATCCATATTTCCTTTCCTACTTTAACCATTCTGCGTTAAAAAAAACATGTCTGTTTTGACATGTCTCTATATGTTTTATCCAGTCAAAAGACAGGCACACACTGACACATCGTACGCCTGCTTCCTGGTCCCATAGACTGTAAATACTGGCGCTCAGTGAAGCCAACTGGGAAATGTTGGTGAAGTGTGTTGCCCAAGCTTCTGAGATCAGACAAGATCAGGCTTTCACATGCAGGTGGCACATGTCAGTAGTCTCATAGTTCATTATACAGTCTGGCCGCAGCAGGAAGGGAAGACCTGCAGAACCACCCTCACAGATCAGACTCTTTATCCTCTGTTTCTATTGAACTTAACAGAAACAGAGGATACACACTTTTGAGACAATGGGAAGGGTCCATGCAAAGTGTACTAGCAAGGGACAGGTGGAGCTGCAAGGCTTGTGTATGATTGTCCTGTCTGCCCTCAGAGATGAAGGTGGAGGTGAAAGAAGACCCCTGCAAGTGTGAAGCCCGACTGGCCTTCCAGAAGCAGACCCAGGCCGCACTGCAGCAGCTCACCTCCAAGAATATCCTTTCACCTCTCACCTGAATGCATGTATATCACTGCAACTACCTCGAAAATAGTTGAGGGAATTTTACAACTGTGTAAAATTGACGTCGTGGATGTAGCCCCAACTTTAGCAGAATGTATTTTCCAACATCTAGTGACAGAAGCACATTCTATTCATCTCTTTTCCATTTAAGAAATAATGTTTAATTCTAAAACAGAAAAAGTCCCAGGTAAATACAGATGGATAACATTGGACTCAAGCTAAAATCTGCAAACTCTTTCTACTTTTTTTTTCTATCACAACGACAGTGAGTTAAAACATCTCCTGTTCTCTTGACCCTGTCGCCCAAAGACATACACAATTATAGTGCCATATTTGTGATGATGTGTGCTCTTTAACTGTGGTGTCACTCGCCGATGTGTCTCAGAGGATGGAGAGCCTGGAGAGCCTGGCTGGGAGGGGATAGAAGCGCTCTGCTCCGGGGCCAGTGTTGATGGTCTCAGCCACTGGACCAACACGACCCCTGACCTCCCGTTTGTTTACCCAGGAATGATGCACCAGAACAGGCTTCCTCTGCCGTCACTCTCTGTTCCCAGCGGACCTCCAGCATCTGTGAACGTCAATGCAAGACTGTTCAGGATTTTTTCTCTCGGATACTAATATATAAATCTGTCTTTGCATAATTAGTTTGGACATGTTTTGTACAAAGATATTATTGTATATAAGATTTTGTATTACTTAAAGCTATCATTTATTTATCAATTTTTTTGTTTAGCTGTGTTTATGGTCAATCCGGTCATAAAGCTTAGCAAGACGACTCTGGCATTTCATATTTTAGGAAATCATTTCAGGAAATATATGAATGCACTAGAACGCATCAACACTATAATGTTGAAAATAGGAAAATGTATTCTGCTAAATGTCTGTTTTAAAGCTGGGGTCACTTTGAAATGGCAAAAAAATGAAAACGGTTCCATCACTAGTTTTCACATGTATGTATTGTTTGGCCTCTGTATCTTCATATCAGCATTTTCAGGCAGAAAAGTGAAGCGAAAACCACCCTCTCTGAGCCATATTGCTCTCAGTATGTTAAAGATTCAATGTTTTCTACTAAGAATTTTGTTTACTAATGTTTTTCTTTACAAAGATTCTCTCCATGGGGACAAACTATATATATTTATTAAACCAAAGCCAGTTATTATGCCATAGTCTCTCTCATGTAAGCGCTCTGAGGGACAAACGGCTGGAGTCTCATGTTGCTCACCTGAACTGTCTCTGTGTGGATTTCTTTGTCAGATGTGAAGTGCACAGTAAATATGGAGTCTGGAGTTTGCACATTCTACATCTTTCTCAAGAGCTCATCAAACTCTAATATTCTGAGCCCTTTTACTACCTTTAGACATTAGCTGTAGACTTAGAGATAGAGAAAATGGACGAGCTACAATGACACTATGTCTCTGTTGCGTTTCTGAGATGTCTTGAGATGGGTCGGTAAATAAACATGTTGTAAACCGTCTGTGTGTGAGTGTGTTTACGAGCGCAGGTGTTTAGTTTTCCCACGGTTGTAGCCACGATGGTTCTGGGGACCACCCGGGATCCCTGAACGGGCCAGGGGAAAATGCATAATATCACCACCATTTTGAGAGAATGTACAACTTTTGCTTACCCTTAAACCCGAGGTATTAAGTCATGCAGCTGTCTCTGTTCTGCACAAACAAATGATTTCAACAGCAGGTTTCCAGCTACTGTTATGAAAGGTTTGTGTGAAGTATTAAACTATTTTACTGTGGAAATAATATGACAAAACAATAGATTCTGAGATTGTGACTTTGATATTATCAAACCAAAGTAAATTTGTGATTGATTAAAGCATTCCAAGGATTCCAACACATATACTAAGGTTATAGAGGAAGTTTTAAACTTTCAGATATTTTATAGTACAATTTATTTAAATAAAAACAATAAAATAACATTAAAAAATGTGAGAAAAGTGTGTAAAACACTGGCAAGAGCTCTGGTGTGTGTCGTCTGGTGCACACTGGGGTAGTCTTGCACAGTTTTTCCAATGTGGTTTTACTGCAAATGGCAAATAAATGAATCTGAATGCAAAACACATAATTACACAAACATGGCCAATTGAGGCATTTGGGCTCAAGAAACTTCTCATTTGTCCATTCTAAACCCTCCAACACATCTGTATATAGAAAAATGAAATAAGATGAGACAAAGAAATGTATTTCTTTAAAATAAAACAAACCCAGTGCATTCTGGGACAATGAAACGCGTGTAAAGTAGGATATGTCAGGTGAGCTCCTGTTCCAATCGACCGATAGATCGAGATAAACGTATTGAGCACCCCTGAAGTAGATGACCTGTGTATGACACTGTTATCAGTAACTTAAAAAAACAACACAACTTTGGAGCCTAATCATCCATCCATCTTCTTCCCCGTAATCCATTTCTGGGCCAAAACTTGTGAACTCACACACAACTGCATGCGTATGGACCGGCTCTACCTGGACTGGCTCTACCTGGACTGGCTCTACCTGGACTGGCTCTACCTGGACTGGCTCTACCTGCTGAGGAGGCTGAAATTCTGTACAGTGTGTAACTTACCCTGCTCTCCTGAGCAGGCAGACCTCAGGGACTTTCAGGAATTCCATAATTAATCTGAATAATTCAGTAATTAATCTGTTTTGCACAGACCCACAAAACCTATGATAAGCTTATCAAAAAAACTAAACTCCACGGCCTTGGCCCAGCTTCCTCCTCCTCCTCCTCATTACTGGTATGACATCACTTTTCACTTCAGTATTAATAATTTAACCATTTATTTCTTATTGATTGTGAAAACCATCTTTGTCTGGAAATTGATATTTGATTTAAGTCCTAAAATAAAGTCAATGTTATGTTCAAGAATTGACACCTTCAGATCTCATGAAAGAGAATTAGACTTTTAGTTAATAACTGATGAATGACTTATTTACCAGATCAATAATTGAATAACATGTGGAACACAGCAGCAGTAACATGATGTTGTGCCATAGAGAACCTGGTCTGCATGTTATCATTTGTGTTCACTGACAAAGTAAGTGAGTAAGTAATATGTATATATTTATATAGCACCTGTCACAGACCAGAGTCATAAAGGACTTTGAACCGGTTTTGAACAGGGAATGAAAAATAGATGCAGATTCTGACCAGTCATTTGTTCATCTTCCTCTGTGTCGGTGGTGACGCTCCTAAGCATGACACTGTTGTGCCCTAAAAAACATGGAAAAGTAGTGGGACGGAGGATAATATTGACCCTGTCCTCACATACACATACCAGACGGCAGTGCAGTAGTCAGGCAAATACCCCCCCTACCCCTGCCTCCCCTCTGCCCCCCCTCTGCCCATGATCTCTGACCTTGAAAAGCGGAGCCAACCATTTCTGGGATATAACATGCAAGGATTTGAGTTCTGGCACTTTGTTGTCAAAGATTTTTTCATGTTGATCTTTCCATACCTTTATGGTACAGATACAACAAATGGAGAAGGGGAAATCCCTCTCCATAGAAAGGTTGATTCATTGATTGATTTTATAATTCAACAAGAATGGTAGCTTTACAAATGTACAGTAGCCTGTTTACAACACTTACATACAGGCTACTGCACAGCTTCTTCTCCATCCCTTATTGAAAGGCAAGGCAGGAGGCAGAAAAAGCAGAAAAAATGGCAACACAGGAAATGCTCAAGACCTGAAGCACAACAAGTGGAAGTAGAACTTCAAAAATCTCAGATGGAATGAAATATTATGTCTGATTATTATTATTATTAGATGCCATCAAATGTCACCAAAAAATGCAATTTAGTTTCCACAGACCTGGCAGGCCTGATGGTCAGTGGCGGAGGGATACGGTGAATACTGTAGGTTGAGCCTGTTGTTGAGCCTGCCTTACATTACAGTGTGGACACATGTGACTGGGGCTCTGGTGTGAGGTCTGTCAGCACACACACACATTCCAGCTGCACACATCTCCAGCAGAAATACTACATTTATCTCATTCATAAAGCGCCCACTCAAAAACAGCTATTGAGTCACACACTCATGTTTTTCCACCGTGTGGGGTCACAACCTTCAGAATCCACTTTCTCTGACTGAGCCAAACTACAGTCTACAAAAAGTCTGATTCTTAGTAAATTTAGTTCTTACTTTCTTCTTAACCAGATTGTTGTAAGAAAGCGACGTTATTACCTTACATACCAATGGGAAACTTGATAATTCCTCGGAAGCGTCTCACGACGTCACATATGACGTGACTTATCAGCTGTTCTTTCCAGGTGCAGTCAACCCAGCCGATCTATGTGGTTTACTCATGGATCGGGTTTACTGGGCTGACTGCGCCCTCCAGTGGACGCTGTAGAAGGTACGCACTTCTTCATGAGAGTTGGAACGCGCCCTCGTCTCAACCATGGATCTATGATAATAAGTTATTAACAGTCCAAACTCGTAGTGTATGTGCCGCGTGTCATGATTTCTATTTCTTTGATCCAGCGCTTGTATTTACTGACGCAGTCGATTTCAAATTGTCCTCTTACTGATCTGTACGAGTCTTGTCTCTATAGTTCTTGTTCTCATGTATCCTTTCTGTGTTATTTTTTCTGGTGCCGATTCCCTCTCTCTTTCTCCAATAAATGTTTGTTTACATGATTCGAACGGCATTGCACTAGCATGTCTCAAATTCCAGTGTGGTGCTATGGCTGTGTGTGTTGTGTGTTCATGGCTCTTACATAGATTGTCTGGATTGACAAGTCTTCCAAAGCTGGGTGCAACATGTGCCCAACTGCTCTGTCTGTTGACACAAACAAATTGCTCTAGATTATAGTTATAGTGTTCTCTGATCAGTTATGTACTTAACCACGCCCATTAGACGCACTGAGCTATGATTGGCCGCTGCACCCTGGCACTTCCGTGTTTACATCTTAGCACGGATGTGCGGTACCAAAACCAAGGGGTTTCCCGCAGTCTGCAGCTCTGTAGCCCATGGAGCAGGACCAGCCCGACACAACCCTCCGAAGTGCACACTCACACTTCCACAGACATGACTTCCACCGCGCTGAACACCTCTACTCCCTCTTTATAAGCCACTGTGTTCACCACAGGTACGAGCAGCTACACAACAGGCCAGCTCTGCACCTCCTTCCAAGCACTCCCTCAGTTTAGATCAGAGGTCACCAACTTGTTCAAAGCAAAGGGCGACCTAAAGGTCACACATGGTTCGAGGACTTCTATGTGGTTGCATTGAAATAAATGTCTCATTGTGCGCACAGGTCAAAAAAGGGGATTATAAAGAGTCATTGTATTAGGCTTGGACTTCTGATCCATGCATTTGTCTCCAGTAGGTTAGAGTTAGACAACTGTAACAACCTGCTCTCTGGTCTCTCCAATATCTTCAAAAGGCTGCAGCTTGTCTAGACCAAGGAAGTATGAGCACATTAGTCCAGTTCTCAGGTTTCTGCTCTGGCTTCTTGTGGCTCAGAAAAATTCAATTAAATGTATTCTTGTACTTGATGAAGAAAAAGTGTTTATGTATATATATTTTGTTATTTGCAGGAATTGTAGCGCAAGTGATTTGGCCACAGCGTATAACAACCGCGGGCAGATCCGGTACCTGCGTGTGGACTTCACAGAGGCTGTGCAGGACTACAGCTGTGCCATCCAGGCTCATGGACACTTTGAAGTCCCCTACTACAACCGAGGACTCGTTCACTACAGGCTGGGTAAATGTTCTACATAGTTTCAAAGTGAACATCACTTCTGTTGTTTTAAATTGTGCAGAGATGGATAAGATGATACTGGATAATACTGCTGTATTGTTATATAAATACTGCAAGGCCACTCTCCTCCCTCTCCCGTTGTTTGAATAAACGTAATGTTTTTCTACCCTGTCTCCATCCTTTCCTGTGGAGTAAATGCTTTAGATTTGTTTTAGCTCCTAAATCACTGATCAAAGGGATTTTGTGGAATTCAGTAGATTTAAAGCTGTGATTTTCAAACTGTCAATAAGCTCTTAACATTCCCAAAACACATCTTTTACTCCCTTTACATAGCTTTTAAAACACTGGGAGAATAAATAAGGGTTTATAGCACTGTATATACTGTAGATAAAGCTGATGTTCATGTGTGTTGGTTTTTCAGGTTTGTATGAGGAAGCCAAGAAGGACTTTGAGCAGACTCTGAAGCTGAACCCAGAATTTGAAGAAGCCAAAGTGAGTCTGCGGCAGACGTTGTTAGACCAGCAGCACAAAGATCAAAGAGGTTACTGATGGCATCAGTCTCAAACTGCATGAGCCGGACAACAGGATACCAACAAGCTGACTACTAAAGACGTGTTTGGCGTGTACCTCCAGGGTTTCTCACCCAAACCACAAAGCAATGAATATTTGTACATCCCACAAATACATCAGTACTTTCAAGTCACTCATGTTCACAGGAATGCAGCCCCAAAGCATCTGGTCCTTGGATGTCCAGAAAAACTCATTTTCTTTCAATGACATTTGACCATGAACATCACATGCCCCAGTGGTGCTGAACACCATGGTGTATTAAACAGTATTTACCTCCTAAACTGAAATAAAGTGGCTACTTGTTTTTCATGAACTGCTTTTAGGCTGTGGGGAAAAAACAATTTTGCTCTTAGAAAATTAACAATGGCCTCTTGCTCTTTGGCTGAGCAAGAGGCAATACATGGATTGTTCAAGGACACACTTGAGCCATTTAAGTTTGACTGCACTAAAGTCTTGATTTGAGAAGGTTCTGGATGCTCATTTATCCAAATGAGACAAGTTTGCTCACTTTGACAAGGGTTTTAGTCCCACATTTACATGTTAAGTAAATGCACTCCCTAATTTACTTCAGGGTTCTTTAACTTGTGGCCAGGCTTGCACAGTGTACATTTCTAGAAAACTGGTCAGTCTGACGTTACAGGCTTTGAGTAACTGGCACAACCTAAGATGTTTTGGCCTATCACTTCAGTAACATTGACAATTGTAATTTAAAACTTTAAGGCCAACAGAAACTAGAATATATGTGATTTGTTAAATCTTAAAGTGGAGAATAGAATTCTCACAATGAAACTTTAGGCCTAGTTAACTTAAACTTTTACTTCAATCAACTGAGCTTTAAGGAAAGTTCCTCTACAGTGGTTTCTAGAGGATTCTGACAAACTGACCTTTTAAGCACCAAGTGTAACATGAGTTCACTAAGACACAAGTGTTAAAATGCAAGATCTTTATTAAGAAAAGTTTTTCAACAGGATGACACTAGATGAGACTGGTGAACCGCTCGTCCCTGAAACACAAAACACTTTGATTATCGTGCTCCAGGTTTCATTTGCTCGTTTTCCTTTGTTTAAAGATTAGAAACTTCTCCAAATTAATAATCAGTTTACTTACCCCTCCTCTGGCCTTTTGCCCTGCTGCCAGGATGAGAGCCTGACCTAGGATGAGTGCATTGACCTCTGCAAGAACCATCTTTGGTCGTGTTAGAGTCACAAACCACGGTGTCGCAATGAATTTGGATCTGGGGAAAAGCACAGCACATTTTACAGTATGCCTAGGCTTAGAATTACACTTAAGACATCCTGACACTTACCTGCTCTTGGAGGACCTGGTCGTTTCTGGTGAAGGTGAACATCTTGAAGGAGAAGCGCTTTACATGAGCGGGGATTGTCACTCTTCCATCTTTATGCACTGGGAGAAGCTCGGTCAGGTAGCGGTCTTCTGGATTCTCACAGCTGTGGGAATGAGATCATGGTTAAAAGGCATTTGCAAACTTAGCTACAAAAACTTTAATTATTTTCAATCAGCAGAATGACCTTCAGTGAATATTTAATTGTCCACATCTCATTAAGAGACCCTTTTTACACCTTATATTGATACATATTTAAGTTGGTGCACATGATTGCCCACCCCTGCTCCAGACTGGGGAGTGTCCATGGTGAGCAGGAACAGCCCCACATGGTACTTGCAATCATGCCACCAAAAGTTAAGATCATTCCATTTAAGCAACAGGCCTATGAGAGCAGCTCACGTGTCCACGATGATGTCCCAGCGGGGGAGAGCGTGGCGGTCAGCACCACTGGAGGCCCAGCAGTTTTCTAGCACCAGCTCCAGCCGGGGATCAGATGATGAGTCCAGAGACACCTCCATAAACACCGGCTCCTGCAGGACTTTCAGTATTGGAAAGTCTTCAGGCTGGAAGAATGAAGTGTACGAACGGTCTGAGAGAGCAGAGGTCAGAAGGATTAGTTTGTATAATTGCAAAATTAACAGATACAAAACCAATTCAGTATATGCGTTCAAGAACTGGACACATCACAAATGCAGCATATCCAAAGCAGTTTTGCTCCTCATCTACATTTTACAGACAAGATACAAATGACTTTCATGTTCAGTTTTTACCTTTAGCCAGCCTCAGGTTGACCTGCAGCTGTCCTTTTCCCACTTCAGCAGCTGGAGCACTGCCTGGAGCGTGGCTGAACAGGGTGCTCAGGGCTCCATCCACTCTGTACAAGCAGGACACCTTTTGTCTGTGGACCGAAAGACCAGTGTGACAAGGCATCCATTTTAATTTCCTCCTGGATCATTTAAGTGTGTGTTAGGGCGTACTTATACTCTGGGTCAATGGGGCTAGTGCGGGACACTCTTCCTCCCCATCCCTGGTAGACTGGCTCAGAGTTGTAGTCCAGGCTGATTTCATTCTCATACACCATGTAGTTATCCAAAAACTGTCAATTTTATATTCAGTTAGCCATGCAAACAAATGTGATTAAGCAAGTCATGTAAATAATCTGACCTACAGAATAGTCTAGAACAACAATCATTGTGTACAATTTCCTCAGCTCTTTTCATCCTTATCAATAGTTAAGTGCACAGGCAACAGCTCTAGTCAAAGCTCTTGAGACAGTGATACTAACAGTCCTTGAGGTCCCACAGGAGTCCACGGTGAAGGAGAAAAGGGCCCAACGCTCGGTTGTTTTCACAGGTCTACAGCTGCGGTCCTTCAGCCTCAGTCTGCTGGGCTGCAGGTTAGGGACAGACTCCAGCTTCACCGCCACAGCGTTCATGGTGCCGTTAGAGAAGCACTCTGGAGGGTAGAGGTGTTAGGGAGGGCTCAGTAATGAACAAGTGCACAATGGTCTTACGTGTGGATGTCAGGGGGAAGTGGCAGGCCAGGAACAAGTCACCCACAGGCCACTGGTATTTGGGGTCCCACAGCAGGATGTCCAGCCGTGCCCTTACAGAATCTGACTCCAGCACCTAATGGGCAGATAAGTGAGCTCAAAAACTGTTCCAACGTCATTAAACAGCTTTTCCTTAATCAGACTAGTTTATTGTGGGTGAAATTAGACACTGCAATCTTAAGCCAAGTGGTTTAGATGTATTACTGTACGAGAGCCTGGCTCGTCATTCATTAATCTTTTGACCAGCTATAACTCTTAAAGATTTGGACTAGTGTAACGGACCAAAGATGTCCAGCTCTAAACTGCAATAAATTGAAAGTTAATGCCAATGAAGTAAAGGGTTTGGTAAAGTCCTGATGTTTTTATTTAGGGATTTACAATAATTGTAACACATTTAAATCAAGTACATGAATGATCTAATTAGTTTGACTTGTTCAAATGCCATTGTGAAAGTAGCTGAAGTGTAAAGCTGTACCTCCAGAGCAGTGTCCTGGGCCAGGAATGGCACCACAAAGCTAAAGTGCGTAGAGTGCTCTGTGAAGCGATAAGCTGCAGCACGCTCTGCGGTCAGGCGGTTGTAGCCCACCAATGTCTCAAACGTCTGGGAGTTGGAGCCCTGGTTTCCATACGTCACAGTGATGTGAAAGTTCTCCTGGTCACAGCTGCCTGACACCTTTGGCAGAACTGGACACAACAGGTCACACTTAGAACTTTATTTAAAGTCAATTACAGATGCATTAGGCTTCCTCAAAAGAGACCTATTCCAAATGGGAACAAGTTATTGGCCTTCAGGCTAGATTTAGATGTTCCAAGTAAGGTACCTTGGTCAACTATATTTCTTACTGCCTCAACTGTAGTTAAGCTTTAACTAGTTTAATCTTTAAGCATTTCCAGCCAAAAACATTAGTCCTACAGCAAAAAGCTTGGGCAGAGCAAGTCATTGAGTCTTTAAAACCCAAGGAAATTAGGAGAATTTAACTTTACAATAAGACCAGAAATGAGCTCAAATTGTGCAAATCTAGAAGCTATTTTAATGTTGGTTCTAGACTCACCAACATCCTGTAGAGAGGCCTGCAGCTCTGCACTGGCAGAGAAGGACGAGCGCTCTGGCAGGACTACAAATCCCATGGTGAGGGCCAGGGTGTACCGAGTCACTAGACGCTCTGGGTTCTGAAACAAGGTTATAAAAACTAAAATCACATATTGTAAATTAGTCGAATCAGTTTAGCACATCAACTTTTGATAGAATTACTGTGAAGTTCTCAGGACTGTATTCTGTTAACACCTTTTATTCTACATGACATTTCCAATAAACTAGGCTGGCTTAGAATAATGTGATAGCTGGTCCCCCATCGAGGAGCAGGTATGATACAAGTTTAATCTTTACTCACATGGGTCTGGACCACATCCTCACTGAAGCCCAGGCTGATGCTGAAGGTACGTGTGCTGTCAGGGTGGTCCTTCTGCTGTACATTGAAGCCCCTTTGCACACACTGCTCCACAGACAGGGTCCCAGTAGAGAAGGTGATGTTCTTCAGTTCCACATCCTGCAGGAAGGTGCCAATCTTTACAGAAAAGAGCCTCCCCTCGGCATCGCTCTCTGAGACAGCAAGACAGTGGGGACAAGGAAATCAGAATAACTTTGTGAGGACAGCATGTGCATCATTATACCCTTTAATATAAAAAAAAAAAAAACACATTTAGGGGCACCACTTTTTAAATAGAAAGCTTTTAGCATGCAGTGAATGCAAACCTATAATTGCACTAGTGCAGAGTGAGCTTTTAGCCCAGATGTGTCAAGGCAACATTTCAGCATTATGGTGAAACTTCAGGACCTGCTAAAAATGCCACCCTTATGCTCCCATGGTGTGACTGAAACTCACGGTCAATGGTTTGTGGGGGCCGGGCCATCAGGGGGGTGGTGATGGGGAACAGGACCTTGTAGTGAGTCTCCTCTGCGCTGCGCTCGGACCTCCACAACACTTCCAGCATGGGCTCAACACTGAAGCTCACGTGGTACTGGTTCTCTGGAGCGTGGCTCTGTCAATGCAAACAGTTCTCGCTGCAGACTTTTGCCCATTTTAAATTAATGCATATGTCATATTTACACACATCATTTACCAAAGTTAAACCCTGAAGTTGTGACCTTTCTCAGCCAATGATGCACAAGTTAACTAACCAAGTAGTCAATTTGTGTTGATTAAACTAGTTTAGCCATTGATACAACATTCCTTAGACAGGAGGAAACGAGCCTGACCTTGTAGTAACCATCAGGAGCGCCCACAGGGATCTCCATGATTATGTGGAAGTCCCGGGTCGCGAGTGTGTAGCCGCGGGCGGACATCTGGCCCTTGTCCAGCCTCTGACCGCTAATGCCCATGTGCAGCTCATGGATCTTTGAGCCGCTGTCCACAACAGGGGTGAGTGTGCGTGGGACATGCCAGGAGATGAGCTGCTCTGTGAACAGCACGCCACCTTTGGAACAGGAGAGACATTCACAATCACAGCAGGAGCCCGAGATACAAAGTCCTAAGTGTAGG
This sequence comes from Knipowitschia caucasica, assembly GCA_964034765.1. Classification (NCBI taxonomy): domain Eukaryota; kingdom Metazoa; phylum Chordata; class Actinopteri; order Gobiiformes; family Gobiidae; genus Knipowitschia; species Knipowitschia caucasica. The sequence continues at coordinate 7,846,435 of OZ035839.1, forward strand.
TACTCACCAATGGGACAAGCCGCTGACATGTCCAGGATATTGAGGCCTGCGGGTGAATTGTAGTACACACTGACACGCAGCATCTCCATGGGGATTCCTGCCACCTACACACAAGTTAACACATCTTTATGCCATTGTTTGTGTTACACAAGCGCAGATTCAAAATTGATTTTAATAGGCAGACATCTTGGGTGGCCAAGGAAAGCAATTTAATCTGAATGCAAATGACTAGAACTTTAAATAGATTTGGTTCCTCTGCCCCCATGTTCCCCTTCACACTACATGGTTATTCTTAAGTGGTCAACATTAAACTTGGTTACAGCCCATCAGGTCAGTGCAACAATGACTAAAAGGGTTGAACACTTATGTTTTATACCATGTAGATTCAAGTTTGGTTAATTTACCAAAGGGCCTTTCATTGACACTCACCTCTTCAGAGTAAGTTTCTGGTTTGTGGTAGGGGCTGCGGACCACGATGCGGTTGGCAGTGCTCATTGCTCCATAGCCAGCCTGCTCTGCCTCCTTTTGCACCATGGGCACAGGCTCAGGAGTGTAGAACGTCAGCTTCCAAATGCTTCCCAGTGAAGAGCCCTATCACACAGGTTTAGACAGGGCATACATCTACAACCAGTTGCATTTAAGCACGAATTATATTTTATTCCAAAAAGGTAAGCCTACTTTTCAGACTTAGTGAAACTTAAAATCACCCCCCAGAACAGCCTCAGCAGCTGTGGCTATTCCTTCCACCCCAGTATCAGAGTTGTGAAAGTGTCGTGGTTATGGCTCGATTAGGTTATCATGAATCAGTCTGGCATGCTACTCACTTATAAGTCCTAGTAGATTTAGAAAGTAGTTTGTTGGCAAATAACTGCAGGAAAGTTCAGTGGTTGAAATTCCCAAATATACAGTGATTAATCAGATTAAATTATGCATTCAATAAGGCTAATGTGTTAGCTCTCAAGTTAAATCAGATAATTAGTCATGAATGGAATGAAATAAAGTAGCCAAACACGCCAGCTATCACCCAGTACTACAGTTAACAAAATGTCATAAGTCTAGCGTTTTAGTGGAAAAATGCATACCCCAGGAATGATGTTCTGCTGAGGGTTGTTTTTCTCAGGTACTGCGCTTGAACCCTTGGGATCAGACTGGTCGTGCACAGGCATGTGGTGGGACACCTGAGGACAAAGGCAAACATGAGCTGACATCACTTCCATCAGAATAAGATTCAATATTGGAACGAGTACAAAAGCATACGCTTTGAAACATTACTTCAAAAGCAGAAGTGTGCCTTTAGTTTTTTTAATGTAATACTTTTGCCAGTTAGCAGCTTTAGAGCCTTTACATTTGAATCCAAGCTACACACATTACTGCTCCCGTTTTGGGACACGACATCTTCCAGTCTAGAGCAGAACATTACCTCCATGTAGTTGCGGTCACAGAGAACCTCCCTCTGAGCCCAGCGGGAGAAGCTGCAGGTTTGCTGCACGTCATGGGAAGTTACATCAGGAGATGTAGGATTGAACATCTGTAGCTTTAGACCTATGTCAAATGTGGAGTCCTCCTGAAATACACCGAAGTTGTTAGTGTCAAAGTGAAGCATGTAGTCAATCTGAAACCTCTGGAAGAGCTACTTTAAAAACTAAGAAAATGCCATGATTAAATAAAACTCATGGCATGGAATCAAACTGTACAAGCCGAGTCAAAACTTAAAGTTCTTATATGCAAGAGTTTGCAAATTAAAGTTTATAGGAAGAGCTTTTCTGGGTGGATCATGACTATTTGTCCCAATTGTCACTCAATTCTCATGACATGAAGCTGCCGTACACTAAAGGCCAGGTTGGGCTTTACACCGATTCTTCAGTCGCAAACTTTCTACTCTACAGGAAGTAACTTGCAATGGAATGCAACCTGTAAAAAGTTCTATTGTCTGACAATAGTGCAAAAAGTACAAATCTTAAAGCGCAGTGATTCAAACTGACTTTTACTTTGGCTCATGGACACATTTAAGCGGTCCCTCTTTGCACATGTGCATTCTCAAAATGTGGCGAGGCTGGTTCCTTCCTAAAATACAGGAACATCCTCCTATACACACTGAAGCGGGTGTAGTTTAAAAAAGAACAATTGATCAAGTTTGAGTCACAGCATGTTATAGTTCTTGAAAGAATTATAATGAATGAGGCAAAAATTTAATATCTGGTTGCAATAGGACCTAGCATAAACTCAGCCCAGAAAAAGGTTTTGTAAAAATGACAAATGTTTGGGCATCAGTTTTACACAAGTCCAGTGGGCTGGGATAGCACCAGGTAAGGCTGGTCTGAGGTTTGTACAGCATAAAGCAAGCTAAATATAGAGAGTTCACTTCCATATTTTTTAAAGGCAGATGAAACTCACCGTATTGTGGGCGTAGCAGCCCAGCAGTGATGAGTAGATGCGTGTGTTCCCCCAGGGGTCAGACTCCATGCTATAGCCACACCGAGCAGCCAGGGCCGGGGTCAGAAGCACTCTCCTACTGCCATCTGTCCAAACAGCACAATTACAAGGTGTGCAACGGTACAGCCGGGAGTCATTCGCTTCATTACAGATAAACCAGTTAACTGGACAGAATTGGTCTCAGGAAGAATATAAATAAAATTATACCAATTTAAAAGCTTGTTAAAAAATTTTGACATTAATCGCATTCTGACAACTACGAAAATGTTATACTTTGAAGAGATTGAGCCATCGCAGTTACACATTTCTAGTGTAAAAAAATTACTCACTGACTGCCTCCACCTCGAGCTGGTTGCCCACGGCCAGAGCTTTATCCAGCGACAGGCGCATTAGATTCCCCAAGCACTCGGACCTCAGACCGCTGCCTGCAGTAGACAGTTTAAAATGAGCACATTTTTATGCACTCAGGCAAATGTGAGAATAACTTGTGGCTTACTTGTTTGTGAACTGAGCTTCGTGTTTGGCCTTGCCTGACACACAAGGATCACTGCGGCCAGCAACGTACACGACAAACTGAAACAGACATAGCGGGTGAGGCAGGAAGAAGATTCTCTAGTTCATGGGATGGGGGAGATTATAATTGAGTCAGCTACTTTAGCCACAGCTGCCCTGAGGCACACACAGAAACACTCCAAACCACCATCTAAAATCTTTAATGTAAAATCTACTTAGTCTGAAAAAGATTGATATATCCAAAAGGAGAGCAGAGAACGAGTTACATGGGATTAAATTAAAGTGATGGAGTTCAAAATGTGCAGGAAAGACAAGAAATGTTACTTCCGGGTGGATCAGCTAGACTATTGGTCCTTCTAATTGTCAATCATTCTGGTGATAGTCTAATAAGACCAGAAAGTTTTGCTCAAAAGGAAAGTACTAAACCAAGCAAGACAGAAACACTCGCCCAAGACATTAGAATACTGAAATAAAACAAAACACACGATAATTAAAAAGAGGGAATGGACTTACATATAGTTAGGAACCTTCATCTTGGAGCCAAATGCAGAACCTCGATAAGGCCGGAGGAGAGAAGGAGCCACACTAATGAGAAGAGCGCGTGGGGCTGTTTTTAAAGCGCTCTGCAGCTGTGCTTAATGAGGCCACACCCCACACACCTGAGACTGATGAGGGTTTGACGGGAGTGTGAGAAGCTAGAGGGCGAGCCCGGATGGGACTGTGGCGGCCATCTTTTGTGTGGCTCAAAAGTTCTTTCTTATTTAAAAACGCAAGAACCAAATCCAAAAATAAATTAAACATTTGAGGTCTAAATATAATACCAGATGTATAAATGTAAAACAAGTATGGGTGTAAATATAATACAAAATGTAGATATGTAAAAGAAAAAGTATGGGTGCAATGAAATAAAAGACAAATATTTAACAAATGCTTGAATTTAGTAGTTTTATCCCATGTAACTAGAAAATACAATTTATTAAAACCTAAAATATTAAACAGATACACAATTTATCACTTTTTGAATGCGGACAATTTTGACTGAGATAACGGTAAGGCAAGTTTTCATTTCAACAGTTTTCACTAACAGTTTGAGTTCTTATTCATTTTCTCCCAAATATGGCTCACACTATGCAATCTATGACTGGGAGGGTAATGGTAAGGGCTTGCCAGTTATTGTAACAATTGCAAATTGCACTGGCGGAGGATGTCCACGGGATGGCGGTGTTCTACTGTTTGTTTTTTTAATGCAGCTTAACATCCCCAGGGTTGGCAGATCTTCCCTGACCCTTCGTCCGTTTACAGGATTTAACGTAAAACACATACAATCTGGGAAAGTCATCAGAACTGTACAATCCACATGATGTAAGATTAGTGTGATCGCTGTTCACTCGTATCACTTGCCTCCCCAACTGAACCAGGGCAAGAAGAGAAACCACTGTTAAAACTAATTCAGAAGTGGGCTTTTCATTGCAGGAAAAAAATAAATAAATTGTGCACTGTAACTTTTAAAATAGATAAATGCAATAATTTACCATAGCATGTCTGGACGTATTACATATAGATAGATGGAAAGATAGATTGATAGATACACAAGGGGAAATTCAGTTAAAAAACATGAATAATAAAATATAATCCAAACATCTAACCCGGGATTAAACCCTCCTCTGGTAGCAGCTTGCGTTCGGTTTATGATGAGGTCCTTTCTAACAGGTTGGGCCACTTTTGCACTTTATTTATTTACCCCCATAGGGTATTTAATACTCTGCATTTACCCCATCCTGGCACTAAGGCTTACGTCAGGAGCAGTGGTCACCGTAGTACAGCGCGCAGGAACCCATCTCCAGATGTTGTTGCTCGGCTTGGTCAGAACCAGATGTTACCTATTGTGCATGTTTTTTGTGGCAGGTGAAACCAGAGCACCCGGAGGAAACCTACGCAGGCACAGGGAGAACATGCAAACTCCACTCAAAAAGGCCCTGTTCTGACTGGGATTTGAACCCAGGACTTTTTTTGCTGAGAAGCGGTAGTGCTATCCACTCAGCCACCGTGCCGCCAGCTGAATGTACTGGGGCAGAATGGTCGCTTTGGCAACATGGGATACAGGTGTCCTCAAACAGGCTGACCAGGTGGAGGTGGAGCTCTGGAAGGATCGGTCATGATGAGTCCTGATTTCCCTGACCAGATGCCAGAAGAGCAGTGGTAGATCTCCCTCAGAGCCTCTGCTACGATAGTGTTGGGGCCCATCTGCAGTGTGTACCTGGTGACAAAGATCTTAAAACAAACAGCCTTTCCTTGGGTGGATTTACACAGCGTCTGCTTGGTTCAGACTATTTTCCCTGCCCCTGAATGCTGTATTCATTTTTCCAAAAATTGGATGTTCTCCAGTGGATTTGTGCACGGCCTGCTGTTACGGGCCATCTTCTCTAATTTGTTAAATCCTGAACACTGCACGGGAGTAAAATTGATAGATAGAAAATGCAAACAAAAAATGATTGTAAAAAACAAAACTGCTTTTTCCGAGCTACTGAGAACATTCCATCTCATTCAATTACGAGCTTTTCATAGTGTCATCTTATTCAGTTTTAAGTTCTCAAACTCAGACTAAAACACTCACTGAAACTACACCTCTCCCCAATGACTTAATTTCTAAACTACTTTTGTCCTGGTAACTTACGCAAGGCTTCCCGGAAATATGTATTATAATGTATTGAAATTGTTTGTTAAAGCCTATTCCTTTGTGTAAAAAACCCAAAAAACAATTGTATAATCACTACAATTTTTTTGTGTGCCCATATCTTGTTTTGAGCTTCAGAGCAGAAATAAATCTCTATCGTTTCAGTTTATGTCAGGCAATCCTATTATTTCTTATTGTCTTATGCATGGACTCATTTCAAAGCAGCTTAAAACCTCCGGGCTTAAAACCAAGACGGATGACGGCCGCTTTCCCAAACATGATTCATCGGATCTGTCAAAACATTTCTGTCCCGGCCTCGCGTTGACAATATCCTGTGCATCTGTGCTCCTTCTGGCAGCTTCCCTCACAAAGGAATTTGGCTAAAATACTTAGAGCTTTTTTTTCTTTGCCTCTGTCATCTTTATTTTGGGCGAATCTGTGCCTCGGAGTCTGATGATGGTGTTGTGGCCATGTGTCATCCCGCTCAGTCTATCCTGGACCTCTGTCTTATTGTCAAAGGCAATCAATCTTTGTGTTGTGGTCCGACAAACTCCTGCCGCACAGGACTTGATGAACGATGAGGACAAAGGAAGTCTGAAATGCATCATTGAAAGGGAATAGCTGAAAGAAAAACAACACTATTCTGTCCTATTCTTATGCTACCACCAAAGAGAGGGGTGGACTTATGGCCTGTACATGACAACAAGACAAAATGACTCGTTTCCACTTTTCCACATATTGAAGGAAATTTGAATCGCAAATGTATTTATATGAATTCTGTTATATAAGTTTGTGATGTCATAGTGGTACAATGACATTACACTATTACAGAACTGAGACAAGAACCTTTACAGAAGGGGCGGTTTACATGTTGTTAGCGTGACTGGATTTAAAAACAACTTCAGGTCTGTGACTGATGCAGAACAAGGGTGTAACATGGTTAAAAGCTCAGAAAGGTTGATTTGCATCAGATTTGCGGATCTCCTTTAAGTTTATTCTGTCTGGATAAATGAAGTTTTCCACTACACACTAAAACAAGTATGACAGTAACCCTGCAGTACATGCTTCTAATCTGAGAAACTTCTGAAGAGCACTCTTCGCAGAGACAGAAGTTGGAGACTACAGACCAAAGCCTGCCTGAAGCATCAGAGCAGTCCACATTTCTCTTTTTGTATGATACAGAAAACATTCTGAGTGGGTGGTGCAGGGCCTATGTTTTATTTAGTGAAAAAGTTTAAATAAAAAAAGTCCAGAGGGCTGTGACAAACTCAACTCACAACTTTAGTTCAGTCGTGGAGGAAAAAGGGCTGTGAGGTGTAAGTCTGCAAAAGCTTCCAAAAGCCTCCCATATAGTATGTAGTCGCATAGTGTGTATTTAAACTATACAACCACATGGTCTGAGTAGTTTAATCCTTACCTTTCTAATGCATCAGTCACACATGAAGGTCACTCAAAGCACGTTTACAATTTGGTGTGTTTTCTAGTGACAGCAGTGGGACTGGTGCACCAGACCAACAAACATTCCATTTGTACATGTTTTGAGGGGTGGGAGGGGAACATGCCAACTCCCTGTGGAAAGCACTGGTCTGTCTGGGGATCAGGACCGAGGATCTTCTTGCTGTGAAGCAGGAGCACTAACCACTGCACAAACCACTCATGATCCAAATCCGACACATCTGATTATCGAGCATTGGGCTCAATGATGTAATCTATTTTAAATACAATGAAGGTTCTCCATACTCGATATCTAATGATGATTTCAGGTTGCTACAAATTCATGTTTTGGGGACATGCACATTTGTAATGCCAATTGTTAAAATGTAAACACATGTTTTGTTCCACACAAACCTCTTCTCTCTCATTCTGCCTGTGTTCGTGAGTTGACCCACGCTCTTTCACACTCTATAAATTATTTTCTCTCCGTTGGTGACAGCTAACAAGCCTGACCTGTGCACCGCATGCACACAGAAATAACAGAACATGACCCTCGACCAGCAAGGAAACGCTGCGGCTTTTTATTGTTACACATGACTCATATGCATTGTCAGTATAAGGAAAGGCATCATGAGGAGATGTGTGGTACATGTGCAGCTAACGCAGAAGACCAGGAGACATGTTCTCTGTGCTCTCTCTCTCCTGTCATACTCAGTCATATACTGTACCTGAGCTCATCAAGCTATCCGCCTCAGCTGCACAATCACACACTTGATCCTCTGAATCCTTTCACGGCTGCATTCCAACAGACCCTCTCAGTCACTGCATCAAGCTGTTCTTCATGCAGCAACCCTCCTCCTTCCTGTCGCTGCCTCGTCAGTAGAGAATCAACATGTTATCAGCATGCTCAGCTTCCTTTGCCACTATGGTTCAGGCCCCGGAGGTTTCAGGCCCCGAAGGGTTCAGGGTCTGGAGGGTTCAGGCCCCAGAGGGTTTGCAAGATCTATTAAACACCCAAACCAAAAAGTGTAGGAGGGTACAATCACCTGCCAGGTCTAATTGTCTACTCATACAGCAAAAATATCTTCATACAAACATGTCAAGATCATTCTTTGTTTTGAGTCTTTCCAGATTGAAAGACACATACACGTTATACAAAAGTTATACAAAGACACAAAGTTAGAGCATTTGGATAAAACATTGCATAAAGTAAAAGACCTGGACACTACTTCTGCTGTTTCAGGAGCAAACAACTCTTTTTGACCCACACAAGTTTTGTTGACTACAATGACAACCTTTGTTTCCTCAAATGTGCACAATGTGAACTTTAGTTACTTTATTTATAACTATATGACGATGTTTAACCATTCAAATGAGTTACAAAAAGAATATATTACTGAACTATATTACAGGAGTACTCCCAACACTGCCGTACATGTATCAGAAGCTCGTCCGCCGCCATGCGTCTTGAGGCGTCTCTGTCTCTTCTCTTCTCACACACGCACCTGTCACGTCACTGCGTGGGCTCAGCTGTCAGGCGCCTGCTGTTGTCGCCTGGGACGCACGGCGGCGCTCGCTCCCTCTTCACTCTCTCTCTCCGCATTGCTTCGTAATAACAGTGGATCCTCTCCTCTCATAGCTCCAGTCAGTCAGTGGCCGGTGCGTGCGCCGTGTTTATACGCCTCCTCTGCTGTCAATGCGGGCATGACACACTGGCACTTCTAGAGGGGGGATCTCCTACTATCTACAGTCGGCTATCGCGAAGCCAAGCCAGCTCTCAATACAGAAGACCACAGGGATAAGAAGCTCTTTTTGAAAGCATTTTATTTGTAAAGATTCCCGATGGCAGGGGCACAGCCTGGAGTCCACGCGCTGCAGCTCAAACCAGTGTCCGTCCCCGAGTGCCTGAAGCGCGGCAACAAATTTATGAAATGGGACGATGTGAGTATAAAACTATACGCTTCTACGTCTTGTGCTTTTAAATCCTTGTAGTTGAACACCACTGCATGCAGACACCCCCTTTCCCCACTGCATTACAGGAGCTATAGGCAGCGCTCATTCAGAGGTTGCTTTTACGCATCGCCAATAGCGCCACATCCATGCGCTTTGTTTATACCCGCGCGCGCGTGTGAGAGCTCATTCGTTCCAATTGAAATTGTTATTGTGAAGCATGTTATGTCCTTGTTCTGTATCAGAAAATATTTATGCGCACATCTTGGCTCAGCGTGGGGGAGATGGTTTTCGTACCACGTCCGCTCCTCTCAGTTGAAATTGATTTATATCGATTCCACACGAAAGATTGCCTTTAACTGCGAGCTATATGACCGCAGTGCACCTTACCCCGCGCATTTACTATGATGACACATCCTTGACACGCTGCACTCCAGGCAGCAGGCTGTTGCTCTGCTGAGTGCGTTGCTTTTGAAAGAAAACCTATGGGACGGAAAGATTATTAGGTTAATAGATAACTGTGATTCAGATTCAGTTTGTTTGCCACTTGCTGTAAACCACATTTGAATATTCGTACAAAATACCAAAGAGTGCGCAAAAGACAACCAAAACAAACCTTAAGACACAAGCACATTGGAAAACACATTGAAAGAAAAAAAAAAAAAGCAATAAAGTGCAATTTCACCCAATCATAGTGCTCTGTTCAGACTGGTAACAGCTTGTGGGAGAATGCACATTGTGATATTGTGTTATACAATATTGCGAGGACAAAATATTATCCTACATAACTGAAGAATAGTCAACTTGATCATTATTAGAAGCATAAAATAACACTTTTTCCCTTCAAATAATCTATGTTTTTTATTTATCGTCTTCTTTCAAGTTCAGTGGCATTCAGTTCACATTGTTTTTGTCTCCAAAATCATAACGACAGTCAAGCTTTTTCAGATAGAAAAGGGAAAAAGCGAGGGCCACCCTCACTCCGCTCAAATAGTGTGAAATAGTGACTCACAGGGCGCAAAAGATGATGTTCTCTGTGTTGTGGTCTGATTTGTTTGAAAAAGTACTTTTATAATACTCTTTCTGTTAAGTTGAGTTCAATTGTATTGTAAGGGATATGGAAAAAGAACAGCAATAACTTATTTATACAAAACATATTTACCCCAACTTCAACGTGTTTGAAACCCGGAGATGAATCGTCACATTTTACAGAAAGATAATTCATGTTCTTTAGTCAATATTTTGTTATTTTATTCTCAAATTAACTGTTTCAATCTGGAGGGACTTAAACAGGTTGGTAAGTAATCTGGTATTGGTTGGTAAGTAATCTGTCACTACATTAGCATTTAGAATGACATTTATGTCATTTAGGCTCTACATGAAATGTGATTAAGATTCAGCTTGTACATCTGGGCAGAGCGCTGCATGAGAATACAGAAAGGGAAAGGAAAGTAGACATTATGAGATGAAATCAGCCGCGGTCTAGATCCTGGTGGTGGGAGCGAAAGGGTTGAACGGGTCCAGCCGACAAGGCGGTGATGGGGAGGAGGAGGGTTGCTGCACAATTGAAAGCTTGATGCAGGGAAGTTTTCTAAATGCTTCCAGGTGAGAATTGGCCGAGTGAGTCTCCAGCTCAGTGTGATTGACTGATCGTTGTTGCAGTGCAGCATCAGGGGGAGGACTCAGAGCAGTGAGCATGTGCACACAGTCTCTCCAGTCTGAACACACATAAGTTTCACCGGCGGAGATTTACAGTCTATGGTTTTAGCTGACATTCGCTGTCGTTGTGTCCTTGGGCAAGACACTTAACCCTACTCAACCTACCCTGCCATGCATCGTTTCAGCGTAGGTTTCCTCTGGGTGCTCCAGTTTCCCCTACCACTAAAAACATGCACAATAGGTATGAATGTAAATGAGTGAAGGGATGGTGTTTGGTCAGAGGCTTTGATGGACCAGTGTGATCGGTGTCTCGGTTCAGTCATCACTGTGTGGAGAGAATGGAACAATAACTGAACTCTGAACATTGTAAAGCGCTTTGAGTGACATTGGTCTGTAAAATGCACTATATAAATAAACATTAGTTACTTACTTACGCTTTTCACACTAAACACCAACAATAACTACCAAAGTGAAAGCTCATTAAAAACATAAGTTGAGTTTGAACAATACCTGTGAAATATAGTCATTTTGAAGTGTTTAGTCCCGCTGTGATTCCAGTCCACCTCGCTCCGTTAACCTGACCGTCCATTACGCTCTGCCAGGTTTATGTAAGTGGCATTTGGAAAGATAATTTTGTGACATAATCTTTGCGCAGCACAGACAGTAGGAGCGCAGGTGAATGATTGCCCGCAGACGACGACAGTGGGTATGTGTGTGTGGTTCTGGAGGTGATTTTGGACGGTGCAGATGGTAGACGGAATGAACTGCGCTCTGTCAATCAGCGTTTTGGGCCATCTTACCGGGAATGTACCCAACCGCTCTTCTCCTCTGACTGCGCGAAGGCTGAATGATGTTGGAAAAATGTTGGATTAAAGGTTTTCTGTCACTAGCTGCGACAAATAGCGCGGTTTAATATATCCATCCATAGTAAAATATCAAATTGAGGTGTTTTTTCTGATGAATTGCAATTGTGATGCAGTTTTTGAGGTCTTTTCTGGTTAAAAAGTATAATTTTGTTAAGTTTAGAGAAATGTATTTTAGCAAATTAGAGACTTCATAAGTTCTCCACTTTGTGTTGAATCAGTGAAGATGTACATGGTTCTTAAAGGGGAGGCTTACTTCCGGTCCCTCAAAGGACTTCTGCGCCGCTGCGAACATGGTGAATTACAGCAATTCTGCATGTTTGGATTCAAGAGCAATCTCATTCAACCTTGAAAAGCTCCTGTCATCTGTCAACCTTATAAAAGACATTGGAAAGAACCTCATATTCCTTTATCGAAATGAATTGGAAATGAATTGCAAACAATATGTATGAATTTGAACTGAATTTAGCTGTGAACTTGCACCTAGAGAACAATTTTGTATCTGAAGTATTTGGCAGTGTTTGCTGTGTGTGCAGTGAAAATCATGTGTTGCTCCTGCTACTGATATGTATTTATTTACCTGCGAATACTGTTTGTTGCATGTACATGTATAATTGTATGTATAATTATTTCCTTGTTTTATTTCATGATTTTATACATTATCCACTTAAATAGTTTAATGAAAAAAAGTCCTTTATCCTGCATTTGGCAACAGAAGTAAGTTAAAGCCATGATGTTTTAATGGCTGGAATTACCTTTGTGATTTAAATTCTAACTCTAATTGATTTTATTGGTGATTTTGGTGTTTTACTGTATGTGGGCGACAGTAGCTCAGTCGGTAGAGAGTGAGTTTGATTCCCACCATGGGACCTACTCCAACTGCTCCTACTGATGACTGCTGTCGTTGTGTCCTTGGGCAAGACACTTAACCCCACATTGCCCGAAGCCCCCCGCTGAAAGATCAAGGCTGTTTCACAATTGACGGAGCAGCCATCTTCCTGTGGACTCACCCCCTGCAGAAGATCAGCGAGGGACTGGTGCTATGAGCGTTGGGTGGCAGCTCTCATTGTCACCCCCCCCACCCAGAAATGGACAAAGGGCTTGAAAATGAAATGAAATGAAACTGTATGTGGTGATTTGTGCCTTGTGTTATGTGGACCTTGAAGCGCTTTGTGTTTCCCTGTAGGAACGGCGCTCTTCAAAAAACAATTAAATGGATTTAAGTGTCTTACCCAAGGACACAACGACACCAGACATAAGTGGGAGTCGGTGGAGTAGGTCTCATGGTGGGCTTGAACCCGCACGACCTTCAGGCTCAAAGGCCAATTCTCTACCAACTGAACGACTGTCGCCCTCCTTTTACATGCTATCAAAACTTAAATGACGAGCGGGGATAGACATGAAAAGTTACTGCTTAAGTCATTTTCATTTAGAACAGAATTCTGCTCACATCTAAGTCATTTCACTCCCCCTTTGGTGATTGCTAATGAAGTAATATCTCCCCACCTTCTGTCTATCCCCTGAAGCTGTTTTTCTTGGGACTTTACTGCATTTCAAACACACATAAAGAAGAGCTAATGTCCCCTCATTAATCATGAAATGGCAGAGGTACAGATGACAAAGTAGTGCCACTCAAATTGTAATTGGCAGATTTGGTTACAATGCATTAGGACGCTGGACTTTCCAACATGTTGCCCTGAAGCATAAAAGTATCTAATGGATGGATGTGGTTGAGTGTTGCGCGCAGAGAAAGACATTAAACTGATTATGGAGAAAGCTCTTGCTCTCCCAATATCACTGTGGGCTGTAAAATATGATGATACAAATGGGATGAAGTGGTTAGATTTCTTCTTAATGTGTGTGTGTATGTGTGTGTGTGTGTTAACATTTTCTTTACTGCAGATTATTTTTGCGGTCAGTACAATATTAAACCTGTGATCCGTATGAAGAAGATGACAAAGTCTGGGATCGTGTCTTTCAATTCAGACCGAAGACATGTTTTATTGTCGATGGTAGAGACAGCACGAACAAATATGTTACAGACTGCAAGTGATAATATACAGCGGAGGAATGAACACCGTCCAATCAGCATTTGACAAAACATGCTCTGGAAAAGTTCTGGCTTGTGCATATTGTTGAATGATGAGTTGGAACTTTAACCACAGTTGCTTCAAAGTGTCATGAAATCTCTAAATCCCCCCTCTGAATGTGTGACCACCAGGATCGATAAACAGCAACATAACATCATAACTCAATACTTAAAAAACTTCAACTCAGTACTTCAGAAAACTCAGAACTCGGAATACTTCAAAGACTCAGAAAACTCATAAAACATGTTCAGATCTTTCATAAAACTTTTGTAAATCTTCTGTAAAATGCCAAACTTCATCAGTCGATGGTGGTTCTCATATATTGCTCTAAACTTGAAAATCCAATGTCTATCATTATCAGAACCAAAAAACCCTGGATCGCCTGTTTCTCGCACACTGGGCAAAATGGTGAGTCAGAACCACCCGGCATTGAACCCGCCTCACAATGTAGTCTTTTTGCTCACATGTTTCAGGTAAAGAAGGTTATACAACTACACACAACAAGTAGGCAATCAGCGTAACTTACCATCAAAGTTTAGGCTAAATTTTGAAAGTCATAAGTTTGTTTTGACCTATTTTATTTTCCCGGTGGTGAAAACTGACACCGGTCCACACAACACGGAAACCTTTCTCACTGTTGTCCCGGGTCGACAGTCTTTCAGTCTGAAACAGGTCAAAAGCAGCAGCCAAAGTAGTGGGTTTTCATCGTAAAAAATAGTCAATAGTCGTCCTCTTGTGAATCCTGCAGTCTGTAAACTCGGCCCAATGTGTACTATACATTCTGCTGTACTCGCTCCATCTTTTGTCATCCAATCAAGCTTGTGGAAATTGTGCAATCATGTGAACGCAACCCGAGCGATTCCTCTCCAGTCTCTGATAGATTTTACAGGGAGGCCGCCGTTGCCATAGCGAATGTCACAATAGGGAATGCCTCTGATGTGGAAGCTCAGCGTTTCCTCCAGTGTCATCAAGCTAATGGTTGTTAATGTTGTGTTTGTGTTAAAGGATCAGGAATTTAGCTTTTGTCAGATGCTGAAAAGTGAAACTGAGGTGGGAAAAATGTAAATATGAAGTCCATTAACAATTATGTATAAAATTATGTGGAGTTCCAGTCTCTCAGGTCTGGTTCACAGTGAGAGGAGATGGCAGTGAAACAGATGGATCAGTGATGCAATCCCTGTATCCGACTGTGGTGAAGAGAGAGCAGATAAATAAATATTTGATACAAATTGAGACCCTCTGAGTGGCTGGGCGCCTCAGAGAAAGGGGGGATATCAGTGCCATGAAATTAGCTCTGAGTAGAGCTGCTTCTCCTCCGTAGGAAAGGTGTTCCAGGCATTCCCCACAAGGAAAAGGGATAAGTAGATTTACATGTCTGCATTAACAAGGCCCAAGGACCAGCTTGAGCCGGTGTTATCACAGGAATGCAGGTAGAATGTGACATTGCAACATTGTACCCGATGTTTTGTGTGACAAAGGTGCTGCACATAGACAGACTTGTATTACAGATGTCGATCGGAGGCCTGGTTGTCTGCTGCGGCTGATAAGGACATCATTAGTTGGTACATGCAGAGACACTTGCTTATGTTATCTCTTCTCCGTGTGGTGAATGTGCCTCCCTAATGCTCTCATCAGAGCTATTGATTTAGAAGGACAATATGGCTCTGTTCGGCTTGGCTTCTGTTGCAGCAGAAACAGACACAGTCAAACAAGCCTGTGACCAAGGGCATTATTGTCCACTAACAAGATTTTATCATTTTGTTTTACAATACAGCAGCAGCAGTAGTCAATGTGTGGAAGTATGTACAGACACATTTGTTATTATACAAACACACAAGTAATGATTCAGTTCACAGTCCATATTTAAACATTTATGAGAAACTCTCTTATGAATTGTTTGACTACAACCTAAATGTGTTTGGGAATAGGAAATACAGTAACATAAAGAAAGTGGAAGAATTGACTGAAGACAAAGTGGCAACCCAGCCTATGGTTTTGGAGTGACATTTTAATTGTATTTTAATGTATTTTTTGAATAGTAAGTAAAACGTGTTTGCCTCACTCTTAATATTTGTGTTTGTCTTGTCGATGAATAATATTTTCACTTTGAATCTGGAATGGATTCAGCAGACTCCTTGTGCTGTAACTCAGTTGAATTAGTGAATGAAGTAGTTTTTTTTTTACAGTATGCATTAAGTCTTAAGTCTTCCGTGACATTCTATAACATTTATTCTATTATTCAATGTTCTATAATATGATATTCTATAGACATTCAAATCTATGTGTTTAATGATTTAAATCGCCATGTAGCTTTCATTTAAAACCATTCTTCTGTATTAGTGATCAAATATTTGACTTGTCAGCAGCAGTAAACTGTAACTACAGCTAAATGTTAAATGTGATTACAACAGACGGATCCTCAAATGATCAATCCCTCGTTACTTCTGAGCTGCATCCACTGTGGACAAAGAGAAAACAAAACATGAGCTTTTTATAGAAGAGTCCAATTATATCTTGCGTGGCCATGTTAGCCCCAGGGTCATGTGTGCGTCTGTGTGTTGAGTTTTTGAAGCGTTGTCTGTTGGGATCAGGAGCAGATGAAGCCACGACATTGCCTGCAGCTTCTGCTTGTAGCTCACCCAAACATCCAGAGAACGGCTGGAGGGTCACTGCAGTAATGTCAAACACTATAGACATGCACTTAGTGATGAAGGAGAGTGCTTCAGAATGAAGCACTATTTGCAATGATAAATAAATTCTGGACAACCTGCTTTGATTACGTCCCCAAAAAGTCCTCCAAGATGTTCAAATGGAATTTAGAACCCGCTGGAGCACACACAAAGGGCTTTGCTCTCTGTGAAGCTGATGTCCTGTAGTTTTGGCCAAATACATTTAGTGTAAATATATGTAAAAAAGATGAATGAAAAAAAAGATTGAACGTCTGGGGATAGGATCTATTTATCTGTAGCAAGACCAAATTTGGGTTTTAACAATTCACCTTTCACAGCTGAGGCAAATGAGATTTGTAATTTGTAATAAAGCAAAAGTAGTGAGCTCATTTAAACTTGTCCGGGCTCATCTCAGAATGTTTGATTTGACTGTAAATAAGAGAGCTCTACCTGCTGAGAAGGCTCAGCTCTACCTGCTCAGGAGGCTCAGCTCTACCTGCTGAGGAGGCTCAGGTCTCTTGAAGTGCGGGGGGCCCCTGCCCTCTATAACGCTGTGCGGGCATCAGCCTCTGTTGGGGCAGCATCACAGAGAGGGCCAGAGAGAAGCTGGACAAGATCATCAGGAAGTCCAGTTCTGTCCTGGACTGTCCTCTGGACACAGTGCAGCAGACATGGACCCTACATGTCCTGTATCTGTGATCTGTGCAATAATGTGCAATAATGTCAGAATGTGCTGTTGTGGAAATTCTGTACATACCAAGAGTAAAATAATGTAAACAACCCAGAGCTGTAATTCCAAACAAAGTGTGAGTTTATTCATTAGTAAATGTGCACAATTACAATGAATAACAGAACCGATACCAATACCACCGGGCAGCCGTCCGAAATCGACTGCCTCGATTGAGGAAATAACATTAAATAGACCAGAGTAAACAAACACATATCTACTCTAGATATTACATAAATGAAGTCAACATTGATATGTGTCGCTCAAGGCTTCTCTTTACGCGTCCTAACGCTGATACAACTCTGATATATGTAACAATCTGCTTTTGAACTGAACATATTAGCATATTAACATGTGTAGCAGTTCCTGTTACACATTCTCGTTGTACAATCTGACAGCAGCAGGAAGGAAAGACCTGCGAAACCTCTCCTTCACACAGCGAGGGTGAATACTATACTCGCTCGGACGCGGAGAGGACGCTGGCGTGTTTTGGCTGCCGCTTCTCCCACCGGCTATCTTCAATCTACAGCTTCTTTGAAACTTTTACTGCCTGCACCTAGACACACTGCCATTTTTCTCTCAATCCAAAGTGAGATCCGACCTTTTTCCAAACCGGTCTGCCTACTTCTGGAAGTTACAGCTGAGCTGCACGGTGGTCTGGGCCTACACAAACCTGCGCTACCGGGCAGCGAAGCGAAGCTAACTTTACCCAGTGTAAGCCATGCTCACCCGCCTTCAAGTCATGCAGTGTCTGGTCCCTCTACTCACCATCTTCCCTGCTATCATCCTCGTTCACCTGCTGCCCATCACCTGCTCCACCATGGCTCTCCGCTACACCTCCTTCCAGCTCCACCGGCTAACCCACTGCTTGCCGCCTCCCTCTGACATCGCTGCGAGCATCAAACATGCCGGTCTTCTACGCCGCCCCCGCTACATACATCGGGGCTCACGACGAAAGTTCATCTACAACTCCACATCTGAAAATAACATCTCAACAATACAATCTGTCATCCACTCCGCTTCCGCTTTCAGCTCTGCGCGTCATCAGAACGCACGTCAAGTTAACATAGATAACTTACAGCCCATTTCCACCCTGACTCTTTCACAACAAAAGCCCCTCAAACTCTCGCTCCTCAACACAAGATCCTTAAACAACAAAAGCCACATACTAAATGAATTCGTCACGGACACACAACTGGACTTACTCTGCATCACTGAAACATGGCAAAAACCTCTGGACTATTTCTCACTCAACCAAGCCACTCCACAGGGTTTTTCATACATTGACCAACCACGCACTAGTGGCCGCGGAGGTGGTATTGCCGCAATCCATCGGCAATCCCTCAAACTCTAGCCCCTCCCCATTCCAGCCATTCTCTCATTTGAACAACTGTCATTCACACTCCTTGGCCCCTCCCCTCTGGTTATTTCAATAATTTACCGCCCTCCCAAACCAAATCCATCCTTTCTTTCAGAACTATCGGAATTCATCACACATCTTTGTACGGTCTCATCTTCCATTTTACTTCTCAGGGACTTCAACATACACATTGACTCTGCACACAACACAGTTTCCACAGACTTCCTGGACATCTTGCAAAATTTTAATTTCACACAGCACGTCGACTTTCCCACCCACTCCCGTGGACATATTTTGGACCTGATCTGCTCCACTGGCCTACACATTGACTCACTCTCTCATACAGATCTTGCAATATCAGACCACCTGGCCTTATCATTTCACATCAACATCCCAAACCCCCACATTAAGCAAACCCGCACTCTCTCTTCCCGCAACCTAAATTCCCTCTGTTCCACCACCCTCTCAACCCACTTATCCCAAACCCTATCAACATCAGAGTTCACCTTTCCCGCAAACACTCCTGACCTGGTATCTTACTACAACAGCACACTCTCCGCTTGCTTAGACACCCTGGCTCCTATCAAAACCTCATCTGTCACTTTCACCCGTTCTGCACCATGGTACACCACAGAGCTACGCAACCTCAAAAAACAACGCCGTCAACTTGAACGCCTTCACAATAAAACCGGTCTCACTGTTCATCTCCAAGCCCTCAATGACCACACTCTCCTCTACAGATCTGCTCTTTCCACAACCCGCACTGCTTTCTATACTGAAATGATCACCTCTGGCTCCTCCAATCCCCGCACCCTGTTTTCCACAGTCAACCAACTTCTTAAACCACTGGACAATATAACTCAATCCTTTACCACGGAAAAATGCAATATCTTTCTTACTTTTTTCAAATCCAAAATCGACCACATCCACCAGCAGCTCACCAAAACCCCCGCTCCTGTCATACCTGACCCCTCTCCCCGAACTGTAAGCCCCCTCTCCCACCTCTCACCTATCTCAGAACCAGATCTCCAAAAGTTTTTTACAAATATTAAATTCTCCACTTGCCCCCTGGACCCCATCCCTTCGTCTTTCGTCAAATCATGCCTCCCGTCTCTCAGTCCCCTAATTTTAGAAATAATCAACTCCTCTCTAACCTCTGGTACCGTGCCCCCCGCCTTCAAGATGGCAACCATCACACCCATCCTCAAAAAACCAAACCTGGATTGGAACCCCAACAACTTTCGCCCCATCTCCACCCTTCCCTTTCTGTCTAAAATCCTCGAACGATCTGTCGCTGCTCAACTCAACAACCATCTCAACTCCAACTCCCTCTTTGACAAATTTCAATCCGGTTTCCGTTCCCAACATAGCACTGAAACAGCACTGCTCAAAGTCATCAACGACCTCCTCCTCACCTCAGATTCTGGCTCCCTCTCCATCCTGCTACTCCTTGACCTCTCCGCCGCCTTCGACACTATTGACCACTCCATCCTCCTCCACCGTCTCCAGTTCACCACTGGCATTACCGGCTCTGCACTCTCCTGGTTCTCATCCTACCTCTCCAACAGATCTCACTACATCGCCATCAACAACTGCTCATCCCGCTGCATCCCGGTCACCCACGGAGTACCTCAAGGCTCGGTGCTTGGTCCCCTTCTTTTCATTCTTTACATGCTCCCCCTTGGCCACATCATCCACCAGCACGGTTTCAATTTCCACAGCTATGCAGACGACACTCAACTTTACCTCTCAGCCAAATCCATAACCCCTGCCACCATCTCCTCCATCACAAACTGCATATCCGCAATAAAATCCTGGATGTCCACCAATTTCCTCCAACTCAACTGCAAAAAATCAGAAATTATTATTATCGGCCCCAAGTCCCTCCTTCCAATACCCAGCATTTCACACTCTCCATCGACAGCCACACCATCTCACCGTCTGCTCAGATCAGAAACCTCGGAATCATCCTTGATCCCACCCTTTCCTTCAAGCCCCACATCCGCAACATCACCAAAACTGCCTTCTTTCATCTCAAAAACATTGCCCGTCTTCGCCCATATCTGTCCTCCACCGCTGCTGAAACCCTGATCCATGCATTCATATCCTCCAGACTCGACTTCTGCAACAGTCTTTTATATGGCCTTCCTTCATCTGATCTCCAAAAACTGTCCAAAACTCCGCCGCCCACCTCCTCACTCAGACCCGCTCCAGAGAGCACATCACCCCTGTCCTTCAAAAACTCCACTGGCTCCCCGTTAAACAGCGCATCCATTTCAAAATCCTCCTCATCACCTACAAAGCCCTCCATAACCTCGCTCCTCCTTACCTCACTGAACTTCTACAGCCCTACAGTCCCTCCCACCGACTCCGATCTGCAGACTCACATCTCCTCACTCCCACTGTCAAATCTAAGCACCGAACCTTGGGGGACCGAGCTTTCGCCATCTCTGCTCCCACTCTCTGGAACTCCCTCCCCCTCCATCTCAGAAACTCGGACTCTCTAAACTCCTTCAAAAAACAGCTCAAAACTCACCTTTTCCTCCAAGCATTTGACTCTTAGTGTAAACTTTCTACCCTTCTTCCTCACTCTTAGATTTTTAGTTTGTGTGTCTGTCTAAACGTGTGAGTTTATGTCATGAATTTGTGAAGCGTCTTTGAGTTCTTGAAAAGCGCTATATAAAACTGATGTATTATTATTATTAATAACTTACACTCATAACTATTTGGTGTTAATTCAGGTTGCTTCACTAAAATATTTCTATAACAGTGCAATAAGGAACCACATGTGTCCACTGTCCTTTTACTTTTTTCCCAGAGCTGCTAACATGTATATGTGGCTGGTTAGTGCTGGAATGGGAGACCGCTGGGAAGACACTGGTGTGTGTGTATGTGAACCTGTGTGAGTGTGTGTGTGTGTGTGTGTGAGAGAGCGTGTGTGTGCGTCTGCATGTGTGTGTGTTCTTAATAATCTATGTGGTGTGGGGTGGGTCTGTTGGGAGGAGGGGTCATGAGCCAGCAGGATTGTTTTTAACCGAACTGTAAAGAACTTTATGCTGCATCTTCTGTATGAAAAGCGCTTTATAAATAAAATGTGATGGATTTATTGACCAGGTGGGTCTCACTAGGATTGTGCTCTTCATTCTTTATTGAATGAAGGGATAAAATATCTCTTCATCTTTATGTGAAGGAACAGTAAGTAACAGTAAGTAATACACCACATTTTGCTCTGGGTTTCCTTAAGGTGCAGTTTAAATGTGAACACGGTACTTGTCAAAAAGTGCCTTTGTGTCACCATTTGAAACTTGGCTGGGAGATGATTGACTGAGCTTTTCTGTCTGAAAAAGATGAGACACCATAAAAACTAGTGACCTTGATAAATATCACTGCAAACTGTATGCTATAGTTATGCATGCTCTATACGGCCATCTTGGAGTTTGAACTATGCCCGTTCTCAAACCACCTGACTGTTTCCAGGATTGAACCACAAAATCCAGGGTTTCTCCAGAGCCAGGCCCTCGATTAATTGCACCAAATCAATTATTGAAAAAGTTACTAATTTATTCATGTAGAAATAGTGTTTTTAAGCATCCATAGCCTTAAACATCCAGGACCTAGTTTTTTGCCTTTTAGTCTGATATTATTTTATACATACTGAGTGTTGTCTTTTTTTCTTTCAGGATTCAACGACGGTGACACCCGTGACTTTAACAGTTGATCCCAAAGGATACTTCTTGTACTGGACCGACCAGAACAAGGTACGTCTATTTACCAGTGCAACATCAGCCATAGTGCTGAGTAGGATTTATACAGAGATTGGTTCACATCGTGCTGATTAGGTTGTAAAATGATTGCAATTATTGTATTGTTCGGTTGTAAACGATATGAACACTTTAAATACTGTGAATTGTGCGTAAATTGTCTTGGGATGGTATGTTTTTTGCGGAGGAAATTAGTTATTGTCATTACTTACTGTAAATATCAACAAGGTAAAAGCAATTCTCATTATAACAGCGGGATGGAGGTAATCATTTCTCACTTCCAGTTTCAAAGCTGCAGAAACATAGTCGCTCAATTTGATTTGTTTTTGACCTATGTGTTTTAGAAGAGCTGGATGCAATGTGTAAGACAAAATTAAAGCTGGCGTACCCAACTTTTCTTTGTCATAGATATTACATGGTGTTGCTCCCAAAAGAAAAAGAAGTTCAAAGGTCCATTCTACATATGTTATCTATCATATACTGTATTTGTAATATTGTGTTTGACCCTCGTCTGAGTGAGGGTGGTCCTCTATTTTACACTTTTCTGTCTGAAAAATCTGCTGTGACAAAGGCTAAAAATGCTTTGAGAAAACTAGTGGTAGAACCAGCCTGTTTGCGATTAACTTAAGCCTGGACCAGGAAGTGCAGAACTATATTTCATCCCTTATATCTTGAATTCATACAATATTCTCACACACTTATGAGTATTAGACTATGCAAGCCAGAATCTCAAACCAGAAAGTTTATCCACTAAGTTTTGTTTCCTTCAAGTGTCTATCTCAAATACATAGTTGGATATGGAAGGATTGGATTTCTCACGGATTTGGGCCATGTGCGAAAAAACAACAATGTGCTCCGATTGTGTTGCTCCAGCGTCTGCTTTGAGTGCAGGCATTGCGTTTCCGTCACCATGGAAACTACTGAATGTCTTTGGTTCCTGGTATAATTATAGTGGTATGGCTAGGTTAAAAAAATGGTGGGAGTATTTATCTATCTGCAGTATCTATCTATCTATCTGCAGTATCTATCATCTATCTATCTATCTATCTATCTATCTGCAGTATCTATCATCTATCTATCTATCTATCTATCTATCTGCAGTATCTATCATCTATCTATCTATCTATCTGTTTGTTTGTCTGTCTGTCATTTTATTAGAATAGACAAAGTGATTAGGTTTCCAATTTATGTTTTGATCGTCCTTTATAAATGTGTCCAGTGGAGGTCATATTTCAGAGAATAAAGGGACATGAACACAATAGAATTCACTGATGAAAAACATACTAAAGGGCTCAAAGCACTGGATTTTTCAAAATAAGTCAATAACGAAAAATGTCTTACTTAAAAAAAAGCTTGTTGCACACTGACAGAGGGGAAGAAAATGGATGGATGAATGGATGTTTATTTTTTTACATCATAAGCAAATAAAAGATCCAATATGAGGTTTATAATGCTTGAATCTACTATTCTAATATCTTAAATTGAGTCTCAAAACAGTATTTACCAATGGGACAAGCAGTTTTGTCCAAAAGTGCAGTTGCAATCTATTTCTCATTTCATGGGAGGATTTACTCATTTTTTTGCTCCATTCTTGTTTTGAGACTGAACTAAAATATTTCCTTATTCAAGCCAATGTTCACTCTTTTTGGTCAGTGTTTACGCCAGTTTTAAGCATCATTAATGTAGTTTTCCAAAAAAATCTGTGTGTATGTATTTCACATTCTAAAACAATTACAGTAAATTGTCTCATGTCTAATGATCAAAAATAATGCATGATATTTCCTTTTTACAGTAAACGAGAAATATATTCTTTGTTTTGTCTTGAATTAATTGAGAATCATAACAAGACCTTTGTTAGTTCTGCGGTTACTTTACCAGTGAGATTATCTAGACGCGGTGAGTTCTGGCGCCCGGATCACAGACTTTCTGATTGGTAAAACGGTGGAGGTCGGGACATCGAAATGAAAACAATAACAAGATTTAGCGGCTTTAAAACTAATTTAGAAATTCGAAATTCCCTTAACTACTGTGATCAGATAAAGAAGTATTCAAAAAGAGCATGGTTTATTAATGCCTTTTGACAGATTAAGGCCATTTAATGATGACTATTGACATGAAAATCTTACATATTACTACTTTAAGGTAAGGTACACTTGAACACATGTGAATTTTCCTCATAATAATCCTAACTTTGAAAATTAAATTCAGATGTGACACAATAATGCTGTTTTTGAAAGCTCAACAATATTTGGAAAAAAACTTGTATAACTGGATCACAATCAAACATGCCGCGGTGTCATTGAAAGCAGGACTGAGGGCATTCTCTGAACTTATTTACAGAACACAGCTTTCTTCATGACATCATAGAACCACAACCCAAACATAAATACATTGTTCTCCTCACAAGAGACGAGTGACACAGAGCAGGACAAATGACAATCTTGTTTTTTCAATGTTCCAACTATGACCACAGGTGTCGTCGGTCATCACTAGCCACAGGTGTCGTCGGTCATCACCAGCCACAGGTGTCGTTGGTCATCACTAGGCATCATTAGCCACAGGTGTCATAGATAATCACTAGGCACAGGTGTCATACTGTAGGTCATCACTCGGCATCACTAGCCACAGGTGTCATAGATAATCAGCCACAGGTGTCATAGATAATCACTAGCCACAGGTGTCATAGGTCATCACTCGGCATCACTAGCCACAGGTGTCATAGATAATCAGCCACAGGTGTCATTGGTCATCACTAGCCACAGGTGTCATTGATCATCACTAGCCACAGGTGTCATTGGTCATCACTAGCCACAGGTGTCATTGGTCATCACTAGCCACAGGTGTCATTGGTCATCACTAGGCATCACTAGCCACAGGTGTCATAGATCATCACTAGCCACAGGTGTCATTGGTCATCACTAGCCTCAGGTGTCATTGGTCATCACTAGCCACAGGTGTCATTGGTTATCACTAGGCATCACTAGCCACAGGTGTCATAGATCATCACTAGCCACAGGTGTCATTGGTCATCACTAGCCTCAAGTGTCATTGGTCATCACTAGCCACAGGTGTCATTGGTCATCACTAGCCACAGGTGTCATTGGTCATCACTAGCCACAGGTGTCATTGGTCATCACTAGCCACAGGTGTCATAGATCATCACTAGCCACAGGTGTCATTGGTCATCACTAGCCACAGGTGTCATTGGTCATCACTAGCCACAGGTGTCATTGGTCATCACTAGCCACAGGTGTCATTGGTCATCACTAGGCATTACTAGCCACAGGTGTCATAGATCATCACTAGCCACAGGTGTCATTGGTCATCACTAGCCACAGGTGTCATTGGTCATCATAGGCATCACTAGCCACAGGTGTCATAGATCATCACTAGCCACAGGTGTCATTGGCATTCACCTGTGTCCCTCTGTGTGTTTATATCCTGTGCTTTTCCCCACTTGTTGTCTGTCCTTTGTCTCATCACGTTTTCCCTGTCTTTTTTTCGGTTCTTTAGTTTTGTGTTTTGGCAATACCTTAGATTTTTTAAAATAAATTCTCCTTTATTTTCAGTCCAGTCTTAAGCTGCAACAAAGAATCATGTTGTTTAACCTGAATTGTTTTAAAGGGAAAATATCATAGAAACGCTCTGATGGATGTCTGTACAGTACCAGCAGTCATGCCCAGACTAATTGATAGCCCCTATTGATTTTGCGTTTGCCTGATGAGGCGCTTCGACTGCAGCCATATTAGAGCCAGACAGCACTGCTGATCAGGACATTAGCTGTGTACACACATCCAGGAATCATGCACGGGCAGCAGGCTATTTGTGGATATGTACGGCAGCAAGAGATGTAACTAGGGCTTCACAAATCAATAGTTTTATGACCAGAAATGCACCATTATCTTGCACAACAGGACTAAGAAGATTTGCATATAATATAAGACAAGACGCAGTTTCTCTCCTGTATCGTTCAAATCAACAAGTGTGGATCAATAATACTTTTTTAAACCTTTTAAATGGCCATATTGAGCTAAAAGGATTTAATGAAAGAAACCAGTCCGCTTGCTTCTGTAATGATTTATTGATCTGTGATTGTCCTTTAACCTCGACTTAAACAATACTACAAAGTGCAGACACAGCAGAAGATCAGAAGTAGTTTTGTTTTTTAATTTGGTTCGTGGCGAAAGTCAGATTGGCGTTCGTGATGTCTCATAGATAAGAAAAAGGATGGGCAAGTTAATGCACAGGAAAATAAAAACCATTCCCGGGTTGCCTCTTTCTCACTCACTGAGCAACACAGGCTGCCGGGCCAAAACAGCAGCATTTAACCCGCCTCACAATCAAGACTGTGAAGCGTATTCAGTGTGGACACTCTAACTTAGTAATTTAGACCAAAATTAACCCAAACTGTTTTATAGCGGGTCAGGTGAAGGTTATGAAACAGCAGATAAAAACATTGACCAGCTCTTGTGCGCAGGTTCAATGAAGAAGCATGTGTAAGTTTGCCTTTCCAAAAGCACGTCTGGCAGGAGAGTGGCAAAGACAGTGTGTGGCTTTCTTCTTTCCTTTCTCACTGGCTAAATCAGAATCTAAATTATTTTTTAGCCATTGTAAGTCAAACAAGGAACTTTCTTCCGGTAAACGGTGCAGACAAATTATACAATAGTAAATCAAATCAAATGAATGTAACTTGCTTCGCCCCAAAATCACAAAAACTGCCGTATATCGAGGGGCGTCACAGAACCGGCATCTCCCAACGGCGGCTGGGGACAAGTCGTCAGCTCCAGGGAGTCCAGGGTTTCGAGTCCCATACGTGTGTTTATGGAACAGACAAAGGAACAACTGGTGAATAGTAATGCACAGGCTCCATTTAAAACATCAAATCTAACTGGCAATGAAGAAGAATTATGTTCTGCCTGTAGCCCGGGGAGTGACAAGTTAAAAAACAGTTGAAAATAACTATGGTTAAGAGTCTAGTCATTTAATGTGCATTCCAACACATGTGGATGTACTAATGCATTTAAGAGTTCATTATAAACTGTTGTGAATGTACGGTGCATTAAAAATAGATGTAAGAGCAGGCATAAAAAATCATAATAAAATTTGAATGTATAAATACACGCAATATGCATTTAACAGTGCAGGTTGTCAACAAGTGTCCAGAGATAGGATATTAGGAGGTGGCAGAAGAATAAAGTGACAATCATGGTGGGCCGGGGTCTTGTGATGAGTTATGAAGTCAAACTTTAACAACCATGACTCTGCGATCAACTGGGAAATGATTTAAGCACCTCTGTCCAAGATTGTGTGGTCTGTTGCACAGTTGCAAAGGACAATGTTTGACTGGAGAAATTAGAAACAGTTTAATTTGGTGCCAATTTTTACTCTGTTCATGGTTTCATATGGTTAGAATTCACCATTGAAGCATCTTTTGTGGCAATTTTTGCAATAAGTTTCAGATATCGGTGTGGATGCTAAACACAACTCTTTTAAATTATCAACATATCAGGATAATGTCTGTGTGGCTCTTTGGCTTGAGTGTGTGGCGGCCGTGGAACTGTTGTGAATCAGTCAGAACGCTGCAGGAAATAATAAGTTTATGCCACAGAGACACTCTTTTCTCTGGGTTGAGAAATACACAATGCTGTCTGCGATCGCACACATTCAGGACAAAGAGATGACATTACGCAGCGGAAGTTTGAACGTTTTTAGAATGATTGAGTGAATAGCCTGGAAACAATGTGGATTTCATTCTGTATATCTTGGTCATTTTAATAAGGCAGCGATGGCACTAATGTATCCAGCAAATATATGTATTCTGAAAGACTGAGCTCCAAACTAGATGTGTTTATGTGGAGGCAGGGATGGGTTTAATGGTCCTCAAGCTCCCCCTAGAACCGCCAAAGCACCCCCATTACTCCCCTCAAAGTATGTGTCTTTTTGGAAGTATCCAATTTTACTGTTCCACAGAGAAGAAATTAAACTATAGAGATGTTGTGGTCAAAATAAGGGACAGTAGCCTAAATCGATGAATTCCATTTAATGACTGAAATCAATAGCAAGCAGGTTCTGAGCAAAGGTGGATTACTGGATTCAGAATGTGGCAGACTTTCCCAAAAGTGAATTAGAGTGGACCAGTCTAGACTCTCAGGTCTCAGTCCAAAGCCTATCAGAGGTAAATTATAACATGTTTTCTAATGAGAGGGGCGACTGATTTTGGTGGCTTCGATCCCCCTCATGGCACCTGTTCCCACTAATGTTTCGTCGTGTCCCTGGGCAAGACAATTCACCCCACTTTGCCTGAAGCCCCTATTGAAAGACCAAGGCTGTGTCTTTGGTCCCGTAGACCCACAACCTGCAGCAGGATCAGCAAGGGGCTGGTGCTTTGAGGACTGGGTGGCAGCTCTGATTGCCACCCCCCTGACCCAGAAATGGACTGAATGACATATAGACAGCATGTGGTGGTTTGTTAAAAAGAAAAAAAAAGAAATCACATTTTCATTATAATAGGACGGACAAAAAGTTAGTTACCCAGCTTTAATTAGAAAATATATGGACACATGTAACGGATAATTAAATCAAACTTCTTTATGAAGACTGTATAGCTCGCCGATGCTTAAAAGATAATGGGATC
The DNA here is from genome assembly GCA_964034765.1 of Knipowitschia caucasica. Taxonomy (NCBI): domain Eukaryota; kingdom Metazoa; phylum Chordata; class Actinopteri; order Gobiiformes; family Gobiidae; genus Knipowitschia; species Knipowitschia caucasica. Next base: position 7,875,202 of record OZ035839.1, read on the forward strand.
TTAATTGATGACAGGCTTTACCAGAGTAAGTTGACCGTGGCCATATTCCCCCTGCTCCTGCTCCTGTGCTGTTGTCAGTCCTGTCAGAAGCCGTGAGCTCAGGTCAGGACAGCTCTGGTGACTCAGGAGCTGTGGGAGACGTGCTGTGCTTTGTCAGTTCGCAGTATTTGAGAAGTCCACTTTTCACAGCGCTGACTTTTCTATGTCACTGATGTTACTACTATATTTCATAATGCTCAGATCGTAGATTTAAAAGGCTTGATCATGATTAAGTATTAGTCATGTTTTGTATGTTTATCATATCTTTTATATGTAGTAATATTAACAGATAAACTTAATCCGCAGCCTCAGTTCTTATTTATATTGGTGAGAGTGGGAGTGGGTGAGGGATTTTGGTGAATTATTATTTTGTTATGAACACACCGGGAATCCCCCCCACTCAGTACAATCTCTGACCTGAATGTCCAAAAGTGCCTCAAGGTATTTCACAGCAGTAAAGATCCATGGCTTTCAACGTTGTGTGCCCGTGTTATTAGATTACAACATGGACCAGACCACTACTGGCCCACTTGGATCCTTATAGTCCAACACTTTTCAAATACACTCAAGTTACCCATGTTGACTTTCCCTCTTCACTTACACAGCCTCATGCTTCTACTACGTCTACGATTTCTCCAGCGAGTGAAACCGTGCACTAGGTAATTAAATCTGAATCTGTCACCCACCACTACTGCTCTTGTATACTTATTATTTATTTAGCCGTTAAAGTCAGCGTTTGTGTAACAACGACTATAACTGTAGGTAATTTAAACAATTCATTGGCACGTGGCTTGCTCCTATGAACATTGGCTTCATCGTTTCAAAAAAATGAGGAAAAACGCCTTAAAACGTGTCATGCTAAATAATTGTCATGCAAGGATTGTGTGAGCTTGTGTGTGAAAATGCTTGGACTCCTGAAAATGAGGGAATTTGAACGAATCACTATAGATGATTTATTTATTGATACGAAACCATGTATTGTCACATATTTCAACGTATATAAATATACAGTACAAATACGGTAAAAATAAGGTACGTACTGTATACAACAAATCAATTCATGAATTCAAATTCATACACATATTGTACAGTGCATACAGTATAGTACAATACAATGTGCATAAAACAAACTATAAGATTTTAGATGATTTGATTGTACATAAGATTTACACATACATAATAATATTTGAGCTGTACATGGGAAAAAACCGCATTTCCTAATCTTGAACTCTGTTTGTACCGTTCGTATGAGCTGAATGAATGAATGTGTGTTAATCCTAAGCCCGAATCAGTTAAAGTGTAGCATGTTATTTATTTTACGACCTACAAAATCTATTATGAGTGTAAGTTTGATCATGATGTGGAGTCGATGATTATTGAAATGATGCATGAATCTGTTTAAATATTATTGTTCTGAAAATGGTTTGATTCTGCAGTGCATATAGATCACATGACCATGTCACATGACAGGTGCTGATGGTAGTTCAACCACACCTGGTACTCTGTGATCATGAACAAGGCCCTACGTGGCCAAAACGCACAGTCCCTGTTCATATAATGTTTTTTATTTACTCTTAATTTAAGAGTGTCTCGGATGTACTCTTTTCTCACACGTTGCCAGTGTTTTTCCACTCCTGATCCTGGTGAGCACCTGATGAGAATGTCTTAAACCTATGTGTTTATTGTATAGTTTGTTTTATGTTTTACTCTCATGCTAACCGGGTCACATGACCAGGATTGTGGCATTTATAACCGGTGTGACATTTGACTACATTTAGCCTTTCTTATTTTTGTTGAATGTAGGTACAATTGTTTGAAATAAATGAATACATAAAATCTAGATACCTTTGGATCAATCTCTACCCCTTTAAAGACATTGTAAAAAAACTAAAAATGCACATAAAATATCTGGAAATTCTTCATCAAAAATGCCTGTTACTACTAAAATTTATTATTACAATGTGTTCTCCAAATGACTAGTGCTACACTCAGGCTCCCAGCTAACCTTTACCGTTATAGTGATTTGAATGTGACCTCAGCACACCAGGGCTCTAGGGCTATAAATATGTGTATTCTATTTTAGTTGCTCACAGGTGGAGTGTTGGAGAGCAGTCGTGGACAATGCTACTTCAGTCCCTCACACTGTAAATGTTACCAGTTCTTCAGCCAACAGGTGCACACCATGTGAGATACGTACAATTAGTGTTCACTCGTCATGTCTGCGCCCCGCCCTGATGTAAACATTGAGCTATGGTTTGAGTCCATCGTCTGAATCATTGTTTCCCAACCGAAGGTCTGCATAAGTGTATACGAGGGGTACTTGGAATGATTCAGACTCCTGAAAACGTCAAAAGACAAGATTTTGAAGGGTCTAGAATTTTGCAAACATTCATGTGAAGTATTTGCAGTATTTGAAACTTAAGGCCATTTTATGATTTTTTTCCAGAAGCATTTTTCTAAAATATTGTGGGAAAACGTCCCTAAACCCTAAAAGTATTCAATATTTTAAATAGTAATGGAATGGACCAGATGCCTGTAGTCTCCAAAAATTAATAAAACATATTTTGGAGCAGACTGATAAAAACAAACCAATGGGATACGTTTACCCCCTTCACCCTCTTCCTGTTTCTCGCGAGTGCACCTGAGTTATCGGATTTTCTAAAACATAAAAGGGCTGAACAGAAAATGCCAATTTTACGTTTACCACCCACTCTCCCTGTTGTGACAAAGAAAAGAAAATGCTGGATGTGTGTTTTGGTGGAGAGGCGAGAGGAGGGGGTGGTTTCCAGTTGGTGCTACGGCTAAGCTAACAACATGACTTACTGCACCTTTAAACTTTAATTTACTCAACTTAAAATATTAAACTATTATTAAAGATGATATGTGACTCAGTACACACACAGTGAGATATATCAAGCCTTCGTTATATTATTTATAAATGGCTTCCTGCTTTTAAAAACCCTAAATAAATCAGAAAATGTCAATATTTGGAAAATGGACGAGACAGGGGCGACAGTAGCTCAGTTGGTAGAGCATTGGCCTTAAGCCCAGAAGGTTGTGGGTTCAATTCCCACCTCTGCACCTTCTCCACCGACTCCCACTGATGACTGCTGTCGTTGTGTCCTTGGGCAAGACACTTAACCCCACTTTGCCCAAAGCCCCCACTGAAAGATCAAGGCTATGCTCACACTCAGAGAGCAGCCGTCCTCCTGTGGACTCACCACCTGCAGAGGGTCAGTGAGGGGCTGGTGCTATGAGACTTGGGTGGCATCTCTGACTGTCACCCCCCTGACCTTGAAATGGATTAAAGGGTAGAAGATGATGGATGGAAAATGGACTGTGAGCCATGGTATGAAGACCGCGACATGCCATGGCTCACAGTCCTCACAAACCTCTGTTTACATGTTCTTATGTCCAAAACTCAATATTTAAACATTGTTTACAGATATTGTTATTGTTGCCAAGCGGAGCTAGCCAACATCGAGCCTGTATGCAAATGCTCCATGCTCACTGCAAACAGACCAGAGACCAGTCTGTACAGTGCTAAACACCACTAACAGGCCAAAGCAACAGAGCAGCACACTTTGGGTTTGTCACATCCGACACTTTCTGCTCTTCTGCACAGTCTTCTCCTTTTTCGTTATACATCTTCATCCATGTATAGTTTTCTAACATTGCATGCATAAGTACATATTCTAAAGATCAATGTCATTGTATTTTATTCATCTAAACAGATATAATCTTGTGAAATAAAGGGTGTGAAATCAGACCACAAACACTCTTCGTATCATTGTATGTATACTTGTAAGAAAGAACCTTGTGAGTCACTATTCGACGCCTTTTAGCTGAGAGCTGATTGGCCGAGCAGGTGGTCCTCTCTTTTTCACTTTTCTGTCTGAAAAAGCTGGCCAAAAATACATACATGTGAAAAGAAGTGATAGCAGAAAACTGTCTTGAAGAAATTAAATATACTGTGACAGGCTGCCAACTTTTTTGGATTTAATAGTCCAAACAAACCAGGCTTTCACTTTGAGTTCCCTGTTGCCGGCGAAGCACGTATACATTGCTGAAATTAAAACCAGCACGACTCCAGTAATTACTCAAATGACACGTGTCGCGGAGTTACACTTTCCGCCCACTGACGCTTTTCAACTGTTCCTTTTTATTCTTCCAACTACGGCGCCATGGCAACACACGATCAAACTCCAGCCTTTCAGACGAGCCTCATTAAACACATTTGCATAAAAAGCCAGTCCAAGTAAGAACATTCAGCATTCCTACACAAATCCAAAGGGAACAGGTGTGCTGTTGTGTTGTTAAAGGGAGGAGCTTAGGGGTTTTTGGTGAATCTTCATTTTGCAGTTTCCAGGCGACAGCACACGACCGGTTGACGTCTTTCTTCCCCCGCACTGATCCTGGAGAAGGTTATGGAGAAACCGATAGCTTTGTTTTATGTTCGGAAAGCAACGGACAAGGGCAGTGAGGATTATTCAGGTTATAGTAGAAGTGGAAGAACTTTAGTAAGTAATGCAGTGAGTATTTTTCTCAAAGTATGTTTTGTCGGTTTACCTCACATTCACTTATATTTACCATGCGCAACGTTTGAAAAAAAAAAAAAAAAAACACTGCTCTAGCAACCGTCAAATATGCAAATACAAAGTGCTCTAAACACAGCGTTCTTAAACTCTTTCTTCTGGCCACCCTGGAAAAGCCATGTTCCAGCTTCTTCCTTCTGGCAGAACATAGATAGATAGATACTTTATTGATCCCCGTAGGAGAAATGCAGGTGTCCAGGAGCAGCAAAAATAAAATTGATCATTTAAAAAAGTTAAAAATAGTAATAATCAGCAACAGCCCTTCAGGTCACAGCAGCAGAGGTGGTGTAGCCTCTGAGTGGAGTAGGACTGCTCACGGAAGAAGAGATGGAGTAGCCTCTGGGTGGAGCAGGACGGGTCACAGCAGCAGAGGTGGAGTAGCCTCTGGGTGGAGCAGGACGGGTCACAAGGTGGAGTAGTCATTTTGTTCCGGCCATTTTTTTTGCTCTGGTCCAAAGTAAAATGCTACAGTAAATGCTTCATTAGCATTTTTATAAAAGTTAGCATTCCTCCAGTGGATTTGACCTGATCCGCTTGGTTCGGACCATGAATCCTCTCTGCTCCGGTCTGGACCAGTGCAAAACCATGAACACTGAACTGCACCAACATCTTGGGTAGAAAAAAGCATTACAAATTTAAATTCAAAAGCACAAAAACAACAACTGTTTCAGAGCTACTTAGTACTTGCAGCCGTTTCCCAGCGCATTAAAACATATTTTGCATTTATGTACTTGTCTTGTGCACAATGGGGACTTTTGCAAATGTATTCCAATGTGTTTTTACTGCAAATTGCAAATAAATGAATCTAAATCTATACAAAGGGAGGGAGGTGAGGGAGTGAATGGCAGGTGGAAGAAGGATCCAGTCAGTCAGGGCTTTGAAATAAAAAGTATTCAGTCTTTTTGTCCAATCGATTTCCTTTCGGAAGTTGACTTACGAATGATCAAAACCAAATTAATAATTTTCAATAGAGCCGCCTGTGTTTGTACATGTATCTTATCTTATCTACTCTCAGTATAATTACAGCTGTGAGGGCCTTAGAGTTATGTTTCAAGTGGATTGGTCACTAAACAGCATCATGAAGTCCAGGTAGCTCTCCAGAGAGGTCAGGGATAAAGTTGTGGAGAAGTTTAAAGCACGGTAAGGTTGTTAGCATCTCACCGAGCACTGTTCAATCCAATATTAGGAAAATGGAAAGAGTTTGGCACAACTGTAAATCTACCAAGACTCTGCTGTCTGCCCAAACTCACAGCTCCCTACAAGGACAACACTGATCACAGATGCAGCCACGAGGCCTGTGGTCACTCTGGTGGAGCTGCAGACGGTCACAGCTAATCTGGGGGAGTCTGCACATATATTTGTCATACAGTACACTAATCTGGCCTTTATGGACAAGGGGTAGATAGAAAGCTAGAGTTTAAATCAATCAAAATGCAAATTCATTGAGTAGTTTTCTCACATTGAAATAGTGTAAAATTTAGTGAAATTAATACCTATTAGGACATTTATTGTGAAATTTGTCCAACCTGATAAGCCAAGAAAATGAACTAGAAAAAAAAAAAAAAATACATCTGTATCTCCCACTTCATCTGCGCCCTTCCTCAGTCTGGTCAAAGTCAAGACCTTGGGTGGACGCACTATTTTTGCAGTGGGCATATGGTGCGGAAAGATGTTTAGAGGAGAAAGACGGTTCGGCACGCCACATAAACTCGCCCACACTCCACAGCTGTAGTTTGAGGTGTGTCAGAATGCAGAATGACCACCTGGACCTGAGCTTCATATTTACCATGATCCCTTTGGCTGTTCATTATGTATTAGTGCAGTTATAATGGGAATAACATTAAATCTGGGGTTCCTAACTTTCAAACCTTGAGCAATGAAACAGTGTAAATGCATCGACTTGTTCCTTGCTGTCAAAACAAGTTGGTTCTTGGTTTTTTTTTCTGTTGGAGCAAACAACGTGCGGTTTGATATTTATATGGATTAGGTAGTTGGATGGAAAGTGTCATTTCGGAAAATAGGAGAAAAAACAAAACCCTGACTTTGGATCTTTTTCATTCAATTTTTGTAAATAGTGCTGTTTTGGATCTTGACCCTGCTGGACGAACATAAACAGACTTTCATACATATTTTAGGATTTAAAAATAAGATTACATTTATTTGTCCCACCGTAGGGAAATTTCAATGTTGCAGCGCACAGACAGGGCAGTTGTAAGAGTACACAGGGAGCACACAAGTAGCTGCTATGTTTCTTAGCTAGCTGTAAATTCTTCAAAATCAAGTGCAAAGTTACAGACATATAGTGCATTTAACTTGTGTATGATTTCATTTATGGTTTAAAACATGAATTCCAAAATGTGAACAAAAAGTTGACAAGATATTAAAAATCTGCACTTGGCTTTGACCTGTTCAGTCGCAGACAGCATTTCTCACCCACACAATTTGTTTTCCCTGAACGCAGCAATTTGGTACTGCGTTCAGTACTGCGAGCAAGTACGCCTCCAGCCGGCCCGTCTTCCTCGCTCAGCACTATTCAGCGGCCCAGCACGTCCTATAAATCTGCATCCAATCGACTCCGAGTGAAACGCCGCCTTTGCCAAGTCACAGGCCGCCATGCATACGGGCCTATGACCAAATCCCTACTTACGACAATTATTCAAAAAATATCTCTTGCTTAGTGCAGTGAGGAAAAGTATCAGTATCAGTAAAAGTGACAAAACTGGTTCAAAGATTGCTTCAACTTATGTATGGTTTATTTTGATAATAAATTAGTTGACCAATTCTTCTTTTGATTCATGAATTCAATTAGTGGTTTAGATTCAAAAAGTCAGTGAATATGGAATTTGTCAGATGACTTTCGGTTGTTTGAAAAAAAATATTTCTTATCTCTTCTCAGCCTGTTTAAGATATAAAAAGGATATTAATCATGCACTTACTAAATTAGTTGACTGTTACAATAATCAAATGAGTTGCAATTTGTCCGTGAACTATCTACTCTGAACAGGCTGAGGGCACTCCTGGTTAAATCAGACACTTTAAGCTTGATCTCTTTTGTCCAAGCTTTATTGAAGATGAGACAGAAACGGGCAAAGCTCATGCATTGTTTTGAGCATAAGGGTTTACAGAGGTAAGTGGACAGTGTTCTCACCAAAGTCTTGTGACCTGTGGCGGAGCAGTGCAACGCGTCGGAAACTAGGTGAACCCATGGGGCATAGAAGGCTGCGGCCTTTTCTAGTCCCAGGTACAGATATGGAGCTTTTGCGCAAGTTCACCGTGGTAGACCCGGCTGCTGCTGCCCAGATCTACAGGCCTGCTCTCATCCTCGGCTCATCGTATCAGCAACGCCCACATCCAGTCAACCAATAACCGCCAGGACAGCAAGTTAAAAGCCGGAGACGCCCACTTCCCGGCCTTCTCAAGTCTGCAAGCCTCCGCCGCCCCACCTCCTCCTTCTCTCATTGGAGCGTGCTTGCCTGCTGCCTCTGCCGCCACCAGTGCCGAGGCCCTGGGGGGGATTATGCGCGCGAGCAAGCGCCGCGCTCAACAGCATCGCTCCCGGGCCTAGGGCGCCAAACATGCTTAATCAAATAAAACTTCTAACTGCATTCCCCCTTGTGGGTCTCTCCAAGGTGAAATGTGTGTGTACAACTTGAGCTGGAACCTTTAACGCATTGACATTATGTACATGGGTGTCTGGGTCTGTGCTCTTTTCAATAATCTATGTTTGACTTTTCATAAACCAAACATATAGATCATTTACAACAACACCTACAGGCCCAACAATTTCAAACGCCTTCTTGAATTAGGTTAAAAATATCTTGATTTTACAAAATGTTGTTCACTCAAGTTTCTTGAGTGAACAGTGTATTCGTTTTACTTCTTCAAGGACTACTTTAAGTAAAAGCAAAATATATTTTTTAAACTCTGCATCACACGCTTCAGTGGCACCAGAGGCGTCTCTGGCTTCAGAGATAAAACTGTGCCTCTTCAGCAAAACATTTATCACAGTAAAGTAATACTTGATTGTTTTCTCTTCAAAATCCTATGACTGTTTTTTTTTTGCCCCAACAATTAGCACAATTATTTTTTTCATTTATTTTTTATATATGTGAAGTGAAGGATACACTTGTTTTTCCGAGCACCTATACATAAGATAAGATAAGATAGACTTTACATTTCAAAGTGCTTTGTTTTGAAATGTGCAACTCTCTGTATATGTCATTATCATACTGTAGTCATTACGTCCCTCATCCCTGAAATTAGAGATATGAATTCCCAATATTCACCTAATTGTTTCGTTCATATCCGTCAATGCAGGCTTTGAAACAAGAGGATGCACTTTTTAGTTTTTCCTGTAAGAATTTGAGTTCAGCAGGACTTGTGTGTGTGAAGTGACTTTGGCTTGAGTCTGTGTTGTTCTGTCCGTCACTGTACTTTGGTGACGGAGGTGAATTGGCTCGTCTTCCGCCGCTCACCTGTTCCCGTCCAGAGAAGAGAACAACTCATTTTTTCGCGGCTGTTACATTGTTTGTGTCAAAAAAAATTGTAACTGAAGGTTTTAGCAAATGAATGATGTGTTTAAGCCAGGACATTTGCTTGACCGTGTTAGTTCTGTAACAAATTAATCCATTAATTATTTATTAATTGAAAGTAATTTAGTGATTGTTTTCTGAACCATCGACAAGCAAAGGTCAGTTGCTTTTCAAATTTTGTTTCAATAAAAAAGTAGCTTGTATCACCTGATTTATGACTCTGTAATAACTAGAATAAAGTAAAATGTATGAAAAGTGTTTCGTTATTTTTGAAAGTGTAAGTCCTCTCTGGAGATCTGAGGAATCACTGAGGAGCTTTGTCAAGTGCACAAAAAAAAAAAAAAAAAATCACTGACCTTTATGATCTAAATAACTCTTTGATAATGGTCCATTCCAGTCCTAGACCAAATGAAGCTAAATGATTGCTCCCTTCACTGACTAACATTGTTCAGGTCAACTATAACTATCTGTACGACAGAATACCACTGGATTAATGTTGTAACTATATGTTGTAAATATTATGACAGTTAGGTGCTCTCTGTGCCATTCGGTTTTAACTGGATCATTAAAATGCAGGGACAGCTTTTTCCATGCTGTCATTTTAAAGCTGTACCACATTCAGTAACAACAACCAGAAAGATTCTGTCTTGGAAGAATGTAAACCTCTGCAGTGCCCATGCAGGGTGCACAGGGACCTGCTTTAGACCTGCTTTAGACCTGCTTTAGACCTGCTTTAGTCCTGCTTTAGACCTGCTTTAGACCTGCTTTAGACCTGCTTTAGACCTGCTTTAGACCTGCTTTAGACCTGCTTTAGACGTGCTTTAGACGTGCTTTAGACGTGCTTTAGACGTGCTTTAGACGTGCTTTAGACGTGCTTTAGACGTGCTTTAGTCCTGCTTTAGACCTGCTTTAGACCTGCTTTAGACCTGCTTTAGACGTGCTTTAGATGTGCTTTAGACCTGCTTTAGACCTGCTTTAGACCTGCTTTAGACCTGCTTTAGACCTGCTTTAAAATGCTGAACTGTCGTTGTGTCCTTAGGCAATGCACTTCCCCCACATTGTCTAGAATGAGTTTGTTGTGTGTGCGACTGGTTGGTGGTGGTCAGAGAAGCTGAGGCACAGACTGGTTTCCTCACTTCCATCAGTAATGAGTTAATTTATTTCATGCTTCATAGTGTGAAAGATAGACAGGAAGAATGACAAAAAATCTGCATGTACCAGACTTTTTCAGTTGCATTCCGCAAATGAAGCCAACCAGATGTAAAGAATAATTTCACCAGAGATTTTGTAAATATATGTTTCAAAGGTAGTCAACTACTTAGAATATGACACGATGGCAAGGCACGTTTATTTGTATGGCACAGTCCATATTACAGTAGAATAGATAAATTATAAAAGAGCGTTGTGTATGGAGCTAAAAACAGCACCAGGACTGTTTTTGATGAGGAACAATGTTGCAGCCACACCAATGATTGAAAACTCGAAACAGTGGCCAATCATTGGCCGTTGTTCACATCCGCCATATTAGTCATCATCTCTGCCTTCTGCCACTTAAAATGTGTTTTATATACAGTATTTATTCACATATTCAATATTTAACTAGGTAGGTCAGCAGAGAACACATTCACTGAGGACTTGGCCCAGATCCAACACCGGGAAGGACACTCTCAGCATTCATAAGAGGCTAGAACACACATTGTGCATATATAGACAATTATTTGGGGCCCTTGAACTGAGGGATCTCCTTTATCTTCCTCCATTTCTGCAAGTGTGTGAAAATACGGTCCTCTCTCAGGCTGAATGATGCCAGATATGAGGATATACCATATACTGTAACTACGAGTTTGGTGAAAAACAAACATTTTGTTTATCATTGGTTTGCTTCAGCGGTTGATCCACAGAAGCATGAGGTTTTTTCTGTCATTTGTAAAACATGATGTTTATTGTTACTGCCAGAGCTGTAATCGGAATGTTTATTTTGTTGCTGTTTCCGTATTAGTAGTGCTCCGATATATATCAATAAAATAACAATAATAATAAAAGAATAATTTTTCAGCCCTCGCCCACTCACTCTGACGAAAACCAAACCCTCACACATTGTGTGTGAATTCACCTTTGCTGGTACTAAGTTTACTCTTCCCTATTTCATCTACAAACTGCCATTTGTATTGTCGAGAGGCAGAATTGAGCAGTGGACACAAGGACACATAGCTTTCATTGTTCTTTCCTGTTTTCTTCTAGTTCAGTGCTGATTTGGACTTGTTTGGTCTATGGTTTATGTATAATGTTGCCTTGTCTTGATCACAACTTCCCACTAAGCAAGCCGACGTTGAATCAACGTAATTTGAACGTCGTTGTCCGACGTAGAATATAGGTCACTGGTGGGTGCAGAATGAAAGTTTTCTCGACGTCGTTTCCCGACGTCACCTCAACCTCCAAATGTTACGTTGATGGCACGTCAATTCAAGGTTTGAATGTGGTACGGAACCGGTCGGGTCTGACGTCCTATCAACGTCTCATATGACCAAAATATTGACAGTAAATTAAAAAGATACTTCATTCAGTCGTGCCCACTAAGCAGCAGATGTCAAAACAACGAAAATTTCAACGTCCTTCTGACGTTCATTCAAGGTTGCTATGTGGTACAGAACCGTCGGCGTCAACATCCTATTCAACGACTTATATGACCAAATATAGCCTTCATATGAAACGTTCGTTTTGTTTTTTAGCCCGTTGTTCCCACTAAGCAAGCTGATGTCAAAACTATGCCATTTCAACATCATCTTGGACTGTTTCTGGAAGTTCAAATGACGTCGCGGCCACGTTTCATTCAAGGTTGCAATGTGGTACAGACCGTCGGGTCCGACCGTCCTCTCGACGTCTTATATACCAAAAATAGACGTTTATATGACGTGCCAATTTAACAGTCCTATTGACCTACTTTATCCATCTGCAGAATCACTCCACTGGTCGAGACAAACTTTTTGCAAATAAAATCTCTAGCACAAAAATCAAAAGGTCTCAGTTTGAACAAAGAAACAGAAGTGCATTTTTAAATTAGTGAGATTTTTTAACAATGTAAAAAGAAGCCTGTAAAATCTCAAATTTCCAGAAGACCGTCTCCAGATTTTAGCCTTGTGAATCTGAAATGCAGCTATATCATTTTAGTTCTGACTCTGGGCAATAAACGATAAACACAGCATTCAAAAATCATTAGAACAACTGTAAGTAGAAGGATATACAGTCATTATTGCAAATGGAGCTGCATTAAAAATCATGTTTCTCTACATCAAAGTAAAGTTAAAGCACACAGGGCACAGTGTTATGAACACTACTGTACTGAACAGTTTCATGCCAAAGTGTGTCTATGTGTCTATATGTACCTGTGTCTCTCTGCGTCTATATGTACCTGTGTCTCTCTGTGTCTATATGTACCTGTGTCTCTCTGTGTCTATATGTACCTGTGTCTCTGTGTCTATATGTACCTGTGTCTCTCTGTGTCCCTCTGTACCTGTGTCTCTGTGTCTATATGTACCTGTGTCTCTCTGTGTCCCTCTGTACCTGTGTCTCTATGTCTATATGTACCTGTGTCTCTCTGTGTCTATATGTACCTGTGTCTCTATGTCTATATGTACCTGTGTCTCTCTGTGTCTATATGTACCTGTGTCTCTCTGTCTATATGTACCTGTGTCTCTCTGTCTATATGTACCTGTGTCTCTGTGTGTCTATATGTACCTGTGTCTCTCTGTGTCTATATGTACCTGTGTCTCTCTGTGTCTATATGTACCTGTGTCTCTCTGTCTATATGTACCTATGTCTCTCTGTGTCTATATGTACCTGTGTCTCTCTGTGTTTATATGTACCTGTGTCTCTCTGTCTATATGTACCTATGTCTCTCTGTGTCTATATGTACCTGTGTCTCTGTGTGTTTATATGTACCTGTGTCTCTCTGTGTCTATATGTACCTGTGTCTCTCTGTGTCTATATGTACCTGTGTCTCTGTGTGTCTATATGTACCTGTGTCTCTCTGTGTCCCTCTGTACCTGTGTCTCTGTGTCTATATGTACCTGTGTCTCTCTGTGTCCCTCTGTACCTGTGTCTCTGTGTTTATATGTACCTGTGTCTCTCTGTGTCTATATGTACCTGTCTCTCTGTGTCCCTCTGTACCTGTGCCTCTATGTCTATATGTACCTGTGTCTCTCTGTGTCTACATGTACCTGTGTCTCCCTGTGTCTATATGTACCTGTGTCTCTCTGTCTATATGTACCTGTGTCTCTCTGTCTATATGTACCTGTGTCTCTCTGTCTATATGTACCTGTGCCTCTCTGTGTCTATATGTACCTGAGTCTCTCTGTGTCTATATGTACCTGTGTCTCTTTGTGTCTATATGTACCTGTGTCTCTTTGTGTCTATATGTACCTGTGTCTCTTTATGTCTATATGTACCTGTGTCTCTTTGTGTCTAAATGTACCTGTGTCTCTTTGTGTCTAAATGTACCTGTGTCTCTCTGTCTATATGTACCTGTGTCTCTCTGTGTCTATATGTACCTGAGTCTCTCTGTGTCTATATGTACCTGTGTCTCTTTATGTCTATATGTACCTGTGTCTCTTTGTGTCTAAATGTACCTGTGTCTCTTTATGTCTATATGTACCTGTGTCTCTTTGTGTCTAAATGTACCTGTGTCTCTCTGTGTCTATATGTAAGTAAGTAAGTAAGTAAGTAAGTTATTATTTATATACCGCCTTTTCACTGCAGATCTGAGTCTCAAAGCGGTTTACAATTGTTAATTTTGGGCATTTGTCTCTCACTCCACACAGAGATGGGAGCGGGGCCAGTACAGGAGGCACATGCCAGCACTATTGGACATATTTTTAGTGGTAGGGGAAACCGGAGTACCCGGAGGAAACCTACGCAGACACGGGGAAAACATGCAAACTCCACTCAGAAAGGCCCTGGTCCGGCCGGGATTCGAACCCAGGACCTTCTTGCTGAGAGGCGAGAGTGCTATCCACTCAGCCACCGTGCCGCCCATATGTACCTGTGTCTCTCTGTCTATATGTACCTGTGTCTCTCTGTCTGTATGTACCTGTGTCTCTCTGTGTCTATATGTACCTGTGTCTCTCTGCGTCTATATGTACCTGTGTCTCTCTGTGTCTATATGTACCTGTGTCTCTCTGTGTCTATATGTACCTGTGTCTCTGTGTCTATATGTACCTGTGTCTCTCTGTGTCCCTCTGTACCTGTGTCTCTGTGTCTATATGTACCTGTGTCTCTCTGTGTCCCTCTGTACCTGTGTCTCTATGTCTATATGTACCTGTGTCTCTCTGTGTCCCTCTGTACCTGTGTCTCTATGTCTATATGTACCTGTGTCTCTCTGTGTCTATATGTACCTGTGTCTCTCTGTCTATATGTACCTGTGTCTCTCTGTCTATATGTACCTGTGTCTCTGTGTGTCTATATGTACCTGTGTCTCTCTGTGTCTATATGTACCTGTGTCTCTCTGTGTCTATATGTACCTGTGTCTCTCTGTCTACATGTACCTGTCTCTCTGTGTCTATATGTACCTGAGTCTCTCTGTGTCTATATGTACCTGTGCCTCTCTGTGTCTATATGTACCTGAGTCTCTCTGTGTCTATATGTACCTGTGTCTCTCTGTGTCTATATGTACCTGTGTCTCTCTGTGTCTATATGTACCTGTGTGTCTCTGTGTCTATATGTACCTGTGTCTCTCTGTGTCTATATGTACCTGAGTCTCTCTGTGTCTATATGTACCTGTGTCTCTCTGTGTCTATATGTACCTGTGTCTCTCTGTGTCAATATGTACCTGTGTCTCTCTGTGTCTATATGTACCTGTGTCTCTCTGTGTCTATATGTACCTGTGCCTCTCTGTGTCTATATGTACCTGTGTCTCTTTGTGTCTAAATGTACCTGTGTCTCTTTGTGTCTAAATGTACCTGCGTCTCTCTGTCTGTATGTACCTATGTCTCTCTGTGTCAATATGTACCTGTGTCTCTCTGTGTCTATATGTACCTGTGTCTCTCTGTGTCTATATGTACCTGTGTCTCTTTGTGTCTATATGTACCTATGTCTCTCTGTGTCTATATGTACCTGTGTCTCTCTGTGTCTATATGTAACTGTGTCTCTCTGCGTCTATATGTACCTGTGTCTCTCTGTGTCTATATGTACCTGTGTCTCTGTGTCTATATGTACCTGTGTCTCTCTGTGTCTATATGTACCTGTGTCTCTCTGTGTCCCTCTGTACCTGTGTCTCTCTGTGTCTATATGTACCTGTGTCTCTCTGTGTCCCTCTGTACCTGTGTCTCTATGTCTATATGTACCTGTGTCTCTCTGTGTCTACATGTACCTGTGTCTCCCTGTGTCTATATGTACCTGTGTCTCTCTGTCTATATGCACTCGCGTGCTCGCTAACTGGACTCTGGCCCTGTCACCGCCATTTTATGTGGCTATTGAAATTTAGGTCTGAGTCCAGTATTACCCCCAAATTTCTGACCTTGTCTGAAGGAAGTAGGGAGAGAGACTGAAGTTGACAAATGACGGCCTCTCTTTGTTTCTGGGGACCAAAGACAATGATTTCGGTTTTGTCTGCATTTAGCTGGAGGAAATTATTTTGCATCCAGTCACTGATCTGTTGGATACAGTGAAGGAGCAAATCCAGTGGTCCATGTTCTCCTGCAGTCAGTGAGACATAGATCTGAGTGTCGTCGGCGTAATTGTGGTAGGACACTTTGTTTCTTTGTATTAACTGACCTAACGGCAGCATGTAGAGATTAAATAGGAGAGGTCCCAGGATCGACCCCTGTGGTACTCCACAGGTCAGGGCCACATGATCTGAGACGCAGTCTCCAATCTCCACAAAGTACTTCCTATCCTCCAGGTAAGACCTAAACCAGTCTAGGGCTGTGCCAGTGACACCAACCCAGTCCTCCAGTTTCTGCATGAGGATCTCATGGTCGACAGTGTCGAACGCGGCACTAAGATCTAACATGACCAAAACTGTGACTTTACCTGCATCAGTGTGAAGTCGAATGTCGTTTGTTACCTTCACTAGAGCGGTCTCAGTACTGTGGTGGGGTCTAAACCCAGACTGGAACATATCAAAAGAATTATTCATTGTTAAAAATTCAGTAAGTTGTTGGGAGGCCACTTTTTCAAGAATTTTTCCAATGAATGGTAGATTCGATATGGGGCGATAATTTTGAAGTCCCGCAGGATCCAGACTGCTCTTTTTTAGGAGAGGTCTTATGACTGCTGTTTTTAGGGCCATAGGAAATGTTCCTGACGACAGAGACATGTTTACTATTTGTGTCAGTGAAGGTAACAAACTGCTCAGGACGGACTTCAGAAATTTAGAGGGCAATATATCCAGGCTACATGTGGAGGAGCTCAGACTCATGATTATCTTTTTGACGGTTTCAGTATCCACAGGTGCAAAGTGAGTTAGCTCAACAAGCTTCTCTGGCTGTTGCATTGTTATACGTGCTGTGGAGGTGATAGTGTTTTTGATTCCTTGTACTTTGTCATCGAAAAACTGTGCGAACTCATTACACCTAGATTTAGAGGAAAATTCTAGGGGCAACTTTACAGGGGGGTTCGTTAATCTACCAACTGTTGCAAACATAACACGAAAATTGTTACTGCAACCTCCAATAATGTCAGAAAAATACATTTCTCTTGTTCTACGTAGAACCCGGTTAAATTCACCCAACTCATCTTTAAAGGCACACGCGGACTTTGTGACCTAAAGAGTTGACACATATGAGTTATTTTATATGAATACTTGGGCCAATATACAGCGCTTGACACTTGCAATGCTCCGAGCGGGGCTGCCCTCTTGAAATACCGCCCATGTAAGTTTCGAGCAGACGGACCGTCTGCCACCAGGTCACGTGACTTGGAAGAAAGACTTGCTTTACGGCTACAGGCGCTGATATACTCATGGAGCTAAGGCTTTTGCTACTCATTTTTCACCTGCTCGACTCCTGGTCATGGCTGAGGCAAGGAAAAATTTTAAACCTTCGGAGGAGGCTAAAAAGAGGAAACGCGAAAGGGATCGTGCTGTAAGCTGCATGTCTGTATGAGCGCTGCTCTTCACCTGGTTCCTGGATGTCATCGACTGCAAAGATGTCATTCCACGCAGCACGAGCTAGACGCAGAACTCCCTCATCCAGGATATAGAAGTCCATGTGTGGTAGATTACTAATGCAGCGGTCTGGAGGCTGACCACAGCAGAGTCTCTCAATATCTGTAGGCATGTCTCTACAGTTTGAACACACACACCAGTGCATGCTGTCTGAATACACACTCAAAAGACACCGGCTGACTGTTTGTTGACTTTTGCGACAGTGCTGAGTTGCTTGTGGCCACTAGGGGCGCTAAACGTGAAAGTTGCAGGTCTAGCGCCCCTAGTGGCCAAGAGTTACACGGTGTGCCTTTAAAGATTTCATAATCGCCCTGGAAATTGGACTTTCGCCACTTCCGTTCGGCCCTCCGGCACTCTTGCTTCTGTGCCCTGACCGAGTCTGCCTTAGTCCATGGGGCCTTTTTCTTACTGGTAACTATTTTAACCGTCACAGGAGCAATGGCGTCCAGAACAGTCAGAACACTGGTGGTGACAGAGTTATACAATTCATCAACAGTAGAGCATGGAGTTTTCTCAAAATTTAGCATTCCCATGAACAGTTCACTTGTGTTTTCATGTATGTGTCTTCTTCTAACAATTGTAAATTCAGCTGGTGGTTTGCTAGCAAAACACATGTCAAAAAATACACAAAAATGATCTGACAAAGCAACATCAACTACATTAACATTTGATACATTAACCCCCTTTGTAATTAGCAGGTCAAGAGTGTGCCCCCTGCTGTGGGTGGGGCCACTCACGTGCTGAATGAAACCAAAGGTCTCAAATACAGAAGCCAGCTCCTTTGCATTTCTGTCATCAACATTATCAACATGTACATTAAAATCACCTGTAATAACTAAACTATCAAAATCTGTGCACACGAATGAAAGTAGTTCAGTAAAATGGTCAATAAAATCGCAACATGACTGTGGTGGCCTGTACAGGACAATGAAAAGAGTAGAAGATTGCTTTTGTTCCATTTTAAAAGAAATATACTCAAACGATGAAAAATTTCCAAGGGGCATTCTATGGGAGACAAAGTGCTCTCTAAAAACTGCAGCTATGCCTCCCCCCCTTTTGTTTTTCGTACTTCGGATTCGAATTTAAAATTGGGTGGTGTTGCTTCTATTAGAACTGCATTTCCTGTATTTTGGTCCAGCCATGTTTCAGCCATAAGCATAAAATCAAGATCATAAGAAGTGATAAAATTATTAATTAAAAATGATTTGTTACATAGAGATCTGACATTAAGCATAGCAAGTTTAAAAATAACGTCAGAGTCGATTAATGTGGTTGATTGATTTCTACAGGGAACAGAAATTAGATTTGCAGAGTTGGACCGTCTAACTGCTGTCCTGTTTTGATTTCGTTTTTTAGAATTTAAAAACATTTTTGAGCTGGTGCGAGGAACACACACAGTCTCAATTGGCCTAAAATGTGAAAACCCTTGTTGTTCTTTAGCTCCCAGAATCAGAAGGGAGTCAGCACAGGTCAGTGTTTGGACTGGTAATACACTGCCAGACGGACAGGGAGCAGTGTTTGCACCGTTGTACTCACCCGGTGCTGGTGAGCAGGAGGCGGGGGAGTGTGGTGGGGTCCGAGGGGGCTCAGATGTAAACAGTCACGCCCCCCTCGGGGAACGCTGAACAACGTAACGCATGTAGTCCATCAACAGGCTGCTACCGTATCTGTTTGGGTGTAATCCGTCTGGACGATAGGCTTCGTAACGTTTCCAGAAAAGGGCAAAGTTATTCACAAAGACAAAGTTAAAAGAGCTGCATGTAGCCTGGATCCACATATGCAGCGCCACAACACGACTGTAGAGGCAGTCACCTCTGCTTACAGTCGGGATTGGACCAGAAATAAAAACAGATAATCCGGAGGATTGAAGGAGGTGGAACAGATCCATAAAATGTTTCTTCGTGACTTCTGACTGCTGAAGTTTCATGTCGTTAATTCCCACATGCACGACTACCTTGGAAACGGTATCAGGCAGGGACTGAAGCAGAGGAGGGAGACGTATGAGCAGGTCTGGTACAGTAGCTCCGGGAATACAGCGAGTGACCGCGTTAAAGAAGCGGACGTGTCTCACAATGGAATCTCCAATAATCAGAGTGGTCGGGGCGAAGAGTGGACGTGGACGCGGCCTCGGAGAAGGAGCTCGGTGGACGGAACCAGCGGGTTCACCCGAAGCAGGACCCGAGCGCCGCTGAACACATGGAGAGGAGGAGCGGGGGTGCTGACTCTCAGCTACAGGCGACCCACGCTGTGTGCTCGGGGACGCTGGAGCGGTGAGAGGGGCTGGCTCTGGACGCTGCTGCTGACCCAGTGGAGGTGAGCGGTGGTAATGATGGCTCGCTACCCCAGTCTGAGGCTGCTGCACTGGGGTCAAAGAAGGGGAACAGGCCAACATGGCCGGTGGACCGCTCTTTCGCCTGAGGACTGCTTCCTTTAGGAGCGTTTTCCTCGTAGTGGACTTGGATCCTCGAGCAGTAGAGTACGCTGCAGTGTCCAGGGATTCTGCTGAGGGGGCCGGGATGTCAGTGGAGAGGGCTGCATAGCGGTTTGCCAGACTCAGGACATGGGCCACGGCGCAGGATGGCTCCTCGGAATCCGCGGGCTCGTTATTCGGAACCGGGCGCTTAGGCGTAGAACAGGAGGGTCCGGAGCTGACGGATCTCTCCCACACGACAGTGTCACAATATGCAGCGCTCAGTGACATAAGCCGTGAATGCTGCCCACCAGCGACTTCAAAAAGTTTGGACACTAGAGATTGTTTCTCATTCAACTCTGCGGTGAGACGAAGGACTTCTTTTCGTAGTTCTGCAATGGTGGCACGGTCGCTCTCACGGAGCTCCAAGGTGAGGCGACTAATATTGTGCATGTTTGAGCCAATTTCATTGTCACTTTCCATGTCCTCGTTAGCTAGTGTTAGCCTCTGTGCTACTAGTGGGTTTCAGTCGGGACTAAGCGCTATTTGCTGAAACCACTGAATTAATAACATAAAACACTCAGATATATTAAAAAACTGAACAATAAAAACGCGCTAAAAAGTTGTTAAAAGTTTACTAAAAAGGTGCACAGAGCAGCCCTGCAGTACTGCTTACCGGAAGTCCATTTATTAGAATGCACTCTTGGCCCAAAATAAATCCATAAATGGGTCTTTCATATTAGTGTTGTTGATGTTTGTAGTCCTCGGTCTGTTGGAGCGTCTCCGTGACGATGTCAGTCACTGTTGTGTTCCTCACATCATAAACAGTGTGTAACTAAAGAACACCACCTAATGCGTGGATCCAAACTATTGCTATTTGTTGCTATTCAAGTTGCCAATTTAATAGCAAATTTTTAGTGATTTTTGTGTTTGTACATAATGTTTATATTATAAAAAAATTGCAAGTAAAACATGTATATAACCATCCCTGGTATGATGTCATCAATCCCAACCAGGAAGTAAATTATACACGTAAAATTATGCTCAAACATGGATAAAATCATTTGCACAATTCAGTGAAAGTCAAGTGTATCCAGACTTTAAATAAACACACTTCTTTTCCAGCACTAAGAATCGTACATTTCTGGTGTGTGAAGGGTTGCACCTGTGACAGAGACATTATTGGCTGGATGGAGCTTGAATGAGTGTAATTTAGTTTGTCAGGCTCCAAGTGTAGGCAGCACAGCGAGACAGTGACTGCATTTTCTCCCTGCTGCTTCTTCAGAGAAACTAACAGAAAAGACTGAGGATGAGGTGACTTTAGCATACGCCACATGGAGCTGGAACAAGCTTCGCACTGGGAGAGGTGGTGGGTCTGTTGATGCAGCACTTACTTTAGCTCTAAACTTTTCTGTGTTGGAAGGAAAAGAAAGGAAACGTCTTGTGTTGTTCGAGATGTGCAAGGCCGTGCAGAGAACATCCTGAGGCCGCGCTGGCAACACGGGGTGAGAAGTTCTAATTACAGCTTTGAACAGATATAAGCTGTTTTATAAAGAAGGACTTCTGATGTGGCGCTTTTTTAATGTCTTATAAATATATAATTCAATCATTTTCCACACGTTTTAACAGTGGGCGGCAAAACAACCTCTCCCTCTTAATGTAAATGTATTTCACTTCACAGGGCAGGGGCCATTACAACTTCATGTTAAAGGGAATCATTTTGGAAAGACATTTTGAAAAGTAAAATGTCCAAATGTTTTCCAGGATCGGGATTTCATAATGATTAAGTTAAAAAATCCATCAACATCAACATCATGCATATTATTCTGAACATTGCCACCACTTACAGACCTTCATGAGGAATTTAAATTAAATCAATGCAATCAATAAAATAAATAAATAAAAACTCAAAGTGGAACTGTATGACAGCTTTTTCCTTCACATGGATGGGCCCAGGAGTTGCACAGAAATGAGCTATAAACAAAGAAAGTTGTTATTAAATTGAGGCTCTTTGGAATGTTGTGATGTCACATGACCACCGTACTCCATTTTAAGACTCAACATAACTTTCTACACATGTTTCTAAGTCTGCTTTTGCAATCGCAATCTGTCACTTGGCGAAAACGTCCATGTTCCATCCCAATAAGAAAAGTCAAAATGTACTCCATAGCAAGTCTGGAGCGCTGCAGCCCCGTGGTCATCAGGGCTGTATGAAGCTTGTGTGCAGTCTATGAATCAAAAGTGAGGCGGGGGAATGGGGGTGGTTTGAGACAGTGGCGGAGCCAGACTTTTAAACAGAGGGTGGCCAGGGGGTGACAAGGGTTTTTTTAAGGGGTCCACATTTATACTATTCCGAAATTTAATTTCACACAAAAACTGGCTAAACGATACATTTTAATCTTAATCTTGTCATTATTTTTAATATAAAGTGAACTGAGAACACACTTGGAAACTACAAAGAAAACAAGTGTATTTAAACAGTAGTCTGAACAAAAAAGTGCAAAATAACATAATTCAAACATTGCATTACATTTTTCTTTTAACAAATTTAGCAAATTCCTACGGTTCTGGTGTAAAGCAGCAAAGATGTTGACAAACTCATCCATATTCAGCCCTCCTTGACCCTACACTGAGGATACCAAGATGACTCAATCATCTGCCATAGTAGTTCTGAGATGGTTTTTAA
Organism: Knipowitschia caucasica; assembly: GCA_964034765.1. Taxonomy (NCBI): domain Eukaryota; kingdom Metazoa; phylum Chordata; class Actinopteri; order Gobiiformes; family Gobiidae; genus Knipowitschia; species Knipowitschia caucasica. The sequence continues at coordinate 7,897,625 of OZ035839.1, forward strand.
TAAGTTTTAGGGCAGAGAAACTAATTTCACAAGACGCAGTACTGACAGGTATTAAAAAGACCTTTGCAAGCCTCAAAAGCTCATGAAACACTTTCCAAACGTTCCAAAAGGACAAGGAAGTCCAACAGGGACTCTCTAATCCATTTTTTCCTCCCAAGAAGCCGCCTAGTTTGACATACCTCATGCTTAACGTCCTCTATATCTGACTCAAAGGTTCTGCCAAATGAAAACAGGGGCTCTTCTTTCTAAAATTTTTTGGGGTCAAGCGACTGCACATCATCCATAATCTTAGTTATTTTTGTTCTTTTTTTGTGTGTGAAAAAACGCCTTCTGCCAATAGACAATCTTGCACCTGTCTGCGACACCCCCTCATTCTCTGAAACTCAATTATATAAGCTATATTTTAATACAACACAACAAATTCCTCATCATCTCAAAACATACTGCCTCCGAGTCTGACCTTCAGGTTTCATCATCCTGATCTACAGGCCTTTTCTTTACAAAAAAAGACGCAATGTCTCCTGCTTTTCATTTAATGTTTACACTAAAGGGAAGAGGGCGATGATACGATGGGCAATTAATAATGGAAAATACACACGCACACACACACTGGCACACACAGGCACGCACACACACGCACACAGGCACGCACACACGTACACAGGCACGCAGACCCACACTGGCACACACAGGCACGCACACACACGCAGACACACTAGCACGCTGACACACGCACACAGGTGCGCATACAGGCACGCACGCACACATACACACACTAAAAGTTCTACAAACTGAACAAGTAATGCGCTGCAGTACGTGTGTCTATACTTTGTGTCAAATTTAAACGGTTGGCTCTGCGTTGCTAACTTACCTCTTTGTTTTCATCATGACTTGGGCACACCTGAGTCCAACAACCCAAAACATTAGCATCCAGCACCGGCTCCACACGGAGTCAGGGTGCGTTCACAGACGGGGGAAACCGTGGGAATTGTTAGCTTTTGGCGGAAAAAGTGCGGAAGATTCTCAAGATTAACATTATTACATTGCCGTCTTCCGAGGGGGGCACTGGGGGTGGCAAGGGTATTTTTAGAGGTGGCAGTGGCCACCCTGGCTACCCCTCTGGCTTCGCCACTGGTTTGAGAGTGGGCTCAGAGCAAATCCAAATCTGGCCCTCCGCTCATAAATCTGGTCTACGGCTGGTCAGCGAGATTGGAGCCAGACACACGCCTGAATGGACAACAGCAAATTGCAAAACTTCAGTTATTTGAGATAAGTTTAGTGGTTCATTCTTTCGTCTTTGGCAACCTTTTGGTGGCAAGGTCTGATTCTGGTATATTATTGTTGTCAAGTCCCAGTTTGACTTGAGATTGATTGATACGTCCATCCATCCATCCATTTTCTACCCTTTAATCCATTTCTGGGTCAGGGGGGTGGCAGTCAGAGATGCCACCCAAGTCTCATAGCACCAGCCCCTCACTGACCCTCTGCAGGTGGTGAGTCCACAGGAGGACGGCTGCTCTCTGAGTGTGAGCATAGCCTTGATCTTTCAGTGGGGGCTTTTTGGGCAAAGTGGGGTTAAGTGTCTTGCCCAAGGACACAACGACAGCAGTCATCAGTGGGAGTCGGTGGAGAAGGTGCAGAGGTGGGAATTGAACCCACAACCTTCTGGGCTTAAGGCCAATGCTCTACCAACTGAGATACTGTCGCCCGATGATTGATACGTTAAATCTATAAACCCGCCCCCGAAATGGCTTCATGGATTTTTGAGGGCGCTAAAATGTCCAAATGTCTATAGACAGTTACAGCCTTTAAAATCACTTTTGATGTTTCATGAGCATGCACTTGCAATAAATATCATTTGGCTGCTGAGATCATTTGAATTAAGATAACTAGTTTAGTAAGTAGGCAGAAAAGATGGCCTTTTTTAAAATCACAAAACAGGTTGAGACATGGGCAGCAGATTGGAACGTTCTTGCACAGAGCGTTGTTTGCTTAAATTCTTGATTTGGCCTGAATGAAGCAAAAGAGACCCATTTGTACTTAATCTTGTTGTAGTGTACTTTTAATATGCCTGTTCGGTGGACTAACCTGTTGTTAAGATCATTGAGTTGCACCCCTTGCTCATTCCAGTTTGCCCATTTTGCTAGCATCCAATCCACTTTACTTATGAAGCCTTGTTACTAAAGTGCTGTGAAAAAAATGATTAAAAAGACAATGCAAAAGGAAAGTACTACAACAAACAAAATTAATACAAAATACTGTTGAATCTTTCAAATCAAGTTACATGCATAAAAAAGGGTTAATGGTGAAATTCCTGATAATGGATGAAGCTAAAATTGCTAATATACAATGTTATTTTCCATTGAAATGAATGAGCAGACCTGGAGTAGCACACCTACTGTGCTAAAGCTTTCAAATGGACACTTAGGAATCAATTCTATCACTGAACTAAAAAAGCCTTTCCATTATGTCTAACCTAGCCTGGCCTTAGCCATCCATACACTCCGGTCAATCATCATTTCCTGCATGTAACGCCTGGGTCTGGTCCCTGTGTTAGCGATTACAATCGGTTGACCAACCAGCGAGCGCAGGAGGCCGGTGTTGTAGTTAGTTGTGGGTGACGTCAAGAGTTTGCGTTGAACGGGCAGGCTGTAGTTTGGTAATGGCAAAAAATGTGATAGTAAAGTATTCCGGTCTGGTTCTATCAAGAAATTGAAGCCAGAGCAACAGGAATGTATAGCAAAAGTCATTGCTGGCAAAGATTGTGGCGCTACTCCCCACGGGCTCCGTTAGCGGCAAAGGTGATGGCTAGGCTAAAAGCTATTGCTAAGGAGTCACTTGGGCGCATTACAAACGGTCAGCACTACAGTAGATCATATACGGAATCGGGACGGAAGCGGAAGTAAATATAACAAAATACCTATTCATGCCTAAACTTAACCAGCCATTCCCATAGAATAACCCCAACCCACCCTTAACCCTCACCTTAACCATCTTAATCAGACGCCTAAACTTAACCAGTCACCACTTAAGGACTTTTTAGTCAAAAACTAATTCGAAAGTAGGATTGTGTAGCGTTTGAGCCACTGGAACAGCCTCTCACCAGGACAGGAAATAACCACCGGACCAGAAGTTGCAGATTGCACAAAAGATAACTTATTTATTTGGGCAGCATCTCCCCATGCACACAACCGGAACACAACAGGAACACCCCAAGCCAAATGAAAGCATCCCCTTTTATACAGTGGCCCAAACTAAGACCTCCACCCACCCAGGGACACAACCATGTAGGCCTGTACTATTTACAATATTTATGACTACTTACATTTGTAATGTATGCAGATATGTTATAATAATAATTTATAATAATATACAATTAGTGGTGGTGTTATTTCACGGGAGTGGTGTGTGAATAATGTTTAAATAATGTTTAGTCCAAATGAAACACCCTTCTCTTGGAGGATCATGGTGGAGCCCAGCTGATTGCTCAGTTGGGTGCACCTGGCATGCACTGGGATGGGCGCGCCTCCAGCCCAGCACCTCCACCAATCACCTTCCAAGAAAAGAGACGGGACAAGTTAGGGACAGGGCAAAAATAAACAAAGTTAAATATTTCAAAATAAAACAGGAAGGATACACCTGTGGGTGAGGAGTGGGGACTACTCCTTCACATTTCCTCCCCCTTCGGAAGACACAACCTCCTGGCCGCGGCTGCACAGTCTCACGGTCTACCCCAGGCCCTCCTTTTGCCATTCTTTGTGACCCTCCAATGCGCTGCTCCTGGACATTCGTTCAAGCCTGAAGATCTTTGGCCCACGCCTGGCAGATAGAAAGTTCTCCACCAACTCTGCTGCTTCAGGCCCAGAGGTGGGATTGCGCTCCTCCACCCAGACCCTCAGCTCTGGTGATAGTGAACGGTAGAACTGTTCCAAGACTAGGGCTTCACCAAGCTGCTCCTTAGTCTTCTTCTCCGGCTGTATCCACTTCAAATACAAGTCTTTGAGGAGATTATAAAACTCTCTTGGCGTTTCTCCCGGCTGCAGGTCTGGCTCACGGAACCGCTGGCGATAAACATCTTCATTTATTTCGTACTTCATCAGAATGGCCTCCTTCACCTTCTTGTAGATGCAGGATTCCTCGCAATCCATGGCCACATAGGCTGCCCGGGCCCTTCCAGTCAGATATGGGACAAGCCTCACTGCCCACTCGACCACTGGCCAATGATATGCGGTCGCTAGGCGTTCAAAAGTGGTGAGATATTGCTCAACGTCATCACTGTCCTCCAGCCTTGGAATCACTGACTGGGCCCAGCCTCTCCCCGAATGCTCCCGTAGCGTGGGAGATTGGGGCTCCACTTCTTCCTGTTGATGTACATGGGGGTGTTGAGGACTACGCCTCGCAACTTCGGTCAGGCCCTCTCTGAGTCGGTGAACCTGTACCTCCATCTCCTGCCATCGTTCCTCCTGCTTCTGCGTTTCTTCATTCCAACGCTTGCTCAGGTCAGACTGGAACGTAAGACATTTTCGCAACATGCAAACTAGGGTTTCGGAGTCTGCACCCATAAGTGTCTCTGCCTTGGCGGGCTCTCCTCCAGCAGCTCCGCCCCCTTCGGAATCACTATCTGGGGTGATTTCCGGTTCTGCGGGTTTTGGTACCTTTTTCGGTCCCATCCTCGTCCTGTGAGTCTCAGCAGATTGGCACGACGATCCCACTTCTGACACCAAGTGTAGCGTTTGAGCCACTGGAACAGCCTCTCACCAGGACAGGAAATAACCACCGGACCAGAAGTTGCAGATTGCACAAAAGATAACTTATTTATTTGGGCAGCATCTCCCCATGCACACAACCGGAACACAACAGGAACACCCCAAGCCAAATGAAAGCATCCCCTTTTATACAGTGGCCCAAACTAAGACCTCCACCCACCCAGGGACACAACCATGTAGGCCTGTACTATTTACAATATTTATGACTACTTACATTTGTAATGTATGCAGATATGTTATAATAATAATTTATAATAATATACAATTAGTGGTGGTGTTATTTCACGGGAGTGGTGTGTGAATAATGTTTAAATAATGTTTAGTCCAAATGAAACACCCTTCTCTTGGAGGATCATGGTGGAGCCCAGCTGATTGCTCAGTTGGGTGCACCTGGCATGCACTGGGATGGGCGCGCCTCCAGCCCAGCACCTCCACCAATCACCTTCCAAGAAAAGAGACGGGACAAGTTAGGGACAGGGCAAAAATAAACAAAGTTAAATATTTCAAAATAAAACAGGAAGGATACACCTGTGGGTGAGGAGTGGGGACTACTCCTTCACAGATTGTTACTTCTGGTTTCGTCCCGATTCCGTATATGATCTAGTGCCGACCCATTACAAACGCCACGGTAAACTCAGATCCAATCGTTTCGATCTGCAAAAGGAGTTAACCCCTCTCACCTGTAAACGGAGCTCAATGGAGCGCCTCCAGACCTTAGTACGAAATGTCATTTGTACTATGGTGTGGCACGACCAGGCTAGGTCTAACCAAACCATGACAGTCAAAAAATACACCTGCTGACAAGACACGCTCTCAAAATGCATAGCGTGTGATTTAATTGCATCTCCTCCAGCTGGTTGTCGAGGGCTGAGCAGAGCTGCTGGTGAATAATAAAAATGTTGTTTCTCTCGAACATCTTATCGGGTCCGACGTCTCATCTCAGTCTGAAGAGCGATGTTTTGCTGTTGTTCTGCATGAGTGACCAAGCGCTGACAGCACTTGAGTGAAAAGAGCCAGGAACACGGCGGCAAGAACAAGTGACAGCCACTGGCAAACACCCAAGATGGAGATTTAACACAAAATATGGAGTTAGAATTTAAACGTGTTGGAGAATTTTGGCCATGAATTTAGACGAGCTTCTAACACCTAAAAATAAGCCACTTCTTACAGATCATTGCTATTTTAGTGAGCTTTAAGCATGAGCTCGTGGTCAATTTGACACGAGCCAAGCGGTTTTTGATTTAAAAAAAAAGATCAAAATCAGAATCGTTTTACATTCATATAAAAAGGCACACAACATTAGATTTCGTGAGGGGAGGGGCAGTTGCCGAGCTGCCATGGAAATGTTGTTTTATTGGGATGTCTTTACATTTTAGCCCCAATTTCTACTTTTGAATGCGCTGGAAAACGGCTGCAAGTCCTAAGTAGCTCTGAAACAGTTGTTGTTATGTGCTTTATCATTTTTATTTGTATGTGTTCATGGTTTTACACCGGTCCAGACCAGAGCGGAGAGGATTCATGGTCTGAAACAAGCGGATCAGGTGAAAATCCACTGGAGGAATGTTAACTTTTTAAAAAATGCTAATGAAACATTTAGCATTTTACTTTGGACTAGAGCAGAGAAAATGGTCAGAACCAAGCGGCTACTCCACCCTGTGACCCGCCCTGCTCCACCCAGAGGCTACTCCATCTTTGCTGCTGTGACCTGAAGGCTTTTTAGAATGATTAATTTTATTTTTGCTGCTACTGGACACCTGAATTTCTCCTGCAGGGATCAATAAAGTACCTATCTATCTACAGTATCTACCAGTCCTACTCTACTCTACCACTACCATACCTGATCCATCCGTTCACTCGCTCATAACATTCACTCCCATTGCATGTGTTTTTAGCGGTACGGGAAACCATGCTGTCACGGTATGGATTTTGTTCTTTTGGTTCCATTTTGACTTTAGTTCTCTGTGGTTTTCTTTTAGCTTGACTTCCTGTCTTGTTCCCCTGTGTTTGATTGTCTGCCCCGCCCTAATGTGTTTTACCTGTGTCTATTATGTACCTCTGCTCCTTTTCCCTTTTTGCTGGTCCATTGTCAGTGTCTGTCCATGTCTGTCCTGCTCCTGGTTTCTTTTTGGATTTTCTTTTGTTTTATCATCCTTGTTTCGGGTCCTCCTTCATCTCCCCTCATCCTAACCTTGCCTGCAAGCTGAATTCTCGCGGTATTTGTGAGTTCACAAACACTCGAGAATACATCTTGTACCGCTCCCGCTTACACTTTTCGAGTCGAACCACTGGGTGTGCGAGCCAATCACGCGCCAGTCTGGGGGTTTAGGGCGGGATATCCGGGTACATTTCTGGACGGCAACCTTGGTAGGCGGGCACACAGCGTCACTTCGCCCAATCAGCTTCAAGTATTCTGCTGCTTACCCCTCCTTTCCCCGAAAGGATTCTCCGGGAGAAATCCCAGATTGATATCGCGGAGAACGCGTTAGAGTTCTACACAATCATCAATCTGGCTTTTGCCAGGTTAGACATATGCAGACACTGGGAGAATGTGGTCCCTCCCTCACCTCCCCACCGCTCTCCCCTGTCCAAAGTCCTGCACATAGAACTACCGTTATATACCTGTGCCTTGCGGTGAGAAAGCCCTTCAGAAATGCATGAATCCACTTACATGTTATTCTTCTCCATCCATTATTATGAGCTGCAGAGCGCGGTTCAGCAGAGCGCGGTTCAGCAGAGCGCGGCCCCCACACGCGGCAAATCACTCTGAATATGAAGCCGCGGATAACGCCGCGACGGACCGCACATTTCAACAGCCAGCCGCAGTGACAAATGCAGATTAAAATGCAAATGATTACACACCTCAAGAAGATAGTGTTGCTGTTTCTCATTCGGCAGGACATGCGTGAACACAGATTTTGAAAAGCATAATATACTGTGAAGATGGGTAGAAATGTGTTTTTGCAAAGCTGTCAAAATGTAGATTAGTTGACCTGGTGTAGAAGGGCCAATATTATGAAACAAAAACAGGCAGGAAGTTGAATGTCAGATGCTTAGAAAACCTATAATCGTGGAGTATTCTGTCAATTTTTTTCTCCAGTTTTTTTGTTTTTGAAATGTAGAAGTGGACTGATCAATATCAAATAACTGATTTTTACATAAGATAGCTACCAATGATGTTAGCTTTGATGTGTTGCTAAGATGGTTACTAAGGCAAGATGGTGTTTCCCCCACGAATGAAGGCATCTGATTGGTCAAACATTGGATGCAAGAAAGGTGCTATGTACAGGTCAAGAATAAGATGCCGTTCTAAAATTGCAGTCTTGCAATAATTACTATATGTATCTTTGTCGTATTGTTGTTTTGAAAGAGTTTGTAGCGAGTCAAAAAACACATTAATTATTTTCTTTGACTTTTTTGTTTAACATTATGTGTGCAAAGCTGTTACCACTGAGAGCCAGCGCACGCTAATCATAACAGCTGTCGTCAGTGGCCGCGGTAAAGTGGTCCGTGCCAGAAAATCTGTTGCACAATTTGTATGAAACGTACGGTAATCACAGAAACAACAGTTAAAACAGCTATTATTTCTATGCCCCTTCATTCATTTGTGATCATTGTAACAAATATCATTCTCCTTCTCACCTCATATCTCCGATCCGTCGCTCAAAGGTGGTTTAACTTTGTGATAGCGATCCACGCAAGTCAACAGCACTGTCTATAAATCTTAGTATTTTGTCTGAAGCGACATAGATCACTGTATTTTGACATAAACATTCAACAGGTCTATGGGCTTTTTGTCCAGTACTTTTCATGGCCTCGCATTGCATTTTTTGGCCTCTGTCAAATATTTATAAAAATGAAAAAGAGAGGACCTCTCACCCCAACGTGTCAAATAGTCACTGACAGAACAATTAAGTGGGAGATGAAGACCCCAAACCCCAGATTAAATCCATCAGAAATATACACTATTCACATTATTTCCGTAAATTATTTTTTTACAAGGCTGATACCGGGAGCTCTAAAACACCATTCAATTGTCCCACAACGTTCTACAGTCGAATCCAGTTCATTATTTGTTTGGTTTAATAGCATATATCAGCTTGTCGGGTTATTAGCCTCACTCCTAAGCCATATCCCAGTGTGGACTGCGCATCTGTCCATGAAATAAAAGGCTATATGTAAATTGCGTGATAAAAAATGAATTTAAAACTTGAAAAGAAAGCTCAATAAATGTGTCATTTCTTCGTCCGAACAGAACACAAATTAATTCTGCAACACAACATAAAAACAAACATGCATTTGTATTTTCATGAGTGGCCATCTGCGCTGTTGATTTCGGATGACGTTTCATTCTCATTTTGTCAGGACAATAAACACAGCAAGAGTGTAATATTGTGGATGTGTTAGAATGCATAACCAGAAAGTCATTTCTTCAACACATAATTGTCAATTACATTCACCTCAAGCAACTGCTATTTCTATAGAAGTACATGAACGGAGATGATGTGCGGTGATAATGTTTAATGTTTCTAGATGCTTGAGGCTGCTGTCTTTGCTCAGGTTGAAAGCAGTATAATATATATATAAACAGATGTAGATTTAGAATACAAAGGTAGCCTAGTCTTACCACACCATCGTACTAGTTTTGTTTCGTATAAGGTCAGGATTTGCTCCATTGAGCTCCATTAACAGGTGGGAGGGGCTATCTCCTTTTGCAAATTTAAATGATTGGATCTGAGTTTACCGTGACGTATGCAATTCGCATTTAGCCTAGCTTTAGCCGTCTCCTTTTGCCACTGACGGAGGCTGTGGCGAGTAGAGCCACAACATATTTTCCAGCAATGAAATTAGCGAAACATTCTTCTTGCTCCGGCTTCAATATCTTGATATTTGGTACCAAACCAGAACGGATTACTTTACTATTGCATTCTGTAATGAATCTGTAATGTACTATACTATAAGTGTCGTACTTTCAAGACTATCGGGCGCACCAGTATATTAGGCACACCAGCAACAAGAAAGTTAATTTTGTCCGCAAATAGGCCCCACTTGAATATAAGCCGCAGGTTTTCACTTTGTAATGTAGTAGACTGGACATCACATGGTTCAATGACGACGTGTTCAACAACTAAAGCTTGATGGAGTTAGTCAAAATAAAAACTCCATAAACTCTTCACTAATAAGTCAAGCACAATAAAAATACACATATTGGATACAATCAATCAATCAATCAATCAATATCAACGCTATATAAGCCGGAGAATTTCGACTTAAATTTCTCAAACATGCCGTAAAAGAACCATTGAGAGACACACAAAATGAAATAACATGAACTAAGGCTGTGAAAATGTTTTCCACGTTCATGAAACCTTGTCTTTAATGTTTGCGTTTGCTAAATGTACTTTTTGATTCCCGTCCGTTACCTTCACAGTCCACAGCATGTATGAAAGCTGCTCTGTGGGTGACACACACACATACAATACATACAGCAGCTCATTCAGCGCACTGTTTGTCAGACATCATGGTATTTATCGCAGACAATTCTGTTTTCAGTCGCTACGGTCAATCGCAAAGGTCCTTCATACAAATAAGAAAATGGAACAAATGTCTATGCGAGCTGCTCAAAACAACCTTTGCTGTATCAGGAGAGGCTGCTAAAGCTGTTCAAAAAGGGCAGACTCCATTTGAACTTGTCTCATTCAATTCAGTTGGTTTGATTAATATATCAGAGCAATAATGTAGGGCAAGGGAAGGGACGTTTATTTATATAGCACAGTTCATACACAAGATAAACAATCACACAAGGCCCTGAAATCATAAATAATCCTAGTATGTTAAAAAGAGTGAAGATGCAATCGTTCAGTTGTGTGTAGAAGCCTGTCCCACGTGTTTAGGAAGACTGCTCCAGATTTTACCAGCATAAATCTTAAATGGTGCCTGTCATGTCTTCAAGCTTAAAGACCTAATTCATCAGTTAAGTAAGTAAGTTTAAAAATACATTAAGTTCATTAGTTGTTGCTAAAATGTAAGTGGGAACAGAGTAGGGCTGGTTAATATGGCTGAAAGCTATATCACAATATCAGTAATTCCTATCGGTCAATAACCAGTGATGGGAACTAACGCCGTTACTTTTTTCAGTAACGAGTAATCTAACTAATTACTTTGACTGTAACTATAACGCCGTTATCATTTCCGACATCCCGTTACTGCGCGTTACTTAAGAAGCACAATGAACTTCTCTTTTTACTTTGTGATAGGACTCGTGTGCGTGTTGTCATGAGAGAAGGGAGGATGAGAAAAACTCTCAGCAATTATTGGCTGATGTAAATCATATTTCCTTTACAATCCACATGTCGACAGTTGAGAGGATGGCTCATAAATTGTGTTTTTGAAACAAATATGGGTCTTAATCGCGCTCAACCACAGCTTGTATCACCGTGAGGGCTCAGAGGAGCGCATGTGAGCGCAGAAGTCGGCTGCATACAATTCCATCGAAAGGCTCTTTTCTCTTCCTGGTTTATCTGCTAAGGACAGCAACAGGTTTGGCTAACATACATATAACACATTTTAAGATAATTTAAAATGCACTTAGGGTAATTTTTTAATGACTATAGGAATAATAAGAAAGAAAGGTGAAATGTAAGACGGTTGATTTTAGAAATTGGATGCACCCGGCTGCAGCAAAACACAGGAGTTTATGGAGGACACACGCGTTTTGTTTTACTTTTTAAAACTCATTGGACTCATTTCCAAATGGAGGATTACATATCTACGCTCAAACTATTATCTGGACTTAAACAAGGAACTGGTCTGAACCGAAGTGGCCTGTGCAGGTCATTTATAAGGTAAGACCCATAACTCATAGTTTTGCGTTTTGTATGAACAAACAATACGGGCATGAAACATATTCTGCTGTAGCCAAACAAATTGTCCACTTGATTTATATGATGTATATGTTCATCTGATTGGACTGAAGTCAGCGCTTCACCGGTGTTTCCACATTCACAGTGGCGGGTGTTGGTGTTTAGTGCTTACAGCACAGAGAGAAATGGAGAGTGAACAGGACTTCAGCAGAAAAACATCCTTTTCTAGATGGAAATATTGGCACTATTTCAAACTCACTGAGGTTAAAGGTAAAACTGCGCAGGTCGAGTGCACATTATGTTCCAGAACAAAACGAAAAAGTAACGCAATAGTTACTTTTACTGGTAACAAGTTACTTTTATAGTGGAGTAACTCCGTTAGTAACTCAGTTACTTTTTGGGAGAAGTAACTAGTAACTATAACTAATTACTTTTTCAAAGTAACGTGCCCAACACTGTCGATAACGATATATAAATATAGATTAATCCTGGTTTAGCTCCTGTTCTGGCTGTTCTCGAGTGTCTTGTGTCCCTGTGGATCCATCCATAGATCCATGTTGCCGTTGTTGTTTTTGCATTTCCCAGAATGTTTAGCAGCTCATGCTCGGTCGTGCTAGGTCGAGAAGCCTACATCCCCCACAATGCCGCGCGCTTCTGACTCATCTTTACTTCCTGTGTTTTCAAACGGAGTGAAACTATAGAACATTTTATCGACCCTGTTTTCCATTGACATCGAACACGTGTCTATCGTGATATATCGTTATTGTTTTATCGCCCAGCCCTGTAGAACAGAGTTAGACATCTTCTCTTCAAAACTTCTTTGTTCCTCTTGGCAATTTATACATGCCTGTAATCTGAACGACCCATTCAACGCTTTTTGAGCTTCCTTGTGTTGAGCCTTGGCAAACTTTTGTGTTTGTAAGTATTTCAATGTCACAGGCGCCTTGTTAGGGCCACACAAGGGTTTTATTTTACTGTAAAGGATTATGTTGGACAGAATTAGAGCTATATCTGTTTAGCTTGAGCAGTGTATCATTTCGCGTGTACAGCCGTTGATATTGATGCATATCTTTCTGTTGTTGCAGTTACGGTGATTTTGGTGGTTTTGGGTCTGATAAACCAAACACAAGATTCTCTTGTGAATCGCTGTCTGTCTGTGTTAAATTTGTTGAAAACCCATAATGGATCATCATGTTGAACGACCATTTATAAGCAACAATGACATCTCCCAATTCCAAGAAAACACTGTAAAAAATCATATTGTGAAAAAACACTGTAAAAAATCGTATTGAGTATAACACAAATGAAGCCTCTGTGAAGCTGTAGTTTTGGCCTCTGATGACTCCTTTATCACATCCCCAATCACTTTCAATTTAAGGAAGTCCTCAATACAATGACAACAAACAACAAGACAATCCATTAGCAGTAAAAGACAATATCATTACACGATTACGCTCAAGCAATCATCAACAAACCGACCAGTCTTATGTACAGCATTGATACACAACCTACTGTAAGTGCCTTGCTCAAGTACTCAACAGCAATGTACTATTCATAGAAAGCAAAAAGCATTGACTTCAAATCAATGTGAATTAAAAACAGCTGGAATAATACATTCGATAAGACCCAGTGCAGAGTAGAGCTCTCGTGCCTTACCTTTGGTGCTTTGGTGCACTTTCCGTTGCGGGCATCTTTGATAAAGGCGATATCCAGCAGGTCGGTCTCCTGTGAGGAAAACACAAACACACTTTAATGATGGAGTCACATTTAACCATGAGACTGAGACAGGCTGTGGTTTCTTACTCCTTTGGGTGCAATGAGCTATATGGCTGAAAGAGAATTTGCAATTGTTGTGGTGGAAATTATCACAGAAAGACAATAATCATGTTTCTCATATGATTGTTCGTCCATTCATCAATTTTCATCCACTTTATCTGTTGCCGAGGGCCCCAGTCTGAGCAGAGACGTCCAGACTTTCCTATCCAGTCACACTTTCTTCAGCTCATCCAGGGGAATCCTGAGGCGTTCAAGGGACTAAATATAATTAAACAAATCACTAGAATTTAGGAAAATGCCTTTTCTCAATGGAACAATATTTTTCATTAAAAGAAAAAAATCAATATAAAGCAAGCGTTTATATTTCACGTTTGTGCAGTGTTTTTTATATTAGAAAAGAATAGTTGTTCCGTAGGATTTAATTTAAAAAGAACCATCCATACAAAAGAAACCCAGGAGGCCAAACAGCTCATGGGGAAACAATACACTATTTTGAGAAAAAAAGTGTGTACGTGTACATTTCTACTTAGAGAGTCCATCGTGTTATGACATCTCTGGCTTATCTTTAGTACCACAAATGAAGTTAGCAATCAGCTGATTTTTGTCGTTGAGAAAAAATGCTTGTGCAACATCACTGAAGCATCTACAGATCAGACTCCATAAAGCAAGCAACGTCACTGTGATGTTGATCAGAAGAACAACGGGGAAGGAATGCAGTGTGACTATAAGAGACTATAAACCTGTAAAAATAATAATATTATAATAATCACCTGCAAATAATAAAACCACTTTGTAAATGATAAGGAAAATTCTGACATATTGAGCTTCTCAATCAAGGAGAAACACACACAAAAAAACTGGAATGCTGGACTAAATCTTTTAAATATTGAAAGCCGATGAGTGCATGAGGATCCACTAGCATGATATTGGTTTTAAAGGCGACATATTTTATTCAGGTTTTAATAAAATGTTCCTCTTTCCATCCCATTACTGGAGCTGGAGAGTGGTGAGGATCTCTTCCTCTGCTCTGTCATTTTTGATTTTCAAAGTCCTTTCGTCCAGAAAGGGCTAATGGAGTGTGCATTCAGGGATCACTGATGTACATATTATTTTGAAGCACAAACCAAAGAATCATTTGTCTCCCATAATAATACATTCACAGGAAAGGTACAGGAGCACACTGCTGTCATTATTGTTAGCATCTAGTGAAAAGCACAGCAATTCACAATTCAGAATAACTGGATTTTCAACCCAAAAAATGGTGTGTCAGTGATGGAGGTTTTTTTTATTCTTGATCATCACCATTGATTTTTTTGAGTATTACAATGTACAGCTTCTCTAACTTGGGCTCATGCTTCTAATTGAGGTTTATGAAGTATTTTGTTTGTATTTGTGACTGCAGCAGGGTAAACATAAAAGGATAGAACATAGATGACGACCTCTACTTGTCATCCTGATCTTAAGCCAAAAATGCAGTCTGCCCATAGATGGCTGTTTTAAATGAAACAAAAGTGTATCGGTCTGGACATCTGTGTGCGCTGCTCACAGAGGCAGAGCTGGAAAATGAAGCCAGTCCAAGAGAGTGGCCCTTTTGCATTATCAGCAGAGACTGGCCGAGACTTTATCTGGAAAGTCTGCTTCCACATCAGCGGCAGGACACTGGCAAAGTGCCCCATTCTCATCACTCCATCTTCAAAACTATATTTAACCCAAGCCTAATATTTGTGTGCATAGGAGAGAGATTTCTAGCATTTTTAGCATCATCACTGATTCACTCGCTACAGATGACAATTACATGTTGAATGTCAGCAGGAGCATTTGTCTTTAACAGATTATAACAAATTGTGGGATAGAACTCTCGCTCGTCCCTGGTGCGCAGTACTACGGCGACCACTGCTCCTGACGGAAGTTTTAGTGGCATCAGGTCAAATGCATAGGATGAATTGCCCTACGGGGATAAATAAAGTGCACCTAACACAGGTGGACATTTGCATATATCTTTTGAATCTGTTGCCAGTTGATGCTATCACTGATGCATGTTTTGCGTTCCGATAAAAACGTTACATTGCAACATAGATGTGCCTAAACGTATGATCATAAAACCTCTATAATATCATTTACCAGCATCGGCACAAAGACACAGCATTACTCAGCAGCGGCCCACGGGATCTCAGTGTTCTGTAATCAAAAGCACACCGAGCCCTTTCAGTGCCGTGCCGTTGTCGGTGGCGCTCTGCACAGGCTGAGTCAAAGGTTGGGCCCACGCTGGTCTGAAACGCAGCTTTGAAGTGTCTTTGGAGAGACGGTGGCGGGCGGCGGGTGGCAGGAGGGCAGGAAGGAGGCTGGCTTCTGATGGCTCTGTCTGTGCGCCCCCCACCCCAGGCCTTTTTGTGGTTAAACACACACTACACTCCCGCGGCGGAGTGAAAAACCTCAGGGGGAAGATGATTAAAGTAGCGCAGACCAGAGACCGGGGCGGACGCCGGAGCGATCAATGCGTCGTGGAGTTCGGGACGTGACATTGGCGAAGGTTATTTGGAAATCTGTTGTTTGTAATCACAGAAACAAGTTTAAACAGTCATCATTCCTGTCCTGTGAAAATCAAGTGCCCCTTCAATCTTGATCTCAGTAAAACATACCTCTGATCCTCCGCTCAAAGGTGGTCTAAATTTGTGACAACAGCCTGTTTTGATTTCATTGTCACCATGAACTGTTTATCCAAAATTAAATGTCAGCTTTTAAAGGTGTGTCAGTTCCTCTCCTTGCAGATAAAACATTACTCTCTATCTTGGTATTTTGTCCTCTGTGAAAGAAATAAAAAAAATACAATTGAGAAGAAGTCGCTAAGAGCTTCCCACGGTGCAAAATCCCCACATGCATGTCTATAGGGCTTCATACACTCATATAAACATGGATCCCAGGAAAAAATTCATTTGCAGACACCACACACAGACAGTCCATCTACAATTCGTTTAGCAGCAGGTTACAAATAAAAAGCAATATAAATCCATATAAAAAAGCAACACAATACAAGAGGGCAATAAATATAAGACTACAAATGTGTTGTTGTGCTGGGAACTCAGCGATCAGGGGATGTCTGGACTGAGCCAGGGTGGACTTTTTTCAGCACCTGCTTTTCCCACAGAGAGTGAAGGTCTATGAGTTTAAGTCCAGTGATTTTGGAGTTTATCACTGTCAAGCCTTGAAACCAGGCAATTAATAAAAAAAGTGACAAGGCGTTCAGGGCTCCAGACAAACTTTCTTGGGGCCGCTCATAAACACAGAGCAACATCCCGACAAGATTTGTTCCATCGTTATTGGTTTTATTGTTATGTATAGTTTTGTTTGGTTGTTGTTGTTGTTTCTTTATGACAGCAGTAGATCATCCTGCAGTATTGTAGAAGAGCAAACGTCTTCGATTTTAGGATGGTCTATTAAAGTCATACGTATGTGTCAAAATACACTAAATATGCCCAATAAAAGTAAGAATACTAATGATTGTTTTATTGCTATTTCAAAGCAACAATGAAACCTGAAGAAAATGGGTGAATGGGTGGATGGACTTTGCACAAAGTTTAACATCTTGCTGATTTAAAAAAACATGTAAATGTTAGATTATGGACTATACTCTAAAACAGCCTTTATACATGGCACCTTTTATGTATTTGTAGATGTTTGGCACAACAGGAGGTCAAAATGTGGTATGCCGGGAGTTGGAGATGAGTGGCAAAACAAACGCTGTGTGTATGATGTGTATATGTATTTATATTCTGTATCTGTGTATGTACAGTATGCATTTCTAACTGTACTTAACTAAACTTCATTTGTATTGTATTGTTGAGCATGTCAGCCATCCTTGAAGCCAAGAACCCCCTCGAAAAAGAGATAGTCCTTCTCAATGGGGCTTTCCTGAAAAAATAAATAACTCTTGAGGTAATTTTAGAGAACAATTAGAAAACAAAAAGTGAATGTGGTTTACAAACATAAATGTGCAATTACTTGAGACTGTGGTGTCTTTCCTACTTAAAGCCTCACAGTTTGACAGATCAAAGCTCTAACGGTAGAGCCAGTGGTAGAACGACCCAAAATACGTCTCCGCTAAAAATAGTCGTCTCTCTGGTCTAATCTGCTGCATCCTGAGAGGGTTTTTTGACGGTGATTTTTGACTCTTTCCATCTTGCACCCCATAGCATCCGTTGGACACAAAAATTATTAAAAAAAAAAAAATGAATTATGAATAATATCGATATCGTTAAAGATTCCACGCACTCCATCAGGGTTGGGTAATAGTCGTAAAGAAGACGAGCTTAATCTGTGGATCATTGGAAAGATGGTTCACACCAGACTTGTCCAAGGGCCGGTAACACGGATCGCAAAACCTAATGGTTGAGATTCAGCCGGCATCATGTCCTCACTGATTCACATCTGACAGTGCTGAAGTTGGCTGAATGACAAAGATCCTACTTTCACACCAGGGACAGTAGCACTATAGATGTAATATTTACATTAATCCAAAAACAATCTTGGCATGGTCAACACAAAGTCAATGATCAAGAGGTTCTGTGCTTTGCAACGAGGTATAGCATGCATGTGGATCTGAAGTTGGCTGGATGACACTGTGCTTTGTGGCATTCACTATTGTCATCATAGCAAAGGGCCACATAACATGACACTGAGGGCTGAGAGACTTTGAACATCTTTGATCTAAAACAATATGGCCACAGGAAAGAGTTTGTGCTTTTTGGGGCAAATTCAGAAAAGACGATCAATGAACAACGGAAAAACCTGTCGCAGGAGGCCTTTGCGCTGGTGTTGACTGCCAAACACATGAACACATCACAATCCCCCGGTACAGCCAACCCTCAGAAGACGGCCTTATTCACTCAAGACAAGGGCTTGGAGACATGACACTAAGCTGGCCATCTGATGATATACAGAAAAAAAAGTCCTAGTATTGACACCTGCAGTACCCCAATCTATCTGTACAGTTTGGTCTATCCAACCAAGAAGTAGAACAGTAGGTCTGTCCGAATGGCAGAGGTCAGAGGTAGCGAGGAGATTATCAAATAAACACGCAAAAACATGCAAGAATCACTCTAGACAACATAGCACGTAAATGACAAAACAAATCTAACCTGTTCTGAGATAAGTTGCTCGGCCCTCTTTACTTTTTCAAAAATACCCATTTCTTTGAGCCATTTTTCCACCCACATTGTTCAATCGTGTCCTTCATGTTCAGCCCGGTGATGGTCTTTGATAGTTGGTGCTCGTGGGGCCATGTTCAGGAGGTCACAGCAAAACTTGTGTGGAACAAAAGCATGTGAAATTGGTCCAGGTGCATGCTGGTCTTTTGAGTACCACTTCATGACACTTGGACACTGTTGTGAAGGAAAACTGCAGTGTGGAGAGCTTCACCTACTCCTCTCAGCTTCCGGCTCCTATGGATGTGCCCGAGCCGCTGATTAAAGCTCTCAATGCTGACGTGAAGGGGCCGCGTGCAAAGAGAGCAGCGTTAAGGCGTTATTCAATATTTGGTGGTACGTTCAGCATATTTCAGAATGTTTTCTAACCACTGCACAACACGAATGAATCAGCCGCAACGTCACATATGAGGAGAGTAAGTTGCAAACAAAGTGAGTACCAACCATAGAGTACTACAGTATAATCATTGGTAATTAATGGGAAAAATGACGCCACACCAACCATTCCAAATCAATTCTCTGCTAATTTTCAACTCCAAACACATTGATTCGACCGACACCCCCTGCCCAGAACACAAGCTCACACTCATACACACAACTCCGCAGTGGTACAGAGCAAGGGGGGAGGCAACAAGAAGTAATACGAAGCTTTTTACACACCTTTTGCTTTTTAAACCTAACTTAATGAGTCATGGGAAGTTTTCACCTCAGCGCTATGGCTTTTGTAGAAGCACTTCATGTGGACATATTTACAGAATAAAGCTATTTCTGTTGGAAAATGGAACTGGCCATTGAAACTGTCCATTTTGGTCCAAACCCTCTGCCCAAGTAAACACACAAATCCTACAGAGATGCACACAAGTATAAAACCTATAATTGTGAATCAATAAACTGTACATTAGGAGAAATATTATGTGGGGCAGATGTGGCTGGAAAGTACTGAACTGTCCCTGCCTAAAGACATTGCTAGTATGAGTCCGGTGGTGGTCGGAGGGGCCGATGGCACATACCGATTGCCTGGCTTCTGTCAGTGTGCCCCAGGGCAGCTGTGGCTACGGTAGTAACGTATTAGAACCGTGTATGGAGAGAAAGAATAATGCCATGAACCGTCTGAGTGTCCAAAAAAGCTCTATAAATAAATGTTTACCCACAAACATTATCATCCCTTCTTTTTGCAAGCATTTCTGTATTTGAAGGATGTCCCAGGATGCACAGTAGTGAAACAGACGTGGAGTGGTCTCTTCACATCCATGACTCACTCTTTTGAGGTTTTCATTCGTCTCAGTATCTGCCTCTCGCTAACAACAAAAGCAAACCTCCAAATGGAATCTCCAAATTAATTGAGCTTTTAACCTCTTAACAACCGCCTCATTTTGGCTCGTGCACAATGGTTGGGCATACCCAAATGTCTTTGCTTATTTAAAAACACATCTTACATCTCACATGCTTGTGTGATGCATCATTTTAAAGCTAGAGCCTTCTAGTTTATGTAAAAAAACACTAAAATAATGTTTGTCATTCTTATTTTCCTCTGCATCCTTTGAAGTTAGGGAAAAAACCCCAATTTTTTTAGCCTCGCCTAACATTTTCAATGTCTAAAGGCCCTAAAAAAGGCATACTTCATTGTAAGTTCACAATATTCAAACCCTCTGTTCATTGTGTTGTTGACAACAACTGTCTAAAGTTTCAGACTTCTAAGTTTTATAGTTTTTATGCAGTTTCTCCTTTTCATCAAGTAGTGCACATTTGGCACAATTTGGCACAAGTGTGCCAAATTGTGCCAAATATCTTTACTTACATTTAATCATCATAAAAACAATATTTTTTATTATTGGTACTTATAAGTTACTAATCTATGTGTGTTTTTCTTTTTTAAATGTCAAAGTTATTTTTTTATGAGTGTAAATTCATTGCAGCTTCGGGAGCGTCTTTTGGCTGCCATGACGCACAATGGTCCAGGCCCAAGATAAGACAGGACACCATTGTCCCACCCCTTGTTCGAAAGCTTTCCTCATTGGCTACAAGGACATGTCAATCGTAAATCCCGGAAGTAAACGTAAACAAGTTGGGACCCCACAAAAGATTAGCCACCAATGCGCAAACAGCAGCGCTAGCGTTATTTGCGGGACCTATTGCAGACCCAAAAATTGGTCTAGCTTTTCGGGAGTAGTCTCATTTGAAAGATAAGGAGCTAAGGAACACGTAGATACCAGATGTTCGGGTGAAAAACAAAGCTAAAAGTCCGTTACAAGTGAAAGAGTAACATCTGTGCTCTTTTTTTTCGTTTTTTTCGCTAAAGATAAATGCACATTTTTGGATTATTTCTGCAGAATGGATTTTACTTTGGGAAATACAAGTGGATATAATTTTCCTTTGGACTGTTCCAGAGAGAATGATGTATTGCAAGCTGGGAGGAGAGCTGATTTATTTGTACAGCACAAGCCCAAAGGTAAAGAACTATTTCCGAATTGATTTATTTTGTGCCCACATTATGTGTTATATCTTTTGAATGCAAAGTCTGATGTAGTTTACACTTGTATGTAAATGTAGATAAGAAAATAAGCTTTAAAATGATATACAGCTTTTGGGGTTTGGTGTTCAAAATACATCTGCTATTGCCAGCAGAACATTTAAAAACATAAAAACAACCCGCCGGCGGGTTGGTGGTTGCTAAGTGGTTTTAAAAAGAGACCGTTTACAAGAAAAATGCTAATTGAAAAAGCATTCCATTCCAATAAAGGGTTTTAGTGGTAGAATTACCGACGGGGATGAAAGTTTGGTTGAAACTAGAGATGCTGCAAAATAAAACTGTTGCATTGAGAAAACACCTAAATTGATTTTGACTAATGGTATTTTGATTCAGATTTTTATATTATGGGAAATTATGGCAAAACTGGACTAGTACAAGTGTGGCTGATGTTGAAAATGTGTCGACATATTCCATTATTAGGGAAGAAAACAAAAAAACTTAAATATGATCTCCAAAGTCACCTTTAGCAGCATCTCTCATTTACAAAAATCCTTAACAATTCTGAATCACAAAATGGATTTGTAGAGCCACAATTTGAAGCCTAAAATTGATATATTGAATTCACTCTGTACAAAGGGTGACCGTGCCTTCTCTGTCCGTGCTCCTCGGCTTTGGAACCACCTGCCCGAGGAGATAAGGCTAGCACCATCAGGACCCTCTTTTAAATCACTTCTTAAAACCCACTTTTATCCAATGGCCTTCCCAAAACGGTCTGTTTTTAAAGTCTACATCTATTTAACTTTTCCACATTGTCTTGTTTTATCTCTCTTGTCAGTCTGCTTTAATCTCCTGCATTTATTTTAGATATAAAGTGCAATCCCTTAAAGATTTGTTATTATTAAAGCAATTATGTTTTGTCCATATTTGATAAAAGTGGTTTGTGTTTTCCGAATACTTGAGCAACACAAACTGTTAATAAGAAAGTACAGCGGCTTAGCTTGTGTAGTTTTCTTGTGCGTCTTGGCAGTTCCAATTCTCACCACTTATTCTGATCGTCAGCAGCGTCTAAACTTTTAGCTGTAATTTGCCACATCACAAGACAATAAAACCCAGGCTCCTCTAATACCGTCCCAGCAGAGAAGTGGCTCCAGAGGACAGAGGGCATTACAGATTCATGCTGGGAGCAGGCTGCTGTTGAAGCTGATGGAGTTTGAGCAGACGAGGCGAGCTGATGTGACTTCCACTTGCCTTTGTGATCCCCAGGGAGCTGCCTGTCGCTCTCAATAGTATATCATGTAAGTGTCGATCCACAAAAAACTGCTTATTATTATGCATATATAATTTTTATTGCTGAATGTCATTAAAATATGTGTCTATGCATTCGATTACGCTTCAAAAAGCAAGATCATGGCTAAAGACTATGGAAGACTATTGGCACCTTAATTCAATTGTCTATTCATTTGTCAAATGGCTATGCATTATGTTATTTTAGTATTTATTTTGTATTTGTATTTGTCAAAGTGTAATGTTATATCCAATTTTGACATTTAATGTTCTATTCCAAAAGTTCTAACGGCAATTCAATATGTAAAGTGTCGATACAATGTCTTTATATATTGCAAATTACAAGATTTTGAAATGAATAGCATATTGACATGCAAATTTGGCCTCTTTATTCATTGTTCTTTTCATTCTTAACATGGCATTTAGTTTAGAGTTGTATTTGGCAAAATTGCATGTCATATCCTATTTTGACTTGTATTCCACATTTGAGTATGTTAAGTTTCATTTAATGTGTTGTGAAACAGCACCTCCCTCTGGATTGCATTGCATATTGCATATTGCATTGCCACATGGTTTGAGTGCAACTTAATTCAATATGCTATGCAGTTCTTGACCCCTGGGAAGGCGGGCCCTGGTCCGCTCTCGGCCAATCAGATACGAGTCTCTGTTAAAAACGGGCTGCTCTTGGTCGGTCACCAGTCACAGTTAATGTGAAGCCCATTCAGACAGTGACATGGCATATCTTCTAACTACAGTGGGCACACTTGGATCTTCAGACGCACTCTGAGTCAGCACCGTGTGGAGAAAAACACAAGTTGTGAACTGTTGCTAACAAGTTGAAGGGCAGTAACTCTGCTATTTTAAGCGAGGAATGAGCATATAGGAAATTAGGAATAAATCGCACTAAAACCATAAAGTGTACACTATGGCTACAACTGAGGGCCACCTTAGCATAACAGTTCACAACTGTTATAGGGACACATTTCCATATTGCTTTATACCGCACCAATGAGATTCACATATTTTGGCCTAATCTTTACAGCTTTTGGAGACACAGCTCTTTCTTATATGCAAAATATGCATGTTGTGGTCTGATTTGTTTAAGGAGCAATATATAGAAATCTGGCCAAAAGTGGTACTGCACTCTCCCTGACTCAGGTTGCCAGATATGCAGACGAATCCAGCTGGGACCATAATAACTGAATAAACAAGATTTCTATCAGCAAAATATCTATAGCCAACACCTTTTTCACATATTTCTAGTTTTGTCATTTGTCATTAATGATTTTAGAATCATAACGAGACCTTTTTTAGCTCTGTGGCCACATGTTACTTTACCAGTGAGATTACTGTATGCTGTGAGTTCTGTCAACCCGGATCACAGACTTTCTGATTGGTAAAACGGTGGAGGGCGGGACATCGAAATGAAAACAATAACAAGATTTAGGGGCTGGTTTATCTAAATCTAATGCCTTTTGACAGATTAGGGCCATTTAATGATGACTTGAATCTTACATATTGCTTATTAAACATTTTATTTTTCCATTCTCCTTCTGTTGGTACAAACATCATGATCATAAGATAGATCTATAATGAGCGTATGAGCTGCTTACCTATAGCACTGCCGTTCTTTTACATAGAATGTTCTCCTTTACTGATGGAAAAGGCTGCAATCTTTTTGTTCATATTGGTGGAGTTTAGAGGTGAGAAAGTGCTTGGAGCAGAGATAGCATTGAAATGTATCCCTGGGCACAGCAGCTCGGCGGAGGAGCAACATGGAGCAGACTGATAGCAGCTATCGGACAAGCAGAGCCGCAGATAAGGCTGGAGACAAGCTTTGGTCTCCACACCAGCGCCAGCCCATAATACTCTGAGCTCCTCTGATCGGCTCTAAGCATCAGCGTTCACAACCCCGAAAGAGGATTTTATTAAGGGACTATTTCACTGCTCAGAATAACAATATAACAACAATATGCCACTTTAAATGGTAATTATTAGGACGCCACCTTACATAAATAATAAACGTCTCCTTCTATGAACATCTAATCAAGGCTGGGACCCGCTCAATATTTACATGTTGCCACTTTACCGATTAATAAGCTGCCATAATGCACAACCATTATGCAGACAACATTGAAATGATGTGGCCCTGGCTGCAGAGGATCATGGTGCGTTTGGTGTGCTTTTAAAGCTGGGGTACCTGACTTTTAAACCACACAAAACCTGAGCAATGTAATAGAATCGAACTAACTCTAACAACAGTTTGCTTCTATCTCTAATTTGGCCTCAGTCACATCTTTTGATCAGCATTTCAGACAGAAAATTGTAAAGGAGAGGACCCCCGCACAGCCAATCAGCTCCCAGCTCTCCCAAAGCATCAAATACACTGCAAAAAAATGATAAAATAGTGAAATAATAAAAGATTTAATTAAGTGTTTTTATCTGAATTTTAGTACATTTTGACCGTCTTAAAACCAGATTTGGCAATGGAACATACCATTTAGTCTTACTTCAAGTGCTGATGCAAAAAAAATTTCATTCCAAGGAAGACAGGTCCTGAATGTTCTTGTATCTTTTTTATTTTAGCGTGTTTCCCATGGCAACTCCTGTCAAATTGTTCTCAAATTAAGATAAAAATACAGGATTCAAGCTTTTCTTTATACCTTATATTTTATAATTTTTTACAGTGTAGTGATTCATGAGGCAGCATGTTGTGCTCTGAATTGTTCTTTTATTTATGTAATTTTTTTTACAAATGATAGAAATTATAAGAGCTTTTTTGACAGTTGAAATGTCTATATGTCTCTAATGCCTATTCATTTTAATTAACCAAATGAGACTTCTTGTAACTTGTGGGGATGGGGTGGTGGGGGATTTGTGTTTGGTGGAGAGTGTATTTTTCTTTCCAGAGCATTAAGTGAATGATGGCAGAGCTGAGTGGGATGACAAACACAAAGCAACAGCAGCCTCCTCCTCATCTGTCCATCAGCTGCTGTTTTCTCCCTGTGTGCTTTGGCAGATCTCTCCCTCCTCCACATCTTGCCACTCGTCTCCGACTCGGACGCCTCTTCCAAAAGTCCCCGTGGACATCTGTCTCCTCTCTGTTCCCCGTGGTGTTCCTGTTGTTAAAACCAGCAGCAGCAGCAGCAGCAGCAGCAGCAGCAGCAGCAGCAGCAGCAGCAGCAGCAGCAGCAGCAGCAGCAGGGGGGGTGTGTACGGATCGCGACACGCTGTATGTCTATGTCTTGGGTTTAGATTCAGGAAAATAGACGTGTTTGAGCTTTTGACCGTTGAATGTTCACAAATATACATCCATTAACGATAAAAATATATATGCGCATTTACTGTATATAGCAATATGACAACAACAACAAAATTGAGCATTTTACAGACCAAGGTCACACAAAGTATGTTTCACTAATGGACATGTAATTTCCATTCCCTCCACACCCGCCAATGACAGAAGCGAGATTCTGAACGCCCACATTTTTTTTTTTTAAATGTCTCCATTGTGAGATTGATAAAGTTTATCTTATCTCATCTTATCCATCCATTTTCTCATTAAATTCAGGCCTATTGTTCATATTCTTAGCAGCAGGGGAAACCGTAGCACCTGGAGAAACCCTACGCAGACACGGTGAGGACATGCAAACTCCACACAGAAAGGTCTGGAGGTGGTACCAAACCCAAGACCTTCTCTTCCTGCGGTGAACCACAAGCGCCAACCCCGGCAGAGGGACCGTGACAAGTCCATAACTATTGGGACAAAGATTTGACTTTTTTAACTTCTGTAATTTATTAACAAAAAAAGACAGAGATGGAGACACACACAACCCACCGATCAAACATTCCCCATACAGCGAGGTAAGATCATTCTCAATGACACATAAAACATGAACTGGAAGTCTAGAGTGGACTCAGTGTGTCTGTAACTCTCAAAATAGAGTTATGGTAATAAATAAAAAAATTGCCGTATCCCACAACAATCAAATTATGCAAATGAAAAACAGAAGGGACATTTAAAGTAGAATGAAAACCATCCATTTTGTGATCAGCTCTGAGCTCCCTCCTGCCAACACACCTCGCTGTATCGTCTTTCCTTTTCACTATTCATGCCGGCTACTCTATCTGCCTGGCATCCCCGAAGGACTCCAGCACTGGGCGGATTGAGAAGAAAAAAAACATATATTGAAAATGGATACGGCAGTACAAGGACACATTCTCCGAGGAAAACATGCCATTCAGTAAAGATTATTCACATTTTTGAATTTCATGTTTTAGCTACTGCAACCCTGAATGTGTTTACTACTGACACATGGTGCCCTGTGTGCGCCGGTTTGTTTAAACATGAGAAATGCTTTTATTTACGTCCAGTAGTTAGGGCAAGGGACAAAGACTTGGCTCCTCTCAGCATGAATCCTTCTGTAAATAATAACGCATTTGTTTTATACTGCGCTTTTCAGGATCCACTCAAAAATGCTTCACATGGTATTATTCTTTCACTCCATACACAGCTGCCCTGGGGCACACTGACAGAAGTGAGGCCACCAGTATGTGCCATCAGCCCCTCCGACCACCACCAACCATTCACACACACACCAGATCATTCTAGGCAATGTGGGTGAAGTGTCTTGCCTAAGGATACAACGAAAATTAGGCGCTTTACAGCCGCAGCCACCCCACATGGTGTTCCCAGAGGTCTCCCATCACAATACTAACCAGGCCCTGCCCTGCACAGTTTCAGAGGTCTGACAGGATCTGGCTTTCACATTTTTCTCTTATCAATTTGCAAGCAATGCACTAATGAAAGGTCCAGGAGCAGCTTTGTTTTGATAAAGAAGAAATCCCATATTCACATGACATTTTAGAATCAAAACAACAAATCCGTTAATTGAAAGAATAATCGGTCAAATAATTATAAAAAAAAATCCTTAATTACAGCACTGCTTCAAATTTATCTTATTTCATCACATCGTTATATACTATAGAGACAAGAAGCAATACAAAAACATTTCATTTAATGCTTATAAATCCAGATTGAGAGAACTAGAGACGTCCTAATTAACATCTGTAAATTAAATCTGTAATTTTATGAAAAGTTGTGTATCTGGATTTCAAACTTGTAATATTATGAAATTGTGTAGAACTGTTTTTTTTCTAATCTGTAGGTGTACGTAACTAACTTTTGTCCAGGACTGCTTTGAAAAAGAGGTTCTTAATCTCAATGGGACAATAAACCAACGAAGATACGAAGGCAGAGAAAATATTCTTGCTGCACTGTTGGACTCATGTCTTGAGGCTTTACAAATGGTAGAAAAAGTCAAATGGAGCTGTGTGAACAAAAGTGATCCAAAATAATCCTCACAAGCCTTTTTTTGAAAACCTGGTCGAGCCCTTAGAAGCCGAGAAGATTGTCACTCCTGAAGACTCCATCCACACTCACACTGTCTTTGTATAAAAACCACTTATATAAAAACATCATTCATTTTCAGAAAATGTAGGATTAAGTCAAATGAACTGATTTGTGTCAACGTTCATATTAGTCAAGAATATTGCAGACTCGTTTGAAACAGATATGAAGAAGTAATTTGCAAAAACTGATTATTTTTAGTATTCCTCTTGTGACAACCTTCAACATGTTTTGTTATTTGTGGTACAGTTAAAAGGATTTGCTCAAGAAGGGATGAAGCTGTATAAGTATGGCAAAAAAATCGATTTGGATTTTCACAAACTACTGAAGAGCCTTATCCATCCGTACACTCGGCTCAATCCTCATTTCACTGCATGTAACGTCTGGGTCTAGTCCTTGAGTTAGCGATTACAATCAGTTGAATTTTAACCGACCAATCAGAGAGCGCGGAAGGCAGGTGTTGTAGTTAGTTGTGGGTGACGTCAAGAGTTTGCGTCGAACGGGAAGGTTGTAGTTTGGTAATGGCGAAAAATGCAATAGTAAAGTAATCCGGTCTCGTTCTATCAAGAAATTGAAGCCGGAGCAATAGGAATGTTTAGCAAATGTAATTGCTGGAAAAAATTGTGGCGCTACTCCCCACGGGCTCCGTTAGCGGCAAAGGAGATGGCTAAAGCTAGGCTAAATACTTAATGCTAACGACTCACTCGGACGCATTACAAACGTCACGGTAAACTCAGATCCAATCGTTTCAATCTGCAAAAAGACTTAACCCCTCCCACCTATAAACGGAGCTCAATGGAGCGCCTCCAGACCTTAATATGAATTGTAATTTGTACTATGGTGTGGTACGACCAGGCTACTGAAGAGCAAGTCTTTCAAATATTTTTCTAATGGTTCTATCTGTTTATAAAAGGAAATATTGATATTTAAGTAAAATTATGTGTTCTGTTCTGTCAATAGAGCAGAGCATTTTCTATTTTTGTTTGTTTTTTTAAATAATATTTCACTTTGAGTTCTAGGTGTTTTTCCTGACTTTTTCCGAGTGAAGAAAATCAAAACCAAAAGAACAATTATAAGATAAGATAAAATAGAGAAAAGTAGTATAGTATAGTATAGTATAATAAAAAAAGAGGAAATGAGAGCACTCAGATTACACACATCACACAGGATCTATTATTTAAGATACTAGATAATACAGTAAAATAGATTATAAAGATAATAACATAGCATAACATAAGTAAAAATAACATTTAATTTGGCCGTTAAACCTGACCGTCTAAATGTGAATAATGGAGTAAGAGATTAAAGTGCATTTTTGAGTAATACAATACAATATTTTTTTCCTTCAATTCTGTAATTAAGGACCTCATGTTTTGGCCCTTGGCTCAGAACACCTCAGGTTAGTTAAAAAGTCGATACATTTCATCGGACTGACTTTTAGGAAAAGAGGCTAAAGGACCAGTGACCCACATACTGACACATTTAGAATACAGCCGATGACCAGCCGCAAGTAGAACAGCCATGGAGTTAATTTAGGATCGCCATTTTTACACAGCAGCACAAACATATTCATCATTACAGTGAAAAAAGTTTGGACATTACGCAAATAATGTTTTTAACAATGTTACTCAAAGCTTTTCCCCACACTGTGTTTTTCCACTGACGCTGTGTCCACCTACAACAACAGTTAGTTTGGACCCATGTCGGCTTTTCACCACAGGAACGGCAGGAGTGTGTCAAAATAAAAAGGGGCAAAACAAACTTCAGACTTTCAAAATAAGTAATATGTTTTTTTCATCCATGTGAATAGATTAACTGTTTCCATGTGATCCTCATCAAAATTAGACTCCATCCACGCTAATATCAGCAACTTTTGGCACAAATGTGTAACTCCGCCCCTTCCGTCTAAAAGCTCCTGTCTTAGTCCTCTAAAAGTATGAATTTCAAAACATCATTTCAAGTATTCCCACTAAATCTGTTTGTTTTTTTCAGTTTCTCAAGTCAAATCACTTTTTTTTCAATCCCATAGCATGTATTTGCAGCTGGTAATATTCAGCTCCTCCCTCTGGTGGTAGATTAGGGAGGTACAGACTGAAAGCATTTTTTACCCTTCATACCATTTTAGATTATATTTTCAACTTTTAGAAGATATTATTTGACATTCTATGAAATAATATATGAATTTATGAAATGACAAAGTAAACGGCCTCAATTAATAATCCCATGTCATTTTTACCAATGTATCATCATCTCTTGTGCTATTTTTAAAGAAATGGCCGATATTGGGCCTCATTCACGAATAACTACGTAAGAAACTACTCAACTTTCTTCTCAAGTTGTCCTTAAGTAGATTTCTAGGAAGTCCCCACGTGGGATTCATCAACGCACTGTAAGCCGCTGAATTGTTCGCAGCTGTTCTCTCAGATTGATGAATCCCATTTCCTCGTAAGTAGAGCGCGCGTGCCAGGTGCTTCATTACCATAGGTACTTAGCATAAGTAACCGCCCATTAATGCCCATATAAGGGACTGCAGGGCCGTGTGCAGACGCCAGAGGAAACAGCAACAGGCCTAAAGCAGGCTTTTGCCAGACTGAGAATAAAGTTATAAAATGTTGACTTAAAAGTCGAAATATTATGATAATAAAGTCGAACTAGCAAAATTATGAGATTAATCTAAGAATATGATGAGATTAATCTCAAAATGTTATGATCTTAATTTAAAAATATATTATGTATTATTTTAAAGATGAATCTCAAAATGTTTTGAGATTAATCTCAAAATATTTTGGACCCTGGGAGGAGATCCAGCGCGGACCAGCGCTGAGACCAATGCAGACCCGAGGAGAGACTGGAGTGACCAGCACACAGAAACCAGCGCGGACCTATAGGAGAGACCGCATAGACTGGAGTGACCTGACTGGAGAGACCGGTGCGCAGAGACCAGCGCGGACCGAAGATAGACCGCATAGACCAGACTTGAGAGACCAGCGCGGACCCGTAGGATCCAGGAGCATGCAGCACGGACCCGTATGGAGAGACCAGTGCAGACCCGTATATGGGAGAGACCAGCGCGGACCCGTAGGATCCAGGAGCATGCAGCACGGACCCGTATGGAGAGACCAGTGCAGACCCGTATATGGGAGAGACCAGCGCAGACCCGTATAGATCCATGGGAGAGACCAGTGCAGACCCGTATAGATCCATGGGAGAGACCAGCGCAGACCCGTATAGATCCATGGGAGAGACCAGTGCAGACCCGTATAGATCCATAGGAGAGACCAGCGCAGAGACTCAGCGCGGACCCAGTAACCTCCTGCAGCAGCAGTATATATGCCGTTGTTCTGTGGCCCGTGGATAAAGAAATGCCCCCTATAAATAGGAAGGGGTCACTAATACACGGCAAGATTTCCAATGTATTTGATAAAGCGTTGGCACATTTCATTTCAAAATGAATTAAAAAGTAGGCCAGGTCTGCAGTGAAAAAGGCGGTATATAAATAAAGATTACTAATAAAGATTACTACAAATAAATAAATACATACATCGATATGACGGACATATCACTG
Source organism: Knipowitschia caucasica (assembly GCA_964034765.1). Taxonomy (NCBI): domain Eukaryota; kingdom Metazoa; phylum Chordata; class Actinopteri; order Gobiiformes; family Gobiidae; genus Knipowitschia; species Knipowitschia caucasica. The sequence goes on from OZ035839.1 coordinate 7,928,957, forward strand.
GAATGTTGTATTTTTATTCAACTTCACCAAAGAGGACAACCCCGGCGTGTGAACATGTCGGCACTGAATGCGTACGAGTGCTCCTGAGGACTCGTAGGATTTGTACTTGCCCAAGACAAATTCTGGTTACGAGAAATATTCGTGAATGCCACTTTCTTCGTAAAAACCGCGTAAGTAGGATTTACGTACAAATCTGTTCCTAAGAACCGTTCGTGAATGAGGCCCATTGTTCCTTTAAAGAGTAAAGTATTAACCATTTGCATGATGTGATCTAAAGGCAGAGCTGGTAGCACTGCAGACAATAGTATATGAAGCTAATCCATAACTGTTTTCTAAAGATTACCCAGGGGACATGCAGGTCTGGAGTCTGCAGTCAGAACAGGTCACTTGTGAGATTGTAAATTATTTACAAGGCTAGCATGTTGTAAAGAAGGAAAAAAGAGAAAAATGTTTCCTCCTTCCGTGCTTGGGTAGACTTCCTGTCCCCTCGGCGATTTCCACATCTGTCTTTGTGAATGCTGTTCAGGGCACTGTGCTTTAAATGGTTTTACAGTCCTCAAGGGGACATAACATCCACGTTCCATTCAACTTTTCATGAGGTTGTAGTCGTTCCCCTCGTTTTTGAGAAAGCAAAATGTATGTTTTATGTAGAGATTGGGTTTTGTGACTAATGCCGATTTTATCAAAAGATTTACTGGCCAATGGACGGCTTCAAATGCAATGGTGAGAGGCTGGGGCTAAGTGTACTGGCTGCCACCTCCCCGACCCAGAAATGGATTAAGGGGAAGAAAACGATTTTTTTTTTTTAAGGAGGATTATAATTTCTCAGGAAAACGTCCAGGGTCCTATAGCTTTTTTGAGTTTTTATGTTCTCCCCATGCCTGAATAGGTTTCCTCCAGGTGCTCCGGTTTCCCCTACCACTAAAAACATGAACAGTAGTCCCCCCGTAACACCCTCGTCAACCCCACTGGGACTTTCCAGTTTAAATGAAATGAATATGCTGGCTATAACTTGCTGGCTATAACTAAAAAATATTACGACCAGGAAGAATGAGGCCTTCACAGAGTTGAAAAATATACACTAAAAATAACAACGATCCATGTCATAGATTATAACTAAACTGCAGACCAAAAGCAAAATATGTTTATTTGAATCTGTTCCCTATTATCCCACTTTCTAGCATTTTTCGCTCAATTATTCCCTGCTCTGAAACTCGAACCATTGGTCATTCATTTATACGCAGGAAGCTCTGGGAATTATTCAAACGCAGAGAACGGCCGTGTAATAGGCTGATTAGCAAATGGGAGAGGAGAGCAAGCCAATTCCTCTGGTAAAATGGATTAAGTCAGACGTATTTAAGCATTTATGTTTTTGACGAATGGCGGAAAAAAAGTCTTGTAATTTAACCAAGGAAATGAGAGGCTGCGTATTAGGGTTATATGGATATGAACGCAGGAGGGAGAGCAGAGGTCCCTTCTGACTCATACATGAGAAAAAACAGCCTTGCTCTAAATTAATGTTTTAAACTGAATAAATGGATGAAAAAAAAAAAATAGTTGCTATCAAGGAAAGTCTAAATCATTTGAGCTACGTTTTATTTGGTAAAGCCTTTAGACAGCTATAGAAGGGTGTGCCAAAAATCTAGACATCGCAATCTCAACGCAGCTATCGAGACCTGAAAAGTATTTTATATCAATTAGTTGGTCGATTATTCTTTTGACTAAGCGATTTGTTTTTCAGATCGCAAAAAGTTATAGAATACGGGATTTTTTTTACAACACCAGGTCTACCAATGAAAACATGTATTAGAACTAAAACAAGGATTTATATTGGGGCCTTTGTGAAAAAGGTGTTTGTTATAGATTGGTTGTTGAAAAAACTCTTGTCTATTCAGATGTTATGATCCCAGCTGGATTCGTCTGCATATCTGGCAACCCGAGGCCAGATTTTTACATATTGCTCTTTGAAGAATTGGATAATTTTTCGATGAGACATTGATCTTTCTCCTAGAACTGCACCAGATAATAGAAAGTTATATGAAGAGAAGGGAGTAGAAGTGAAAGGCATAGCACGCACAATAAATCAAAAGTTTAGAATTCAACCGTTATTGCTCAAATCACATTGGAATTGATAAAAGAAGTGCATGGAGAAGCACATAACGAATTCTAAATCCCTATATATAAATCCCTGAGGCTTACTCAGATGGTTTCCATGTATCCAATATCCAATTTTCCATATGGCTGTTCAGAAAAGTGCTATATCAATGCTTTCTCACTATCTGTACTTCTTTATTGTTGTGTCGTTTGATGTTTTTGAATGTGTTGGTTTGTTTGCTGTGAGCGCAGAGGGTTGAGTCGCCCTGCAGGCTCTCCCGTGTCACCTCTCTGCTCATAAAATAGAGCAAAGTGGCTTCTCCCTTCGAGAGCTTGTCTACTGTGCGACTTCAAAGTGTTTTGGCTGAATGCCTTTATTTATTTGAGAAAGCTCCCTGGAGAAAAAAGGAGCTAGCCACCTGTTGAAATGCAGAGGAAGAAGAGGGTGAAGGAAGAGACACGGACTTTCACCCCCACACGTTTCTTGAATATTAATAGAAGGATGTTCAGCCACACGGAAAACAGCAGACCTCTGACATAAGGCCACTTCAAAACAGACCAAAAGAGTCCAAAAAAACATTAATATTGTGTGTTTACAAGCTATTTTCTCAATACTGATTTTGAACCACAGTCTAGGTAATAATTGTCTTCCAATTGCCCTCTCGCAGGTGGTTAAGGTGCTTTGTGAAACGGTTCTGATGGGTCCTCTACCTGCTTGTTGTTGCCATAGATATGATCAGACTGTGCAAGGAAAGGGAAAGGTTGGGTTGAGGTGGAAAGGGTCTGGATATGCTTTATGAACCCTGGAAATGTGTTCTCTGCATTTATTCATCCTTCAGGGTCAGGGGTAGGTGCAGGGGTTAGTGCAGCACATGGGGGGTCTGCACCAATGAGAAACATGCAATCAATCAATTTCTATAGCACAGTTCATACAGAATGCAACCCAAAGTGCTTCCCATTGGCAACATTTAAAACCAATTTAAAAACACCCTGCAAAAACAAATACTAAAGAAAATGAATAAATATATATATCAATAATAAAATTATTATCCGTTTCCTGATGATCAGTCGTAGGCACGGCTGAAAAGAACCGTTTTCAGCCTGGACTTGAATATAGCTAGGTAGGAGCCTGTCTCACACCTTCGGGAAGACTGTTCCAGATTTAAGGTGCATAGATATGGAATGCTGCCTCCCCATGTCTAGTCCCAACTCTGGGCACCAACAGGAGGCCAGTCCCCGCGCTCCTCAGAGTTCGTGCAAGCTCGTACGGCACCAGCATTTTTCATACAGTATGTACTTTGGTGCGAGGCCATGGAGAGACTTATTTACAAAAAGATCTGATTTAAAATCTATTCTCATAAACATGAAATCTCAATAGATAGATAGATGGATGGATGGATGGATGGATACTTGATTGATCCAGAACGAAATTGTGCGAATGTGAGAAAGCGCTAATGCACAAACACAGCAGGATAACGTTAAACCTCGTCTCAGAAAGGACGAGGCCGACATGGGATCGAACAAACGTCATTCTTACTGTGGGGCATGACCTCGCAAAACACTCAGCCACTCTGCCGGACTAAAAGCTCAACTTGGTTTTGAAATGTCCCCACTGAGGGACGAAAGGTTCTCTTATTCATATTATTCTTAAAAAAGGCAAGGTTTTTATAATGGCACACTTCATTCACAGGGCAACTCAACGTGCTGCACAAAAACAAGTGAGAATGCATAAGTTATATCACACATCATCAGATAACATATATTTCAAAGACATCATTATTAAAGCTTTGTGTTTGTGAAGTGGTTCAAGCTGCATCTTTACAAAATACATACAGTGCTTTATTTGTGCTCATTGTATTTTGGGCCAAAAAAAGCAGAAGCCAAGCAGTGAGTGGTCTGGTTAGTACTGTGATGGGAAACCACTCGGAGCACCAGGTGCCACAGATGGCTGAGGCTGTAAAGTGCTAAACTATTTCTATGTTAGTTCACTTTTGGCAACCGCACACAAACAGAAAAAAACAAGAAAATATCCCAATATAACTATTTTAACAAGGATAAGGTAACATAATAACGAGGCATGGCAGTGCTCTTTGCAGAAACAGACAATAAAGTGGCATGGATTGGATTGTCATGGCAACAGCATGGGCTTGGATTGGAAGAAGGAGAGAAAAGGGCGGAAAGAAAAGGAGACGAGACAGTTTATTATTTGTCTTAAACTTATCTACTTTTAATGAGATCCATTTGGTAAGTTCAGTTTGGACATATGGGAAAAAAAATGTATCGAATAAAAGGTTTGCATACTTAATACTGAGCTCCAGGCTAATGAGACACAAGCAAAAAGGATCAGTGAGAGTCTGTAGTTGAAATTAAAAAGGTCGAGCATCACTCAAGTAAATAAGCAAATCAATAAATTCATGAAGAGGTGAACAAGAAAAATATATGATCGCATCAGCAAACTTTTCATAAAACTAGACTCAGAATGTAAGCCAAATCAAAATGGAAAATGAAAAGTAGTTACTGACATTTCAAAGGAGATTTATTTATTATCATGATTTGTTTTGGTATTTTTTTATATATATTTATGCACACAGTGGGTTGATTAGCGCTGCAGTCTTCCCTTCTTCAGATAAGGCTCACCTGTGACTGATTTATTATATTTCATTATTTGCAATATACACAAGCAACATATAGCCTTGTACATTTAACTCATTGACTGCCATTGTTGTCTGAGACCGGTGATATCTGTCAAACTTCCCTCTTTTTGACTGGGGATTACAGAAGAACAAAAAAAGCTAGAAACCAACTTATTTTTGCTGATAAAAGTAGACAGTCGGGTCTTTCAGAATCTGGTTTCATTTTTCACAAAGTCAAAGCACGCAATATTCTGTGGGTCTTGAAAATCAGTGAAATCGTCAAAAACGGCTGTCAGTCAATGAGTTAAAGAACACAATCCAATCCCAAAGTATAAAACCCTTTCCACTTTCTTTCTACATTTTCGTATGTTACGGCATTATTTCAGAAAAACACGGCCGAGGATGTGATTCAGCAGCAGGGACCGGGCCAATAGTCACGATACTGGAAAAAGAGACATCCTGAGTGAGAACCTGCTGTAGAGCTCAGCATCTCAGACGCGTTCCAACAGGACAACGAACCGAAGCACACAGCGAAGATAACTAAAGCTTTCTCTCCGGACAAGTCTGGAAAAAGCCCAGACTTGAACGTCTCTGGAAAGACCTGAAAATAGTGCAGTGATGCGATCCCGCTAACCTGACAGAACTTAAGAGGATCTGGAGAGAAGAGTGGGAAAAAAATCACCAGATGTAGATGTGCCACGCTTTTAGTATCCTACCCCAAGAAGACCTGAACTGGAAATGACCTGATGCCAAGCCACGCCCCCATTTTGTTACTGTTGCTAGGGCCGTCAAAGTAAGTAAGTAAGTAAGTAAGTAATCTTTATTTATATACCGCCTTTCACAGACCAGAGTCACAAAGCGGTTTACAATTGTTATTTTGGGCACTTGTCTCACTCCACACAGAGATGGGAGCGGGGTCGCCGAACAGGAGGCACATGCCAGACCTATTGTGCATGTTTTTAGTGGTAGGGGAAACCGGAGTACCCGGAAGAAACCTACGCAGACACGGGGAGAACATGCAAACTCCACTCAGTCAAAGGGACAAAGGAAAAAAGAAGTGAATACAAAATGAAGAAAATGTGAAGGTGGTTGAGTGGATGAGTGGACAGTACTCTCGCTTCTCGGCAAGAAGGTCCTATGGGTTCAAATCCCGGTCAGAACAGGGTCTTTCTGTGTGGAGTTTGCATGTTCTCCTTGTGTCTGCGTAGGTTTCCTCCGCGTTCTCCGTTTTCCCTACCACTAAAAACATGTACAAGTGGAGTGGGAGACAAATGGCCACAATTGTAAAGCGCTTTGTGATTCTGGTCTCTGCTCTGTATGAATATAGATAACTTACTTACTTACATACTTACTGGACATTGGTCAAACTTCCCTATGGATCAATACCCATGTGTTCCATATTTTTTGTGTTTGAACCATTTGATTCTATGATCTGTGTTGGCTATTTCAACGGGTTTAAGTCCTCTGAGATATCGACTGTTGTGATTTAGGGCTATACAAGAAATAAATGAATTGAATGTTATCGTTTATAAATTGAATCGTATGCATTTGAAGTCCTGTGTGTCTACATCAGCAGGCTCAGAGATACCCCACTACTACTACTGTACTTGTTTAAATGGCGGCTGCAGGGATTGTAAGTTTCATAACATAGAAATACAAAGGTCAAGGTTTGCTAATGAGTCGTTTAAAGGCATGAATAATCACCTTTTTGCGATTATTTGTTGTACTCAGGGGAATTTGTCGTCTTAATTTGAACTAAGTGCATAGGTGAAGGCGTCCTACGGCTGTCCACGGATTCACAGCTCATGGAGGTGGATTGGTGATTAGCCTGTGATTAACTTCCAATTATCTGTGCTGTTTCTCACTCCCAAAGCAGCTGGGACAGGACCTGGTACAAGCCGCCCTTCATTCATTAAGACGGGAACTTGTGTGATGTCGAGGCTAACATAACAGTCTCAGAAATGAACATGTCCATCACACGAGAGGCTGACAAACTTTCAATGTAGTTCTAAAATTTAAAGTAAATACTGAATACCACTCAAAAAACACAAAGACAAATGTGATCTTATGTCATTGTTTGTGCTTTTAAAGTAGCAACATGTGAGATTTTCATGTCAAGTCATCATTAAATGGCCCTAATCTGTCAAAAGGCATTAATAAAATATTCTCTTTTTCAATACTTCTTTAACTGATAATCGTAATTCAGAGATATTTGGATTTCAAAATCAGTTTTACAGCCCCTAAATCTTGCTATTGTTTTCATTTAAATGTCCCGCCCTCCACAGTTTTACTAATCAGAAAGTCCGTGGGTTGCCAGAACTCACGCGTCGAGCTAATCTCACTGTTAAAGTAACATGTGGCTGCAGAACTAAAAAAAGGTCTCGTTATGATTCTCAAATTATATATGACAAAACAAGGAATAAAACCAGAATTTCTATATTTTTGAAAAAGGTGTTGGTTATAGATTTGTTGTTGAGAAAACTCTTTATTCAGTTATTATGTTCCCAGCTGTATTTGTCTGCATATCTGGCAACCCGAGTTAGGGAGAGTGCAGTACCACTTTTGGCCAGATTTTTACATACTGCTCCTTTAAATTTTTGTTACAGGTCATTTTACTACTCAGAAAAACCTTGTAAAATATACTTTTCAAAGCAGGCCTGTAACATATTAGTGCCCATACACACCACAAGCGTCGTGTAGTGAAAAGACTGGTGCAGCGGTGCGCCTGGAGTGCCGCGGGGCTAATTTGAAATGCGCTCCAATTAGAATACACACTGCACGCCAACGTAGCCGCAGCCGCACACCAAGCCTTCCTCGTCAGCCCCAAATAAAAGCCTTACATATTTTTGGCCGCGCAATGACATGGCTCACTGTCAAAACACATGGGAAACATGTTTATGCTGATTGTCTTTGGCATGAGATCAGCTCCACAGAACTTGAAATTAACATTAGAAGGAGGGCTGGCAGATCTGAACGAGTCAATGAATGAGAGACTCGGGGCATATCTAAGAATCAAGCTCAGAAAGTTAAAGACCACAGATGACCACTTGCTATCGTGCAATTCACCATAATCAAGTCGCCTTTGTACAAACGAAGGAAACCCTGTGTAAATACTGTATAATTCAGCTGTAGCAGATTTGACTGTCTTTAGCCCATTTAGCCTTGCCAAGGAGTGTCTTGGCCTTCAACGCACATTACAATCTATTCAAATCAGGACAGCGTGAGAATGACAGCACGCGCCTGTGGGAAGCAATCTACAGAAATGTACGTTTGACATTTAAAAGGATCAAGGTTCAAGGGTTATGCTTAAAGCATCCACGTCGTGATGCAATGTCTCTACGTTCAGGGGGAAAAAAATGTCCTAACTTGGCCCACCACGCTGCCTTGTTCTTTGATGCTAGAGTTAGAGATTTTGTTTTATTTTAATTAGAATAGCAATCGTTCACTGATCTTGTGCTGTGTGCTCCTCTTTCTTACTGTTCTATAACTTTACATTTCCCCACTGTGGGACGAATTAAGGATCTCTTCATCTTAATCTTCATCCATCCATTTTCTGCCCTTTAATCCATTTCTGGGTCAGGGGGGTGGCAATCAGAGATGCCACCCAAGTCTCACAGCACCAGCCCCTCACTGACCCTCTGCAGGTGGTGAGTCCACAGAAGGACGGCTGCTCTTTGAGTGTGAGCATAGCCTTGATCTTTCAGTGGGGGCTTTTGGGCAAAGTGGGGTTAAGTGTCTTGCCCAAGGACACAACGACAGCATCAGTGGGAACCCACGACCCTCTGGCCTTAAGGCCAATGCTCTACCAACTGAGCTACTGTCGCCCTGTCATCTTAATCTTGCCGACTGTAAAATCCTGATTTAAAAACAGCACAATGCTTAGTGTGAGTTTTTTTACATGCATATTTTGATTTCCTTCCAGCCATAACGTGAAATCTAAAGCAAATGCCCTGAGAAGCTATTTTATCTGCTTTGTCTGAAACTTGCCCGGGAGACATCCGAAAACTACTTCAAAGATAGCTTTAGGAAATTGCAACTTCTAAAAGAAAAAATACTTAGAATATAATTTCTTGATCAATGTGTAAAATATAGATAGATACTTTTTTGAACCAGAAGGAAATTGTGTATTAGTCCCTTGTTAACATTTGCACAAGCACAGCAGGGTAATTAAGAAGTTAAAACAACACATCCTCTAAACATTTTTTTAAAACATTTAAAAAAGGCCCATTTCTACAGTTTGAAACATGCATCCAGTTGGAGGGCAGGTGCCAATACAACTCAATCAGAAAGAATCAATTTTTAGATTTTTTTTTAAACATTGTCACTACTTTTAGACGCCTTCATGAGAAAACAATTGGACCGTGTAGATATGTACTCCGTGTTGTTACCAAGAAAGATTTTCCAGCTGCCGTCCACCACAGTTTTAATCAATAAGCTCTTTGAAATGGTGTGATGTCACATGAACGCAACCTGTAGACCAAAGTGCCAATCTCAGCATTGTTGTTTTTTTATGACTCTTTTTGAAATGCTCTCTCCTTCAAAACATATACTTGAATGTGTACTTTTACTCATCCAACACAAATTTTAATATATGTTGCATTTACACAACTCTGTAAAAAGCTTCACAGAAACACAGGAGAAAAACGCTGGTGCATGAAACAGTGTGTCTCGTTGCCAGACAGGTGATAACTGAGCAGTAATGAGCTTTTCCATCAACAGGAAGACAACAAGTGCCAGATAAGAACGTTCTTCTTTCTTCTGAGCAGCAACAAAGTGAATGATTTGGGTTTACATGACGTTAAAACCATTTGCTGAAACCCTGATCCATGCATTCATATCCTCCAGACTCGACTTCTGCAACAGTCTTTTATACAGCCTTCCTTCATCTGATCTCCAAAAACTGCAATATGTCCAAAACTCTGCCGCCCGCCTCATCACTCAGACCCGCTCCAGAGAACACATCACCCCTGTCCTTCATAAACTCCACTGGCTCCCCATCAAACAGGGCATCCATTTCAAAATCCTCCTCATCACCTACACAGCCCTCCATAACCTCCTCCAGACCTCACTGAACTTCTACAGCCCTACAGTCCCTCCCGCCGACTCCGATCTGCAGACTCACATCTTCTACTCCCACTGTCAAATCCAAGCACCAAACCTTGGGGGACCGAGCTTTCGCCATCTCTGCTCCCACTCTCTGGAACTCTCTCCCCCCTCATCTCAGAAACTCGGACTCACTAAACTCCTTCAAAAAACAGCTCAAAACTTACCTTTTCCTCCAAGCATTTGACCCTTATTTCCCACTCTTAGATTTTTAGTTTTTGTGTGTCCGTCTAAACGTGTGTGTGTTTCATGAATTTGTGAAGCGTCTTTGAGTTCTTGAAAAGCGCTATATAAAACCGACGTATTATGTATTATTATTATTTACCGTAAATGTTGGACTATAAGCTACGCCTTCATTCCTGCACTTTGACTGCTGCGGCTTTTACTTAGGTGCAGCTAAAAAAACCATTTTGCCAAGAGTAGACCAACAGAAGTGATAAGTAGTTCACAGAGGTCCAATTAAAGTCCTTAGAACTCACCCTCGTCAACATGGAAAAATACTGCTAAAAGTAACGTCATTTGTGTGTTACCGATACAATGGTATGGTATATTTTAAGGTTTCAGGCACCATTTAGCAAAAAAAAATTGCATTATCAACCTGTTTGTTATGAAGCGGATTAAATACAGTTTAAAAGTCCTCACTTGTCCAGTTTCTAGAATATAATTTTAAGTGAGAATGTTCTTGTTATCTCATTCCAACAGTGAAAATATTCTAAAATAAAGACTACAGGTGGAAAATAGCAGCTTAACTACACTACTATTAATATCTTTGAGTAAATATCTCGTATAATAAGTTGTTTTTGGGTTTGATTGGCTTCAAGTGAAAATAGTAATAGTAGATGTTGCTCTTGACCTTTCTGTTTGACACTGGAAAATTAAGAACAACCGGCCATTAACTCATATGGTGAATGTTTTTGACCGACATTTTTCAATATTACAAGATGGTATAGTTTCGGCTTATTATACGGTGCGGTTTGTAGTCCGGAAGATACACTTTAACTTTCTACAACATGTATGGACTTTTTTTTTGTGGGTGCTTTATATTTTTCATGTGTTTTAACTGTCTCTGATCTGTGTTGGTGATTTCAATGGTTTTGTTAAGTCCTCTGAGATGACTTAGGGCTATACAAGAATAAATTGTATTGTATTGTGTATTTAAATGGAGGACCGTTTGGACCAGTTTTGATATTCATATTGATTACTATGACATATTGTTAGATCTTCTCCAATCACTTTAAGTCCCTAATGACCTGCACTAGGATTGAAAAGAACAACAGTGCTATCTTGCACAAAAGAGACTATATTTTTGTTTGCACACTTCATGTCTTTTTGCACAATAAGATAAGATAGACTTATTCTGACTGATACCATCCATGACAAATTTGACATGTAAGTTTCCCCATTGTGAGATCAATAAAGTTTATCACAACTTATCAATCAGCAAAATCACACTGTCATTTACAAGATTGATAAATATCTTAGGCAGTCATTGAAGGTAGACTATCTAATACAATACTTTTCTGTGGCCACAAAGTCATTCCGTAGAGTCTATGTTAACCATGCATCCGCAAATAGAAAGTACCTTTTTTTGACGGAAGATGTTGCTCATTTTTCACACTTAAATCGCAACGTGATTTTCAAAAGCAAAAAAATGAAAAAGAAGGGGGATAAAGTAATTATGTCAGTCAAGGATTTGTGTGTTCGCAACCGGCTGCAACTCCTTCAAACGGCTGCTTTAGACGTCAGGTGGATTTACTTAAAAGAATATAAACAGTGAGTCTAAACAAAGACTTAACCAGGAATAAAATCAAGGATGAGAGCGGATTAGTATTGAACAAGTCCATCATGGAGCTTTTCACATTCTTACCAATCTAAGACAGACATGGAGTTGTTTTGAGCTCCATCCATGCTCATAAAAGGAACTTCTGGTTTCCCTTTTGCCTTTTTACAATGTATTACACTATAAACAAACCCTCAGATAAGGCCATAAATGTATTAGCTCGAAAGGTTAAATGATTTTCTTCATAATAACAACAATATGCTTGGAATTGAAGTGGATCAAAGTTTGGCTGCATCCAAATTCAGCAACGACACTACTTTGACCTTTCCTTACGGTTCAATTGTGACCTTTTATGAGACAGGGCAGCTAGATCAAGTGACATTTCTGACACTCTGGTCATATTTTATACCACAAAGAGAAGGAAGAACAAGGAAGGAGAAGCTCTTATTAGATTGAAGGCAGGCGAGTTCCGTGTTTCGTGTTCTGTCAGCTGTGATTGGTCGTAAGATATTTTATAGTCTAACCTTTTCCTAGACTCTCCATTATTTACAAATGTGATCAAATGTAGAAGGCTGCTCAAGAAAATACAGCACTGGTCAAAAGGAGTTGTGTATTGTATGTAGCTTTTGCACATATGCAGTATATTTCTTATGGCACCCAAAACCAATCTCCCAAAAAAACTCAATGCTTGTTTCAGCCAGGCAGGTGGATTGACAGAAGAGCTTTCAGTCTTGAATAAGCTGTAGAGAAATAGGCCGGCAGAAGTGTTATAAATACCAGGCCTCAGGAGAGCAGCCGAAGCTTAGTCATCCACTTTACTTTCAGAAAACACCTTTTATGACACTTCTATTTGGCAAAAAAAATCAAAATGCCCAAAGACATGCAACCAGTTTTACAGCATCTAATAATACAGTTGTACTTGAAAGATTCAGACAGGAAGACGGTTATCTACTTCTGTCAATGTTATCCATTGAAAAGCATCAGCCCTTCTTCAAAGCAGCTGCAGAACCAGCCTCCACACTCATAAACCATCTCCTCAGTTGGACCTCTTTTTATCGTGTCCAGGGGCAGGACACAGCACGCACAGAACCCTGAGCCGTTAAGTCATGGACGGTCAAGTTTTCCAGTTTTGAAAGATGCTGACAGGTAGCAATGATTCTAACACTTTTTTTAACAAACAAAATAGAAAAAAACCTCACAACAAAACATAACCAGTACAGGAGGTGCATGCACAGTCCTATTGTACATGTTTTTAGTGGTAGGGGAAACCGGAGTACCTGGAGGAAACCTACACAGACACAGGGAGAACATGTAAACTCCACTCAGAAAGGCCCTGGTACAACCGGGATTCGAACCCAGGACCTTTTTGCTGAGAAGCAAGAGTGCTATCCACTCAGCCACTGTGCCGCCCAAACATTAAAATATCTTGTCTGATTTTTTGAGTGTGGTTTCATTCATTGACTACTTTGAAGGAATTATAAAGTATTCAGTAAAAATTATAAATATATAAATATAAAATATATTTAAATATTGCAGGCAGAACCTTGATATGTCTTGTTTAATGGAAATATTGCATTGTACACTTCAAAAAGTGCAAAAATTAAAATAATTCACTGGTTAAAACTACTAAATTCACACACAAAAGACTTTCCAAATCATAAAGTAATACATTTATTGGAGTGTATAGCAATTTGTATGAAATTGTATTATATACTCAGATCTTTACAGCACATTTCCTCATTTTCCCCTGGCACTGCAACTCCTTAATCTCATTCCACATTTGGCCCAAGCTCCTTACTGCTGTGTCATCCACGGCCTGTGATTGGTTCATCTTATCGCTCAAATTCAGACGTCTTTAGCTCCACTTCAAACTCTCAGCGTTCACCTGGCCATGCAGCAAACCCCCAAACCAGCTTTCTTCAACGCGCACAATGAAAACCTCTCTTCTCCGGATGTTTGCTCTCCACTTTGGCAGTTTGCAAAAGCGTGAATAGACTAAATTGATGTCAGTCCGCCTCTTGGCTTACTGTGCGAAGGCTTTCTCGACAAGCTGGCCTGACGCTGTGTGCATTTGTTTACCTGTGTGAGAAGAAAGGCCCGGGTCTGATTGGTATTCAGCGAGGGACGCAAGCTGTGGGGGTAACTCAAGCGAAGACAAAGCGGTTAAAGTTGCTCAGGAAGTGCTAATCCAAAAGCGTTAGGCGAAGCTTTTCTTCTTTTAACAGGTGCCTTTCAGGTCGGGTATCGCAGAGGGAAGCATGGGCAGACATACAAAGCAGGCACATCAATGGCTGCAAGCTTCAGAGGTTCCAGGGGCCAGACAGCAGAGTTAAACAACTTTATGGTGAGCAGAGAAAAAAAAGGTTCTGCTGAAACATGCGGTCAAACAGAGCTGTATCAAAGCAAAACCAGGTCTTAGCTGGGTCCAAACGTGGTTAAATGCAAGTGGAAGCCATGTACAATTAGAGCAGTGCCAAGGAACAGGACAGAACCAAGCTGGTAATAAAACACAAAACTGAAAGAAGACATACAGTAACTACCTCGAAATACATGGATTGTTCCCACTGCTGTGTTTTGAGCCATGTTGAAATGACTCAGGACAACAGTGGGAAATGATTGGTGTGTTGTTGGGACCCGTGTCGGGTCTTCACCACTGGGAAGATAAGAACGTATCCAAATAAAAGGGCCAAAACAATTTTCCAACTTTCCGAATTCTGAAAGTCTTCTGCAGTCACAGCGCAGTGCACCCAGGGCCCCAGAGAATCAAATTTTAATGGACTAGAGCAATTGTATCATCCATCATTTACAACTTTATAAAGAAAAGAGCAGTGTTTGCAACAGTCAAAAGTTTTATTGTAAGAAGTTCACTCTCTACACTCCAGTTTCACGGCTTTTTAGGCAGTCTTTATGCAAAGTATTGTGCCTTGTGGGACTTGTGTGTAGTTTTTAAACATTCTTCACCTGACCCACATGTAAGAAAGAGTTTGGTTTTATGGTTGTCTAAATGACCGATTGAGCGTACACACAAAACACGTCTTGGAAAAAAGATTCTCGAGCCCTTTTGGCACAGAGACCTGTATCGCTCAGTATGTAAGGAATGGAAGCCCCAGGTTGTGTTCATGTGAATGAGGCTACACGAGCCCAATGGACCCACTCATTTCCTGGTTTTTCCCGGTGCCTGATACTCGTCTTCCCAACGGTAGTCGTGCATGTGGGAATTTAACGACATGAACTCAGCAGTCCAGAAGTCACGAAGGAAAAAAACCCATTTTTTGTTTTTTTTTTATTGATTATGGATCTGTTCCACCTCCTTCAAATCCCCGGTCTATCTGTTTTTTTATTGTCTGGTCCAATCCAGACTGTAAACAATAGAGGTGACTGCCTCTACAGTGCGTGTTGGTGGCGCTGTACATGTGTGGCTTCAGGGGCTACATGCAGCTCTTTAAAAATTGTCTTTGTGAATAACTTTGCCCTTTCTGGAAACGATAACGAAGGCCCTATCGTCCAGACGGGATTTACAACCCAAACAGATACGGTAGCAGCCTGTTGATGGATTACATACTTATGTTGTTCAGCGTTCCCCCGAGGGGGGGCGTGACCTGTTTTACATCTGAAGCCCCCTCGGACCCCACCGCACTCCCCCGCCTCCTGCTCACCCACACCGGGTGAGTACAAAACGGTGCAAACACTGCTCCCTCCGTCTGGCAGTGCATTACCAGTCCAAACACTGAACGTGCTGACTCCCTTCTGACTCTGGGAGCTAAAGAACACAAACAAGGGTTTTCACATTTAAGCCAATTGAGACTGTGTGTGTTTCCTCGCACCAGCTCAAAAAATGTTATTTAAATCAAAAAACCGAAATCAAAACAGGACAGCAGTTAGACCGTCCAACTCTGCAAAGCTAATTTCTGTTCCCTGTAGAAATCAATCAACCAATTTAATCGACTCTGACGTTTTTTTTTAAACTTGCTATGCTGAATGTCCATATCTCTATGTAACAAAGTCATTTTTATTTAATAATTTTATCAACTTCTTATGATCTTGATTTTTATGCTTATGGCTGAAACATGGCTCGACCAAAATACAGGAATGCAGTTCTAATAGAAGCAACACCACCCAATTTTAAATTCGAATTCCGAAATACGCAGAAAACAAAAGGGGGAGGCATAGCTGCAGTTTTTTCAGAGAGCACTTTTCGTCTCCCATAGAAATGCCCCTTGGAAATTTTTCCAATCGTTTGAGTAGATTTTCTTTTTAAAATGGAACAAAAGCAATTCATCTACTCTCTTTTCAGTTGTGCCTGTACATGCCACCACAGTCATGTTTTGCGATTCTTATTGACCATTTTACTGAACTAACTTTCATTCGAGTGCACAGATTTTTGTTAGTTTTTAGATTATTACACGGTGATTTTAATGTAACAATGTTGATAATGTTGATGACAGAAAATGCAAATGAGCTGCTTCTGGTACTTTGAGACCTTTGTTCATTCAGCAACGTGAGTGGGCCCTACCCACAGCAGGGGCACACTCTTGATACCTGCTAATTTTACAAAGGGGTTAATGTATCAAATTATAATGTAGTTGATGTGCTTTGTCAGAAAGATCATTTCTGTGAATTTTTTGACATGTGTTTTTGCTAGCAAACCACCAGCTGAATTTACAACTGATAGAAGAAGACACATACAATGATAACACAAGTGAACTGTTCATGGGAAGCTAAATTTGAGAACTCCCATGCTTCTACTGTTGATGAATTGTATAACTCTGTCACCACCCAGGTGTTCTGACTGTTCTGGACGCCATTGGCTCCTGTGACGGTTTATAAATAGTTACCAGTAAGAAAAAGGTCCATGGACTAAGGCAACCTTCGGTAGGCACAGAAGCAAGGGATTGCCGGAGGGCCCGAACGGAAGTGGCGAAAGTCCCAATTTCCAGGGCGATTATGAAATCTTTAAAGATGGAGTTGGTGAATTTAACCGGGTTCTACGTAGACCAAGAGAAATTTATTTTTCCTGACATTATTGGAGTTTGCAGTAACAATTTTGTGTTTTGTTCAACCAGTTTGGTAATTGAACGAACCCCCCTGTAAAGTTGCCCCCCTAGAATTTTTCCTCTAAATCTAGGTGTTAGTTCCGCACAGTTTTTCGATGACAAAGTACAAGAACACAAAACACTATCACCTCCACAGCACGTTATAACAATGCAACAGCCATAGAATGCTTTTGAGCTAACTCCACTTTGTTGCACCTGTGGATACTGAAACTGTCAAAAAGATAATCATTAGGTCTGACTCCTCCACATGTATCCTGGATATATGCCCTCTAAATTTCTGAAGTCCGTCCTGAGGCAGTTTGTTACCTTCACTGACACAACATTGTAATACTTGTATCTGTCATGTCAGGAACATTTCCATATGGCCTTAAAACAGCAGTCATAAGACCTCTCCTAAAAAAGAGCAGTCTGGATCCTGCGGGACTTAAAATTATCGCCCCATCATCTAACTGGCCATTTATTGGAAAATTCTTGAAAAAGTGGCTCACCAACAACTTACTGAATTTTTAACAATGATAATTCTTTTGATATGTTTCCAGTCTGGGTTTAGACCCCACCACAGCACTGGACCGCTCTATGAAGAGTAACAAACGACATTCCGAACTTCACACTGTTTTAGCAGGTAGAAGTCACAGTTTTGGTCATGTTAGATTCTAGTGCCGCGTTCGACACTGTCGACCATGAGATCCTCATCGCAGAGACTGGAGGACTGGTCTGGTGTCCACTCTGGCACAGTCCCCTAGACCTGGTTTAGGTCTTACCTGGAGGAGAGGAAGTACTCTGTTGAGATTTGGAGACTTGGCGTCTCAGATGATGTGGCCCTGACCTGTGGTGTACCACAGGGTCGATCCTGGGACCCTTCACTATTTAATTCTCTACATGCTTGACCGTTAGGTCAGTTAATACTAAGAAACAAAGTGTCCTACCACAATTACGCTGACTACTCTCAGATCAATGTCTCACTGACTGCAGGAGAACTGGACCACTGAATATGCTCCTTACTGTAATCCAACAGATCAGTGACGTGGATGCAACATAATTTCCTCCAGCTAAATGCAGACAAAACCGAAATCATTGTCCTTTGGTCCCCAGAAACCAAGAGAGGGCGTCCATTTGTCCACTTCAGTCCTCCTCTCCGTAACTACTTCCTTCAGACAAGGTCAGAAATATGGGGTAATACTGGCTCAGACCTAAATTTTCAATAGCCACATAAAATCAATAACATCACCAGCTTTTTACATCTGAAGAACATTGCCAAAGTTAGAAATATAGTGTCCAGGGTCAGACTTGGAGATTCTTGTCCATGCATTTTGTCTCCAGCATGCTAGACTACTGCAATGGCCTGCTTACAGGGTCTGTCCAAACAGACCTGTAAGCAGCTGCAGTACATCCAAAATTGCAGCAGCTAGAGTCCTGGAAAGAACCAGGAAGTATGACCATATTAGTCCGAGTCCTCAGTCCCTCACTGGCTTCCTGTTGGCTCAAAGAATAGATTTTAAACGCTCTGCTTGTGTACAAGTCTCTCCATGGCCTTGCTAAACACCAGAATACATTAGTGACAATGTTGGTGTCATATGAACCGCCCGACTCTGAGGAGCACAGGACTGGCCTCCTGCAGGTGCCCAGGTGAGAACCAAACATGGGGAGGCTGCGTTTCAGATCCATGCAGCTAAGATCTGGAACAGGCATCTCCCTGAAAATGTAGGGATGCGTTCTACTCTGTCAATGTTCAAATCCGGTTAAAGACTGTTTCTGTTGCCTGTGCATATAACTGAAGGGATTTTATTCTCCATTTTTAAATGCACGTGCTGTCAATTTTTTTATTTTTTTGTAAAAAATTTCTTGTAAATTTTGAAAGTTTTTAATGTTTTAATTCTTAAGTGTGATTTTAATGTTTTAATTGTGTTTTAATCTTTTGTGTGGATTTTAAAATGTTTTAAATTGTGATTCTGGTGTTTGTTTTTATGTGATGATTTTTGGATGTGGGACTGTGAAGCGCTTTGTGTTGCCCGTGTATAAAGGCGCTGCTACAAATAAACTTTGATTGAATTTGATTGATATTAATAAATCTATGCACGTATTTTATCATTGAGGGGCTAGCTGCAAATGTATCAACCACGGCCACACCTGCGAACTAGTGAGTGTTTGACGGGTGCGATCATGATTTAGTCACCCTCGTAGCCTTTACCGGTGACTCGGAACGGGGACCAAAAACGTTGTAAAACGACTATTTGTATTGTTCCTGGTCATTTAAGAGTGCAACTTCGAATCTTGGTGATTCTGCTCGGGTTTGGGAGATCGCATTGGAACGACGCTGTTGTGGAAAAGAGCAGAGTTTGGAGTTTAACCCCTACAAAGCCACCAGCTTCAGGCCAGAGGCATCAGCGCACTCACGAGACTGAAGCTGTTTACCTGTACGCACGGTAAAAACTTTACAAATATGTATACTTAACATTCGAAGATGTCGGAGATTGGAGAATGCAATGGACGGATTGAGGAAAATCTAATGACTTTGTCTGTGCTGCGGATTTAATATATCTTTGTTCCAATCTTTGGGAGCATCTGTAGTGAAGAGGACAAGGACCTTAGCCTCGTTGCAATGAGGACTATCACTACAGAATCTGGAAGGAGAAGATGTTGTCTCGCTCCGAGGATGAAGGATTATCGTTGTTGCTCATAGTTTACTGTCCGCATTGATGAATTAAGATTGTACCCTCAGCTACTTCCTGCGGCGCCAGCTCTCCCTCTGCTGGATACAGAAGTACTGCATCACATAACCCAAAGTGCATCTGCCCCGCGTGCTGCACCCACTATTCAGTGCCGTTTCCATGTGACTATGACTCCATTTAATGCCAACCACCATTTGTGCACCAATTGTACAGAAAAGAACTGAACGTATAATGGGACAGTTGGTGAACCAACATCAAAAAGACAAACTTGGATATTCCCAGTTTGGAGAGTCAAGATCCAAAAAGCACTAAATAATGTTACAGTAGGTCCTGGACAGAACTGGACTCCCAGGGAGACACCAATTCAGTTTGTGCTCAGGAGCAATGGACTTAAGACGGCAAATTTTATTTGCTATCCGAAAGGGCCCAAAGTGGGACCAAATACACCCGGATTTATCACAGATTCAATTCTTTGCAAACTGTACTTACCAGGCGATTGACAGACACCATAAGAACTGATTTAAAGCCATATCTACGAGATTAAATGTGTCTGAAGTGCTGTTGGAGAAAGTTACAGATGCATACACACTGGAAATCGGAATGAAAAAACCAATTAGCGACCAGTCCAAAGCAGTGATTATTCTGCAATGGTGGAGGACCTTACATTTAACAGGGAGAGCACAGCCCCACATCCACAATAACATGCCCAGTGAACCCCCCAAAAACGTGAGACTTTGACGGAAAAATGATCAAAGGCAATAAAAGCAAT
Organism: Knipowitschia caucasica; assembly: GCA_964034765.1. NCBI lineage: Eukaryota > Metazoa > Chordata > Actinopteri > Gobiiformes > Gobiidae > Knipowitschia > Knipowitschia caucasica. Next base: position 7,949,059 of record OZ035839.1, read on the forward strand.
CTGTGAAGCTATACAACAAGTCTACACAGCTCTCTCAGGCCTCCAGCAAGCCCAAAGACCCCCACACCACACAGATCTTACCACGCCGCTCGGGCAGGAACTTTCAGGCAACGCCAGAGACCCCCGGGAAGGTGTCATCATTGCCAGATCACCAATCCTCAAGGCAAGTGTAACCACAGTTATAAATGTGGCAGTTCTGACCACTGGGCTTATTGGCTTTCGTAAAGTCACTCATGTTCAGCCTCGTCTAATTAAATTGACCTTTGGTACATCTGGTAAACTGAAGCCAGTTCTACCAGGACAGAGCCCCCTCGATGTCAGATTCATTTTATTAGCATGTGCAGTATAAAAACGACATTGGAAAACATTTGCAAAAAGGTACTCTGTGTGCACCGACAGACCAAAAGCACGGATACAATGTAATATAAAATACACCTACACTGAAAATAAAAGAATATAAAAAACAACAGCTTGTCCCGGTGGCAACCGATCAACAAAAACGATACAAGGGGTCATAGCAGGAATTAAAGTTCTCTGTTAGCGAGATGTCTGCATCTCAGCGACCGATATCTTCTTCCAGAGGGAAGAAGCTGGAAACAGGCTTTTTCCCAGGGTGGCCAGAAAGATGTCATTGATGATTTTAATAGCTCTGTTTATAGAGTCTGGATTCATAAAAACCTCCAGAACAGAACGTACAGCCCACAGTCCCTCTTTGCAGAGCGAAGAACCTTTTTTAACGCTCTTTTCTTTATTTGTGATGTTACGAAACCACACAGTCACAGAACCAACAAGTAAACTCTCATTGGTGCCGCGATGAAAGTTAAGCAGAATCTTAGAGTTATTGGTAACTCTCTAAGTTTCCGCAAAAAGAAGAGCCGCTGACTACTTAAATCAACGGTGCACAACGGAGCACTTGCAGCGACGCTCCTGGCACGGCGCCATCTTGGAGTTTCTCACCTAGTACTACGCAAGACAAACCGCTAAGCAGTGGACGAATATGCCCCCTGGTCATAGCGTCATTAAATAGTGGATACGACTGTTTTTGGGACAGTGGCTCACAGGAGTCTATTATTGGAGTGGACTGGAAAAATAATATTGGACTCTTACAATTGTGGCTGTACAACACTAGGCTGGCTGCATAGTGTTGAAAGGTGTGCCCGATGGAACCCCAGGAGGAAGAGGGCAGCACGGCATCAACAGCTCAGGGTACATGGGAGGGGCCACAAGGGGAGCTATGGGATCCACCGTGGACCTGAGCCATCTCTCTCCAGACAGCAGCAAAAAAAGTCAAGCAGTTGCTGAGATAGGAGAGCCACGTGTTTGCCAAGGACGATTGGGACACTGATTATTAAAGAACTTCAATGAACATTCAGTTAAAACACATACGTACCCATCCAAAGGTCTTATAACTCCTATCGCACGTCATCTTCTACCAGAAAGTAAAGTCTCAACATTCAAGACGCTGAGTAAGGATGGATTCAAAAGTCATGTTCACACTATTTCGTCACCTATTGTAATGTGTCCCAAAAAAAAGATGGAACCCTCCGGTCTATGTTGTGGATTACAGACTGTTGAAACCAAAATGACTTGCCTGATCGCCACCGCCCACCCTTCCCCCGGATCCAGGAAATTTTGGAAAATATCGGGGACAACTCACGGGGGGCCAACTCATGGTTCACTGTACTGATCAAGGCAAGGCATACCACGGGATTTGTGTGTGAGGCAGAGCCGACCCATTACTAGGAATCCGCAAGCCCCGTACGGGATCGGTCCCACTCTCTGAGTTCCACACCTACATCTACAACCTGAGCCTCAGCCTGGAGAAGGTCCCTGTCCTGTGGAAGACCTAGTGTGTGCTCCCGGTTCCTAATACCGCGCAAGCCAAGGAACCGGCTCACTACAGAACGGGGGGGGTGGGGTGTTTGGGGTTGGTGGTGGTTGTGGTGGGTTGGGGGATGGGGGGGGGGGGGGGGGTTTGGGGTGGGGGGTGGGTGGTTGGGGTGGGGGTGGTTTGGGGGGTGGGGGTGGGGGTGGGGGGGGGGAGGGGGGTGGGGGTCGGGTGGGGGGGGTGGGGGGGGTTTGTGGGGGGGGGTGGGGGGGTGGGTGCGGGGGGGGGGTGTGGGGTGTGGGGGTGGGGGGGGGGGAGTGGGGGGGTGTGGGGTTCTGACCTCCCACATGATGATGCCATGAAGCGGGCTCATCCCCTCAACCCATCTCCGCTCTGTGGGTCAGCCCCAACCTGGACTCCGCTGCAGTGCGCCTACAGCCCATATCGGAGTAGAGGACGCCACGCATCATACTATCTCGCAGCGGACGCTCCAAAATTCTCGACCACCTGGAGCCCACCGGGCAGCGCTGTGAGGGTCGTGTTCTTTCGACTTCTCCAGTGCTTTCAACACCATCAGGCCGGTACTCCTGCTGCGGGGGAAGATGAGGTCGCAGGAGTGGACAGTAGCCCATCAACTGCAGGGACCATCGACTACCTCTCAGACCGACCCACAGATACGTGCGGCTGTGGGTTCAGAGGTGGTAGTCTGCGGCAGTTCTGGGCCCCATCAGGGACTGGTCCTCTCCTACCGTTTCAACTTTCACCATCTAACGACCTTCAGACTCACATACGACACACACACAGCTGTCCACCTGCAAGTTCTCCGCCATCGTGGGCTGTGTGGTTTTTGAAAAAGGGGAACCAACTGGAATATCGTCAGTTTTATCACAGCTGTCGACATGTGTGAGCCAACCACTTGTGCTTGAACACCAGTAAGACCAAGGAGATGATCTTCGACTTCAGGAGAAAACCACTTTCCCTACACGCTGCTGAACATCCAGGGTGGAGACATTGAGCTGGGGGAGCAGCTTAAATTACCTGGGGTGTTCACCAGTGGAGGCGGGTCCCGGCTCAAAAGTGGCTAAAATGATGTGCGCCGACATGCTGCAAATACCACCGTCACGGGCCGGTGGGGTGGACCCGAATAAGATTTAGCCAACTTCTAACCTAGCACTTGTGGCCATGTTAGGGATAGCTTCCAGTAGACAAGTATTTTTTTGGCCCATTAGATTGTAAGGCGGAGATAGCCATGACTACTAGGGTTGGGCATGTTTTTTTGTACCGTTATAGAGTATATTAAATGATAAAGAAAATGCCTTATACCGTGAAAACGATCATTACACCTGAAAACAGCGAAGCGAAGACACGGTTTGTGTGCGGCGCACTTTAATGACGCATCTGCGCGGCACGTGTTAGCAGAGCGGCGTGCAGGGACAACAACAACAGAGAGCAAACAATATGGCTGAGGCGGCGGTGAAGACCATGGTGAAGACATGCAGAGTGTAGAAGACATTGTGCCCAAACGCGAGCTACCTCAAAACATATGGGAGTATTTGGGAACTAGAATCAAAAGAAGCAATTGTGTGTAACTATCGACAGTGGATTTCTAATGTTGTGAAAGCAGCTGCCCCTAAACAAGTGGTTCCCAAAAGTGAGGGCCCGACCCCCGGGGGGTTCCGCAGGGAACCCCTGGGGGGGGTCGCAAGATAGTATCCAAAAAAAAAAAAAAAAAAAAAAAACATTTAGCTAATTAATAGCCCTTAACTAGTGATTTAACATTTGAGTTTGATTCAAAAGGACTACTTGTTAATGTGTTAGGAGAATATAAAATATTTAAATTACGTTTGTAATTTTGTCCATTCATTGAGGCAGCCGTCAATCAAAAATCAAGTTACGTAGCTTACGCACGCAGCACAAGCGTGACCATCTTGTTTTTGTTTGCTTAAAACTAAAGGTGTTTGGAGCTCAAACAAATAAACACTGCTTTCAAATGAAACGTGGTTAATATCTCACTACAGAAAAACCCGGAGGGAGAGAAAATCACATTGAGGGTCATGCTGATGGTGCGAAGAGAGGGAGAGAGGGGCAGCGAGGGAGAGAAGTCAGCTGGTAGATGAGGTGGTATAGTGGCCCGGCTTTTCGTAGTCAGACGTAAAGAGAGGTCCGCACATAAAAAGCGGGCGGCCCCCGCAGCCTGTGTCTGCCAGACTGTGGGGAAGCGAGGCCTGCGTTTTCACTACGGGGGCTCTGCAGTTCTACTTTAAAGCCTTTTACTGATCAAAAGCTTCTTTTATTTAAGGAACGCCAGCGCAGTCTGCTCTGCTCTGCTCCTATTATTCTAGTTGTATCTTGTTAACTTCCTCGGCCTAGAAAAAAAACTAAATCATTTCACTTTTGGCTTACAGATAAATCCCAGCCAAAACTCCATCAGACAAAGCGTACAAAGGAGGAGAAAGCAGACAACAGGATTGGATCAGAGGAGGTATGTTTCTAGGGCAGCTTTCTTCTGTTCTGTGTGTGTCTGTCAGAAAAGGTTCCATTGCTGAATCTGTGCTGCTAGGTACAAGAAATTATACTATATGTCAAATCAGCATGTATTTTAGTTTAGCTCTAGCCTGGCCTTAACCATCCGTACACTCCGTTCAATCCTCATTTCACTGCATGTAACGTCTGGGTCTGGTCCCTATGTTAGCGATTACAATCGGTTGAATTTTGACCGACCATTCAGAGAGCGCGGAAGGCGGGTGTTGTAGTTAGTTGTGGGTAATGTCAAGAATTTGCATCGAACGGGCAGGTTGTACTTTGGCAATGGCAAAAAATGCCAAGTTAGTAAAGTAATCCGGTCTGGTTCTATCAAGAAATTGAAGCCGGAGCAAGAGGAATGTTTAGCAAATGTAATCGCTGGAAAAAATTGTGCCGCTACTCCCCACGGGCTCCGTTAGCAGCAAAGGAGATGGCTAAAGCTAGGCTAAATGCTAAATGCTAACAACAGACTCGGGAGCAATAACTCAGATCCAATCATTTCAATCTGCAAAAGGAGTTAACCCCTAGCTAGTTTAGTTCTATCTATCAAAGTTTGTAAATCGGCACACAAAGTAAGTCAGTGATTTTGTAGGGACTAGGTAATTCCAACTTATTTGTTGATCATAACATTGTAATCATAAGCTGTGTAGTTAATACCGGAATACACATTGATCACATTAATACGTGATGCATGGAAATAGAAAAGCATCGTCTCGTCTTTCCCACGTGCAAAATGCAATATACAACATAAACAAATTCCAATTTGTGAGTGAAATCAATATCAAGATTAGGTATAAGTGGTAATCATATCTGAATGACATTTCCCTTGTTCAGTTTCTAAAGAATATGAATTTGCTGTATAATAACATATTACATATCTGTGAAAATGCTTTGTTTTCAAAGCAGTGAAGTTGTAAAACATTATGCCCAATTTCTTAATGTACCATTGACTTTACTACCTTCAAAACATTCAGTATCTGCCACGCTCTGTCGCTCTAGTGTCGGATGCAAAGCTCGCAGCGAGATGCCGAATCGGCTTTTTTACAGTAGGAACCTTGACGTTTTTCCTCTTCTTTTGTCAATAATCATGAATATTAATTGCATTCCGCTTGTTTCTCTCACAACAACCTCAACTCTTGAATGTTATATTGTGACATCCCGATATGTGCCAAGTGTTGGGTCTCTGTATGCAGAAGTGTTTGCAGTGTCGGATGGAAAGCTGATCAAATGGAAAAGCGTCTTGATTATGTTATAATTGCAAGGCCAGGGCTGAGCATTATCCTTGTATGTGACACAGTGAGACACGCTTCGCACAAAGACAATCTCTCCACTTTGCAATAAAAGGGCATTTCATTAACCCGGAGGCAACAAGACATGAAACCAGATAGAGACCTTTAGACCACGATAATTAGCTTATTCTTCAAACATATCTGCATCATCGGGGCTGGGCCGTTTTGCCTTACATGAAAACAAAATACTACCTGGAGCGGTTTCCTGTGTTTATACAAGACATATCATTCTCTAGTTTTTAATCTTGAAAAAGCATGTACACAAAAACTCTAACATTCTCACGTTCTAAAACATGAAAGGACAAAGTAAGTGGTGTCATTATCATTTTTGAATTGCCAAATAGGGCTGCACAATGTATCGATAATGTATCGTTATCGCGACATTGGTATTTATTTGGTATATATCGGTATTTATTATTTTTTCAATGCGTTTCAATGCAGATATGAAGCTGAAAGCGCAAATTCAGACTGAAAGACCGGCCACCGCTCTCACCCGTTCAAGGCCTGCCAATCACCCAGCCCGGCCAGCCCCTTGACAACCCACTGACAGCAAAGCGGGCAGTATAAAAGCAGCCACTCCCCGATGAATGGCGCTTCCTGAAGCTCTTAACACCCACCACCTCCCCAGCGCCTCCTCAGCTCCTGGTTCCTACTTGGGTTTCTGCTCTGGCTCCTGCTCTGGCTCCTGCTCCGCCTGCTCCACATTCACTCCATACTTCTAGCCACCACCAGTGCTTGACCCCGGGGGGTCTGAGATCATCTACAGCAGCAGACGATCTCCCCTCTGCAGGTGTGTCACTGCCGGGGTCAAGGCGCCAATCAAATAAATCTTTTTCATGCATTAATGTTTCTGTCTTGGTCTCTTCAGATTGAATGCAATTTTAGGTGACAGACAAAAATGTCGCAATAATATCGTTGTCAAAATACTAAACCCTCATTGCCAAATATCGGTCTAATTTCCAATATTGTGCAGCCCTATTGTCAAAGGTAATACATAACAATACAATGAAACTAATTATTTCTCTTTCAAACGTACTAGAATATAGACACACTACAACAATTCTCTGCATTCTTTAATAAATGCACAAATCATTTAAATCAAGGCACCACAATCTGAATGACAAAAACCTTCCTTTTTCCTTACTTTTCTGAAAGCATAATTTGTGTATTTTCACAATGCAGCTCGGATCACAGCCTTTTAAAATGCCAGGCAATGACAGACGGCCATTTTCTGGTCTCAGATTAGTGGCGTTGCATTCACACCCGATGCATTCGATAAAGCAAGACGAGGGGGAGAATTGCTTTCAGAAAAGACAAGGACAGCAATGCAAATTTTATCAGCAATAATCTCATTTGAAAGCCATCCACGCCGATTTGGACATATCCGTGTCAGCGATGCCGTTTTATTCCACTTTTCGGCTCAAATTTTTGTCAGATTTTCATTAGGCTCGCGGAGACAGCCGGACGGGGCGCTCCAGGCATCAATGCCAGACAGAGCTTTTGATGGATGAGACTGGAAAGTTTCACTGAATCACATTAGCTTTTACTCACTGCAGTTTTAAGTGTCAATCTATGAAGAAGTATGGAATATAAGGAGACGGACTGGAATTGTTTTGTATTATGGCTGTAATAGGGACGTGTATTGCCTTACATTTGGCAATACCATACATAGGTCATTTTACTGATATTAGGCAATTATTAATGGTTTTGTAAGACTTTGGAAATATTTCCACTTGTGAAATATTACTTTCACATACATCTTTACTTAAACATAATTTTTTCAATCAAATATTTATGGAATTGTGAAATTATATACAGTGGTTGTCATGGTGTGGATTATATTTCTGTATTTGGTTTTATTTTGACATTAGTTCTCTGTGGTTTCATTTCAGTGTTACTTCCTGTCCTGTTCCCTGTTGATTGTCTGCCCCGCCCTGTTGTGTTTCACCTTTGTCTCCGTCTATACTGTATGTACCTGTGTTCCTCTCCCCTTGTTGCTGGTCTCTGTGTTTGTCCGTCTGTTATCCTGGTTCCTGAGTTCTTGTTTGGATTTTGAGTTTGTTATTTTTGGCATTCCTGCATTTTTGGGTCTTTCATCTCTCACCACATGACAGTGGTCCCTCGCTATAACGAGGTTCACCTTTCGCAACCTCGTTATTTTGCGGATTTTTTAGTTTTGCATGCTCCAACTTATACAACATCATATAACCGCTGGTATAACATGACAGTGACTTGTGTGTTCTGAGGTGATTAGTTCAGAGGACCACCGCGGCCATCATGCGGCACTCCAGATGTATTTTACAGTATATGCACGGCTTTTGACAGCTGCAGAAGCGCTCAGACATACACTGAACAGGTTTGATATCTCCACAATCGAGCTTCAGCAGTCATTCGGGGTGGTCAGAAAAGTGTATAAAGTTTGTTTTTGAGACGTTTTACAGCCTTTAAACAAAGATCTTATGCTTCACAAATGTCGCTACAGATATTTTTAGATCATAACCCCCACAATAAATAAAGGACCATTTAATTGCAATATAGATGCAAAACAATATTTCTAACCCCCCTAGTATCTTGATTGACAGAGATTACTATATAAATTAGTAGTTTAGAATGCTGGTATATTCAATGTACATTTGAGCCGTAAAAAAATCTGAATTGAAGCCATTTTCTAACATAGTAAAAACAATAAAAATACACAATTCATGGTTATTCTTGCAATTCCTACTCAGAGTCACTTATAAGAGTTCAATAAATGTCCAAATGTGACGTAGAAATCAGACGTTGCAAATGAACAGCATGAATCGCGAGGCACCTGTCCTCTTTGGGAGCTGCTGATTAAGCGTTGTGCCGCATGAGGATCACTTGAAGTCTAATGGAAGGCAGTGTCATTATGGAGGAGGGTCATTTGCATTTGGGGAGCTGGTCCTGCAGTGGCTGATGGGTAATGTAGTCTGGAGATCACAGCCCTGGATCTCAGACAGGGCCACAGCTCAGTCTGGGACTCGCTCACTCTTTCATTGATTTTCTTTCACAGCCTTTTGGCTCACACGGTCTGAGATGATATTATTTTTAGAACATGCTATGCCTTATTTGGGAATATTTTAGCCTTTAGGTGTCAGAAATAAAACAGCAACTTTGCTTCCCACAAAGGTTTCCCTGCTCTTTTCTATAATCTATTTCTGTAACTTATTTCTTCAACTGTAGTCTGTTCTTTGCTATTCACCCGCTGTCCCATTGCCTGTTTCATGGCGTGGCCTCTTTTATCAGCACATGTTGAGTGTCTCACCCATCTTGGACTCATGGGATGCACCCGCTCCCCGCCTGGGAGCTGCCTCAGTCCTGGATGGTCCTCGTTGTACAGCCTGAGTCCTGGATCTACAGCCCGTTCGTTTGTGGGAGCGGATCCCTCCCACAATGTGGGCTTCCCTGAGGCTTCTCACTTTTTTCCCACTGGGATTTTTCTAAGGACAGTATCGATGACCCACGACATTCATGGACATTAAACATTTAGCTTTTAGGAACCAATGACTGAATGTGTTTGTTATTATTTCCTTTCTTGGGTTTGAAGTGTTTGATTCTCTGATCTGTTTTGGCAAATCCACCTCAGAGATGACTAGTGTTGTGATATAGGGATATAGAACAATACATTGAATTGATTTGATAATTGAAGTAAACAGATGACTATATTTACCACATCAAAATAAAATGCAGATACCTCGAACATGTAACGGCTGTGTTATGTAAGTCATCTTTATTTGTCGAGCCCCTTTCACAGACCAGAACCACGAAGCGCTTCATAACTGTGATTTGTCTTCACTCCACACAGAGATGGGAGCGAGATGGTCGTACAGGAGGCTCATGCCGGACCTATTGTACATGTTTTTAGTGGTAGGGGAAACCAGAGCACACAGAGGAAACCTACGCAGACACGGGGAGAACATGCAAACTCCACACAGAAAGGTCTGGAGGTGGAATCAAACCCATGACCTTCTTGCTATGCACTGCACCACCATGCCGCCTAACCACTTAATCACTGGGCTTCTTGTATTCAACGCCAGATTAGTCTTTTATTACTAATCAATAACAAAGCATTCACGATATATTGATTAGTATATTTTTTTCCAGCACTAACAACAACGCGGGCAACTGTACCCACTGTTATTACAAATGTGCCATATGCATAAATCATTTTGACATTACAGATCGCTACAGATTAATTTATTTGCCGTCATAATCTAATCTAATCCATTTGAATTTAATTAGCCGTTCCTTTAATCTTTGCCACATATATAATTCAGGAACCGCTTTGCTCTGAGACGGCAGCCGAGACAGATTGAGGAGAGAAAGTGTTGCACATTCCCCGGATAACTCTGGGCTTTGGAAAGAATGGAGCCTCTGAAATGGCACGGAAAGTGGACAATCTGGTCGTGAAATCTGCTTTGCTCCGGTACTGAGATAACGCACGTCCCTTATGAGATGAACAGACAGGAAACTCAGCGAAAGCACAAAGCAAGCCTCGAGATTCCAACCATCAAAATTGGATTAGATGTATTTTTTTATTTCAAACATGCATAAGGAAAAATTTGCGATAAAACAACAATGAGTTCATAAGCAGTTTAACACATGTTTGAAAATGAGTGGGTGAAATGTATTAGGTCCCACCCCTTTTGCACGTTATTCAAATAATTTAGTTTTGCATGCCCAGAGCCTTTAAAAACATTAGAAGAGAATCAAACAGACCGAACACAGGAAAGGCAATGACAAAAACACAATGTATCTAAATGTTAATAGATCATAAAAGTCTTGGATGATCACCACTGTCCTTAGAACCTCCTGCATCAGCAAGAAACAGCTCGACAAAACACCTCAGATCCAAACTCCGAGAGTAAACTCCAGCCAATTAAAATGGCACATTCCTTTTTTGCAGGAGCGTACGTCCCGCTGTGAGTAAATGATGGGGGAGGAGAGAGGAGGGTGCTTGTGGGACCAGACGGACTCTGAGTGGGGGCCATAACTTCCAATGACTGACGCATTTTGTCAAACCAATATGCAAGTGCTATATCATGTTAGCGCTATGCTACTCAGAGATACATGAAGTCTATCAGTCAAACCAAACGTAGCAGCAGAGAATGCAAGAAATCCTCTTCAGCTTCATCAAAAGTAGATCAATCACCTACTGTATACCTTTGAGGCTGCGAACTGCCCGAATCCAGTGCTGTTTTATAATCCATACATTGTATTTTGAAGTGCCTTGCAAATGAAACGTTATTTGCTGTTAGCATTGTTTGTTACAGCCGCGGCGCCAGGGATAGCTAACTGCTAACGAGTTACCCATATTTGCAAACGTGGCGCCGCTACTAGTTTGTTAGCACCTTTGGCTAACGCTTTTAGAGGCTGTTCAGGTCAGTGGTCACAGATTCAGCTGTCGTGTCCTGGACATAGTTATGTTTGGGGACATGTGTAACTAAGTAAGTGAGTCATTTTTATTAACATAGCACCTTTCACAGACACAAAGCGCTTTACAATCCACACAGAGATGGGAGTGAGGTCGCCAGTACAGGAGGCGCATGCCAGACCTCTTGTACATGTTTTTAGTGGTAGGGTAAACCGGAGCACCCGGGGGAAACCTACGCAGACACGGCGAGAACCTGCAAACTCCACTCAGAAAAGACCTGTTCTGACCAGGATTCGAACCCAGGACCTTCTGTTGCTAATTATTTATTTATATACACAATGTTCTGCTAATGGCGTGATCAAACTGTATATTTAGGACTTACATTACGGGATCAGTAATGGGGAAACAAATTGTCTGATTAGTGATAATAGGTAGAGCAGAATCCCGCATTAAACTTAACATCGGTATCAGTTAAAAAAAACGATACAAAACAGTTCAATGGCTGATAGTGCCTTTGTATGAAAAGACACTCCCTACCAAAAACATTATCGGTGTTTGAGAGAAAAGAATAGTAGACTCAGATTGGCTTTGATTTACACATCAGCTGCACGAGAAGAGAGAGAAAGAAGAGTGTGAACGCAACGCTTCAGAGGGGTTTGAAGACTGAAAGCACATGTTAATAATTCATCTAGCGACTTATGCAAACATCAAACTGGAATAACAAATGGGCTGAAGAAACAGATATGCAATATTTACATGTGGGATTTGAGAAGTACGAGAAAAATCATTTGAAACACAGAAATATAAACAAATATGTGTTGATAAACGATTGTAAATGCTGACATATTTACATTTACATACATTTTATTCCACAGCCGGACTCTTTACTGTCCCATCGCAAATTAAGCTGCAACAGATATCGTCACTGTAAATAATGTACCAGGGCCTGCAGTACAGAATTTACAGTGACTAAAACTATGTCCGCAAAACACCTTCATCAAAATATTAATTAATTACAGCCCTAAAAAAGATGGCGTTCCATTTTCCGGAAAAAAGGAGTAGTTATGTGATTGCAGTGTTTCCCACACATAGACTAATCTGTGGCGCACCGCCACAAATTGCGTTTCGTATTATTATATATATTTTTTTTTTGTTACGCTATTTAAAACATGCATCGTCTAGTGCCGCCGCAGCGGTCAATTTGACAGCGGGGAGGGGGGTTTAAAATGTGGCGGCCCTTCGTAACTCTCACTCAAGCTACGCGTCTCTCCCACATACAGAGACCTACACACACACAGCCCCTCCCCTTCGTGCACACCGCGTGTCTCCGTCTCCATCAGCGATCATCGCTGTAAGCAGCTGTGTCTATTAATTTACCGCGGTAAAGTGGCCCGCATCTTTCAGCTCTATGAACATGCGCCCCGCATCGGGGAAAAGACGGTGCGCGTTTTGTTGAGAACTTACGGTAACAGCGGAACGTCCTTTCGGAGTCACCCATTTTTATCGAACAGAAAGCGCGCTGGGGTCAGGGAGACACGTTTTTGTGATTAAAACCTTATAGAGATGCCACCCGGCACACATAGCACCAGCCCCCTACGATTCCTCCGGCAGATTGTGAGTCCTCAGGAGGATAGCCACTCTATTGTTTACATGTATAAAGTACACAATTTGGTCCGCTAGTGCAATTTTCAAGTATTGTAACTATTTACTGGAATAAGGTGTGCGACTAATTTCACTTGACTCATGACCTTATTATTGCCCTCTGCCACTGTACCAAAGACCAGAAACTTTTACTGTAGAAATATTGAGAAATATTGAGGTAAAGTAGCCATTTTGGTCCAAAATACCTCCAAAATAGTCAAAACATGTCACTTTTGATCTACTGTAACTTTTTACTGTAAAAAGGTGTGCGACTAATTTCACTGGATTCATGACCTCAAGATTGTCCTCTACCACTGTACCAAAGACCAGACACTTTTACTGTAGAAATATTGAGAAATATTGATTTAAAGTAGCCATTTTGGTCCAAAATAGCCTAAAAATGGTCAAAACATGTCACATTTGATCTACTGTAACTTTTTACTGTAAAAAGGTGTGCGACTAATTTCACTGGATTCACGACCTCATGATTGCCCTCTACCACTGTACCAAAGACCAGAAACTTTTACTGTAGAAATATTGATTTAAAGCAGCCATTTTGGTCCAAAATAGCCTAAAAATTGTCAAAACATGTCACTTTTGATATGCTGTAACTTATTACTGTAAAAAGGTGTGCGACTAATTTCACTGGATTCATGACCTCAAGATTGTCCTCTACCACTGTACCACTGTACACCCCCCCCCCCCCCCCCCCCCCCCCCCCGCCGACCACCACACATTGCCTTCAAACCTGTGGGAAACACTGGATTGTATATGTGATTATTTATGATTTTAATGTCTTGTGCGACTCTTTCACAAGGCACTTTGAGTTGCCTTGGGTATGAATTGTGTTATACAAATAAACTTGCCTTACCTTGCCTAAATGTAATGAAAAACCCAAACCCTAACGTGAGAGAATAGCGTAACACATGATGAGGATGGAAAGCAGAACACGAAGATATTGCGAAAGTGAAGCGAAAAAAAACCCGTAAAACCAGGCTTGACCCTGAGAGACCGGTTTGTCAGCGAAAGTGAGGGGAGAAGGAGAGAGTCCAGTCAGGTCTGTGGGGGGATTAGTGTCCGAGCGACGCGTTTCGGCCACGTCAGGCCTTCTGCAGGGCATGCGTAACATGTAAGAGGGCAGCAGGTGTGGTTTAAATACAATCAGCTTAATAAAGAAAAGACTAGTACAGATGTATACATACAACTATATATTAATGGCGCTAAAATATACAGAACGTTATACTTCTATTATGTTAAAGTCAGGCGTTGCTTCTTCATCATGCTCAAGTCGGAGATGTTAAGCTGCGATGCACGTTGATGTGGGCATGGACACACATTCACTAAATATCAGCTGCATGAGTTTGTACTGCGTTGGGGAAAAACGCGGTGTGGAAGTGGTGGGTGCTTCCGTATCAGCGAACACGTTAGCAGCACTTGTTTACAGCCACAGTGGAATGTCGACTCAAGGTGAAGAGATATGTTCCCCCATCCTCAGTCCGGTGGTTTAATCCTGGTTTATCTCATGTTTTGGTTGATTTTGAGTGTCTACAACTTCCTGTTTTTGACCTTCTTGTTTCCCCCGTGACCACTTTGTTGCTCTCTGATTGGTTGCCGCAAGTGCGTAGAGCGAGGCAGTTCAGTGAATCTCATCTCCTGGTTTCGCTGCCTGCATCTAGCCACTGTACCCACCGTCTTTGCATTGAAACTCGCCGTAACGTATGAGCCGATGGGAACACAGCTTTAGACTTCTTTCCTTATTATGCTAAAGATATAGATTTGCTTCTTTTTTATGCTAGAGTTAGAGATGTTATTTTAGTATAGAGTTAATATTCACTTATCTTGTGCTCTGTGCTCCTCATTCCTAACTTGTGAATCAATACTGAAATTCTTAATCTCTACAGATGCAGATAAATGCATAATTTTGAATTTCAACTGGTTTGGGATAATCAACTGGACTGGAATCATTGACTCCACATTAACATCAGAATCAGAATCAGAATCATTTTTATTGCCACGTAAGTAACAGGAGGTCACAGACTTGGAAATTGCTTTGGCTCAGTGCAACAGTCAGAAAGAGATAATAAAAATAAGAATAAAAAACACTTCTAAAGAATAAATTTAAATTTAAAATAGAGTTACAGTTACTATTTACAATATACAAGTGCACATGGTGCACACAATGGGATCCGCTCATTTAGCCAGGTCTCAGTGAAGCAGAGGACACAGGATGTGGCGAAGTCCTTGTTTCTTCTCATGAGCAGGCTGAGTTCGTCTTATTGCCCAGTGAGCGTACGTTGGAGAGAAAAATGCCGGGGAGAGCCGTGCGCGCTCCTCTCCTCCTAAGACGCACGAGCAGGCCTCCGCGCTTTCCCCTTTTACGGGCCCACACTTTTTTGGCTAGAACATGGACTAAATCAGCCGCAGATGCCAAGAAAACAGGCAATAGGTCCATGGGAACGGTGGGTCGGATGTTCATAAGTTCCTCACGGGTGTAGGAACAGCCAGATGCGCAGTTAAAAAGTAAAAACAAAAGAAAAAGAGAGTAGCAAAGAGCCATGTCGACCGTACGAGGCGCCATCTTTGTCATGATCAAAAATACACTCATAATAAATGGTGTACCGTCACAAAGCAAAATAACACACAACACGCCTAACTTTTACACACTGAGGGCAGATTGGCTAAGAGAGGGCTCATACCGATGAAAAGATGCGGCAAGTTGTTATTTGTGGTTTTCAAATTTACGTACCCCAGCTTTACGGCAGCATAACAATATTGTCTATATCTCTCTATAGAAAGATATAGCAGTTCACACAACACAGTTAAGTATTTCAAGTGTTTTTTTTTGTAAACAAGCACCTCTGAGTGATATAATGAAGTTGGAAGCAGAGAAAATCACTTAAGCCTGGTTCACACGGCAGGATATTTAGGCCGATTTAGACCCGATTTACCCCTTACGACAATCTTAAGAAACGCTCCGATTTCCGTAACAAAATCTTACAGATTATCCTGCCGTGTGTGGTGTGTTAAGACTGCACTCGTCGCTCGGAAGGACATTGGGACTGCTCCCGATCTCAAATCGGGGATATCCAACATGTTGGATTGTTTTGGCCCGATTTCTGGTCGTGTGTGGTGTCCTCCGAGGACAAGCGAGCGCGTTGCCATGACTACGGCGTGTAGCCAATAAGAAGATGAGGTGACAAGCCGGTGAGGAAACACCGGAAAAAAACCAAAACACAGCAGCATGGCTTTGACCATTGCCTTTTCTTTGGATTACGTGTCTTCTCTGTTAACAACAAACTGCACACTATCGCCACTGCATCCTCTTCGTCCGCCATGACTGTTTACTCTGAAGTCACGCTTGATCTCGAGAGATTTTGTGAGATTTCCGTCTGACCTGGGAATGCTCGGGGGGGGGTGTCGGTTCGTGTGTGATGTTTGTGGCTTGCGTGATCTTGCCGTGTGGCTACGCACCACACACTGCACGACCAAAGTGGTTAGACGCAGGATTTTTAATCTCCCCGTGTGGGGTCTAACACGGAGAAAAATCGGCCGACAATTTTAAAATCGTCTCGTGTGAACCAGGCTTTACATAACCACACAGAGATCCGTGCAGAAGCCAGATCTCAGTCTGCTACTGCTGCTGTCATTCACTGTTGACCACTGTTATTCTTCTCTGACGGGAGGATCTAAAAACAGCAGCCGGTCATAAGAAGCTGCCAGGTTCAAACGGTTTCAATGATTGTGTAGTTTTACAGAAGCGCTAATTGACAGAGATCAGAGGAAGGAAAGCAGCGACTAAGTGCATCCCAGCAGGCGCCAGTAAACCGGATTGAATAATAGAACGAGAAACAAGTCGGAGAGGCCTCGTTCCAAGAAGTGTCTCCGAGTGAGTGTCGTGAATGTCTGGAAGTTTGAAAAAGGAGATAGGGGAGAAAAACTGTCAAAACGCAGCTAAAGGACCTTCATATTCTTCTACTTCTTCTCAAAGTTATGACCGCAATTACTGGACTGTTGTAGATGCAACCAATGTATATAGTTACATTTCTTTGTGTCATAATAAAGAGAAAAATTAATGAATAAATTCCTGTTAATGCAATTCTCCAAATAATTCACAAATGTGTAATCTTTCACTTGTTCTGTCCAATCCACCCGCACTTTGTAATTTACGTAAAATGTTTCTGAAAGACGGCGACTCTATGTTAGCACCATCTCTTCTACAACAGACACCACTTCAAGTCTAATTATTTTCTTATTCTTTGAGATTATTATTATTATTATCTTACAGCATCATTCATGTCCAGGTTGCTTATAACGTGTCGGTGTTGTTCAAACGCAGCTGATATTTTTGTCCCCTTCATGCTCCATGTTGTTGCCATGGTTGCCGCTTGTAATGTTTGATGTGGGCGTGTCTGTTTATCAGGTCACGCTGCTTACTTGGAAGAAAGAAAATGTAATTACAAAAAATAGATTTTTTTTTTTTTTTTTTGCAGATGAATTCCTGCTCGCTACTCAGAAAAAGTAATGGATTACAGTAACTCATTACTAACACTGTATAGAACACACGGTTACTGTCAAAATAGATTGCCATGGCTGTAATCAATAAAATGGACACGGATCACTTTTCCCAAACGAAACCAGTTCTGAAGCACAGCACAGGGCAGAACTATTACTTTAAGAAAAAGGCCTGGATCCAGATGATGCACTTAGAATCCCCATGGACAAACAAACCAGTGGAAGTGGATTAATCTTAATTCCTCGGTGGAAATAATGAGATCAAATTAAGAGAGAAATCGCTGCAGGACATCTGTGTGAATCCCTCAGAGAGTTCCTAGATTTCTCATAAAGAGATGGCTGTTAATTATTACTTAAAAAAAAAAGTCATTAATTTTACTTTGAATAAACAGTGCTATAATAATGACTAATGGCTTTCGCAACCTCCTACTCGTACTTGCAAAACCTCTCAAGCAATGTTAACTTTTGACATCCTGAAACTTCAGCTTTTCAAGTACTCTTAGCTGCGAGAAAGAGTGGATCAAAAATTAAACTCTCACAGAAGCAAAATGAATGTGGTGTCACTGCTGAATGAGTAATAACGAGATGCACTTTCAAAATTCAATATGTGGCATCATTTGCATAATTCAAGAAGTTGTCTGCTATCGTCTTTGACACCCGGGATCGCTCTCATCATTCAAGAACATTTGAAATCAATATTGGCCAAAACTTCCTAAAATTGACATAATATAAGGTACATCAAGGGAAGCAAAGGGAAATCCTGCAAAGGGAGTGGTAGGGGAAACCGGAGCACCTGGAGAAAATCCGCCCAGTTAAGGGGGAAACATGGCAACTCCACACAGAAAGACCTGAATCAACACATCGAACCCATAACATTCTTGCTCTGAATGCTTAACCCACTCAGCTACTGTGTCGCTGATTTGACCTCTCCTTACGTGACGCCATGAGAGCCAAAATGCCTGACAATACATCGCTTGAATATGTATTTTTCTACTGTCAATTCTTTGCCGTCCCAGTCCATAATATATTTTGGGGGAGATGGCCAGTTTTGAGGTTTTATTGGTAAAATGTGCAATAGCTGACCAATTTAAAAGTGAAAAAATCATTTTAGACTGAGACAAATCTCAATCATACAAAACAAACGATACTTTTAGAAAGCAGAATGCATGGGCCATCATCAAAGACGAGAGCATGGTCAGTCTGATAGATCGTGTTAGTGATGTAAGGTAAATCAAGTCTAACCTGGCAAGAGCCAGATTGATGATTGTGTAGAACTCTAACGCGTTCTCCGCGATATCAATCTGGGATTTCTCACGGAGAATCCTTTCGGGGAAAGGAGGGATAAGCAGCAGAATACTTGAAGCTGATTGGGCGAAGTGACGCTGTGTGCCCGCCTACCAAGGTTTGACTTACGTAGGTAAAAATGCACAAACATCTTTGCCGTCCAGAAATGCACAAAGCGCCTCTCGCTGTTCATCTTTCAAAAAAGAAATTGGAGATTCTGCTAAAACTGACTTGATAGCCTCAGCTACGCGTCCGTCCTCCTGCGTAGCCATGTTTGTTTTGCTTCGGCCCGGCACTTCTTGCTTTCGTCAAACCCGGATATCCCGCCCTAAACCCCCAGACTGGCGCGTGATTGGCTCGCACACCCAGTGGTTCGACTCGAAAAGTGTAAGCGGGAGCGGTACAAGATGTATTCTCGAGTGTTTGTGAACTCACAAATACCGCGAGAATTCAGCTTGCAGGCAAGGTTAAATCAAGTCATCTATTCTAAAAATTGAAGCCAAAACACAATATTAATATAAATAAAATAAATTATTATTATTACTACTACTATCATCATCATAAATATTAATAATCAGTCAAGTAAGCCTTTCATACTTATGGTACAGTCTAAGTTTGTTAGTTTAACCCGAACCCATGAATACAAAAAAAGATTGGGAACCACTGGGTTATAGTATACTTGATTGTCCCCACAGGCAAATGTGTCCTCTGCATTGACCCATCCTTCAGTGCCAGCAGAAGCAGTGGTCGCAGCACCGCACGCAGCGCCTGGAACCAGATGGTGACGCTCTGGTTGGTCAGGCCGACAATGGAACAAACCCAGAACCTACTTGATGTGAGGCATGGGCGATTCACTCACCCTGCTGATACCAGTGAAACATATGTCCAATTGGTCAGACCGGAAACAACAGCTGGTAATAAATACATTAAACCTTTTTTAATTTAGCTGATGTTGATAATTTGGCTTTCAAATCAAAAATCCGTACCAATGTCAGTGATGGGAACTGAAAAAAATCAACCCAAACCAACCCAAGTATTTTTACAGTAATGGGTTCGGTTTGGGTATCCATTCATCCTGACAAAAACGGAACAACTTTGTCAAAGTAAAACAAAAATATCATCCAGTGAATAGATCAACATCCTCAATTCGGTCATCAGTTTCACAATATGATAGCTCCGTTATATTCGAGCCAGCCCCATTATGTGAATAGGCACATATTTTGGCAGATATATATACAAAAAACACCTCAAAATAAGATCAAAGTGAAAAACAATGGCCGAGAATCCCACCACGCACTTTTGCAAACTTTTCAAGGGCTCCCAGTGTGTGAGTGAGAAGGAGCTCTCCCGTTGGCTTCTGTTCAGTGACTGTGAACACCAGAGCAGCCAGACAAAGAGAGGCCAGGGGGAAATGTCCAGAGAAAGTAAATAATTCAATGCGTCTCCTCGTGGCTCTGACCTCCAGGGCTTCTCCATGTGCCACATACAGCCCACCCCCCAGCGCTTTCCTTTCTCATAACCCACTTTTCACTGCTCCCACTGCCAAAAAGACCTTGGGAATGATTCAAGCATACTGGGACATGCTCTCAAGCCGGTGTAATTTGGATAGATAAAGGGACTAGACCCAATTTTGTAGGTCTAAAACTGTCAAAAAACCAGATTAGTTTGCAGCAATTATAGGTCTCGCTTTTTAATACCTTCCTCGCACATACTACAGGAAAAAGTGGACGGACGGACGGACAGACAGAGACTTGATTGATCCTCTGTGGGAGAAATTCAGGTGTCTAGTAGCAGCAGAAGCTTAACCCTCCTTATGAACAAAACAAATGAAGTAGAAAAGAAGTGAACTTACTTGCTGTTACTATTCTACTTCAATTCATAGACAATACTTTAGACCAGGGGTGACCATAGTGGGGCCCGCAGCCCAACTTTTCAGTATTTTAGTAATGTTGGTATAAGAAGATACTATGGGCTGCTATGACATGTCTTGTATCCTTTTCAAGCTACTTTCACAAAAACAAAACAAAAAACAAAAACAAAAAAAGACATTCACAGGGGCGTTCACACCGGACTTAACTTCGGCGTCAAAAGCGTCAGGTTTGCATTGAAAGTGAATGGTGAAGCGCGTCAGGTGAAGCCGAGGGGCCCGGCGTCACTTGACGCGCGTCAAAAGCTTCAAGAGTCGCGCGTACTACGCGCTCACTTGAAGCTTTTGACGCGCGAAACGCTCGCGTATCAAAACAATCCCTTTGACGCCGAAGCTGAGCAAAGCTGAGCTTTTGAAGCTTTGACGCGGACTTCAACCAATCAGGAGACGAGGAGCAGCAGCAGCAGAGGGTCTGTCTCTGTCATGGAGAGAAGTCATGTATCTGCTGCTGCTGTTTTATTGTCATTATTGTCATTAGTAATATTATTTGTATGAGTAGTAACGTTCTGAGTAACAAAAATCATTGTACACATGCTGTGTAGTAAACGTAGTTTATTTAAAATAAGAACAGGCTGACGATGAGTCTGGCTCAGAGCAAGGCAGCTCCGGGCGGGCGAGAGTCGGGGAGAGGCGAGCGAGAGGCAGGGAGAGGCGGGGAGAGGCGGGGGAGAGGCAGGGAGAGGCGAGCGAGAGCCGGGGAGAGGCAGGGAGAGGCGAGCGAGAGGCAGGGAGAGGCAGGGAGAGGCGGGGAGAGGCAGGGAGAGGCGGGGAGAGGGGGGAGAGGCAGGGAGAGGCGGGGAGAGGCAGGGAGAGCCGGGGAGAGGCAGGGAGACGCGAGCGAGAGGCAGGGAGAGGCAGGGAGAGGCAGGGAGAGGCGGGGAGAGGCGGGGAGAGGCGGGGAGAGGCAGGGAGAGGCAGGGAGAGGCGGGGAGAGGCGGGGAGAGGCAGGGAGAGGCAGGGAGAGGCGAGCGAGAGGCAGGGAGAGGCGAGGGAGAGGCAGGGAGAGGCGGGGAGAGGCGGGGAGAGGCAGGGAGAGGCGGGGAGAGGCAGGGAGAGGCGAGCGAGAGGCAGGGAGAGGCAGGGAGAGGCGGGGAGAGGCAGGGAGAGGCGAGCGAGAGGCAGGGAGAGGCAGGGAGAGGCGAGCGAGAGGCAGGGAGAGGCAGGGAGAGGCGGGGAGAGGCAGGGAGAGGCGGGGAGAGGCAGGGAGAGGCGAGCGAGAGGCAGGGAGAGGCAGGGAGAGGCGGGGAGAGGCAGGGAGAGGCGGGGAGAGGCAGGGAGAGGCAGGGAGAGGCGGGGAGAGGCGGGGAGAGGCGGGGAGAGGCGGGGAGAGGCAGGGAGAGGCAGGGAGAGGCGAGCGAGAGGCAGGGAGAGGCAGGGAGAGGCGGGGAGAGGCAGGGAGAGGCGGGGAGAGGCAGGGAGAGGCAGGGAGAGGCGAGCGAGAGGCAGGGAGAGGCAGGGAGAGGCAGGGAGAGGCAGGGAGAGGCAGGGAGAGGCAGGGAGAGGCGAGCGAGAGGCAGGGAGAGGCAGGGGAGAGGCAGGGAGAGGCAGGGAGAGGCAGGGAGAGCCGGGGAGAGGCAGGGAGAGGCGAGCGAGAGGCAGGGAGAGGCAGGGAGAGGCAGGGAGAGGCAGGGAGAGGCAGGGAGAGCCGGGGAGAGGCAGGGAGAGGCGAGCGAGAGGCAGGGAGAGGCAGGGAGAGGCGGGGAGAGGCGGGGAGAGGCAGGGAGAGGCAGGGAGAGGCGGGGAGAGGCGGGGAGAGGCGAGAGCGAGGCGGGGAGAGGCGAGCTCCGGGGTTTGAGAACTCAGACTGGGCGAGTGACATGCGGAAGTACCGCTGAAAGCGAAACTCCTCCGTACGCAGCTCCTGGAGTAAATGACAGAACTCTGCAAACACTGAAGCCTCTCAAGTCTGTGGTGAACCCAGAACATGTTTTGTTGAAGCCCTAAAACAACGTTATTTTGCTTTATATAACAAATAAAGGCTCGCTGCTCATTGAAAAATCCACCGCTGTCCTGACTACAGACAACAGAGAAGCTCCTCCCACCGGCGTCAGGCGCGTCACTCGCGTCAAAAGCTTCAAGCACCAAAATGACAAAACTATCCCGGCGTCAGTTGAAGCGCGTCAAAAGCTTTTTGAAGCTTTTGGTCTGAACGCGCCTTGGTCGAGTTTTAGTTCAATCCAAACATAACTTCCTTTGTTAAGAAAATACCAGAAATTTTAAATGAATTAAATCTGAAATAAAACTGTAAAAAAATAAAAAAAACTCTGACCTCAATGAGTTTGATGCATGTGTCAACAGTCAACATGAAAATATTTGGCCCTCAGCCCGTTTACAGTATGTGTATGAATTTGGGCCCCTGTATAAAATAGTTAAGGTAGCACTGGTATAGACCCGACTCAATCGATTGAGGTCTGCAAAATTATCAAATTGCCACGGCTGTAATTATTCTAAATTCACAACATCTGCGTTCCATAGTTTATTTTTTGGACTTCTCCTTTAGGTGAATAGTCTCTTGAGTGTAGACATAATACAGTCTCATTTTAGGAGTTTTTTTGTATCGTATCTACTTGTGTGACAGTGTTAGCCCTTTAACGTTCACTCCTTGAAGAAAGCGATCTTTTTTTTATTTCTGAAATGTCGGAGCACTAATAACACAACCCCTAGTTTTTATTATAGAACTTTACCAAATGGTTGCGATGACGCTTGATGGTGAACGTGCCTAAAACCAAGTGAGATGCCCCCAAAGAGGTAGATCTGTTGATACAGTGACTCAAAAAGTTATCCACTATTAGGAAACTATTAAAAAGATAGACTATGTAACTCTCTGCAAACCATTTGAATGAGACTATTAGGGCTAAGGTCTTCATATGCACTTCAAACCCATGAAGAACAAAACAATGTAGGAGTAGACAGACTGTGTAATTGTGTCAATAAACAGCCTCTAATTGTCTCTCAAGTCCCCGGGTAAACATTTGAGGAGCCGTTGGTCCCGTGGTGATGAATGTGATTTTCCTGTGTCATCATTTAGCCCTCTGCTATGATTAGCTCTGTGGTGACACTAGGAGCCTGCTGTCTCCATCTGCCACGCTGCAGCCAAGACCCCGACCGAGCACAGACAAGAGACAAGGATATTAGGGATGTAAAAAACTATGAATTTTCATGACCGACAATCGAGCCTCATTAACTGGTTGAAACCGGTTAACCGCGTAGTTTGAAATATTCCACGTTCTTTGAAAAAACAGCCATTTTGAGCCACGCATTTTTCTTAAGTGCAGCAATAAGTTCTCCTGGATCGATACCCGCAACAGCTTCGGCACTTTTGCGCACAGAACTGCTTTTTTTAAATCTCTCCATTCTTCTGTGCTGGGTTAAAGCTTTTTAGCAGCAAACGACGGCTCGTCCACATGGTCTCCGCAGGTCTCCGCTAAAGTTTAAATACAAGTGATGTGTGTGGAGCTGATGCCAAGGACCAGCAGCACAAACATGTTCCCATGTGGTTTGTGGTTTCTAACATTCTTGATAAATGTCCATTATTTATGGACATTTATCTACATTCATGGACATTGGTCAACTCTACGTGTTCTATATTTTATGGTTTTGAAGTGTGTTTTCTGTGTTTGATTCTCTGATCTTTGTGTACTTGTGTAAAGCAGGAAACATAGTGTTATAACATTATTCCAGGACGGAGAACGGAGCTTTAAGACGGACAGAGTTATATATTTACGGAAGTTCTGCATATTAGTGTGGATGGATTTAAAAAAACACTAGATCTATATCTTTAGTTGCGGCTCTATGATTATAAACTCTAAACACTTACGTCCCTCCTGCTGTTATCATCTGATTTCACTTAAAGTTAAATTTAAAGTTTACCTAAACTTAAAGGTATAAAGGAGGATTTTCCCATATTTTAGGAAAGAACCGCCCTTTCTACTTTTTGAACAAAACTCTCTGCTCTTATAGGACAAGGACGTATAAACAGAATGATTGACATTTGGGAGGACCAATAGTGTTGATGATCCACCCGGAAGTAGAAAATCCTCTTGTATACCTTTAAGTTTCTTGCGGTAGGGAATAAACTTGTGCCATTCACCAATGAAAACAGAGGAACCTACTTTGGCCGCCACCTGCTTTTGATTGGTCCAATTAGTGTTTATTTTTGTCCCAAAACATGACTGAAACAGCCATGACTATGACTGCAGTGATTAAAGGGCCTATATCACGGTTTTTGACTTTTCTCTGCTTTAAACATCATTACAATGCTATTTGGCCTTCATACACAAGCCCACAGTAGTTTATTCATTGATTCTGTCAATCTTTTGTAAGAGAGCAATCTGTCTCCTTCCCCAGCGTGAGGCACAGAAACGCTCGGGTCCACTTCAGTGACGAAAACCACACTGATGACGCGCATGACGCGCATGACCCCGTTTGCTTTGTATTTAAAATACTTGTTAAATACTTTTGTCAAAACGGGGTAAACAATACACAATTAGTATGCTGTTTTTTGTCAAAAATAATAAAAATAAAAATAAATTAAAAGCCGGCGGGAGGTGATTGACGGATCAAAACAGCGAATCAGAGCGCACAGGCTCCGGCTCCCGAGTCCAGCGTCTGTGGTCTGGTCTCGCGGACACCACATAGAGCTGCTGTTTTTATGCTTTTGTCAGCAACTAAAAGTGTTAGGATCACGTCAACTTGAATGAAGTGTGTTATGGGTGTAAATATGTGACACACTATTTGGCCCGAAGAGGAAGAAAGCGGCTCGACTTTTTTCATCTGTTCATCTCATGGATCTATTAAAATACCGGTTCATCTGCGACACTTCACTGAGACTGTTCCAGAACTACAGGGACAATGGAACTGGACTTACTCAAAGGCTGATCTGGAAACACGTTATTCCCACGGTAAAAGACGTAACTCGGACCCCCTCGATCTGTAAGTAGTGACGCTAACTCGCTGTATACTTCTGTAAACTAAATAACTAGGCTCTGATTGTGCATCGAGGACATAGGGCTCGATGTGACGGATTGTCATTGGAAAAAGTTTATTCTTATGTATGAAATTACTAAGTACAGGTGATAAACGACAAAAGCGTGATGCTACGTCACCGTGCGGGCGGGGGGAGGCGGGCTCACAGGCAGAGGAGCAGACTCTTCTCTGGATCAGCTCGTTTGAGTCGAGGTGACGTCACCTCTGCACAAGAGATGGCTCTAATCTCACAAGCTTTGATTGTTGTGTGGTGTATCATACACATTAATATCACACATGTGTATAGGATTGAGTGTGAAACATGAAGAAAAGCGTGATATAGGACCTTTAAAAAAATAATTAATCAATCAATAAATGGAAAGTAACAATAACAGAGTTACAGCGATACCAAATTAACAATTAACCATAATATTCTGACGCCAATATCATCAACACTGGTTGTAATAAATCAAGTTACATACTGTGTCTCTATGGAAGATCATTTACTTTCTTTCCATGGCCATTATTGCAGATGCAATAGTTCCAGAGGTAAAACGTTTGACAACCACCAGTCCAAACAGTTCACAATCCATCCATCCATCCATTTTCTTCCGCTTTATCCGTTGCCGGGTCGCGGGGGCAGCAGTCTAAGCAGAGACGCCCAGACTTCCCTATCCACACACACCTCCTCAAGCTCGTCCGGGGGGACCCCTAGGCGTTCCCAGGCCAGCTGAGAGACATAGTCTCTCCAGCGTGTCCTGGGTCTTCCCCGGGGCCTCCTCCCGGTGGGACGTGCCCGGAACACCTCCCCAGGAAGGCGTCCAGGAGGCATCCTGAACAGATGCCCGAGCCACCTCAACTGGTTCCTCTCGACGTGGAGAAGCAGCGGCTCTACTCCGAGCTCCTCCCGTGTGACCGAGCTCCTCACCCTATCTCTAAGGGAGCGCCCAGCCACTCTGCGGAGGAAGCTCATTTCGACCGCTTGTATCCGCGATCTCGTTCTTTCGGTCATTACCCACAGCTCATGACCATAGGTGAGGGAGGGAACGAAGATTGACCGGTAAATTGAGAGCTTTGCCTTTCGGCTCAGCTCCCTCTTTACCACAACGGTCCGATACAGAGACCGCATCACTGCGCACGCTGCACCGATCCGCCTGTCAATCTCACGCTCCATCCTCCCCTCACTCGTGAACAAGACCCCGAGATACTTGAACTCCTCCACTTGAGGAAGGACCTCTCCACCCACCTGGAGAGGGCAAGGCACCTTTTTCCGGTCAAGCACCATGGCCTCGGATTTGGAGGTGCTGATTCTCATCCCAGCCGCTTCACACTCGGCTGCAAACCGTCCCAGTGCATGTTGCAGGTCCTGGTTCGTTGGAGCCAGCAGGACGACATCATCCGCAAAAAGTAGAGATGAAATCCTGTGGTTCCCGAACCGGACCCCCTCCGGCCCCTGGCTGCGCCTAGAGATTCTGTCCATAAATACAGTGAACAGAACCGGTGACAAAGGGCAGCCTTGGCGGAGGCCAACATGCACCGGGAACAGGTCTGACTTACTGCCAGCAATGCGAACACAGCTCTGGCTCCGGTCATACAGGGACCGAACAGCCCTCAGCAGAGGACCCCGGACCCCGTACTCCCGGAGGACCCCCCAAAGGACACCCCGGGGAACGCGGTCGAACGCCTTCTCCAAATCCACAAAGCACATGTGGACAGGTTGGGCGAACTCCCATGAACCCTCGAGTATCCGATGGAGAGTATAGAGCTGGTCCAGTGTTCCGCGACCGGGACGAAAACCACACTGCTCCTCCTGAATCCGAGATTCGACCATCGGACGAAGCCTCCTCTCCAGTACCTTGGAGTAGACCTTACCGGGGAGGCTGAGGAGTGTGATCCCACGATAATTGGAACACACCCTCCGGTCCCCCTTCTTGTAGAGAGGGACCACCACCCCGGTCTGCCACTCCATTGGCACCGCCCCCGATCGCCACGCGATGTTGCAGAGACGTGTCAGCCAAGACAGTCCTACAACATCCAGAGACTTTAGATAGTCAGGACGGATCTCATCCACTCCCGGCGCCTTGCCACCATGGAGGCTGCCAACCACCTTGGTGACCTCGGCCAGGGAGATGGAAGTATCCGCCCCAACATCCTCAGCCTCTGCCTCCTGGACGGGGGACGTGACGGGGGGATTGAGGAGAACCTCGAAGTATTCCTTCCACCGCCCGACAATATCCCCAGTCGAGGTCAGCAGCCCTCCACCCGCACCATACACGGTGTTGGCAAAGAACTGCTTCCCCCTCCTGAGGCGCCGGACGGTTTGCCAGAACCTCTTCGAGGCCGACCGATAGTCATGCTCCATGGACTCTCCGAACTCCTCCCAGTCCCGGGTTTTTGCCTCTGCAACAGCCCGGGCCGCGGCACGTTTGGCCTGCCGGTACTGGACAGCTGCCTCAGGAGTCCCACGAACCATCATTGCTCGATAGGACTCCTTCTTCAGCCTGACGGCATCCCTTACTGCCGGTGTCCACCACCGGGTTCGGGGATTGCCGCCGGGACCAGCACCAGAGACCTTGCGACCACAGCTACGAGCCGCCGCATTGGCGATAGAGGAAGAGAACATGGTCCACTCGGACTCGATGTCCCCCTCCTCTGCCGGGACCTGGGAGAAGCTCTCCCGGAGGTGTGAGTTGAAAGTCCGTCTGACAGGGGGCTCACCAAGACGTTCCCAGCAAACCCTCACTACACGCTTGGGCCTGCCAGGTCTGACCGGCCTCCTGCCCTGCCAGCGGATCCAACTCACGACCAGGTGATGATCGGTTGACAGCTCCGCCCCTCTCTTCACCCGAGTGTCCGAGACACGCGGTCGAAGGTCAGATGATACGACTACAAAGTCGATCATCGACCTCCGGCCTAGGGTGTCCTGGTGCCACGTGCACTGATGGACACCCTTGTGCTCGAACATGGTGTTCGTGATGGACAGGCCGTGACTGGCACAGAAGTCCAACAACTGAACACCGCTCGGGTTCAGATCAGGGGGGCCGCTCTTCCCAATCACCCCTCTCCAAGTGTCACTGGCATTTCCCACATGGGCGTTGAAGTCCCCCAGGAGAATAACGGAGTCCCCGGGCGGTGCACTGTCCAGTACCCCTCCCAAGGACTCCAAGAAGGCCGGGTACTCTGCACTACCGTTAGGCCCGTAGGCCGTCACAACAGTGAGAGACTTGTCCCTCACCCGGAGGCGGAGGGACGCGACCCTCTCATTCACCGGGGAGAACTCCAACACGTGGCGGCTGAGATGGGGGGCAATGAGTATGGCCACCCCAGCTCGCCGCCTCTCCCCGCGGGAAACACCAGAAAAGTGGAGCGTCCAACCCCTCTCAAGGAGTTGGGTTCCAGAGCCCAAGCTGTGTGTGGAGGTGAGGCCGACTATCTCTAGTCGGTATCGCTCAACCTCCCCCACAAGCTCGGGCTCCTTCCCCCCCAGTGAGGTGACGTTCCACGTCCCAAGAGCCAGATGTTGGGTGTGTGGACTGGGTCGTCGAGGTCTCCGCCTTCGACTGCTGCCCAGTCCTCTCTGCACCTCGCCACCACGGACCCCTCTGCAGGTGGTGAGCCCACAGGAGGGACTGCCCACGTCATCCCTTCGGGCTGAGCCCGGCCGGGCCCCGTGGGCTAAGGCCCGGCCACCAGGCGCTCGCTTGCGAGCCCCGACCCCAGGCCTGGCTCCAGGGTGGGGCCCCGGCTGCGCCATGCCGGGCGACGTCACGGTTTTTGTTGTCGTGCTGTCCATGGTTGGCTTCGGACTGCGCTTCGTCTGACTCGTCACTTGAGACCTGTCTGCCATGGGAGACCCTACCAGGGGCATGAAGCCCCAGACAGCATAGCTCCCAGGATCATCCGAGTGCTCAAACTCCCCCACCACGTTAAGGTGGCAGTCCAAGGGGGGAGTTCACAATGTCTTTTTAAATTCTGATAGATTGGTTTTAGTCATTTAACGGTTATACAATGTCCTATGTTTAAACCCAGTTCTTCTATTGAATGTCATATTGTCCCAGACTGGGAAATGTGGCTGCTGTTTATTCCTTCCATCCATTTTCTTCCCCTTAATCCATTTCTGGGTCGGGGGGGTGGCCAGAGATGCCACCCAGTACACAGAGCACCAGCCCCTCACTGATCCTCCTGCAGGTGGTGAGTCCACAGGAACTGAGATCTTTCAGTGGGAGCTTCAGGCAAAGTGGGGTTAAGTGTCTTGCCTAAGGACACAACGACAGCAGTCATCAGTGGGAGTCATGAAGTAGGTCTTACAGTGGGCTTGAACCCACGACCTTCAGGCTCAAAGGCCAATGCTCTACCAACTGAGTTATTGTCGCCCCTGTCGCTGCTGTTTATTAGCAACATTTATTTGTGTCAGTACCACACATCCATTCTGTGTCCAAAGATAGTGTATGGAGTGGAACTGGAGATAATGGAAGCATGTCTGCAGGCCATTGTCCTTTTGCAGTAATGAATCACTCACAATTATGTCCAGCGACCAACATAACCATTTGTATTTTTCATTTAGTCCAGAGGAGACGGGAATGTGGCCTCCGTAAATTCAAGTTTGTGAAGTCATCTGCAGAGTAAATAACCAGGAGGCAAACACAAATGAAGGGTCATAAAAAGTGATTCACTATTTTAATACAAACTTGTTTTTTTTGTTTGCATAAATACGACAAGATGCATTTTGTTTCCTACCAAAACCTGACAATGGAATATTTTTGGGCTATGACTGCTGAAAATAAAACACTATTTTTGACAGCGTCGGCTCATAGTGGAGTCCTCAATCACATACACCACAGAAAGTGGAGTTTTTCTTCTTGAATGAATGCATTTGATGATAATGTAGCCTCAATTTTTCAAGATAAATGTCAAAATGTTGTCTTATCAATCAAATGTGTCTGATAGTCCAAACTAATAACATCTCAGTGTGAAAAAAACCAATGCAAGCTACATTTTAGAATAAAGTACATATTGTCCACGTCTATGCCGAAGATGTTTTAACTGATTACTGCATGATTTATGATTTTAATTAAGATAAAGATGAATGATTACATGTTTTAACGCACTGTTGACTATTTTGACAATAAACGTGCCTCTCATTGCTACTGAACTTAAATATAAAGTCCATAATCTCCTCTGACTATAGCCCTAATCACATATAATCAAGTCCCCTATATATCCCTGGCGTCCTTCTATTCACATAAACACATACGAAGCAGGAATGTATGTGTTTTTATTTTGTTAGGCCTCCCACTGGACCTATAGATTTTAACACAGCTGTTGATCTCTAATATAATGAGTCATAAAACCCTGTGAGTCACTTTTTGACACTTTGGGCAAAGAGCTGAAGAGTGAGTTGGGTCCTCTTTTTGAAATTGTTTCTCTCTGACAAAGACCAAAAATACATACATTTGGAAACTATTGATAGAATACAACAGTTTTGAGGGAGTGACATGGGTTTTCCTACATAGTCCAGTCGTTTTAAAGTTAGGTACCCGAGCTTTAAGCATCTTTTTATCTGCTGGAAAATGAGTGGTGCTACCAAATGGAACCAAATCAAAGGTGATCAGACACGGAGCCTGTTGGGGCACGAGGCTCTCAGCGTGTTTTCATGTCATTAAATCTCCAAATGAGGTGTTCCCAGGTCACCCACAGCCCACAAATTAAACACATTTTGATATTGTTCCACATTATAAAAATGTGTTCTTGCTTGCTGATCACAGCCATGCAAAATCAGAATCAATTGCAAATTTACAAAAGCGAGTGGGTTGGTTCTTGCCCTTCCCTGTTATATTTTGTCAAAACTTGTAAAAAAAACGGGTGGCAGAAAGACAGCGTGGCCCATACTTAAGCATGGATTCGAGAGTACTTTTAAAAGACTCAGTGGGCAAATAGCACTGTATATAAGTACTTCAAGGCAAGAAGATCAGAGGATATAGAAAGACAAGCTAAAAATAAGTATATGAGACCGAACTGAACCAATCCAAAGCCCATATGAGACCTGGGATGACGAGAAAAAACACTGGTCAGACTCACCTCTTTTGGCACCGATCTGGTGGGACTGGGACTCAGGGACATTTATTCTTACTTCATAAAAAACCCGGGACCCTTCACTCTAGAAGGGTCCGTGCTGTAAATCCATTTCTCGCGTTTTTCACCGCAGTAAAGTGGCCCGGCATTTTGCCACATATTAAAAGCGGGCTGCCTCTTTTTGCTGTTACTTACGGTAAAAGTGGAACAGGAAGCCGCGGGGATGACCCGGCTTCCTGTTCTTTACCGTAGATAACAGCATAAAAGGGCAACCACTTTACCGCGGTCGTTTTTCGCTGTTCTTTTCCGAAAGAATTAGAAAAAAAAATTAATCTGTCCCCAGCGGGCCGTACAACCGACCACACAACAGGAATGGACCATTTGATTTAGTAAAACCTCTCTACAAACGTCTAAAACTAGCTAATTTCTATAGCATCCAGGTAGCTTCCAATGCTATAGTGCCACACGGCCACGTGACCAGCGCGGAAAACTATAAACAACAACGTCACTCCAAGATCCTCCTATAACAAGCAAACTGTTTCCATGAACGAAATTTGACGACTGAAATGCTCAAGTATGGACTAAAAATAATCCGTACACACGTGTTTACAGAAAAACACCAGCAAGAAGCCTAACAGAAAAGTGTGGCTTCTTGCATGGCGCTACTGTAACATGGCACAACACTTTCTTATTAATACATGAGTTTAATGGAAGAGTGAAACCCAATGTTCCAGGATCTGACATAAATAATGTTTTTGGATGAGGGCCAAACCTTTTTTGTGTTTTTTTCTGCAGACTGATATACAGTAGAGAAGAGGTCCGCACAGAAAGGAGACTGGACTCTCATACGTCTCCCTTCTTCTGTGGGTTGGAGGATTTGGTTCAGCATTTGTAGGTGTTTGAGAAAATCCGACTCCATAACAACTCAGAAAGGAACCCGCACTGACGAAAAGCACGAGGGGGGTCGGGGTGGGGCGAGGTGGGTCGGGGTGGTTCAGCGTGGGGTTGAAAGCATCCCATTGGTTTGCTTCAAAACATTCATGACTTATTTTTTGAGGTCACAGTCATCTGGTCGTGTCCGTTCCTTTTTGAAAACACGTGATAACTTGACTACTTTTGCAGTTTAGGAACGTTTCCCCACGATATTTTTTTTTCTTTTTTAAAAGTCTGGAAACATCATTTACTGCATTACAAAGACTATGTGTAAGCTTGGTTGATGACAGTTTTTTTTTCTTGTGGATTGGTGCTGGAATTAGCACTAAACTAATACTAGAAATGTAACTTTTGACTGTTGCAGAGTTACCAGGATAGATTTTTCAGTCGTCTGCATAATGTGACACTGTGCTCAATATTTCTTGGAATAAATTCAATCAAACAGAAACAGAAAAAGCGCTTCTTGACCGGTTTTCCCAGAACTACCTGCATCATTCACTCGAGAGACTAAAGAGCCGTGGCATTGGTTTAAAGGCCTCAGAATACTCAGAATACTTTGTGGAAGGAGAGCAGTCTCTGGAGCAGCCGCATTACGATCCAGACATTTTCTTTAGTAACCGGGGCAAGATTTACTATGGAAATCCAATTAAGCGCTCAAGCTTGGAAAGCGATCAGTGGCGGCGGACAGAAAAGGTCAACCGTTTTTTATTTGCTGTCGTCGCATGGAGCTGCTGACGGGACATGCAAAGTCACGGCTGCAGCGTATGCGTGTGATGGATGCCTGGATTTTACCTATATATATATATTTAAATATATATGTGACTAATGCATGCGTGTGCTGCTCCGAGCAAAATGGATTCCCACAAGAGGATGTAATAGAATGGAGGGAGATGTATGGAGACAAGCACTCATCCATTCTTTGTTGAGTCTGCCAATGTGACCACGAATATGTCATTTTATCATGTGAAGCAATTTCTTAGATAAAGGCATTATCTGGAATACAAAAACCCACACCTCTATCTAGTGGTAGAAGTGGGAAATTTAATTCTGCAAATGTAAAATTGTTGCCGTAGCAGGTGAGGACTAAGCAAATGCAGACGACAACCATAGTGTTTGCTGTATTGTGGGATTGATTAGAATTAACTTGCCGGGCTACATGGATGGATAACCAAATTCAGGGTAGGCAACAACCTAGCAACTAAAGAGCCAATCCACAGTGGCGTTTGTCTGTTCCATCTTGCCCTGCTCACTAGTTAAAGCCAAATTCAGAGACAGACGGCACCTGATTGGTCAAATGTCAGAGGTCATATCTGGATGAATCAAGAAGTCCAAAATAGTGAGTGTGACACCAACGGTTACTGAGCGAGTTGGAGAAAAATGATGTCCATGAGCATGTTTTGATCCACTACTAACCACTGTTCAGGAGTTTCACCTGAAAGAAACACCATTAAAATGTAACATTTTGCTCAACTTTTAATGCATTCATTCATTCATTTTCCAGCCCTTTATAAGTCCATTTCTGGATCGGGTGGGGTGGGGGGTGGGGGCAATGAGAGCTGCCACCCAATGCTCATAGCACCAGTCTCTCGCTGATCCTCCGGCAAGTGGTGGGTCTATGGTCAGCACTAGATCATATACGTAATCGGGACGGAAGCGGAAGTAAATATTACAAATTACCTATTAATGCCTAAATTTAACCAGCTATTCCCATAAAATAACCCCAACCCAGCCTTAACCCTAACCTTAACCATCTTACTCAGACGCCTAAAACTTAACCAGTCACCACTTAAGGACTTATTAGTCTAAAACTAATTCGAAAGTACGAGTGTTACTTCCGGTTTCGTCCCGATTCCGTATATGATCTAGTGCCGACCGTGGGTCTATGGGAAGATGGCTGCTTCGTCAACAGTGACACAGCCTTGGTCTTTCAGTGGGGGCTTCGGGCAATGTGGGGTTAAGTGTCTTGCCCAAGGACACAACGACAGCAGACATAAGTGGGAGCAGTTGGAGTAGGTCTCGTGGGGGGATCAAACCCACAACCTTGAGGCCCGAAGGCTCTACTAACTGAGCCACTGTCCCCAGATGCATGAAATTCTGTAATTTCATGCATCTGAAGCCAATTTCTCAAGAGCTAAGAAGAGAACTTTTAATACTACTTTTGATGTATGAAAACTTTATATAGTCATGCAAATCTCGTTCATCATTACTCCTCTGATCACATGTCACCGAATACAAAAATTAAAAAAATTAAATCCCCATGTGAATTTAGAACAAGGAATTTTGCTTCCTGACACTTTCGGCTCCGCCCAGTTTGCAGCTTCGATTACACAGAAGGAACAAAAGGAGGGACTTGGAGCGACCCATTTATAGTCATGTGGATGGAGCAAAAATCTACTCTAGGGATGTTATTGATGAGGGGTCTAAATTAGCTAAATACTCAAAAACATCATTTAGAAAAGCCAGAATCACAGCTTTATTTTGATTCCACGTTCAAAAATAAAATCTCCAATGGTTCAACTTTATCACTTGAGCTTTCCCTTTTACTCACTATAAGACAGAAATCACGTGTCCGATAAGAGCTATCTTAAATCTTCATCAAGAATATGTAACATGGTGTACGACTCTCATTCAAATCTAAATCCACTTACCACAATTAAAAAAATATAATTGTTTGTAACCACCCTAATATTTCTAACTCTACAATGAAACAGATAAATGCAGATTTCCGAATGATCAGTGCTCGCTTATACATTGGCTCATTAGTGCAGCTTCGTTTTCATTCCTGATCATTAGCCAACCAAACGAGATTAACAGTTTTAATTAGACTCGCCCCAAAGATCCAAAATCAACAACTTTTGGATGTAAATTACGCTCAAATGAGGATTGGGAAATTAGCATAAGAAGAGGGCAGCAGCTTTACCAGTGAGGTTTCATATCACTCTTCATCAAACCAATAATTGCAGTTATTTTAATTAAACTTCTGCAACATCAGCTTTTCTGGCTTTTAACTTTATTATAATAGTTTTGTTTGGTCTTTAAAGCTTGACTAACTTGCTTTCAAATAATACAACTGTGAAGTAAAAACATGTTCAAATACGATTGCTGGACAAAGTACATGGTGATATTTTTTTTATCCATATAAGGATTGACCAATGAGATGCCTTCATTTACAGGGGGAACTCCAGCTTGTCTTAGCAACCATCTTAGCAACACATCTGCCCCTCTTACTTTGTGAAACTAACACTGTCAGTCCATTGGAGCCAAATAAGCGTTTTCTTCCTCTAACCCCTTCTAAAACTATATGTTTCTGTTCAATTTGTATCTTGCATTGTATTGAATGATATACTATTATTGAAGTAAAACATGTGGGGACTTTGGCAAATAATGGAAAATTTGCCTTTTGCAGAAAATATTTAAATTCCAAATCTTGATTCTATTGAGTATTTCCGAGCAAACAAAGTAGCGTCCACGTTGTGTCCACTTTTGCAGCGAAGTGATGATTGACATTTTCAACCCAAACGGAAAAGGAAAGGGTAAATGTTCCAAAAGGCGCAGGTTAATTAGTGAGCTATGCCATTTTCCAGCACGCTCCTGTCACAAGTGTCAGAGTGAAGGTGCTGGTCGGCCCTCGTTAGCCTCGCGTTCTCCCGCCTCGCTACTATACACTGTTCCCACGGTAACAGGCCCATCGCACTTGCAAACCGAGCTGCAGCTGGAGGAGAGACATAACCTCATATCACTTCTAATTTAACTATAACTGCACATTTGTAGATCGCTTTGTCAAATTATAATATCATTATGAACAATGGTAATGATGAATTTAACTTTAATTTCATTTTTCATAATAACTTGAGTCGAAAATATAAGTAGAAAATAAATTGTGTCCACATTAAAGCAGGACTTGAATATATGCCGCAGGTTTTCTTAAATAAACAACTTAATTCACTGGTCACAACAGAATTCATTACGAAGCGTTTAATAGCTTCATCGTAAGCTTCCATGCCAGGGACACAACAAAAGCAGACGGCAGTAGACCACAACATGTTTTATGAGCATGAACAAGTGCAATCTAGTTGGCCATTAAAAGCTAAATATTAAACTGTCCAAATGTTGTGTATAAACTGGAATCTCTGGATATGTATTTCAATGGTTAAAATGATCCAGTTGGTTAGAAATGTTTGACTTTCGTGCTGAATAAATGCATCAGTTCGATGTATCGGATGCAGTGCAGAGGAGTGAGATTGGTTGAACTGTGGGACTGGTCTCATGGATGTGATTTTCCAGAGCACACGGATTAAGGGCTTTTCTTGATATAAAAGCTGTTTAGGAGCCCAGCACAGTAAAGCTGACATGGGCCTGACCAAATCCTGAATCAATGACTTCATTACTGAAATAGTGTTAAGCTGCGTCCATCCATATGGTTCTGATCCTTATGATGAATGGGGCTTCAGCCATCTTCTCTTTATATGATTCACTGTAAAAACATATTCTTAAAGGAGTCATTGGGGTTTGATCAAAATTATATTTTTAAAGCTTCTTGACGTATTTATTTTGAACGTGTGTATTACTAAAAAGGACTGTATGTGAAAGATTAAGGCTGGGGGTTGAGTCCTGGGTCTTTCAGTGTTTCTCAGTGCACGCTGTATTTGTGATCCAAACACTGACTGTGATGTAATGGCGTCTTTACCAAGCAGCTCAATCTTTATTTATTCCACGCAGGAAGTGGGTGACATGAAATAATTATTACTTTTAACACTTCTCTCTTAATAAACTACATCTAACAGTTCATAAGTATAATGTTAAGACTTTATTTTACAATCATAACAATTGAGGTAATAAGGTTGACTGAAGGTTTTCACCATAAGACTCAGTTTGGTTGAACACTTCCTGGTGGCAGCACAGTGGGTTAGGGTTGAGGTGATCCCTCTCGCTCCTGAGCAAGAGGGTCCTCGGTTCTGGGTTGGGGATGTTCTAGTCGTGTCTGCAAGCCTCAACATCTGACGATGGGTGTCTGATCCTGACAGAGGCCCAAGTGGTGTTGCAAGATGGGTCAAACGCAGAGGACAATTAAGTATAACTTCTTGAAGTCTTGAAGATGTGGATCAGTATCTCTTTAAAGACTTCATATGTGCTCTAATCTAGACATATTTCGATCACTAATGCATTAAACTGATGCAGTAGAAGGTGCCAGTTTGTTTTTTCTCAAAGAATTTATGACAATCAGACAAAAGCTGGAATAGATGGAGGATTACTAAAAATAAAATCTAAACCAAAGTTGCTGTATATAAAGTGTCCTGTACGAGCTAATTGAGTAATTCTGCTAGTTTTTTGTATATATAGGGTTAAGAAAAAATAATAGTTAAGTTAAAAGTTAAACTCTGTAAATTAGGTCATAATTAAAAAGTTAATTAATTTCTGTAATTCAATTTAACTCAATATATGATATAGATAACCTTGCCTGCAAGCTGAATTCTCGCGGTATTTGTGAGTTCACAAACACTCGAGAATACATCTTGTACCGCTCCCGCTTACACTTTTCGAGTCGAACCACTGGGTGTGCGAGCCAATCACGCGCCAGTCTGGGGGTTTAGGGCGGGATATCCGGGTTTGACGAAAGCAAGAAGTGCCGGGCCGAAGCAAAACAAACATGGCTACGCAGGAGGACGGACGCAAAGTCAGTTTTAGCAGAATCTCCAATTTCTTTTTTGAAAGATGAACAGCGAGAGGCGCTTTGTACATTTCTGGACGGCAACCTTGGTAGGCGGGCACACAGCGTCACTTCGCCCAATCAGCTTCAAGTATTCTGCTGCTTACCCCTCCTTTCCCCGAAAGGATTCTCCGGGAGAAATCCCAGATTGATATCGCGGAGAACGCATTAGAGTTCTACACAATCATGAATCTGGCTTTTGCCAGGTTATGATATAGACTAAATTCATAACAAGCTTTTTTTGATTCTGTTGATTATGGCGCACAGTAAAATATTATAATTTTCTGAAATGTTATATTTGGGATTTTTACAAGCTGTTTCCCAGGTCTCTATTATACACACTTCTTTAGTACACGTTGGTAAATACAATAGGAAAGTCTAAATGAACGTGCCTATTGAACCTGCATTGTCTACGCTTTGTAAAGGGTGATATATCAGGAGCCAGCAGGTGGAAATAGCTGCTCCTGAATGGTGCTGCAGCGTGTCTCGCAGCGTGTCGTGGAGAAAGCTGAGCGCTCCGACACATTCTCTGCTGGGTTAACAGAATGTCACTTCTGATTTCATTACAGACACTAGTGACCTGTGCCAAGTCCCTCACAGTCGAGTGACACTGCAGCCGGAGCTACACAGACCATACAAACGTGAAAGCAAAAAGAATATTTCAGAGTGTGCCGGCAACTAAACTTAACATGTCATTTCTTGTTCTAGTTGATGTATTTTTTATGTATTCATTTATTTGACAGGGACATTGTAAGTCAACATAGAACAAAACAAGCTTGTAACTGATGCTATGCAAAAAGAGTTTATAGTTATTGCTATTTTCAACTCTACAGTAACACACATTATTATACTGTATACAGTGGGGAAAAAGTATTAGGCAGTTACAGATTCTATTTTGTTTATTTAACTTTTATTTAACCAGGAAAGTCCAATTGAGATTAAGAACCTCTTTTTCATTTCAGATTCTGGAAGTTGAATTGTAGGTAACTCAAAATGGTATGAAAAAAATGGTATGATTCTTAAACAATGTATTCATATAATGGGTGCCGGAAATAAGTATTTCAAGTCGATTCTCAATACTCAGGCTTAAGTCAATACATTGTAACACATAACCTTTGTTGGCTTAATGTTTCCTGGTATTTTGGCCCATTCTTCCTTGCAGATAGTCACTAAAGCTGTGATGTTTGGGGCTGTTGCTGGGCTACACTTTCAACTCCCTCCACAAATGTTCTATTGGGTTGCACTCTGGGGACTAAGCCACTCCCGGACCTTACAAAGCTACTTATTTCCCGGGCGTTGTTTGGAGTCATCTTTACGCTGGAAGACCCTCCCCGGTTTCATCTTCAATGCTGTCACTGACGGTAGAAGGTGTTGCCCAAAGACATTCATCCTTTATACGGGTTCTATCCCCTTTGCAGAAAAAGCCGCCCCAAACCTAATGTTCCCACCCCCATGTTTCACAGTAGGTATGCCGTATAACTTTTTGACTGTGAGTCCTTTTTTCAATTTGACATTTGCATTTAGCAACATTAAGAAAGCCCCTAACTTAAAACACACAGTCTATCACATGACAAACTTTATAAAGAAAAGGGATCACAGCATTTGTCCCTTTGCCCAATCCAAAAACTGTCCATTTTCCGCCTCACTGGGATTTTGTGGCTTGTTTTGCTGTGTCGGAGAGCCGGGGGAAATTCCAGCTCTGATACCTGCACAGATGCTCTATTGTGCAGCGCTTGGCCTTTCCTGCAGATAGGTATCAGCAGGTCGCATTGGTAACTCTGCCTCTGCCTCGCATTTCAGACAACGGCCAGAGAGTTGCATGGACAAGTCTCAACAGAAACATGTAATTAAGGGTTTTGACGATTAGAAATAAATGAATTGAAAATAACTGTTTTTATGATTTCGCAAGCTAACTAAAGTGTATTTCTATCTATTTAATAAATGTTGAGAAGGTACAGTATATAAGTTAGTTAGTTGTTAAATTGGTTTGACACGGTAACATTACTAGTCATGCTTTGTCTTTTAAAACCAAAAGTAGTATTGTCTCTAAATTTGTAGGAGGAATTTGTCCGGTTACATGACATATCCATCTTTCAAGAAAACATGTCTAGAATCCATACATCTATAGAATTCTTCAGAAAGAACCCTGTGAGTCACGATCTGACCGATCTCTCTTTCGGTCTGAAAAACAATAAGACAAACAAAAAACGAATGTGAAAACCAGTGATAGAACCAAACTGTTTTGAAAGCGTGGTTAGATGGATTGTATTACAGCAGCCATTCCCAAAGTCAGTAACAAAAATTCCACCCCTTAAAAATCCCACAGGTCTGTGTGGCCCCCCGAAATAATAACCAAGAAGACAACGTTCAAATAGGGTCTTCTCGAAATTTTATTTGGGAGAAATAGCCTCTGCTACAAACATGTAAATGACGCACCCCGTTTTGTAATAGAATAATGATTACAATTTGATTATTCAAGACAAATAATGAACACAAATATATTAATATTACAAACAAAATATTATTGATTTAGCATACAATAATTATATAAAAAAAAAAATTATTGTTTGTGGTCTAAAAGTGAGGTTTCTCAGCTTTCAGGCGACCGAAAAACATTAGATTCAGATCAACATCCGAAAAATGTTGTTTTGCTAATTCTACTGCAAATGTCTCTGCTTTGCTCCAGTTTGTCCATACATTTTAAACTTAAGACAGTATAAATTGTATCACGTTTTGTATGGAAATGAACACAAATAATGCATAAAAAGTGTTAGAATACGTCTTTGCAATT
Organism: Knipowitschia caucasica; assembly: GCA_964034765.1. Taxonomy (NCBI): domain Eukaryota; kingdom Metazoa; phylum Chordata; class Actinopteri; order Gobiiformes; family Gobiidae; genus Knipowitschia; species Knipowitschia caucasica. The sequence goes on from OZ035839.1 coordinate 7,989,926, forward strand.
CACAAAATCATCCTGGTTTGATCTTTGCTCATGCGTGTTTCCAATTTGGTGGCAGCCTTCATTTCACCCTCTTTCTTTCTCCACTCCGCTAATCTCTCCTTTCATCCCGGCTCTGTAAGGCAAAGCATCCTTAAAAGACGGTTTGGAGTTTGATTTCTGCGAATGTTAATGAGGCGTCTGGCTTGGCACCGCGCCGGCATCTGAGAGCGCGCCGAGGTGATACGCTTAATTGACTGGAGGTGTGTTGGCGCACTAACCTTTCGCAACTTTTCACTCATTTTTTCTCATTACCTCCATGGCTGGAGGTTGGATCAATTCTTTCACTGCTTGATTGAAAACATAGTGTGGCGCGCTTTCTGTTCTGAGAATCAATAGCTCCACACACACGCACAATTTTACACCACGCAACGGTTCACAATGAGCCACGAGGGGCCATTTTCAATTGTCCTTTCACATGTTGGAATACTAAGAATAGACTATTTGAATAATAAAAAACACAGGCAGCATGTTGATCCAGTGAAATTGCCTTCTTTTGTGCTATTAGATGGGAAAATATTTATAGAGAGCTTTATAATGAGCACTTGTTATGACTTTTGTTATGAAAATTGCTACTGCGCTAAAACTGGCCAACTAACCATCGACTGTGTGCTCTGGCGGCCACAGGGCTGACCATTGTATATTTGATTTGAAAACTTAACAGCCCTGCCCAAAAAGTGCGAGGCGGTGTATTGCTCCAGTTAGGAAAAAGCAGAGCCGCAAAAGGTCCATGTTTGCTGTGAGTGTACTTCTTTTTGCAGACAGTATATGCCACGATCCAGAGAGGAAATGTGGTCAAGAAACAGACCTGGATATAGGGATCAGAAGTTTCCATGTCCTCCCCGTGTCTCCTCTTGCAACACAAACTCTGAGCTAAACTAAAGGCTAAAGATGTGATCAGTCTCATCTAACCTATAGGTATTTTAGGGTTACTTGAAGCATACATTCAGAACATTCAACACAGAGTACTTTACAATCAACCCGACAACCCAACAGAGCCACGTATATTATTATGTATACATACACACACCAACATACATACACACACACAAACACACAGACATACACTTACACACATACAGGCATAGACACACACAATCACACAACTCACTAAATGAAGGCCGGGGTACCTAACTGTATTTTTCACATACATGTGCAGTACATGACAGTGTGAGTTTTGATCATTTAAATCAACAGCATGGTATGTATCAGATTTAATTAAGTTGTGTTTAAAAGGTATATAGGAGGATTTTCCCTAATTATAGGAAGGAACCACCCTCTCAACTTTTTGAACAAAACTCTCTGGTCTTATTTGACGACCATGTATCACCAGAATGATTGACAACTGGGAGTATGCAATAATCAATAGTATTGATGATCCACTTGGAAGTAGAACATCTCCTATAAACCTATAAACTGTAATTGGAATCTGTATAAAACAATGAGACTTGATTTTTTGGGTCAGGGATTAATGTGCATCTCTGCGGAGTACACTCAAAAACCACTCTTTGGTGGATTATCAAACTGGTCTTATAAGAGAAGCCACTCGAAACACTAGACAAGAGGATGCTTTCAACAGCGTTTCGTCAATGCTCAAACTTGTATCAAAACAAAACAACAAAACACATGCAGTGAAGGACTGTGTATTACTCCCAGACAAAATGAGTGAGTGTCCTATTCTGTATGTGTCCAAATACACACAATTCTAACACACATTTAGCTTTACCTTGTGCGCTCAAATGCATCACTGCCTGATATCTCATTCCAATCCCTCAAATTAGACGCTTTGTTTTTTGTACCGACTTCACAAAGGCAGTGAGTAATAACCTGAGAATTACAGAATGAATAACAAAGAAAAAAAATCACTCGTTGGTCAGACATTAAATGAGAAATAGGTATAAAATCTGGCCAAAAGTGGTACTGCAGCCTCTTCCACTCTCTTTGAATCAGGTTGCCAGATATGCAGACAAATCCAGCTGGGACTATAATCTCTGAATAGACAAGAGTTTTGTCAACAACAAATCTATAACCAACAAATTTTTCACGAAGGCCTCGATAGAAATCCTCGTTTTATTTTATTTCTTGTTTTGTCATTAATCATTTTGGAATCATAACAAGACCTTTTTTAGTTCTGCGGCCACATGTTACTTTATCAGTGAGATTAGCTAGACACGGTCATGGATCTATAATAATAACTGAATAGGGTATTACTTTCTTATAGCTGTCCCACCCATGGGCACAGGGGGCGCCCTTGGTACTGCAGACTAAATTCACATGGGCTACCCAGAAAAAAGTCCCATAGAACTCATTGTAAACTAAAACAGCTCGACCTCAGCTGACAGAGAACCTACAGCTTTCAGAAAGATAGGATTTTGTGGGGATTTTAGTGCCCCTTGTCATCCTGAACTTTTTTTCTTCTAAAATCATTTGGTTTTCTTTGAATCCACACTTTACTGCCACAAACTCTGCTGTTTTCCTTCCCGCTCTGGCTCTGCTCTACCACCGCTCCAATCAGCAGCTCTGATTGGTCAGAGCGCGGCCGAGCCCCTCTGTGCACGTGCATGAGAGCCACACACGTGTATTTGGCGCAAAGCATCATGGGAGATAATCCACTGGGGAGGACTAGACGATGCCCAAATATAAGCGAGTTCTGCTAATCTCCCGGTCCCCGTGAAGTCCCATGCCCTACTGAGCACAAGCCATTCATTTGAATAGGGCGCCATCTTGGATCCCCGGGGCTTGGACACGGTGAGTTCTGGCAACCTGGATCACAGACTTTCTGATTGGTAAAACGGTGGAGGGCAAGACATTGAAATGAAAACAATAACAAGATTTGGGGACTGTAAAACAAATTTTGAATTCCAAATATCTCTGAACTACTGTACTTTTCAAGTATTGAAAAGAGCATGGTTAGTAATGCTTTTTGACAGATTAGGGCCTTTTAATGATAACTTGACATGAAAATCTTACATATTGCTACTTTAAATGATAGCAACAAAACAACGGCATGACTACTTCAGGACTAAAAGGAGATCAGACGAGGACCGAACCGGAGCAAGCACTGAACATGGGGGCAGTTGACATATGTGTGCAGACGTTCGCCGGTTACAGTGACCCTGCAGAGGCAGACATGGTGCTCGGCTGTGTGTGACGTGGCCCGTGTCTAAAAGCGGAGCGCGTGGGAGGCCTGACAGCTCCATGGCACAGCTCCTATGCACTGTCTGCTTATATATACAGCATAGACACACATTATGCAATTCATTCACTATTCCCTGTTGAAGAATTACGCAAAACATCCAAACAGTGTGTTGGCATGTGTTTAGAGCCTGGAGAGTCAAAGTAACCCTCGGTGGGGGCTGCCGTTTTTTTTTTTTTTTTTTTTCAGGAATAGACAAAATGTAGAGAACAATTGAAATCTGGAGTAAATAAAAGTATGTAGGAAAAAATGTAGGCAGGTTTGTAGGAAGCAAAATAATCAACAATATAAAATAATGTATCCTTATCATTAGTGAAAGTAAAATGAAAAAAATTCTTCTTTCTTCTTCTTTGGTATTCAACATATCTGGACATGTTGAATAAAAGTAATTCTTTGCCCAAAACCATGTAAAGAATTTCAAAAGAAAATGTAAAAAAAATGTAGGAAAATACTAGCCTGGCTCTGCCAGACCCTTGTAGTTCCGCCATGCTCCACCAGAGGCGTTTGGCTGAACCACATGGGTCTGGTATCGAGCCATGGATGTATTATATTAACTGGATAGGGTATTGCTAGCTTATAGCTGAATAACCCATGTGCTCAGGGGATTCTCGCGGTACTGCAGACTAGACCAGACTAAATTCACGTGGGCCACCCAGAAATTTTCCCCATAGAACTCAATGCAAATTAAAACAGCTCGACCTCAGCTGACAGAGAACCTACAGCTTTCATTAAGGTCGGATTTTGTGGGGATTTTAGTGCCCCTTGTCATCCTGAACTTTTTTTCTTTTTAAATCAATAGGTTTTCTTTTAATCTTCACTTTAGTGCAACAAACTCTGCTCTCTTTTTCCCGCTCTTCCGCCGCTCTAGCATCCGCAGCTCGCTGATTGGTCAAGACGTTGCCAAGCCCCTCTGCTCGCGTGCATGAGAACCATACGAGCGTGCGTTCCTCGCGTGAACGCGCTCCATTCGGCTCTGTTGATGACAGAGGAGCTAGGGAGGAAACGGAACCGAACTGACCAGATAAACACGAAATGTACATTGACAGCATTGTTGTGGTTATTGTTAGCTTCATTAAGAGTCTATGTATGGTCTTTCCTACAGCGTTTGGAGTCGTGTGAATTCGTATGACAGTCATTTATACCAATATGAGTACAATAAACATAGCTATTGACTTTACAGCGTCCATATCAAAACCGAACTCAAACGTGATGATTACACAAGAGCTGGCGAGAGAGTTTAGGTATTCACCATGAATGTTGTAACCCTGCCAGTCAAAGGCAGCACAGACACACACATTTTAAGTAAATGCATTCATGTTTTGCTGTAATACATGTGGCAAGTGCTAATGCAGATTAGGATTCACATTGTAATTTAAAATAAATAAATTTTGTTGCTTAGTTCGATCGCCCTTCAGTTTTCTACTCATGGTCATTGTAAATCAAAAATGTACAAATCTCATCTTAATTACATAAAATCGAAACATATTTAAATGTATTGAATAAATGTTTCTATTTACAACAAAATAACAGAAGTAGGAGTCACTAGCATTCATGTGGTGACAATAATATTATTCTATATGTTCAAGTTAGATTGTCTGTCATTCTCTTAAAATGTGTTGTACATAACTCTTGCATGGCTCTAAATACAGTTCATTTGCTGTGAAAAAAATGACGGTTTTAGTTTTTATACATACTTGAATATCCTATTATAGACAGCTGAAACAAATACGTGGCTTAACTAGTTTTGTTTTATTTAACCAGAAAAGTCCCATTGAGATAAAGAACCCCTTTTTCAAGGGAGTCCTGAATATATACTCTACCGTTCAAAAGTTTGGGGTCACATTGAAATGTCCTCAATGTTGAAGGAAAAGCTGTAGATAACTTTAAACTAGTCTTAACTGTAAAGAAATACACTCTGTACACTGCTTATGTGGTAAATGACTGCTGTTCTAGCTGCAAATGTCTGGTTTTTGGTGCAATGTTGTAATTGCTGCAAATGGAGGATTCTTTGACAAAAGCAAAGTTGGATGTAAAACAAATCTTATTTCTAATACAAATCATTATTTCTAACGTTGTCAATGTCTTGACTCTATTTTCTATTCATTTCACAACGTGTGGTGGTGAACAAGTGTGACTTTTCATGGAAAACACACACACACATATATATATATACATACATAATGTGTGTGTGTATATAGAGAATAATACTTATTAATTACGTTAATATAATAATTACAATTCACGAGGACAAAAGACTAAATCATAGCTTTTTGATCTATCCACAATGGTCTTAATCATCTTGCAGTACTTGTTAACACATCACTGACATTTTGCTTAAAACACGGCGGCCTACAGGTGAATGCCACAGTATAAGCGTTACAAAAAAGTATATAATCATTGTACATTTAGCTTATCATAAATACTTAGTAGATAATGATTAAGAATCAACAACAAGAAGGCTCTGTCATACTGCTCTACACCATCTTAAAATAATTGATCAATTGTACATATATTTTAATATCAATCTTTACTTAAACAGTGATAGAACTTAATTCGCTCGATTCATGCGCGTTCACGAGTCTGTGGTGCTGCACGCTCCCGCTTGAGGTCCGCGTTCTCGTCGTTCGAGGCACAAAGCATTATGGGAGGTCATCCACTGCGCATAACCGGGAGGACCAGAGGATGCCCAAATACAGGCAATTTTCCCATAGATCTTTGCGAGTTTCAGGCAACTTCCGCTAATCTTTCAGCCCCCATGCCGTCACAAAGCGCCACTGAGCACAACCATTCATTTGAATAGGGCGCCATCTTGAATCGCCGGGGCTTGTATCGAGCCCATAGCGAACGCCTTCCCCAGATTATTTTTTAATCGACCAATCAGGATTGCCGGTGTTACGTGGGCTTTGCACTGCCTTCTCAAGCTTCTCTCATGCAGCAGCGAGAGGAATCCAAGATGGCGGACGTAAAGTCCGCGAATCTTTTTAAAAGAGTAAATACGATCGAATGAAGACACGGATGTCACTTTTAATGCAATTTGAGGCAAGATTTAGATGGTTCTATGTTGATATATGTGTGTTTTAAGAGTCAAATGTTCCTGTAAAGTTTGGTTGAAGCACTGGTTCAGTGTTCCTGTTTACACACTATGCAGCAGGGTTGCCAGGTTTGGTGGTTCCCGCATATTTTTTTCCAAGAGACTTGTAGGTATTAAATAAACAGAAAGACAATAAACAGAATCATGATAGCCCAAGTTGATTACATTACGTTTTTAGCCAAAAAATCATTTTGAGTGTTTTTTTTTTTTGGGGTATTCTCGCGGATTTTGGGTTGGAAAATCTTACTGGGATTTGGCAACCTATGGGAGCTTCGATGTGAGTGGTTGAAAGCAGACTTCATTCAAGATAACGGACAAGTGGTCTATCCAATCACATACAAGGATTTTTCATACAAGGCCCTGCCTTCTGAAATCCAACCACTATGGCTCAGTACCAGACTCATGTGTGAAGTGCAGCGAACTACATGGGTCTGGCGAGAGTCAGGCAAGGAAAATTAGGCACACATGGTTAAAAAAAATATCCTTAAACAATAACAATAGCTCTCATATCTTAAAGGATATACATTATACTCCATTAAGACCTGGAGTTGTTTTTAGATCCATCCTCGCTAATATCAGATACTCCTGGCTCAAACATGTAGCGCCACATCTTCCATCTGAAAACGTTTGCCTCCTGTAGCAGAATGATATCATTGTACCACTGGAGCCATTGTCTGCCTTTGAATAAAAGTCTTAATCTCATAAATTGTTCCTTTCTCAGGTGAAATGATGTTCTTCACAATTGCATGACTGCGTTTTCAGCTACACCAAAATATGGATTTAAATGAATAGCCCACCATTTATTATCATCTTCAATAGCCAAAAATAAATCATGGCAAGGCAACTCAAAGTGCTGAGCAAAACAAGATGGCATTAAAATCATAAATAATTATAGTGCATTAAAAAGTAAGATAAAACGATACAATCCCCCAGTTGTATGCACAGCTAAACGGAACAGTTTTTGACCTGGATATAAACATTGTCAGAGAAGAGGCCTGTCTCACATTTTCAAGAAGATTGTTTCAGATTTTAGCAGCATGAATCTGAAATGCAGCCTCCCCAAATCATAATAGGTATTCTTTGAATTCTGCTCCAGGACATCACAAAACCTCTATTGAGTAAAGGAGACACACATGCTTAACCACTACAGTATAGTCAATGTAAACATCTCCCAGTATAAGTCTGTAAGAAGCCAGTGATGTCCCTGTTGGGCAATTTATCCAATGTATTAGAGCCATCCTTCAAAGACACTGAGGCTATAGCTGTCAAGAACTCAAGAGAAATGACCAAAAACTAACTATATGCAAAGAATGAAACAGGCGTTGATTCGATTATTTCTCAAGATAGCAGTTTGAAAGCAACAATTGTAAACTGGCTGACGGCTTTCTAGTCCAAAGCATCTTGGCCCATGGGACTCTGGAAAGAAAATATTTGATAATCTTGCTATTAATCTTGTGCTGTCTCCAGAGCAAAGATTGTATAATATTCTAGGTATTCTCAACGGACCATTTCAAAGAGGAGAGATTGGCAAAGTGAGTGCTGGCAAACTTTGAAGTAATGATATGGTTAAATGCAGAGGGGATGGAAGAGGAATGGAATAGAGAAGAAATGCACATGCTAAGGATGTGTTGCCATGTGCATGTAAAAGATCAGTCGTGTTTATGTTCACGTCTGAAACATTCTAATGACACCATCTCTATAGATAGTGCGAACAGAATGTGCCACCGCTCTGCATCTGACTAACTCCCACTGTCCTCAGAGAGACGCGCATAAGACTGGGAGTCACGTTTCAAAATATAGGGATTTCACACACACACACACACACACGCACACACACGCACACACACACACACACACACACACACCAGAAAACACACCCATGCACACACACACACACACTCACGCAAACACACACACCCACACACGCAAATACATGCATGCACTCAGACACACACACACACACACACACAAACACATGCGCATGAATAAAAAGAGAAAATAGAAACAATGCTGTGATTGTTTTGGGTTGTAATTAGGGCGTACATGTTGAACTTTTTAAAATATACTGTATCTACGTTTTTTAAACATTTGACAACTACTGACATGACTTAATTTTAGGGACTGAACAATGAATTGGTTTGCTTGGATTCACCTGTCGTTTTACAGTCTACACAGTTATACATTGCATCATTCTGTTGAAAAATCTGCATGAAAACTGATCATACATATGATGGACCTCATAGTATTTTTAATGACGAATAACTCCACTTTAAACTTTCATTAAGAAAAGGTCCAAAAGGATCCGTGCATGTCACCTAATAACTGAGGGACATAGAGAATATGTAGATGTGATTATAAATGAAAATATTACTGTCCCTTTAATTCAAGGATTTACCACACACAGATCGGCACGGTGGCTGAGTGGATAGCGCTCTCGCCTCTCAGCAAGGAGGTCCTTGGTTCGAATCCTGGTTGAAACAGGGTCTTTCTGAGTGGAGTTTGCATGTTCTCCCTGTGAACACACCTAGGCACCTCACTAGGTTAAATCCTCCAGCTCCGGTAGTCCTGACCAAGCCGAGCATCAACATCTGGAGATGGGTTCCCGGGCGCTGTACTACGGCGACCACTGCTCCTGACGTAAGCCTTCGCAGCATCAGGATGGGTCAAATGAAGAGGATTGAATTTGCACTACGGGGATTCATAAAGTGCACCTTTACCTTTACATCAGACTTTAAATGAATAATAATATTGTTCTAACTTGGAATTGTACAAAGATCTCTGATTCGATGCATTGACCAATTCAATTTATTCTTGTAAAGCCCTAACAGTAAAACACCCTTAATGTGTAAATATTCAAAACATTTCAAAATTAATATTTGATCTATTCCATCGTTGACTCTTTTTGTTGCCATTTCATTATGTACTTTTTGGAGCTCCTGTGTCCAAAGTAATTTCCCTCGTGGATCAATTGTGTTCCAACAAGCACAAACACAAACATTTGTTTTTACAGTAAAGTATTACCCAGAGCAGTGGGTATAAAGGACAGAGACAGACTGGAAATAACCGGACGACATCGGATCTACTATCACTGGAGACAGACACAAACTCCTGTACACGCTGCGCTTATGACGGACCACGCCAACAACATAAATAGAATTCAGATAAGTGTTTATTCTAGCCTGCAGCTCTCCTTTTACTGCCTGATGTAATGCACAAAAATAGTTTATAGTAGCGTTGGTTAAAGGCCTGGTCTGCACTGCTTTGTACTGTCCATACTGTTTATAACATAGTATAGTATTTAAATCCAGCTATTATTACTGAATGCCACCTTTCTGCAAATAAGACTGAAATCACTTGAGGAAATGGGTGGAGTCTGTTTGTCTCCTGCTTGGTCTGATAGAGGATGTGCGCATGACGTCACGCTACCCACATTTCATAGCGGCTGGTAGTTGTGCCGCCATGTTGGACTGCAGAAAGCCGACAGCTGTCATGCAAACGTATGCCTGAAATCGAGTTATTGCCCTTTGTTAATTTCGCCGCGAGACTCGTCGAAATGGGTAAATTGTGTTGTGTCGGCATAGAAACGGGAGCGAAACAGGAAGTATGAGGAACAGGGGAACGTGGAAGGGGACTGGTTCTCCTTGCACCTTGGTCCCGCTCGCTCTACTTTTTTCATATATTTTGTGTGCTCCCTGTGTGCTCTTACACACAGGGAGAAAGCAGGGAGCAACATGGAAATTGAAATTATTTGAAAATAAAGGATTTCTTCTCTTATCTTATCTACAAAGCGGAGAATGCAGTAGGGTCAGTGCATATCCTCTATACAAAGCCCTTTCTTGAATTATAAACAAGCATCTTAGCCTGGGACGAAATACCAAGATTTTAGCGAGTCCCCAAACGAAATATCAGAAAACCCGCAATACAAATTTTCTTCCAAATGGCACACTGGTACATTCCTTGGTCACATGCACTCTGAACTGCCGTCTCCAGTATTTTTTTGCTCCGTGAGCAGCTCCGGGACAGCAGGTCAGCTCGCTTGCTGCTGTAATCCTGACGTGAGCAACCCTGGCACTTAAGGGTCACTGTTTATCAATAGACACAGCCTGAAGTTACACTCGGACCACTCACGTCGGACTCTCCGGGGTCCTGTTTAGCAGCTATGCCAGCGCAAAGCATTTCATTAGGTCCAGACAGGTGCAGAGACAAATCCCCACCAGAGACGCATTATTTTTCCGCTAAAGATGACATATTGTGCTTTTACAAACAGCCAGTTGTCAGAAGAGCTCTGCGTAGATCGACAGTCTCACTTCATCCGTTTTGTCTGAGTTGATCGAGTGTTTTAGTGAAGGACACAAGGAAATGCTTTGAAATGGTTACTCTCAGCTGCTCGGGATGCACAAATCTTTAGATGCATCCATTTCATTTTACAGATAAAAATTGAGGAGAACCTGCATTTTTGTTGAAGTTGTATGGTATGATATGTACTCTATTACTAACAAGGACAGTGTACATTTAAACATTAACACAAAGGGAAAAATGCATTGTATCAGGTAAAGTAGGAGTATAGTAGTGTAGTTAAGCTGCTATTTTCCACCTGTAGTCTTTATTTTAGAATATGTTCACTGTTGGAATGAGATAACAAGAACATTGTCACTTAAAATTATATTCTAGAAACTGGACTTCCCTTTTTCACTCAATAACTATACCCATAAAATCAGAAATAGCAAGAGGAGTGGGAATCTATACATGTTCCAACTTCCAACTCCATTTGAAGCTGATCAATTGTACATACAGTTAAAAATGTATTTGTAAACATATATATATATATATATATATATATATATATATATATATATATATATATATATATATATATATATATATATATATATATATCGACATGCGGCCAATATATGTATATATTGATACTCCTTTATTGCCCCCATAGGAGAAATTTGCCTTGGGACATGGGTTCACATGCTCTACACAGACACCACATACATGTACATAAACCAGAATTAGCAAATTACCTAAAACAGGCCTGGACAACACATCAATGAATGTAAAATCTATGTGTTTAATGATAGAATATTAGATTTAAATGTAACTTTTTCCATGGTTTGACATTCACTTTAAAGATTATGCAACATTATTAACGTGAGATTAATGTTATGTACCTGAGCTTTCTTCTTGCTGGCCTTGTGACTGGTGAAATGTTAACAAAGTATACATACAGGGGAATCATTTAGGGCTTTTTGCAGCGTGACAGCAGACAGGCAGTTTGCGGGCCACTCCGAGAGGTTTAGCACTTTCAGAGGGAGCAGAGGGATCTTTGCTTCTCTCTGGCTGTTGGGACGGTGATAATAGGCCTTTCTCCCCTGGATCCTCTTACACTGTCTGCCCAGGACACACAAGCTGCTCCAGACCGAACACTCCACTCTCTCTTTCTCAACTCTCCTCTGTAAAAGATCGCTCACTTTCTCCTCTTACTGCGCTGTAATGAAAGTCTGAAGGAAAAAGCAGGTACACACTGAACTCTTGCACTTGTGAATCGACTGAAAAAGGAATAGCTGCTTGTGTTATGGGATTACCTGATACTCCCAATATAAAGGACAGATTTTATGGTTGGAATATGTTTTAGGGCAGTGATAATCAATTATTTCAATTCAATTTATTCTTGTATAGCCCTAAATAGTTATTATCTCGGAAGACTTAACAAAACTGTTGAATTCACTGGTTTTATCAGAGAATCAAACAGTTCAAACAGAAGAAAAGCAATGATGAAAAACACATGGAGACATTGGTCCAGAAGGGGCAGATGACCAATCTCTAGGACTCAGAATGTAGAACGAGGACAGAGGCCACACGATACAGGACTGAGGCAGCTTCCAGGCGAGGAGGGGGTGCAGCCCACGACTCGGGCCGGGGAGGAAAGTCCGCAAGTACTGAAGGAGGAGGCCGATTATTATTTTGACAAACCGATGAGTTATTTAATTCCCAAAAAGTCAGTGATTATGGTTTTTGACCAAAACAAAGCTAAAGTGATGCCCTGGAGTTGTTACACATTGGGTTGTTTTATTAAAAATACTTTGTCAACACATTTTTATTTCATTATCAAACCTCTTATCAGCATGTTAAGTCTATGGAAGGTTAAAAAAGGTTTATAGACTACTAAATTAGTTAGTTACAACTCCATCCATCCATCCTTTAATCCATTTCTGGGTCAAATCTCATAGCATCAGCCCCTCACTGACCCTCTGCAGGTGGTGAGTCCACAGGAGGACGGCTGCTCTGAGTGTGAGCAATGCCCTTGATCTTTCAGTTGGGGCGTTGGGCAAAGTGGGGTTAAGTGTCTTGCCCAAGGACACAACGACAGCAGTCATCAGTGGGAGTTGGTGGAGAAGGTGTGGAGGTGGGAATTGAACCCACGACCTTCAGGCCTGAAGGCCAATGGTCTACCAACTGAGCCACTGTCGCCCCAAGTTAGTTACAACTATTTAAATTAATCAATTAACTACAGTAGAAGTAAGAACTACTGTTTTATCTTTAAGTCACACGCTTAAAAGAGTCACCAAGAGGATTCTGTGGGTTTTTTTAAATAATGGTTGAATGTCAACACTAAAACAACAAAGTAAATACTGATATCTATTGACTGACTGAGCTGTCGGAGTCTTGGTAAAGTCTCTAGACACGTGTTTGGCACAGAGCGGGGCCAGACTCCGCATGGTGACATCACAGCCTGTCTGCCCACACGCAGCAGCTGCACTTCATGTCTCTGTTTCCAAATGACAAGTCATAATATCAGATTCAGTTCATCACAACACTGGAGTTTATAGCAAGTTGAAGATCCAAACAAGTCCTAGTTTGCTTTCTAATAATATTCAGTGAAACCTTTTTGGTGGGTGCAACATTAGCTTGATTATTCATACCTACTCCATTACATTATGATGTCAAACTAAAAATTTCAATCAATCAATCAAAGTTTATTTGTAGAGCGCCTTTCATACACAGGGCAACACAAAGCGCTTCACAGTCCACATCACAAATCATCACATAAAACAAACACCAGAATCACAATTAAAACATTAAAATCACACAAAAGATTAAAACACAATTAAAACATTAAAATCACACAAAAGAATAAAACCATTAAAACTTTCAAAATTACACAAGAAATTTAAAAAAATAAATAAATGACAGCAGTGCATTAGAAATGGAGATAAAATCCTTCAGTTGTATGCACAGGCAAACAGAACAGTCTTTAACCTGGATTTGAACATTGACTGAGTAGACGCCTCCCTCACATTTTCAGGGAGACTGTTCCAGATCCTAGCTGCATAGATCTGAAACGCAGCCTCCCCATGTTTGGTTCTCACTCTGGGCACCAGCAGGAGGCCAGTCCCTGTGCTCCTCAGAGTCCGGGCCGGTTCATATGACACCAACATGTCACTAATGTATTCTGGTGCAAGGCCATGGAGAGACTTGTACACAAGCAGAGCTGTTTTAAAATCTATTCTTTGAGCCACAGGAAGCCAGTGCAGAGACCTGAGGACCGGACTAATATGGTCATACTTCCTGGTTCCTGTCAGGACTCTAGCTGCTGCATTTTGGATGTACTGCAGCTGCTTACAGGTCTGTTTGGACAGACCTGTAAGCAGGCCATTGCAGTAGTCTAGCCTGCTGGAGACAAATGCATGGACAAGAATCTCCAAGTCTGCCCTGGACACTATATTTCTAACTTTGGCAATGTTCTTCAGATGGTAAAAAGCTGTTGATGTTATTGATTTTATCAATCAATCAATCAACGTTTATTTGTAGAGCGCCTTTCCTACACAAGGCAACGCAAAGCGCTTCACATCCCCTATCACATCATGCATAAATCAAACACATTAAGAGCACAAGATATATTAAAAACATTAAAAATAAAATCACAAAAATTAAAAACCTTTAAACATTAAAATCACAGATGGGACTAAAATCATAAATAGTCACAGTGCATTAAAAAGATTAAAGATAAAAACAAAGATGAAAAGATAAAATCATTCAGTTGTATATGCGCAGCTAAACAGAATTGTTTTGAGCCTAGATTTAAAAGATGCCAGAGTAGACGCCTGTCTCACATTCTCAGGAAGACGGTTCCAGACTCTAGCCGCATGAATCTGAAATGCAGTTTGCCCATGTCTAGTACCGACTCTGGGCACTAACAGGAGTCCAGTCCCTGTGCTCCTCAGAGTCCGGGCTGGTTCATATGGCACAAACATGTCATGGATGTACCTTGGCGCGAGACCATGGAGAGACTTGTACACAAGTAAAGCTGCTTTGAAGTCTATTCTCTGAGGAACAGGAAGCCAGTGCAGAGACCTGAGAACTGGACTAATGTGGTCGTACTTCCTAGTTCTGGTCAGGACTCGAGCTGCTGCATGTTGAATGTACTGCAGCTGTTTTACAGCCTGTTTGGACAGACCTGTGAGCAGGCCATTGCAATAGTCTAACCGACTGGAGACAAAAGCGTGTATAAGAGTCTCCAAGTCTGCCTTAGACACTATGTTTTTAATTTTAGCAATGTTCTTTAGGTGGTAATAAGCTGCTGATGTTACAGATTTTATGTGGCTTTTGAAATTTAAGTCTGAGTCCATTATCACTCCTAGATTTCTGACCTGATTTGAGGGTTGTAGAGAGAGAGCCTGGAGGTGACAAATAACGCTCTCTCTTTGTTTCTGGGGTCCGAAAACAATTATTTCAGTTTTGTCGGTGTTTAGTTGGAGAAAGTTATTTTGCATCCAATCACCGATTTGCTGGACACAGTGAAGGAGCGAGTCCACTGGTTCATGCTCTCCTGCTGTCAGGGACACATAGACCTGAGTATCGTCAGCGTAATTGTGATAAGAGACATTATTACTGTGAATCAACTGACCTAGAGGCAACATGTAAATATTAAACAGAAGAGGACCCAGGATTGACCCCTGTGGCACTCCGCAGGTCAGGGCCAAGTGGTCTGAGGTACAGTTTTCGATCTCCACAAAAAACTTTCTGTCTTGTAAATAGGACCTAAACCAGCTTAGGGCGGTGCCAGCAACACCAACCCAGTCCTCAAGTCTCTGAATGAGGATGTCATGATCAATAGTGTCAAAAGCAGCACTTAAATCTAACAGAAAAAGGACTGAGACTTTTCCTGCGTCAGTGTTTAGTTTGATGTCATTTGTTACCTTTATTAGCGCGGTCTCAGTGCTGTGGTGGGGTCTAAACCCTGACTGGAACATATCATAAGCGTTATTGATTATTAAAAATTCTGTAAGTTGTTTATAGGCAACTTTTTCTAGAATTTTTCCCATGAAAGGCAGATTTGAAATGGGCCGATAATTTTTGAGTGCCAGGGCTTCCAGACTCCTCTTTTTTAGGAGGGGCCTGATGACCGCCGTTTTCAAGGCCATTGGGAATGTTCCAGATTCAAGAGACATATTAACTATTTGTGTAAGTGAAGGTAAAAGACTGCTCAGAACTGACTTGAGAAATCTAGGAGGTAATACATCCAGGCTGCATGTGGAGGAACTCAGACTAGTGATTATCTCCTGGACAGTTTCAATTTGTACTGGTGTAAAGTGCGTCAGCCCAAAAAGCCTCACTGGCGGTTGGATTATTATTTCTATCGTGGAGGTGATGGCGTTTTTGATACCTTGGACTTTGTCATACTCATTGTGTCCCATTGACGCACAAATACGTCAAAGCAAATAGTAACCAATAACCAGTAACCAAATAGTGCCATTGACGGATTAATCCGTCAATTGCCTTTTTCGCTATTTTCACGTTCCCAGATGTCTATTGTATCTAATATGTATGGGGATGACTTGAGACCATATTTTATCGAGCCAGCAGGTGGCAGCATTGCTCTCTGAATGGTTTGAAAACATGTAGGTGCACATGTTGTGCCTCTTTTTTCTCAACTTTCTGGTGATTTCTGGTGATTTCAGTAAAACTTCCCTCTACTCGACGGAGGATTACAGGGGAACGAAAAAAGCTATAAACAAAATTCTTTTTGCTGAGGAAAGTAGACAGTCCATTCTTTTAGAATCTGGTGTTGGATTTCAGATAGTCATAGTACACAATATTCTGTGGGTCTTGAAAAATCAGTAAAAATCATCAGAAATTGCTGGCACTGTGGGAGTACCTGTTCTGAAATAGGCTGGCATTCAATGAGTTAAAGAACTGAGCAAACTCATTACATTTAGATTTGGAAGTAAGTTCTGATGGCATCTTAACAGGGGGATTCGTCAATCTATTTACTGTTGAAAACAGAACACGTAGATTGTTGCTACAGCCTTCAATAGTTTCAGAAAAGTACATTTCCCTCGTTCTACGTAGTTCCCTGTTAAAATTGCACAACGCATCTTTGAAGATCTCATGGTCAACTTTGAGATTTGACTTTCGCCACTTCCGCTCGGCCTTCCGGCACTCTCTCTTCTGTGCCCTGACCGAGTCTGCTTTAGTCCATGGCGCTTTTTGCTTGTTTGTAACTATTTTAACCTTTACAGGAGCAATTGTATCCAGAACATTCAAAACAGTGGTGGTGACAGAATCAAGTAATTCATCTACAGTAACACACAACGTGTTCTCAAAGTTTACCCTCCCCATGAACAGTTCGCCTGTATTATCATTTATGTGTCTTCTTCTAACAACCGAAGATTCAGCTGGTGGTTTACAATCAAGACACATGTCAAAAAATACACAGAAAGGATCAGACAGAGCAACATTGACCACATTTACATTTGAAATATTAACCCCCTTGGTAATTAACAGATCGAGAGTGTGTCCTCTGCTGTGGGTGGGGCCACTCACATGCTGAGTGAGACCAAAGGTTTCCAGCACAGAGCTCAGCTCTATTGCATATCTATCATTAGCATTATCTACATGTATATTGAAATCACCTACAATGACCAAACCATCAAAATCTGTGCACACAACTGAAAGCAACTCAGTGAAATGATCAGTGAAACTATGGCATGACTGTGGCGGCTTGTACACAACAATAATAAGAATGGAAGAAGATTTTTTTTGTTCTATTTTAAAAGAAACATACTCAAATGATGAAAATTTCCCAAGAGACACTCTATGGGAGACAATACGATCTTTAAAAACTGCTGCTATGGCCCCCCCCCCCTTTTATTTTCTCGAATTTCATGTTCAAATTTGAAATTTGGTGGTGAGGCTTCTATTAAAACTGCATCTCCTGTATTATGGTCAAGCCATGTTTCAGTCATAAACATAAAATCAAGATCATACGAACAGATAAAATTATTAATTAAAAATGATTTGTTGCATAGTGATCTGACATTAAGTAGAGCAAGGTTAAAATTAATATCAGTGTCAGTGGGTTTAGTTGATTGATTACAAAGAACTGGAATTACATTTCCAGAGTTGGACCGTCTAACTGCTGTCCTTCTTTTAAATTTGTGTTTATTCAAGTTAAAACACATTTCTGAGCTGGTGCGAGAAACACACACAGTCTCTATTGGTTTAAAAAGTGAACTCTGTTGTACTTTGTTAAGTTCCAGATGCATAACTGAGTCAGCACAGTTCAGTGGCAGGACTGTCGTTACACTGGGTGATTGGGACATGCTCATTTTCCATTAAAGGGTCTTGTTATTTTGGTTTGTCTTCAATTTGCATACCTTTTTGTATTCAAATGAAAGACTTTAATGCAGTTACTACAAAAACATGATTAGTATGGTGTAGGTGAATTGTAGAGGGACTACTACTTTAAATAAAAATGTAGTTAATGAATCTGAAACTATTTCTAATGTCAGTCTCTGTTTTGCAGGTTTTCAATGTGGAGGTGCAAGGAGTGCCCTGAGACTGTTATCTACGAGGTATCTGTTGCTTAAACACTACAAATTGAAGCATTATCATTATGGATAAAGACACTCGTCTCCATGCACATACTGTGGATCAATACTCCAACAAACTAATGAAGGTGTTCAAGAAGAAAGGAGGAGCAGCAGGACGCAAAATAACAGATTATGGTGGCCCAGAAGAGGTGTGTTTTACATTGAAACCTTACTGGATAGTCAAATAAGTTTTACTTTCTATACAAACATAACAGAACATATTCTCATGAAAAATCTGAGCATTATTAAAGCTGCACTAACTGGCTTTATTTTTGTATTCATTACGAAAATGCTATCCATGTCCATGTGGTGCATTGGGATATACGTCCTTTTGAAGAAAAAGTAGCGCAGATTTGTGCTGGCGTGACATATTTTAGATCGAGTTTTGATGAAGCAAGGAAGAGAATGTGTTTCGGGTCGCAGATTGTGACCAATCACAGCGCACCACTGGCCCCCACTTTCGTGAGAAATCTACAGGTCCGTTAGCATAGACGGCTGAGTTAGCACAACAAGCGGCGGAGCTAATCTGAGACTTCGTCCTCGTCACCGGTTACTGCTTACACAACGAGACAGCCATCCAAAAGAAAGTCTCGTTCCTCTGCGCTTCCCGGTTCTATCGTTCTATGGTCACGCCATCCACGTGCAAATCCATGTCCATGTATTATCCATATTGGGAGATGCTAGCTCCGTCGACAACAGTGAATGTGTTTGGGGGGCGATAGCTTCGTGAGTGAGGGGAGGGGAGCAGAAAGAGCGAGGCCAGTGAGTCCGCGGCTTCAAAATCCCAAAGTCAGTTAGTGCAGCTTTAACCCAACATTCTGACTTTTCTCAATATATTTTTTGAAAAGGTAACACAAATATTACTGTATAACGAGAACACTTAATTGGTCTTTCACAGAAACCCAACATTGAAACAAGA
Organism: Knipowitschia caucasica; assembly: GCA_964034765.1. NCBI lineage: Eukaryota > Metazoa > Chordata > Actinopteri > Gobiiformes > Gobiidae > Knipowitschia > Knipowitschia caucasica. The sequence goes on from OZ035839.1 coordinate 8,009,050, forward strand.
CTACTCTGCATCCTAAAGGCTCTGTGCGTGTACTTGAATGAAGCCCCCGAGGACCTGGTTAAGACCTACATGGTGAGTTATCACTTATTTCAGCACACCTTTGACATTGCTGATATCTATAAATACATTCAAATCATGTTGTCACGCAAATATCTCCAAGTCTAAATAGATGAAGAAAGTTGCATGGCTATTTCAAACCAATTTGTTAAACTAAAACCTGGGCTGTGTAAAATTAACTTTTAGGTAGAGAGGTTGCATTTTTTTATTTGCTGTATGCAGAACTAGATGTAATGATAAGAGTACAGTAAAAACAATAATAAACCTCTGCCACAAAGAAAAACATTTCAGTATGCGCAGTAATGCAGAAATTAGATGGTAAAGACCTGGGGACAGCCCAGAACAACGCACTCAGTTGGACTTGTCTCCTGCTCATTTTCCAGAGGGAGCAATGGGCTATAGCAATAGTTATATAAACAGGCCAGATTTGTCACCACCAACAAAACAAACTGATTTGTAATGTAGACACTGAAGAAAAATGCAACGGCGCAACTCATAGGCCTACCTTGCCCAGCCTCCAATGCCTATACATTGTATAATCGATATAAACAATGGTGACAAATGTTCTAATAAAGACCCCTTATGAGTGAGAATTCACTAAACAGGCTTGTAGGGATGAAGTACTATTGATATTTTAACATTCATACTTATTACTCATACCTAGTATTCATACTTTAAAATGTTCACTATGTGCATAGAGCCAATAATGCTAAGACCAAAATTCACATAAAGATAAATATCTACTTTATTATGGATAATTTACCTTAAATGATAATGAAACACAATTGCTAGTCTAACTTTTAAAGGAAAACTAAACACCAAAACAACTTTTTTTAAACTCATAAACTGCATGAATGTTTCTTTTTATAGTGCTCTTTATGTCCTGGTCCTGGTCTAGCTAAACAATAATCTTTAGTGTGTAAACAAGGATGGAATGAGAATTTCTGGTATGGAACTTTTGCTTTAATCCAGAATTGACAGCTGACAAGCAAGCAGTCAATCACAGCCCAGACCACACCCAAATCTAAGCCCCCTTCCTGTCCCCTGGTCCTGCGGGCAATGCCCTTTTTACAGAGAATTTTCAAATGTTCATGTGGTCGGAGTCAGGCTGGGCACAGGTGTTTAGTCGCACTTTAACCCACTCACCGTTGCACAAGATTTAGCAGTTGACTGCTGTGCAAAAGAGCGATGCTTTTTGGCATGGTAGTCAGAGCGTATGTACAATGGTTGTAGCATGCAACTACTGTAGCAGTGTGCGTTATTTTTGATTAAAATGTCACCATCTCACACCTTGTGCTTGATTTATAGGGTTTGATTTCAATATGGGAAAATATTAAATTGTAAATTGAAGCTTTCTATCTGCCATTCTTTTCTTTTAAGGATGCCGATGTTGGAGCAGAGAAGGAGTTTGAGAAAGTAGTGCTGGGTGTCTACATCGTGGAACATCAACATGCCGATGCATCAGACTCATTGGAGGACTTTGGAATAATCATCGATGGCATTGCAGTTCTTCAAGACCTAAAACACATTCCAACTGGATGGGCGCTCCTTCTTGGATTAATTACTGTCTGGACATGAACTCTCGAAAGGGACTCGGATGTACTTTTGAATTTATTCCAAAGGTATTAATGGAAGTGGACAGAAGAAAGCTCTCCAACAAAGTTCAAATTCTGAAAAACAAACTGCACGAACATATCTAATCAAGACTTAACTGTTTCAAAATGTGTTTGGACTATGTTTCATCAGTGGATATCACACCGTACATGCAACAGAGAAGAAATGGACGTTGTAGGCTGAAAAGACTCTTCGATATACATCCTGTACTATGTGTGTTGTGCTGTGCTCTTGAGACTAGCTTAAATGTACTCTTTTGAAAAAAGTATTCACAGATGGATGGACCTAGACACACAGACGGACAGGTACACAGAGTGGAGACAGAGGGCCAGGGACACATGATGGAGACGGACGGACAGGGACACAGACTGATGGAGACGGACAGACGGGGACACAGACTAATGGAGACGGACAGACTGATGGAGACAGACTGAAAGAGGGACCGGGACACAGACGGACAGACAGGGACGCAGATAGACGGATGGAGACACAGACGAACAGACTCAAACGGACCGACACTCACTTGCTCACTCACTCACTGCATGTTTTTGCATTGCTTCTTACTCCAGACGAGAATTTGGAAGTAGCTGTTAATTTCAAAGTTTAGTCCCAAATGTAAAAGTTAAAAGCAAATGTTTAGTTGGTCTACATACATTTGGTGGGTAGCTGTTAGGGTTTAGAAATTCTGTTGGCAGTCTTTAGCCAATTTTCAGAGTGAAAACATTAACTACACACAACCACTGTTATTATTTAAGGCATTTAATAGGCAGTTCCTAGTGCTCTGCAATGTGTATTTACATTCAAGTGTTTCACGAAAAGTTACTTTAATTTAAATATGGGATCATTTATGCACTTTACATTTTTAATTAATTGTATATTTTTTTATTTAAAATGTTTGAGTTGGTACATGTGTTAAATGGGTGGAGAGAAATTACCTGTTTAAATAAAAGCTTGAATATAAATAAGCACTTTATGTTGTATTTATTTAACTTAACAATGTAGCCATTACTAGTTTAGTTTTGTTGAATCAACACAAGCCCACTACATAAATATAATTAATTTCTGTTAAGTTGATCAAACTTAACCGTGTTTGGTTGAACCAATGTGAGATTAGTAAATCCAACATAATGTTGTTGGGCTTATACAATCTAACACTGTCATGTTACTGTAAAGTGAGAATGTTGAGTATACTTTATCTAACATCTGGTGTTCAAATTAATTGTGATTTGCATTTCCAATTTAAACAACACAGTTTCGTGGAACCGGTTGCCATAAAAAAGTTAAGTAAAGTCAACATTTCATTTCTTACAGTGTACACTGTTCCAGCCATTTCTGTGGAGCTTTTAATCTATTCCTAACTTTAGAAGTGCTAAATACTTTTTTTTCTAGCGAGAGATGTGAGTCACTAGGGATAATTATAATGTTTTTGGTTTTTTTATTGACGCTCAAAGATGCTTCACAATGCATTACTCATTCACTTCCATGGATAACTGGATCGTGTATAGCTGCTTAAGTCCCTGTTCAGTGGAGACTTTTCTCACACAAGGTTATATTCCCAGAAACCAAAGTGGGAACAACACTTATTTGGCTGCTCCAGCATCCAGTCCTATGTGTTCACCTATTTATTTTTTGTGACAGAGTGTGTGTTTGGGGTGGGTCTGTTGGGTGGTCGGGTTGACAGCTCAACGGGATTGTTTTTAACCAAACTGTACAGACCTTTGTATAGAGAGTGCTTTCAAATTGCGTTTTGCATTGCATTTGATTGATTGAGTTGTACATACCTGCACCTAGAGATAGAGTTGGTAATTTATTTGTTATTTCAGCATAACACATTGTAAACACATGTTGTGTTTTGTGTTTACTTTGAACAAGTAAAACAGCAATTTCAATCAAAAGAGCCTAAGCCTAAAGGTACTAAGAACATTGTTTTTTCCTAATTTTTTCTTGATTAATTCAATTCAATGCATTTCTTAATAGTTCTAATTCCCAACAGCAGTCGCTTTAAATTATCAGTCAAATATCAACATTAAAACAGATAAAGGCTTGATATATCTCACTTTGCATGTTCTGAGTCTGTCATTAAATGGTATACCTGAATATCATAAAGGTTTCAACTATATTTATCGACAAATCCAAAATAGAAACGAGACCTACCAGGAAATGCCAAATATGTGGACAATAAAGAGGTTAATTATCAGCCAAGTGGAAAACATGTCTCCCTGTCTGTTGCAATGGGCTTCATGTTTGAGCTGTGTGCCTGTGTGTACCTTATGATGTGTGCTAATGTTTAAAACATACCTTTGTAGAGCCGGCTGACCCTTTTAAATAAATGACAGCACCGCCATGAGAGCCGTCATCTCACTATTAGCTCCAACAGAGGGTCAAAAGCTCTAGAGACTTCACCACTGCAGATATACACACACGATCATTCACCGGCTAAATACCACGCAATTCATGCTAAATATTATCATTTGGCTTCTCTCTGTCACTCTACGGTCTCAGCAGGGCCCTGTTCAGAGGGGGTAGGACTCAAGCATGTTGTTGATATATAATACACTATATATATAGCACATTTCAAAAATAGTTTCCAAAAGCTGCACAGAATGATAAACTATATCGAACATCACAGTAATCACCAAGTCTTCATCAATAACATATAGTAACATTATAAATGAAATGTGTACAACATTAAAAGTATAAACATAAAAAACATATATAAACAATAATCTACTAATATATATGTAATATAATAGAAAATGAAACATTTTAAGAGAAAACCACACAACTCTCTTGGGGCTAAAATCTAGAGAATAAATTACTGTTTATATGTTTTGAGGTGTATGCCCCAAAAATCCCAAAAAACAGAATGTGTTCTTTGAGTTTGAACTGTTTGATTCTCTGATCTGTGTTGGTGATTTCAGCAGTGACAGATATCACCCATGTCACATAGCACCAGCCCCTAAAATTCTCAAAATTATATTATAAAAGATATTTGCATAATATTTGTTTCCTTATATTGTCTCACTTTTACCATTTGAATATTCCACCAAGTTCCTCTTCACCCAACACCTCTTCAGACCGAGCAGTGTTTGTGTCTGCTGCAGCCTCAGCACTCCGCCCACGGCTGCATGCATATCCAGTCTCGCTGCTCCCCGCCGGCCTTGCGTTGCCGCTCCGTTAGCCGCCAAAGCATGTCGGTGGCGGCGACAAGCGGCACGCAGCTTGTAACCTGCATGAATCCTCTTCAGTGTCCCGGCCCCAGTCCCCCGCGGACCTCCACGGCGTCCACAGCCTTCTCAAAGCCTGTGGTTGTGCCCGCCTTAAAGAGCTTGGTTAATGGAGGATTTATTTGTTGCAAAATGGGGACAATTTGAATGAGCGATCTGAAATGATGACAGGCAAAAGTGTTTATCTGAGATGCGGGTCGGCTGTGCGCGCTCAGAGAGGATGTGTTGCATATTAAAGGAGACATGTTATACACATCCTCCTGTGGACTCACCACCTGCAGAGGGTCAGTGAGGGGCTGGTGCTATGAGACTTGGGTGGCATCTCTGACTGCCACCCCCCTGACCCAGAAATGGATTAAAGGGTAGAAAATGGATGGATGGATGGATGTTATACACAATTGACTGTGTTGAGCTTCTAACCATCTTAATTCAATTCAATTAATCTTGTATGGTCCTAAATCACAGCAGTAGTTATCGTGGAGGACTTTGATTCGCCAACAGTCATCAGGGAATCAAACAGTTCAAACACAGGAAATGCAATGATGGGGGCAGATGTGACGGACACCAGAAAAAAACATGCCAACAGAACTATTTTGATTGCAAGGGACAAGTTTGATGGATTTTATTGCATCATAGGTACAAGTTTGTAGTGGTACACACTGGGGTAGTCTTGCACAGTTTTTGCAACGTGGTTTTACTGCAAATGGCAACAAATTCTTGTATATTGTATCATGTTTACATTTGTGTGGTTTGAAAGTTACGTTCCAGAGCTTTATTCTAACAAAAATCTCACCCTATAAAAAACATATATTGTGTTATAACACTATGGTTACCTATTGATTCCATTCCTCACATTCTAGTTATTTGGAGAATATTAGACAGACTGCAGCCTGGCTACATACAGTGAAGCTTTGGTGCCAGACATGAAAACACTTCAATGTCCAAAAGCAGACATTTTTATAGTGACACGCAGTGACTACGCAGTGACATCTGCGTAGGTGCTGGGACATCATCAATCATTCATTCTGACATTTGCTTTGATGTTCAGACATTTTCTCCTTTGGATCGACCCATACTATGACTGGATGTCTCAGCCAAAATCCAAGTATGAAATATTTTTGTCCATTTTGGATTTTTAAAACAGATCATGAGAATATTTGGTTTATCAAAAAATAATAATGAGCATTACCCCCATCTAGTGATAGAAGTGGTATATGACATTCAGCGCAGTACAAACCTACTGTAATTATTTGAAGACTTGGGGTTGTAAAGAACCTCATTTGTCTGTGGAAAACTACAAAACTAAATTTAAATATGCAATACAATTTAACACTAGGACCGCCGTGCTCTAAACATACCTTGCACCGCCCCCCGCGGTCAGTTGACCGCTATGTATTTTGCGCTGATACAGCCTTTTGCCGAATTGATTGTTCACTAAACCAGAACTTGATGTTGCAAGGAAATCGTGATCATAATGAAACTGTGTAAATTATTTGTCTAAATACGCTAAGTAATTGTAATTCTAGCCGAAATAAAAGGCTAAGATGACACATTGTGCGTGTACTGATCCATCAAAATGATGACCTTTCAGGGTAGATTTATTTTGTAACTTTGCAAACACCTAAAAGGTTGGTCACTATATGTTAAATTTGACTCAGTAACAATATGTAAATTCAAACAATATAAATGATAGTTTAGAAAAGGACGGGACCATAACGTCTTCGCGCTGCTATATGCGTCTACTTCTTACGTCATCTCCAGAATGTTTTCTCTTTCCAGCCGAAATCACCGTGGGAAATATTATCTAGATAATAATAATATTTGTATTGACACAAGATCATCAGCTAGGCTACCATCGTCAATGTAAAATCTTCAATTTTACACGGGACACGTTATATATATATATATATATATATATATATATATATATATTTGTATTTATTTGAGACAAGCAGTGCTCTTTATGATCAGAACAAAATTATAATCAATGCCTTGCAGTGTGCTCTGTGCAGAATAACACACAGTGTTATCTGGATGAAATAAGAATGATATCCTTATTGATATGATGAGGGCCGCTTCTGCCCCACAGCCGCTCTCCTCCTGCAGGTGTCCACGGGTGACGAGAGGCCTCACAGCGCTCTATCTGCACTCTGCCTTTATAGTTCATCTAATTGTTCTATTTTATTGCGATATTGTATTCTGCTTTATTGCCTTCTTCTATGTATAAATATAAGAATGTAATTGATGATGAATGAAAAGGCAGAATGGAGCGACAGCGCGCACACAGACACCTGCGTATGGCTGGCATTACGCACGCTCATGTGCGTTATTGCTTCTGGACTTGTTACAACACTGCTGTCCATGCCGTGAATGCACTAAGGGTTTACGTTCAGATTTAGAATATTATAGGTGTTCTCCCCGCTGTCACTTACCACCTCAAAATGTGACATCTCACCTCCGTAGACTGTTCTCATTCAATGTCTTTTCATACCGTGTTCTTGCAGCTCTATTCATTTTGTACTCCTCTCAATTCAAAACTCTTTCTCTCTCCCAAATAATAATTTAGAGTCTAATGAGAACATATTGATACATTTTTATAAGGCGCAAAAAAACCCCGGGAAAGGTTACTATGACAACAGTCGCCCTTCGCCATGTATCCCTATGGGGCAGCAGCAAGGGCTGTGGTTTAGAAAAGTTAAAATGCGTGTAAATCTTGTTTTCTTTACTTTTTCCAAAACCAAAATACACCAAAATATAAGCAACAAGTACCCAGTAAAAGTCATAAAATTTCAACTTGTGGCGTTTTGTTTTGAATACACTAATTAGCATATTAAAGTGAGTGACGGTCAGTTGACCGCTAGGGGCGCTCCTAGTGTTAAAGGTATATATATATAGGTGGATTTTCTACCGGGTGGATACAGTATTTTGAGAATACTCTTCCAGGAGATCACCAGAGTTTTTAAACAGCAGGAAACAACCTGCGTGGCCTTGGTCCTTGTTCTGTAGATTAGGATCTATAGCCCGTCCATCCGTTTTGAGCGGATCACTCTCTCAATGTGGCCCTTCCCGAGGTTTACCCCGAGGCGATTTCAACAGTTTTGTTAAGTCCTCTGAGAGGATGTGATTTATGGCTATACAATAGTATTTAATTTTCGTTCTCAAATCTGACATACTGCAAATTTGGAAGGTTGGGGTTTTGCATTGTGGCTCAGTGGTTTGACATTAAATGGCCAAGAAATCATAAACTCGGATATAAACTTCTAACCATTAAAGGTTTCATAGTTTGTGTCCAACCGACTTCCTTCAGTCCGGCTCCATGCAGTGAACTGTGTGGTGTTTCTTTGGGCACATTTCACAGTCACTTACCGTTTGGCTGCAGGAAGTCCGTGGTGCACTTCCTCCTGCTCTTTGTCACAAGGCTTTACCTGTCTGACACTGACATGACTGCAGCAGGAAGCACACACCGCCGCACAGAGCAGCTAACGTTACATAAACCAGTAGTGCTTATATCTATAGGTGAACTAGTTTTAGAATAATAATGTATAATGGAATCAATAGAATCAGTAAAATGTATAGCTCCAAGTCAAAGGCATCTGAAAGTTCTCAGAATCTGGGATGAATTTGACCCAATACTACATTTTGGACTGTTCGAAAATTAGTTTTGAAAAGATAATTTACACAGCGGATGTTTTTGCAGGAAATTTTGATAAAGAAGTTGAAGAAAAAAATAATAAAGGGTCTCTATTTGACCAGATTTCATTTGTACGGCGCGGGATGAGAGCACTTTTTGAGGAGGAGAATTCGTCAATAATTAACCCTCGTTATGCAATAGTCCCAGTTACAAATGCTCTCCCAATTTCTTCTTGTCTTTTCTCGAGTGTTCCTGTTCTTCTGCTTCTCAATCTCTGAAATCTCCAATCTCTGTGGTCAGTGGAACGGTAGCCACCAGCAACAAATATGCTTTTCGCTCACATGGCTGAGTCCAATTCCCCTTCTCTCTGCTGTGTTTTTTTGCTCACAGAGGCTGCACTGGCCCAAAGCACCTTCTCATTTCACTTCAGTCTTCAGTAAAACAAAGGCACATTTTCCGTTCAGCCCTTCTGTAAACAGTACTATTACATCCTGTTATTACATATTTTTACGTACTGTAATTTCCGGAAAATAAGCCGCTACTCTTTTCTAGTCCTTAAAACCCTGCGGCTTGCATAGCTATGCGGCAAAATTAGCTCTACTCTAAATTAGCCATCTGACTTTTGACAGTTACCAAAGTTACTTGTGGTCATGTCAAATGAACGCAACCAAATGATTTAAACCTTGAGACGACAGAGTTACGGGGCCTGCAACCTATATAGACACGGAAAGAACATGCAAACGCCACTCAGAGAGGCCCTGTTTGAAGCCAGGAGGGCGACAGTAGCTCAGTTGGTAGAGCATTGGCCTTCAGGCCTGAAGGTCGTGGGTTCATTTCCCACCTCTACACCTTCTCCACCGACTCCCACTGATGACTGCTGTTGTTGTGTCCTTGGGCAAGACACTTAACCCCACTTTTCCCAAAGCCCCCGCTGAAAGATCAAGGCTATGCTCACACTCAGAGAGCAGCCGTCCTCCTGTGGACTCACCACCTGCAGAGGGTCAGTGAGGGGCTGGTGCTATGAGACTTGGGTGGCATCTCTGACTGCCACCCCCCTGACCCAGAAATGGATTAAAGGGTAGAAAATGGATGGATGGATGGATGTTTGAAGCCAGGACGTTCTTTCTGAGAAGCGAGAGAGCTAAGACGATTGTTTGTGGATGTTTTTCTATTAAACAATTATTTTTCTATTCATTGTTGGCATCTCTAGCATAGCTTTGGAAATTTGCATGATTCATTTCAATTTGAGTGAGTAGGGAAATGACAAAATCAAACATTAGTTATAAATTCGACCATTTTCATGAGCTAGGTTTCAATACTCGCTTGTTTGAATGGAAACTGAACAAAGAAGAGAGCATCAGTGAGATATTTTAAAATCCGACCATGTCCACGGATTATTTATTTAGTCCTTGTTCCATGAATGGTCTCATGAACTCCTCAACTCGAAACAAGTGGTGCTTTTAAAATCAAAACAAAGAGCATTCCATTGTGTGCATGTTTAATTACTGGTAGAATTTATTATAAACCAGAGTATACTGATTTGGTTTTATTCTCACACAACAAGTTGTATTGAAGTGAATTGAAAATGTATTTTTCCTTTAGGTAATCCACCAACCACCTGAAAAGTTACACAAGTACACAAGTAACAGAAACCTGAAACATGATTATAAAAATAGAAAAATTAAAAGTATTCATACAGCATTTTTCTGAGTGCATGAAATAGCAGTTAAAACATTCCTAATGATGCTGAATGTTTCCTCCTTGCCCTAACGATTAAATAAAGCCCACTTATGTGCAATCTCCTCAGTATAATCTGTTATACAACTGTTCTCTGAGTTCAAGGTGTATTAGTATTTCCAAAAGAGACTGTAATTTGAGTTTCCTCAACAGTTTTGGGAAGACTTTGATCTGTAATTGAACTACACTGAAAATATTCTTGATGTAGCTGCATAAACTGGTTTACCGCACTCGCTTCATGTAGGCAGTGTCAGGGTCGCGTCAGTTCATGCAGTTCCTTATCTTGCTAGCTAGCTCTTGTTTCCTCCCCTGTTGTACCTCTAAGGCCCTGTTTAGAGGGAAATGCTGCAGGGACGCTGCAAAGCAATAGCAATAGCAAAAACGACCAGGCTCCAGGCACAGCATTTAGATGACGACAGAAAACAATGTAGTTCTAGCGTCTGGCCAGTAGTGGGCAGTGGAACTTCCTCCTCAGGCCGCCGCAAAGACATGAAAGAACCAACATCATTCTGCCTTAAACAGCAGCTGCGAAAATGGAAACTGAAAATTCAGCTTTGCATGGTTTTGTTTAGACGAATGAAGGAGTAGAATTCTCTTCTGAGCTAGTGTACCCGCCGCCATTGCTGTTTACGTTTGTTGTGCTACTGCGCATGTCCAAATGTACGTGCGGGGAAGTGGTGAGGTCATCGCAGCAGAAAATTAACACCTTTTTCTTCACACAGCTGTGAAACAGCCCCCGCTGAGCAGCGTATCTGTTCTGTTCCACTCTGGAGGCTGTTTCCCAACGCTTGTGGTTTCACCTGAAACACCATCTTCATGTAAACAGGAACCCAAACTGATACCAACGTTTTACTGTTGCTGCAGCGCAGGGTAAACATTTCCTAACATCCACATCATCACTTCATCCATACAGTACCTTGGCCTCCCTCTCGTTCTACTACCACTACTACTAAGCAACTATTCAACTACTGTATTTATCATTCTCTATGTCAATCGCTCTTCATTTGTTCTCTGCATATATCCATAAATAATCATTTTGGTAGTGTAGCTGACTGTCTGTTTATCTTCTTTCTCTGTGAGTCGATTCCTTAACTAGAATAACTCTGCTGGGGCCCCACACGAGCAGCCTCATCTCCCTCCATCTCCAGTGCGTTTCTCCTCAGATAAACTCGTGTGTGAATGCTTTGACGTGGGCGTGCAGACTAATGAGTGAGGACTGCGTCTTTTGGTTTCTCCATGGTTCTATCCTTCATCTTTGGCACTTGGCCCCTGAGCGTTCCCGGTGTGTTTTTTGCCAAGAGGAATGGGCTGCTTGGTGTGGCTGGTAAGCTAATCAAATTGTGTCGATATTTACAACCGAGACAACAACCTTAAACAAGGCGTTTATGAAAAAAAATAAAAATAAACCTTTAGCTACAAAAAAGAAAATATTAATTTATAAAACATTTTCAACAGTACAACACTATTTGTAGGTCCCTTAAATCACATTATTGTAACTTTCTCAGGCATGAAAGTAAAAAAAGAGGAAGATTTGAGATTTTAAGTTTAAGAAAATGCCTCTTCTCTTAAGCTGTTAGTGCAGCATTAGCATTGTTGTTTTAGTACATTAAATTAGGGGGGGGGGGGGGGGGGGGGTGTCCTGTGTGCTTCATTGTCTGAATTGGTGTTTTCTGTCGCAGCCTCACAGCGCCGCCATCAGGCCTGGCACATGCATTACATTTCTCTCAGATTCGTGTGGACGGATACATTTACAGAGCTAAAACTCTTTACTGCTACGCTGTTTTCTCTTTGTCTGGAAAGGGCCTTAGAACCAGTCACAAATGGGGATGAGCTCAAGAACATGTAGTCATAGACGCAGGTGAAACACATTAGGGTGCGGCAGAAAATCAACATTGGACGGGAAGGAAAATTAAAATAAAACCACAAGAGAACTAATGCGTCAAAAAGAGTAAAAACAGTCTGGTGACCTTTGTTGATCTCCGTGTAAGCGTTGTTAACCTAACTTAAATCCATCAAAACAGTTTGTTCTGTCACTAGTTTTTAAAAGCTTGGACTTTTGGCCTCTGTCACATCATTGGATCTTCTTTTTTCAGATGGAAAAAAAGGACCACCCTCACTCAGCCAATGTGGTCTGATCTGTTCACAAAATGTTACTTAAACACAACTCTTACTAGTGGGATGAAAACAAAATATTTGAGAAACCGAACATTTTAGGTGCCCCAACAGTCATTTATCTGGTTGAATAAATGAATAAAGAAATGAAAGAATCGTTTATAGGGATAATACTCAGTGACAGTGGGACTGCTTGTGCTTTGATGGATGGGGTGGTTGGCATTTTGTCACGCTGGAGCAGACAGTGATAGATCCCCGTCACATCTGTGCTTTGTGCCTCATTGATGTGAAAGGTTAAAGGGGTGCTCAGCCTTACAGCGGCTAACTTTAGCGTCTGGAAGTATTGATGTCTGGACAGAAAGTTGAGGCTGCGTTCTGGAGACTGGGCCATTAAGGGTTAATCACTTGTTTCACATTGCTATACGTTACATGTTAAAGGTCTGTTTCCATAATCCAGAATTTAGTTTGATTGATGTAATGGAATTTGACTGGAGAATTCTCTAAAATCACCCTGAAACCTTAATTGCAACTTTGTGGGGCAATCTTTCTGTACAACAAAAAAGTGATTGTAAATAGGAATGAACAACTTTAACCAGCGAGATCTATGTAGCCCAATATGGAAGCTAATTTTGGCTTTTTATTCACTTTTATATTTTTTATAATGTTTTTGTAGATCCAAATATGAGCAAAAACAAGACAATTTTGTATAATATGCTCTATCTACGTTTTATCTGCGTCTGATTTTATTGTTTCTTGTAAGGCACTTTGAGGGGACTTGCTTCTGTCATCACCGTGTGCAGAGAGAATGGAATAACTATCTGAACTCTGAACAGTTATAAAGCGTTTTGGGTGACCTTGGTCTGTAAAATGCGCGATATAAATAAACCTTACTTACTTACTTAAAACTTACTTTATGTATAAACTCTACTATACAAATAAACTTGCTTTAAAGGAGCTATACCCGTTTCTGCAAGCTGGGTTTGAATGTTTAGCACCGCCCTTAAACCCGCTCAGAGGCTTCTCCCTACGCTCTCATTCCACGGAGCCCTCTAGTTGTATTTGCGATCTAATATGTATGCTAACATTAGCATGAGCGCAACTTCTTGTAAGCTGTACAACAATCACTGATGAAATGGTACAAAGCAGGGCTGGACTGGCCATCGGGCGTACCGGGCAATGCCCGAAGGGCCGATGCCCATATTTGGGCCGGTCTGTCTGCCTCATACAAAAAACATGTTTGTGAAAAGTGTAAATCCGTTGAGAAATGTTTGAGGGGAGCGCGCGTGTCCGCGGGGCACCTGCTGCATGTACTCGAACGGGATTCCACCACCTCAGCGGCCGCAGTGTTCCCGCATCCAGCGGCTCTGAGCTGGACGCGGGAACCGCTCACCGGGAGCCGCTCACAACACAACACGGCGAGCGCGTAGCCGCAGCGTGACCATGTACCCAAGACCATAAACGCACACAGGACCATGCATGTCTTTTCGTAATTTGTGCACCCAATAAATACACCCCTGCAGAAAACAGTCCGCGTCTCCCCTCTCCTCTAAATTAAAGCTCCGGTACCTAAATTTTCCATTGCATTAAAAGTTCATGTTTGAGCCCAAAAGTAAAATGTTGTGAACAGATTAAACAGATTTAGAGCCAGCAAATGGCTGAAAATATGCATTTCAGACATTTTTACCAATTCTCATCCCTGTAACAAACAATAGTGGATGCACGTGCGGCCATCAAAATCAAATGGCCGCACGTGCAGCTGTGTGAAAAGTTTGCGGAGCAGGTCTGCATTTGATTTAATTTATTAGAGGCCGATGTGATCACTATAATCCTCTATCCATTTTGCCATTTAACAATTCACATATATCTGCATATACACTGTCTGTTTATATTACCGTGAGAACTTATCTACTCTCCACAATGGCTAATGCTCCAGACATCAACGAGGCTCTCGGGCGGATGCAAGTTTACTTGACAACTTACTTTGACTCCAAGATTGGCGAACTTCAATCGACGCTGATTAATATACAGGGATCTTTGGCTACAATGAACGAGCAGATGTCTTGTATGGAGCAAAGAGTAAGCGTCAATGAAGACCATATAACCAGCATGGAAACCCGAGTGACGTGTATTGAGAAGGAAAACGCTTACCTGAGGGACAAAGTTGAAGATCTGGAGAACAGAAGTCGTTCATCTAACCTTCGCTTTCTGCGGATTCCAGAGAAAGCCGAGGGTTCTGACATGATTGTCTTCATTCAGAGGTTGCTTCCTCATCTTCTCGGCGCGGATAACTTCTCTGCACCGCCAGTCATTGAGCGGGCGCATCGTACTCCTACGACAAAACAATCTGACGCCAAAAGCTGGCCCAGACCTATATTGGTCAAGTTCCTCAATGCCCAAGATAAGATGAAGATTCTCCGACTGGGCCGTGATAAAGGAGAGCTGCAGTTTGAAGGTTCGCGAGTGCACATTTTCCCGGATTACAGTGCAGCTCTTCTTCAGAAGCGGCGTTTGTTTGACCCCATCAAGACGAAACTCAGAGAGATGAACATCAAATATGCTCTCCAGTATCCAGCCACGCTTCGTGTCACTGTTGATGGGAAGTCAACTTTGTTCCGCTGTCCCAAGGATGCAGAAAAGTTTTTCGAGAGTAAGAGAGGATCTTCATAAACGGTGACTTCTCCTCATTCCACTGGTTGTATCTTGTTATTTTCTTTTTTTCCCCACGGAACAGTGCAACGTCTCTTTGACACTTTTTGTTGTTTTTTCTCCATTTGATAAAGCTGATATGTGACCATGAATCACTGTTGTCTGAGCTGCTTGTTGCATTCGCTTTTTGTTTGCCGTAAATCGCTACTGTCAGTGTTGTTCTGTTGTCGCAAAGAAGTGACGTCACCGAGACTTAAACGATAGAGGAAACTCTTATTATTATTTTCTTATCATGTACTTTATCTAGATGCTCTAGGCGTTTCTCTAATTTTGATAATTCTTAGTTAAATGATTACTGTCTGAGTTATTAATTTTAGTTTATACAAAGGCTTTCTATGTGCAACTTGTTAAGGCCTTCAACGCATTTGTTAATGAAACTAAATGCAGACTGAGCTTGGCTCATGTTCTCTTGTTCTTTTTTTTTCTATTTATGTGTTTGTGTGTCTGCGTCTGTCTGTATGTTTGTGTGTCTGTCTGTCTGGTATGTTCTTGCTCCTCCATGTTTGCTCCTCCACCTGCTCTTTATTTTGTATCAAATAGTAAATGATAGAGGACCGCTAAGGGTCTGAAGATTATTCATCTGAATATTAGGAGTATTATTTCAAAAATGGACTCTCTTAGATTATGGGCTCATCAATATAAACCTAATATAATTACCGTATCTGAGACATGGCTCCACAGTAACATTCTGGATGAAGAGTTAGTAATTAATGGTTATGTTTTGTATCGAGCGGATCGAGGCTCAAGAGGAGGTGGGGTAGCAACATATGTATCCACCAACTTAAAATCAGTACGTATTTATCCAACAGTTGAGCCAGTTCACTTTGAGTGTTTGTCTATTGATATCTACTTTCATGATAACAAACACTTAACTATTACAAATATCTACAGACCCCCATCTGCCCCTGCTGACTCAATGAAATGTATTCTAGCTACTATTAGTTCTTTTAAAAAACAAAATGAAATGATATTATTGGGTGACTTTAATAGTAACTGGCTTCACCGTTCTTCCTCTGGTGAAAGGAACTTACTTAACAGTGTTAATCTCACTCAACTCATAACAGAACCCACCAGAGTAGCTCAGAACTCCTCCTCACTTCTAGACTGGATACTGGTAACTCACCCTGAGAGAATCTCACTATCAGGAGTTATGTCTGATTGCTTTAGCGATCACTCCATTGTGTTCTGTGTGTGGAAAATACGAATGCCAAAAAATCCTCCTAAATATATTACAATTAGACGAACTAAGAAAATGAACATTGACTTATTCATACATGACTTGATAGATATTAATTGGGACAGGTTCCAGTTAATTCCAAATGCAGAGGACGCATGGAATTATTTTCATTCTGAGGTAAGCAGAGTTATCGACAAGCATGCCCCTCTGAAAACATTACGTGTAAAAGGTCGACATCTTCCTTGGATCAACCCGACACTTGTCAATCTTTGTAGAGAGAGGGACAATGCTTGGGATAAGTATAACACCACTAAAGATCCTGTTGATTGGGAAACCTATAGATCTCTTAGAAACCATTGTAAGACACAGACCAGGAATGCCAAATCTGAATATTATAAAGAGGGGTTTTCACTAAATCTGAATAACCCAAAAAAGTTTTGGGCTCAACTCGATCAAGTTTTAAATAAGTCTAAAAGTAAATCTACTGATCATGTGGTTGTTAATAATGAAACTATTTCAGATCCTTCCAAGATATCTGAAGCATTTAATCAACATTTTACCTCAATCAGCAATATAATTCCAAAGTACTTGCCTCTCTCTGGAAATCCTGAATCTCGTTTAGGTACCTCATTCTCCTTTTCTAAAATTTTACCCATGGATGTTTATTATGCTTTAACCAAAATGAAAACAAACTGTAGCGCCGGTCCAGATGGCTTGGATGTAAAATTTTTACAAATTGCTGCTCACATTTTAATTTTCCCACTAGCTGATATTTTTAATTTGTCTATAAAGACATCTTCTTTTCCCTCTGTCCTAAAAACGGCCAGAGTCACGCCTGTTTTTAAAGGAGGAGATGCGACTGACTTAAACAATTTTCGGCCAATTTCTATTATCTGTGCAATTGCAAAGTTATTTGAAAAATTGATTTTCCAACAGTTATATCACTACCTCAATGTTTTTAATATATTGTCCCCTTTTCAATCTGGGTTTCGAACAGGGTACTCAACCACCACTGCTCTGCTAAAATTTACAAATGATGTATTTTCTTCTTTTGACCAAAATATGTATGTGGGCTCCATATTCCTTGATCTCTCCAAAGCCTTTGACCTAGTAGATCACTACCTACTGCTTGACAAGCTTTACGCAATAGGTCTTGATACCAACGCCATTTTATTCTTTAATTCCTATCTCCATAGCCGTTTTCAATATGTTGTGTCACATGGCTCTCAGTCCAACAAATGCATAATTGAGAAAGGGGTGCCCCAGGGCTCCACTTTAGGTCCCCTTCTATTCTCAATATTCATCAATGATCTTCCACAAGTCATATCAAACTGTTCAATAAATATATACGCTGACGACACAGTCATTTACACATCTAATGGTAATCTTCCATTTCTTCAGAATCAGTTGCAGCTTGCCTTTAACTCAGTCCAAAAATGGCTCTATAATAACAGATTAATTCTCAATATGAAAAAATCATGCTGTATTCTTTTCGGTACACATCACAAACTTCTCAATTCCCCCGACCTCCATATAGAGTTCAGTGATGGGTCAAAGATGCATAGAGCTGAATCCATTAAATATCTTGGTTTGTGGCTGGACCCAGAGCTTAATTTCAAACCCCATATTGATTACATCATTAAAAGAACATACGCCACCATGGGTCCCCTGTTTCGTTCATCCAACTGTTTCACCCAGGAAGTTAGAAAGAAAATAATAACACAACTAGTTCTACCCATCATAGATTATTCTGACACCATCTACCAAAACACATATGACTCATACCTCAAACCTTTAAATACACTCTTCAACTGTCTTTGCAGATTCATCCTTAAATGTCCTTACCGAACACATCACTGCACTTTATTTGAAAAACTGAACTGGTTGCAACCTAACCACAGACGTCACTTTCATTGGATGAAGTTCATTTACAAATGTATTTATTTTAACTGTCCTCAATATTTAGAATTGTTTTTTGTCCCCAATTCACCAACCTATTCACTAAGAAGCACTAACTCCCTCACCTTTTCTGTTCCAAGAATCCATAAAGAAGTTGGAAGTAGAGCTTTCTCATACAAGGCTCCATCTGATTGGAATAAGTTACCCACATACATAAGATCCTTAACCTCCTTTGGCTTATTTAAATTGGAATTGTCTAGATATCTTACCATTTCCTGTGCATGTTACTAGCTGTTTTTTTTTTTTTTTTTTTTTTTTTTTAAATTATTATTATAGTATATATATATATATATATATATATATATTTTTTTTTTTTGTGTGTTAATATCTGGATGTATATTTTAAGTTGTATTATTCTATCACCCGCAGTATGTATGGCCTGTATTTGACTATATTGTATACAGTAATGATGTATATGTTTTTTGAATGTGTTCTTATAGTAGGAGGTGGAGTTGGATCTGAGGGAGCAAACCTGTGTGTGTTAAATGTATAAATGTTAATTGTTTGTATGTACTGTATTATATGTATTGTATTTGTTTGTTTTATGTTCATGGGACCCTCTCGAAAATGAGATGCTGCATCTCAAGGGGTTTTCCCTTAATAAATCTAAATCTAATAGTATTGTCTGTGTCCACCTCCCTCACTCTGAGACATGTTTATTACTCTGTTTAATGTAGACTATTGTACTTTATTTTATTGTTGAAACTGCAGACATCCTGATCCTCTACACTATTTGCTTCCACATACTGTATAAACCAGGGGTCGGCAACCTTTAGTGCCCCTAAAGTGGCTCCTGGAGCCTTTTCAAACATGTCTGAAAATGGAGTGGGAGGGCTGTATTTTATTTCTAGTTTGAATGTGGTTTCTGTAGGAGGAAAAACATTCTTAACGTTTTTAAATGCTGCAAAAACTTGTATTGTAGTAATAATATGAATATGTAGTAATATTCAATTTTAACTGTGTGTGCGCATGGATCCCAAAGATAAAGAGAGAGAGTCGAACATTTGCTTTCAGTCAATGAGGAAGGACTGCTTCATGTTTGCGATGTAATGAAAAGTTTTATTGCAACAAGAGGAACAATGAAGCTTTAAACACCGTTCACTGAAAGATTCATTCATCATAAATTCAGAGCACCTATTTTCAGACTTCAAATCCCTTCACAAAGACGGTGAAAGAAAAGGCCATTAAGGACATTCAGATGATGGATATGAACAGACAGTGATGCAGGTGAACTCGGAGCCAAAAAGCAGATTTATTTACTGTATTTGTACAACTGCATGAAGGCAAAAAAATGGAGGTTAAACTTAAAGCAGAGTTGTCATGTGGTGCGTCATTCTCTCCAGGACACGCTGCAATGAAAATACACATTTGATAATCATGAATGGTTTTTATGTGTTTGTAGCCTTTACTTTGTCATTTAGATATTAGGCTAATATAGCTAATGTAGCTAATGTAGCTAATGTAGCTAATACAGCTTCAGCCCCTGTTACCTTCATATAAGCCTTATACAACGCTGTTTTTTTTTTTGCGGCTCCAGACAGAAGTTGTTTTTAGGTTTTTGGCAAATATGGGTCCTTGAACCTTTTGAGTTGCCTGGGCCGCTAAGAAGGAAAAAAAGCCCGGGCCGTTTTTTTGTCCCAGTCCAGCCCTGGTACAAAGCAACGCACTGCTAACAAAATATATAACTGAAAGATTACCGCTAGTTTTGCGTCCGAATGTAGTCCGAGCATAGATAGTCCGAGGCGCTCCCGCAGGTCTCTCCCAAAGAGAAGTCTCTCCAGAGGATACGATGTAAGCTAACTATGTTCACCCGGGCTTGATTTCTTCTTTGATCATTTTTTTGCTTTAGTTCCCTCTTCTCTTCCTCACTGTTGTGTGGTTTGGGCTGTTTTGCTGTGTCTGCAGTTACAGCAAGGAGAGTTATAGCCACTTATGCTAACATGCTACTGTGTTTAGCAGCGCTGTAGAGGCTAGAGGACGCAGCCTCGTTCTGTGATTGGAGGAGAGCGGGCGTCTCTACTCAGCACTTTTTACGGCCTGAATTCATACACAGCTGAATCAATGAGCCCAAGTTTTCAATTAAATTACGGATCATAATACAACTTGTATGTAGTAATAAGCATTTTTATGAACTCATAAAAAAATCAGGTATAGCATCTTTAACTTCACAAGACGCAAATCTGTGAAATATAGAACTTAATAATTGTGACAAAATTACAGGCAAATAGTGCCATTTATGAGTTGACAAAGATGTACATAAAACAAGGCGCGATTATGAATTAAAAAGCAAAGGGGAATCTGAGTGAATTCATTGTTTCGCTATTGTTTAGTTGCGGTGTCAATCATAAATAATTGTACAAACTATATAATAAAAAATTCATTCAAATTTCCATTCTGTTATGACAGCCTCGGTGTGAAATCTACTCATGTGTATTCCGTTCCTCCTCATCATCACGCAACCCGCCTCCGGAGTGGAAAACATGTTTTGACGTCCATGAATCTCAAACGCTGCTTCTGTTTACACGTTGAAGGGAAGAATATTTACCAAAATGTCAGGGGATTGTGTGTTTGTGTGTGAAACCTTTAAGCTGACAAATGCGCCATCATTTAAGCTGAGTGTGTAACTGGGGTAAGCCTGTTTCCTCACAAAAGTTCACCAGAGTAAAGCCAAAAATAGAGCTTTGTAAGAGACTGTCAATTAAAAGTATATACAGTGTTGACAGAAGTGGTGACACAAACATGATTATCATAGATGTATAGTTAACAGTAAAGTACACACTACACTGTCAGCTGGTGAAAATATTCTGATGAGAAGGGGTGCACGATACCACTTTTTTTTTCTTAACCGATACAAATAAGAGTACATTAATTTGTGTACTTGCCGACACTGAATACCGATACCGAGTACTGCATTGTGTTATCACTGGAAATTCATTAAACTAATACAACTACTCTTGTCACTCTTGATGACTTTAAAAAACTGCCATACGGCCGACAAACTGGTCCGCCTGCCGGTCGCTCGCTCGCCGGTCGCTCGCTCGCCGGTCGCTCGCTCGCCGGTCGCTCGCTCGCCGGTCGCTCGCTCGCCGGTCGCTCGCTCGCCAGCCGCTCGCTCGCCCGCCGGCCGCTCGCTCGCCCGCCGGTCGCTCGCTCGCCGGTCGCTCGCTCGCCGGTCGCTCGCTCGCCGGTCGCTCGCTCGCCGGTCGCTCGCTCGCCGGTCGCTCGCTCGCCGGTCGCTCGCTCGCCGGTCGCTCGTTTGCCGGTCGCTCGCTTGCCGGTCGCTCGTTTGCCGGTCGCTCGCTTGCCGGTCGCTCGCCTGCCGCTCGCTCGCCGGTCGCTCGCTCGCCGGTCGCTCGCCGGTCGCTCGCTCGCCGGTCGCTCGCTCGCCGGTCGCTCGCTCGCCGGTCGCTCGCTCGCCGGTCGCTCGCTCGCCGGTCGCTCGCTCGCCGGTCGCTCGCTTGCCGGTCGCTCGCTTGCTGGTCACTTGCTTGCCGGTAGCTTGCTTTCTCATAGCCAACTTTGGGACTCTAGCAGCTGTTTGCGGTTGTGACGCAGGTGGGTATCGTTTGCCGGAATTGCATCCTATGGTACGAGTACGAGTACAAGTACAAGCCTACGCCGCCGACCCGATACCCAATAACCCTACTGATAAACTTACAAGTTATCTCATTTTAAGATTTGTACTGGAATAAGACACAATTTTATTCACTCCAATAGTCTGTCTATAGTTCATCCCTCTCTCACTGAGGTTTCCATATTTTCTAATCTGATTTTGGGAACTGAACATGACAAAGAGCCAATAGTTTAACATTGTTATAGAGGAAAAGTTCTCTCTTGTAACCATGGTAACTGTAAAAAATGTGGGCGAGACGGTGACTGAGTGATTCGCACTTTCAGCAAGAAGGTCCTGGGTTCAGATATCTAAACTCATTTCTCTTTTCCAGTACATAACAACTATGATCTAATTATTATCATAAAGGTGTCTAGAAGTCTTGAAAATATGTAAAAACATATGCATGATGTTAGAATAATATGACTGGTTTGCAAATCCAATCAATACATTTGAGAATTTTCTTTTTTAACATTAAAAAATTCTTCTTCTTTCCCATTGGCACATGCCCTACAACATGACTAGAACTAGAGTAAAACATTTGTGTAAAGTTAGTCCCGTTAATGAAGCAGATGTAAAGTGGTGAGAGCGTGGGGGACGTGCAGAGACATTTATCAGTGCAACGCAGCTCACAAAGTTCTTTGTTTGATTTGTGAAATTAGCGGAAGCTCATTTGCTTTCACAACGAAATCCTTTGCTCTGCTTTTTGTTGTGTTAATTAAGCCCCATGATCAGCTGCTCTGTATGCAGCATGTACCCATCACAAAGAGGAAAATATCACTGTTTTTGTGTGATGTTCCCTGTAGTTTGTTCAATCAACTTTCACCAAAAGGAGCTGTTTAAATGTATGTTCAATGAAATGAGTAGGTTTAGTTTGGATCAGCGCCAAAGCTCAATGTTTTGCTACAGCTACAAGCGGCATGCAAGACTCATTAAACAACATAATAGCTTTTGTGATTAAGTTTGCTGGAGGTTTAATGTTGGGAATGAAAAACTATAAGCACGGCCCGATGGAGACAAACCAATTATGAGTAATGAGTCAAAACTGCGATATTTTGGCATGAAATATGTTTTGTAAGATAGAATTATGAAGTGTTTGTGATGGTTTAAGTAAGTGTAAGTAATGTTTATATATATAGCGCATTTAACAGACCAAGGTCTGTGTCTAACGTACCGTAAAATGTTATTGGTTCTCATCCCTACTTGGCATCTGCTTTATCTGTGGCTATTTTTGCCATGAGTTATTTCAGCACAGTTATAATTCATTGTCTCTGTAAGGCAATGTGTTCACTGCATTTGGCCCACCTTTCAATCTCTCTAGGCCAGGTGTCTCCTTTTAACCCGGAGAGCTCCTTTCCCGGGACGATAAAGACAGAGAGCTACTCCTTTAAGCGGCCCTGGAAAAATGTGGTGATATATTGGTTTGAATAAGCCTGATATTGGGTACAGTCATTATTTATCAAGGCATATTTGTTACTAGGACACAACATAAGTGTATTTGCAATTATATATAATGATGATGAATAATTCAATCTGAAATATTAAGTATATTATGTAAATAGTTTGTTTCTAAATGAAAAAAATCATCTTTGGCGAGCTACCTGGAAGGGGGCAGAGAGCTACTGGTGGCTCCTGAGCTACAGGTTGGAGATCCCTGCTCTGGGTCTAAGAGAAACCTGTCAGGACTAGTCTTTGAACCAAAGCTGGAGGATTTTACATGGTGCATGTTTTGGGTGGTGGGGGAAACGGTAGGAAACCCACCCAGACATGAGGAGAAAATGCAATCTCCATAAAGAAAAGAGTGGTTAGGGATTGAACCTACAACCTTTATACTGTGAGGCATAAGTGAATCCACCTTAAAACATAGAAGTACCTAAGTGAATTGCATTATAGACATAGTACATCTGTGACATGTTAGTGCCATGGACCAACTCGGACTCTGAGGAGGATTGAATCTGCCTCAGTCTGTTAAATATTCTGTGTGCCTCCGTTCACAGCCACTGGCCCTTCACCTCAGATCTATAAAGACTTCAGCCTGGTGCTCCGGTCCACCTCCCCGTTCATCACACCAGCTGTCAAACGCCACAACTGCAGTTATATTGCCCAATCCATTAGGTGTGGAGTCAGTTCAATTTCATTAAAACAACAATTTTGCAATGTAAAAGTACATTTCTCAAAGAGCTGAGTAATCTTCCTAGTTTCTCCACAGGCGTAGAGCAGCATGTGCAGAACATAAACATACGTTGAAAAAGGCAGTATAAATGAAAGCACTCAGCAAAACAAAAGGTCTAACATTATCTGTCTAATCTCTATCTTCAGTAGCTCAATAAGAGAGGCTAACACTCTACTCACCTGTGGAGGATAATCACTGCCTTACAATATCAATATCAATCTCTCTCCCTCTTCCTTTTTCTCTCCCTCCCGGTCTCGGTCTCTGTCTCTATATAGTTATAGTTTTTTTACTGACTTTACATTTGATTTTCCATTCACCAAGCTATTTACAATGTCAAAAGATTGTTAAAAGACAATCTGTGTGGTAGTACTTGGTCACAGATCACAGATATATTATGTGCAAGGTTCAAGTTAAGAAGCAAATAGAACAACTATAAACAAGATGGAATTATTAAATTGTGCATTTGGCAACACCTGCTGATTTCTAGAGCCCTGTTGCATGACTGAGTTAAAATTCCTTCTTTAAGGTTTTTGACGGCAGTAGACCCCTGTCAGTTGACCACGCTTGATGCTTGTGTTTCCCGTCTTGCAAATGTTTTTCTTTTCACCATGCTCTGTTATGTTTACGGTTTGTTTGTTATACGCAACCGCGCAAAGGATCCTGGGTAATAGTTTACGTTGCTTTGTTCCGCTGGAGTTGCTTTTCTTGTTGTTGTTTTGAAACACAATCAAATATCAATGCACAATCAAATATCAATACACTTTTGCTACCGTCAATATCGATACCGTCAATATCGTTATATGCCTAGTCGTTAGGTGTAGTTCTTTGTTAGCGTAAAATTCTTCTGCTTTGGAGCTATTTTAATGTTGAGAACTTTTGGAGGCCCTCGAATGGGCTGAAGAGGTGAGCGGAGCCAACACAGAGGATGTGGAGCCGCTGTCAGGGACGATAAAGTGCACCATATAATTAAATCTCTCATTGTTTATTAATCTGGAATAATTGTTGAACAAAATGTTTTGAAAATTAGTCATGGCCCTGAGCAATCTTTTATATCCTGGAAGGCCGGAGGGGAAAATAAATGGTGATTTAACTTTAAAACCCTCAAGTGACTGGGAACTGTTTAGCTCCATCCAGAACCATTTCAGAACAAGGAATCAGTTTAAATGTACTATGTTAAATACTGTTCCTGAATACTGATACATTTGGAGTTTTATGGAGTTTTGCAGCTGCGCAGTCTGCTTAAGTTTGGAACAGACAATAAAGTGAAATTTACAATGTATTATTTCAATGTTAAGGTTTATTTCCAACTATATTTCAAAGAGATATATATAAAAAAAACAAGTATAAATAGATTAGTTTCTTCAGGAGCCAGTCCATGTAGAGCCACATATCTGTTTTTGGGCCTGGGAGTCTTTGGTAAAACATCAACACAAACGTCAGTGACAAAGAGCAGCGCTGTCTCCAACTTCCTTCAGCCGGATCTGCTTCAAATCACACAGATTAAGTCTCCGCTGCTGCAGGAGTCATCGTCTTTCATTATAAATTATCTCAATGTACCAGGGTGTCAGACGGCCCACAGAACGGTTTTTGGAGTTTTTGGTATTTATCATTCAATCGCAATCATTGATAGAAGTCATGGACCACTGCACCATGTTATACTTCATCTTAAATCTTTTTTTATTAGGGAAATAACCACATCATTGAATTTATTCAAAGCATTGTCTTTGGCTCAATCCAACAACCAGAAAGGAATATTCAAGCTCATATAAAAATCAAATATCGGCCATCGAATAACGTGTCCTTGTAAATGTTTCTTGCCACTTATCTCCACCGCTGTCAGACTGTACAATGAGTCACTTTAAGTCACTAATGCACTAACTAAGGACTAAAAACCTTTGCTTCTATTGGCACTGTTTCTTTAATTTTGTTGTACATAATATATCCTGATCAGACTACATTTTTTGCCTCCAGCATGTTGCACACAATACACAATACAATTACAATTTATTCTTGTATAGCCCTAGGTCACAACAGAAGTCATCTCAGAGGACTTAACAAAACCATTGAAATCACCAACACAGGTCAGAGAATCAACAGTTAAAACACATGAAGAATATAAAGCACACACAGAAGAAAATGTCCATACATGTTGTAGAATGCTAAAGTGTCCTGATCATCACCAATCCTTTCTGTTGGACACTAACTGTCCAACAAGACCCTCCTGCATCGACAAGGAAAAATTCTTAAAAAACCCAGTGGGAAAAAGTGAGAAACCTTGGAGGAGAACTAGGGAAACCCACAGGGAGGGAGACCCGTTTGAGAAAGGGATCCGCTCCTCCGGACGGACAGGCTAATGATCTAGGACCTAAGCTAGCTACAGAACGTGGACCAGTGGACGCTGAACGTGGACAGGTCCGGTGCAGGACTGAAGCACTCCCAGGCGGGTCGGGCGGGGCAGTCCGCAGGTGTAGATGGAGGAGGCCAGGCTCAGAGATCCCGTCATCGTACCATGAAACAGACAATGGGACAACGGGTGAATAGCAATGAACAAACTACAGTCAGAATCCTAAAAATGCTAAACAGATAAAGTAGGAAGGAGGAGAGGATAGTGCTCAAGTTACCATACTTCTCCCAGCAAACTGACTCCCTATGCAGCTTGACTAACACTCTGAGGAGTTTAGCCTTCCCTGAGTCTTACCTTCCTAGCCATATGCTAAACTAAAGAGGACTGTTTTAAACCTAGCCTTGAATAAAGAATAACATACAACATAATATATAACATAATATACAACATAACACAATACATTATTGAATAATATATAACATAATATATAACATAATACAGCATATATATATAATATATACACTACATATTATATATTACCTAATTATATGCTAAATTAAAGTAAAGTGCTTTAAGCCTGGCCTTGAATGTGGAGACCGTATCTGCTTCCTTAACATAAATGGGAAGCTGATTCCACAGTAAAGGAGCTTGGTAGCTAAATGCTCTGCCACCAACAGTGACCTTTGAGACCTTAGGGACCACCAGACGTCTGGCGTTTTGTGAGCGCAACGCTCGACCTGGTTGATACGACACTAACATGTCTTGGAGATAAGAAGGAGCCAAGCCATTTATGGCTTTATATGTTAAGAGTAGGATTTTAAACTTTATTCTGTACTCCACAGGGAGCCAGTGGAGTGATTTTAACACCGGAGTTATGTGCTCCCTCCTTTTGGTACCTTCTGTCACACTTTGGTACACTTCTGTGTACCAAAGTGTACCAATTTGGTACACTTCTGTCTTTCGCACAAATCTGAGTGATCCTATCTGTGCCAAATGTGACACGTACATTTCTCCTGTGTGAGATCAATAAAGTCTATCATATCTTATCTGTTTTCCCTTGTTGGATAAATAAAGTTGGTATCTATTTTACTTCTGGCGTAAATGGTCAGGCTCAATAAAAAACTATTCTTGGACCTAAATTCCGCGTCTACGCTTATTTGCCGGAGACTCGTTTAAGACGCTTGATGTGAAACTATGGTGAAGTGTGTGTCACAAAAAGTAATTAATCCAACTGTTCGAG
Organism: Knipowitschia caucasica; assembly: GCA_964034765.1. Taxonomy (NCBI): domain Eukaryota; kingdom Metazoa; phylum Chordata; class Actinopteri; order Gobiiformes; family Gobiidae; genus Knipowitschia; species Knipowitschia caucasica. The sequence continues at coordinate 8,036,637 of OZ035839.1, forward strand.
GAAAAGCAATTACTTAAGCTGTGTTCCCAAGCCTGACACCACTGACACAGACTTATTCTGCATTGACAGTTTATCCAAATGAATCTGCTATCTTTCCATTCAAATGCATTGTTCTGATTGACCATTGTCACTTTACCTGTTTTTATTATTACTGCATTATCACATATCCGTCCATCTGCTACTTCTGCCATTCACTAGTCACTTTACTGCTGATATTATTACTGATGTTTATTCTGCTAATTTTCTCTGCTGCTAAAGTGCAATCTGTAAATACTTCTGAACCAAGTGCAATTATAGCCCCAAAGTTTATTTTATTTTATTCTATTTTACCATCTTATTTTAACTATATTGTCTATTATCTGAAATAATATAGTCTTTTTGATGTGTGCAATCTGAGTGTTCTTTTTTCCTTCTTTCTCTGTAATGTGCGCAACGATAACACTGAAATTTCTCCACTGTGAGACGGATAAAGGAATATCTTATCTTGTGTTTCACAGGAGGCAAAGTTGCGCGAGTTGCTGGACGTGAGCACTCTGGCGGGGAAGATGGAGAACCGCATGCTGACCGTAGTGAGCGGACTGGACATGGTCAACATCACCTACCTGAACTTCATGGCCTTCCAGGAGGAGATCGCCAAGGTAACAGCTATGGGCTCACAGATTGAAGTTAAAGAATAAAACTATTAGAACACATAAATACCCCCAATTGTTTTACAATTAGATGTCAATCATAGCCAACACAAACAGGCTCCTGGGCGGGAATCTAGAGCCAAATTCACAAACAGAAAGAACCTAGGAACCAAAATCTCCAGAATTATCCAGGACTGAAATATGTTCAATAGATGTCAGTGTCAATATGTGATTATTATAGCTACACCATATGTCCGTAGTGTACATGCTACAGGTGATTGAACTTTAGGGCTGCACAATTAATCACAATTTGAGATGTTATTTAAATGACATAATTTACGTCACAGGCAAAGTGTCTTGTTGCCGAAATATGGCCATGAATCTATGAAACAGGCTTAGAAACGCAAGGATCCCTGCAATTGTCAAAAATAGGCTATCATTAAGGTAACATAACATTTGTATTATGTAACAATTGTGTGTATAAATGTAGATAAAGACATTCAGACACTTACATTACCCCATCATAAACTTTTTTAAGTAGCCTTCATCATGTCAAACCATTTAGAGCCCTTTCTCTGTCTTATATTTAACACAAATCATCTTGGAAAGTAAGTAAGCAATCTTTATCTACAGTATATACTTGGAGTGAGAAGCTGTCTTTATGCATTAATGAAGTTAGCACTCCTGCTTCTCGACAGGTCCTGGGTTCAAAGCTCAGTCGGAACAGAGCTGAGTGGAGTTTGCTTGTTCTGCGCCTTAGGTTTTCTCCAGGGGCTTCGGTTCTCCTATCACTATAAACACGTACAATAGGTCATATTCTTCAGCTCTGATGGCTCACCTGGTCATATCAGCAGCCTTTTACCATCTAAAAACATTGCAGATTCTTATCCGTGCAAGCTTGTCTCGCTTGTCTTCTCTTTCTCTTCTCTTTTAAATTCTTTATGTTGTGCTTGTCGACTTAATGTTTGTACTTTTACCTGACTGTGTTTGTGTGTTTGTTACCTGCCTTAAAACAATGGATGCAACTTAGCTATTGTGTTAGTTCCAGCATGTTTACTGTATGTTGATGCTGTTTGCAGACACATTGATTATAATGTACTGTCCTAATTTCAAATAGAAAAATAGATAGATAGCGGTTCATTATTTGGTTTAGGAATAACTTACTAGATAGATAAGACAAGATAAGATAAGATAGACTTTATTGATCTCACACTGGAGAAATTTACACATTTGGCAAATATAGAATCACTCAGATCGTGCAAAAAGACTTGAAGGTTAAAAATATAGTCTGTTCAGGATATAATTATGTACATTAAAAAAGTGGCAATAAAAGAAAGAGTGGCAATAGCAGTGCGGGTTTTTCAGGTTTTCAGGTAGATAGAGATATACATTATTGATCCCCCATAGAAGAAATTCAGGTGTCCAGTAGCCGTAATTCTAAGAAAATGATTCCATAGTCAATAATAAAGATTTGTTTCAACCCTGCATTATTGATAAGATGCAGAAGTTGTAATAAAGTAGAGCATAACATTGAACTTAGTAACTGTTGTTGTTGCAGGAATGGGCCGAGGAGCTGTTCAAGTTGGCGTCAAACCTCTTTGTGCAGAACATGTCCAAAGAAGACAGTCTGGAGAAAGCGTACGTCTCCCACACTCTCACATAAACAAACTGTAAACCCGTGTCTAGAACCCCAATAAGGCTCGGAAATCCCAACGCAAACACAGAGAGCACATCTAATCATTGATGCTGTTGTATTTGCTTGTGCACATGGCCACTCTGCACATCCAGTGTCTATAGGGAATACAGTGTGGCTACGTATATGCTAGCTAGGTCTGAGGAGGACTGATTTAATGGGTCAAAAACAGGAAAATCCCAACCAACCCATTCAACCCACTCAACCAACCCTAACCCAACTGCAGAATTTTGTGTGTTTTGTGCTTTTAACCATGTTACAAAATTGTTTTCACGTCAAAATCAGCACTGTTTCTATCGCTATTCGACCGAATCTTTTTATTTTGTTCACAATTACTTCAAAGTGCTGATTCAAGCGTCATGTGCATATACAGTAGGTCCCATTTCGTTTTGTCGCCTTTCACGCGTGAATAGCACGAGACTCACGTGTGAAACACGCGTCTTTTTTTTTTTTTCCCCCAGTGATGCTGCAATGACCCAAACAACCACCAGGTGGCACTTGTGAGCAGGGTTAGGAACATTGGCTTGTCACCGCTGATTCTTCTCTCTTCACCGGACAACTTTCTGTGGCTTTATAGCTCAATGATAAGGAGCTAGACTCTGTTGCGAGAGGACCTGGGTTCAAGTACAGGCTAAGACACTTTTGATTTTGTTGACGTTTACATTTTTTCTAAAACATACTTAGTAATTAGGCCAACACATTTAAAATAGTTGCTAGACTGTAGTAAACTTGTAAAACGCGCTGGGTGTCACACATGGCTGGGGGCGATAACGCACGGGTTGCCACTATTCATTCTATAAAAAGTCCACTTAAATTTGTAATGTAGTCCATTTAAACTTAAATGTATTTGTCACTGCTTATTTACACATGAGGCGTTACAGCACGTACGCGTTATACGCGCAGCAGACACGCGTAACTTTTTTCCATGTTAACCTATGATGATATTTACACTTCTAGCGTTATACGTGTGTATGACGGACGTATGACGCGAAGATGCGCTCTAATTTAGGATGGATTTCTAATTTTGTGCACGCAGCCACGCGTCTCCCATTGAAATCTCATGTAAAACATGATTTTTCTAGCGGCCCTTGGCTCTAGATCGCATCTACGCACACACTGCACTTGTGTCTAAACATCAGCAGGAGGAGCAGCAGGTTTTAAAGTGATTCTAGACATCGTTTTTTTTCGTTCATAAAGTCTGGCGTCTGGCTAAACCAGCACAGAGACCATGAGGACAAACACATGCATGTGATTTGTGTTGCTCTACATCAGTCCTCTGTACTGTCCTCTACACTGCTCCATAGACTACACAGGGAGAGCATCAGAAGCCGCGGACCTGCGCACACGGCCTGTGTAGATACTCCAAAAAAATGTTACGCGCAGAGAGCGCGCAGTAAACGCGTACGCGCTGTTTACGCCTACTGTGTAAATTCCCTGTCAGACATACATCCATGCGTTTAGCGGCAGAGGAGGGGGCAGCCACAGATGCTTCTCCCCTCGCTCCTCTGATCAGAATGAGAGGAAAACTCTCATTCTGATCTCAAAACAAAATGAGTATTCTAACAATTTGAAAGTTATACCAGTTATACCACTTACTTTGAAATAGCATTCAGTAGCAACACTTGTAAACATAAAACACATTCTCACGATATTGCTAATACAAATTTATGATGGGGGGAAAACTTTCTTTCTCAAAAAGGTTATGTAAGTATTGTTAATGTATCCATGGAAATTGAATTTGGTATATCTACATGTTTTGTGTAGGTAATGGATATGTGTAGATACCAATCATAACTGTACGTACAGAGCCACGCACATTAAGCGTCTCTCTAGAACGCTGCCAAATTACAACCCCGAGGAGGCGATTGGACAGTTCAGAGTTGTAATTTTTCAATTACCTAAGTGTGGGCATAAAGCTGTGTGTGTGTGTGTGTTTTAATAAAGCTTTCTTTACATACATATTCCTGGAAAATTTTAATTTCCTCTATAAATTAATTAATGTCATTGATGGCCTAATAATAGTGTAGTAGCCTACATAGGATAAAATATATGCAGCATAATATGAATTAATACATATTTATATAAATATTGCATTAATTATGAGGCATGGTGACCAATAGTGACAGATCTGCCAGCCAATCACGAGAGATTATACTTATTTGAAAGTAGTGATTTCATCCAATGGGGAGTAAGCTTCATCCAATGGGGAGTAATCCCACGTGGGCTGGCCACGTGTGATTTTTCAGCCAATCACGAGTTTGAAAGTAGTAGTATCCGCCAATGCTGAATAGTGTTCTGAAGCAGCCTGGCCAGCCGCTGCATTCATATGCTAATTAGGGCCATTAGCGCTCGACCGGCCGCAGTGTTTCGCTGCATTCATATGCAAAGTAGGGACATTAGCATGGTACGGATGCGGCAGTTTGGAGGAGCGTGATTTCCTGCCGTTTAGGGTGACGAAAATCTAACTTTTCATGCAGTGCCTTATACTGTAGTCGCTCATACAGACTCCAAACTTTCCAGTCTTGGACGTAACAATATTTAGAAGGTTTTTTCAGAAGGATTTTTTAATAGCCTAGCCTGATTTATTCAGCTTTGAACCCAAAAAAACAGGCGGAATTGGAGTTTTTACAGATTTGTTCATTATGATTAGTCAATTGAAAAACTAAACAATATATCCAAAATCTTAGTTACTAATATGTCAATAAAATGAAACCATACATTTTAATCTGGCGCAATCCATTATTTTTATTCCGTTGCCCAAAATATAGGCAATTTTGGCCATTTTTATGAACAACATGTCTTACTTTTTATATGGAAACATAAAATGACAGAACATTTTCTGTTCACCTGCCTTAAGCTTTTGTTAAAGCGGAGATAATACGAAGGACATGAGGTTCCTTTTAATGTTCGTATGATTGAGGCTGGTTCGATCTACTGGACGTTTGGGTAAGGCAAGCGCACAAGTTAAAGCTGCGCAGGAACTGAACTGTATTGAACTAGATTGACCAGGGCTCGAGTCCACAGGAATGTCGAAAATCCAGTTTAAGCAATAAACAATAGATATATAGACCACCTGATATCCCCACGGGCCAAGGGATGTCCACGTTAGCCTACTATTAGCCTACTATTGTTAGGATTTCTATATCCAGTGTTTTGTCAAGGTGCCAATTGCTTGGTTTAATAAACATTTCCTCCAATGATAAAACTGAATGGATCTTGTTTGATGAGTATTGTGATGTATTCCATTGATTGCACACCAGCGCACTGAGCCAAAATGCGTCAGCGTCTCTCTCTCTCTCTCTCTTATTTACATCACGCCGTCCAGAGTGTTTGATAATGGGATTTATTTTAACCAATACTATTAAAACTTTGCTCAGCCAAACAGTAAATACAAGGAGAAGACCTCACTAAAAGATCACGAGAGGCAGATCGCTTTCAGAATGTCTTTATTTTCGAATTGGCATAGAATTCTATATAGACAATACATAATTATTTTAAATATATACGTTAATGCAATTTAATTATAAAGATTAACATTAGTACAAAATATGTATATGTTGTCTCTGCAACATAGAGGCTATCTATCTATCTGGAACACAGTTAATGATATAGTTGAGCTGTCTGATGATCTGAATGACTGACAAAAGCAGTGAAAATAAAGCCACAGCTCCAGTGTCTGAGTGTGAAACCTGTCACTGCCTTTGCCCAAAACCATCTCACGTGACACCGCGGCGCTCATTCAGTCAAATTGTAACGTGCCACTTTATTTGGGGGATGGGGGTTGTGGCACAGTCTTGTTTGTCAAACGGTCGCTATTGTAAAACACACAACTCACACTGAGAGAGGGATTCAGACTGCAGACATCACTTAAGTCCAAACTTTAGCAGGACTTCTCTTGTACTGCTTTTGTAATGAGCTTGATAAACATGTAAAACTTTAAATACAATTGGAATTCAACTCCACAATCAGCACCAACCAAACTGCAGGAATAAAAAAACATGACATTTCCTTTTGACAAGGAAAGAAGATAACAAGCTGATAACGTTACGTAATTGCACACAAGCAACCAAAAGGTGTGCAACCAAAACTGCCTCAGACAAGAATCGAACCCGAATCCCCCAGGTCCTAACCTGCAACGCTAACCATTCGGCCAACATAGTATCACTAGGCAAAACAAGTTTGGACGCAGTTTTATACCTGAGCGTTTAAGTCGCTGGCAGAGCTAAAGCGGACTTAACCTGCCACCTAGTGGCGATAGGATGTAATATGTTTCATGCAGCTGCGTGATTCATGAAAAGCGTGAGTGAAGACGACAAAACGAAATGGGACCTACTGTAGCTCCTCTTCAGTCCCAGTTCAGTCCTAGTTCAAACTCATTTCAGTCATTTTCTGGCTCGGGTTCAGTCCAAGTTCAGTCCTGGTTCAGTCCTGATTCAGTCCTGATTCAGTCCTGGTTCAGCCCTCTTTCAGTCCTGGTTCAGTCCAAGTTAATATAATAATAATAATGCATCGGTTTTATATAGCGCTTTTTTGGACACTCAAAGACGCTTCACATGTGTCATTATTCATTCACTCCATACACGGTGGTGATAAACTACTACTGTAGCCACAGCTGCCCTGGGGCACACTGACAGAAGCGAGGCAACCAGTATGTGCCATCGGCCCCTCCGACCACCACCAACCATTCACACACACACCAGACTCATTCTAGGCAATGGGGGTGAAGTGTCTTGCCTAAGGACACAACGGCAGTTTGGCACTTTACAGCCGCAGCCGCCCCACTGTGGCTGGTGTTCCCAGAGGTTAAGTGTCTTGCCAAGGACACAACGACAGTAGTCAGTGGGAGTCGATGGTGAAAGTCTTGAGCGGGGCTTGAATCCACGACCTTCTGGCTCAATGGCCAACGCTCTACCAACTGAGCTACTGCCGCCCTAGCTCAGTCCAGGTTCAGTCCTGGTTCAGTCCTGGTTCAGTCCTGGTTCAGTCCTGGTTCAGTCCTGGTTCAGTCCTGGTTCAGTCCTGGTTCAGTCCTCTTTCAGTCCTCTTTCAGTCCTCTTTCAGTCCTCTTTCAGTCCTCTTTCAGTCCTCTTTCAGTCCTCTTTCAGTCCTCTTTCAGTCCGCTTTCAGTCCTCTTTCAGTCCTCTTTCAGTCCTCTTTCAGTCCTCTTTCAGTCCTCTTTCAGTCGTGGTTCAGTCTTGGTTCAGTCCTGTTTCAGTCCTGGTTCAATCCCAGTTCAGACCCTCAGTGCCATCCTAGGAGCAAGAAATAGTAGTGGAAACAACAATTTTTCACAATTTGCATTTAGAACAGTTATGTTAAAAAATAAGGCTTATTGTTGAAAACTGACTGCTTCCACCTTTGCATAATCCACTTTTGCGTTTACCTTTTAAGTGGTCAGTGCAGTTCATGAGTCTTCATCCACAGCCGCGCTCTGTCTCTTTCTCTCATTTTTCTGCAAAGATCTTGAGTCTGGTAAAGGTCGCGCCACCTCATACTGACAGTGTGAATACAGCAGATGACCACACAGCTCTACGGAAGCGAATAGTACTGCAAATAACTAAAAAGAAAGAGTACTAAAGAACACAGTATATTTAAGGAGACATACAATACGCCCATGGATTAGTTTTGGCAATTTCTGTGACTGTTCAGTTCTGTTCAGGTCTTTGCAATCATGTGGTAGTGGTAATTTTCAAATAATTCTCCATCTCCCTCTGGTGGTAGCGTTGGGAGTTACAGGCTTGTAGCATTATTTACCTTTCCTACTTGTTTCACCATATATTTTCTACTTCAAATAATATTTCACATTCTAAAACATGAAATGACAAACTAAACAAATCTCATTAAAATTCCAATGCACACAAAATATTGCAGCATATGTTTTCTTTAAAGCCTTGTATTGTCCCGCTTCTTTAGCTCAGGTTCACCCACAGCAGGGAGGAGAGTGACTGTGGTAGCCTGTATTTCTGGAGCAGTATGAGACATTATAAATCCAGTAATTCCCTTCGGTCGGTCCATATGTTCTAAGACCAGCAGCTATAGTCAGCTCGCATTTGTCACTATCATCAATCATTTTTACTGCGCTCTGATCCATGTAATAAGTGTGTTCGAATGCCTACAGCAAGACTTTGCCACCGATCCACAGGGGAATACGGTTCACAGACTATAATGAAATACATATAATCTGCTGTAGTGGTTCTCTAATATGAGGTGCAAGGATCCCCATTGGAATCTTAACCCTCCAAGGTCTAGGGTAATTTTGGGGAACCTTCCTCGCCTGGTTTTCTTTGTGTATAATTGCTCATAAAAGAGTCATTTTTTGATGCAGAGTCAAGCAATATACTTTGTTCTTTTCAGTACAACCTGGGGTTTTAGAATATCTATATTTTAGAGCTGTCATATCAATTATATAAAAAATTTTGAGTCATGAAGACAAAGAAAAAATCAAAACGGAAAATCAATTTCACAAAATAGTATTGAAAAACACAATAAAATGCTATAAACAACTTTTTAGACTCCATAGAAATGTTATTTATGGTCTTGGGGATAATGGGGAAAAAAATTGAATCCGTAACTATTATACTTTTTACAAAATTCCTCTATAAAAGCCAAAAACGCTGTACTCCTGATGCCCTTCCTCAAGCAGTTTGTCTATGAGGCTGTGGTTGCTTCTGTATCACAGCTGTAAAATATGTAAAACAAAAGAAACAAAGACAAAAAAACAAAAAAAAAACATCTAATTTATATATACAAATACATTATATACACATAATATAATTTTATTGTATTTATTATTGTCTATTCTCAATAATGCGAACTCCTCTGGTTCCTCTGAGCGCTGCTGCCTATGCAGCAACAAGTAAACACAGAGGAGTGAGAGATCCTACTCTCTGACAATCTTTGTCTGAGTCCCTGTGTGTGTAAACAACTTTACATGCGGCTGTGCCTGGCTCACGGGGCACCTTTTATTAAAATTAAGTAATTTTCAACAAATGGCAAATACATTCTTGTATCTTGTTGTACATGTTTTTTTTTTGCCTTAAATGCTAAAACTGGCAGTTACAACTTGAGGCAACACGGTTCGTTGTTGGCTACCAAATGTTAACTGCTGTAATCAATGTGTTGCCATGGTAACTAGCACTCTCTCGCTCATGGTTTGTTTTCGAGTCCTTCCAGATAGAATCAAAGGAAGAGACATCATCACTTCAGATATTAATGACTCATGCTTAAGATATTTACTGTAGCAACAATGTGGGTCAGAACAAAGACATTCAGTGTTTCAGATAATGATGTTTAGCAGTAATACAGAAATAACTGTAGCCTGGTTGTACCATACCATAGTACATATTACATTTCGTACTAAGGTCTGGAGGTGCTATTTCTTGCCAGTATAAAGTACATATTCATACATTTTATTGGATCTATATTACATCCAGATACATGAAGCAGAAAGGAGAAAAAACGAAATCCAAACCGAGTATTTTTAGTACTAAGCTCAGTCTTTGTGGACACTCTTGAATGTGTGATGTATTTGCAAAGGCCAAGGTTGTCGGGGAAACCCTGGTCAGGCCTGGGCTCCAGCTGCTGGTGCATGCTGGGACGTGTGGTTTAGTTAATCATCAGCCATTGGACCAGCACTAATGGCTGCCCTCTGTCAATAAAAAACTTCAACAATGGTCTGTAAAAAAGACAAGAATGGTTTTAGAAGACGCTGTTTGATTATTGATGGAGCGGTGACGTTGTAACTGAGTGGGATAAAATCTATGTTAAGAAATCATTACTTTGTAGTAGAAGTTTATCCCCTTTGGCACCAGAAGAAACTGATAAAACGTGAAGCCAAAAAACCTTCTTAGAGAAATAGGACTAAAATATATAACAGAAAAAAAGTGAAAGAGAAATTATATTGAGAACAAATTTGGAAAAGGTTTATCAAGTTTGTTAATTACATAGGAGGATTACCTACTTCCAGGTGGATCATCAAGACTATTGGTCCTCTTAATAGTCAATCATTTTGGTGATACGTGCTCGACAAACAAGACCAGAGAGTTTTTTGGAGATGGTTGTTCTTTCCTTAAATTTGGGAAAATCCTTCTCTATACCTTAAACTAGAGTCACTGTCTTTTGTCTATGTCTTTATTAAAGCTGCACTCTTTCTGCTCCCCCTCAGCCTGTGCTTATGTGTTTACGGAGCTCTAATCTCACAATATGGATCGCAAATTTGAACGTGGATGGCGTGACCATAGAATGCTAGAACCGGGAAGCGCGGAGGAACAAGACTTTTCAGGTTAGCCTCCGCCACTTGTTTACCTCAGCTGTCTGTGCTAACGAGAGACCTGTAGATTTTCTCGAGAAAGTGGGGGCCAGTGGTCCGCTGTGATTGGTCACAATCTGGTCCCGAAACACATTCTCTTCCTTGTTTCACAAAAACTCGATCTAAAATTAAACGACACGTCAGCACAAAGTTGCTTTACTTATTCTTCAAAAGGACGTATATCCCAATGCACTGCATGGATATGGATTACATTTTTGTAATGAATACGAAAATAAAGTGATGTAATGCAGCTTTAATGTACTGTGATAATGTATGTGCCTTGTCTGATCGTTTCTATCTCGTTTGGTTCAGCAATTTGAGTTGTCTTATGTATGAACTGTGCTATACAAATAAACTTGCCTTGCCATTACCAGCAGGGAAAACTGGACGGACCACCTTGAAGAAACCTAGACAAGACCCTGTTCTGACCAGGATTCAAACCCCTCTAATCCCTTCTTGTTGAGAAGCGAGAATGCTAACCACTCAAGCACTGTGTGGCCCTGGCTTGTGGGAAGCCAGGTCGCTGTATAAAAAGTGTCCTTGTCTCAAAAGCTGATTGTAGAAATGTTGCTACTTCGTCAAATAAAGGGTTAATTGTATAATTTATGGAGTCAGAATGTGGAAAAACACCATATTTTTTTCAGATCGAGCCCGAAAGCCTATGATGCAGGATTTAAAGGCGTTGATGTTAGCTAAGGCAAGGCAAGTTTATTTGTATTGCACAGTTCATACACAAGGCAACTCAAAGTGCTGAACAAAACAAGAGAAAAACTATAATTAAATAGACAATACAATTAAAAACAGTGTAGACACAATCCATCAGTTGTACGCACAAACCTTAAAAAAACCTTCTTCCGTCTTTTTCTGCACATTCGTCACTCTGAAACCGTGACACATCTGTGCAATGTTAGAGAATATTGTGAAACTTATCAATACGTAATGCAATCTCTATTATTAATAGACACACCAATTCCTAACAGATGTGTGTGTAACTCTCATAAAAGGCTGTATTTTGTCGCCGAGACTTCCCTGCAGTGCGTGTCTGGGCGGGCTCACCTTGGTGCCCCGTCCACAGTGTTAAAGAGTTATTTTTGAGTGGAGCGGATCTGGTTTCAAAACATGAGGTCACTTTATACGAGGTGCGGGAGGCCTTTTAAGAACGCCATAGTTTCCATTTGATGAGTCGATACAATTCACTTCAATAAAACTTACTCCTACTCCTACATGCAGAGTAGGGCTCATAAATTTACGTAACCTGGAGGAGTGAAAGGTTTTATGACCATTTATCAAGAAAACCTTTGTGTACAGTACATAGAGAGATTACACACGTAGTTTATCCCCTGTATGTAGCAGAGACAAACCGAAGGCAGTTTCGGAAAGGCTGGAATGTGTACTTCACGGAGATAAAAAAAATCAATCATTTGTAAAACATGTGCGCCACCATCGTCGGCGATGGCATCGTCTTTTAAGGGTTAAAAGGTTTTCCCCTAAATGTGTTCATTGTTTGTTATTTCTGACCGGTAAAACTCCGCCACAGTCGCAGAATGGGTTGTGAAACATTGGAGGGCACTTGCAAACACAACTAAATGGGAGAGAAGCCATTTTTTATATGAAATGTTGAAAAAAATCATCCCAGATCATAATTTGGCAGTGACTCACAAAGCCGCCATATTACTTTTTTGTTTGAACATCATTGGTCAACATTAGTGTCACAATATTTTCCTTGTACCTTTATGAGAAGAAAATAAGTTGATATGTATTGATAAAAAGTCTTAAAGCATTGAATTTATGAATTTGGAAATATTATCTTAAAATGACTTGAAAAGCTCTTGAATTTCTAAAGCTGGGGGAAAAAAAATGCGCATTATGAACCCTCTTTGTTTCACATTCTCCCCAAAAGTAAAATTTTTTAGGCACTATTATTTTGATTAAATAACTTGTGAAGTAAGACGCACAACTCCATTCGTGCTCGGAACAACAACGTTACAGACCCAAAGTGTATAATCATTTTCATATTTGTTAATGATATAATTGAACAAAATAACATGTGTATTAGGTCAATGAACGAGGTGTTACAATTGTTTAATAAATGGACTAAAATGGACCAAACTGCAGGTTGATATTCCAATGTGGCGCTCCGGAGGAAAGCCCTCCAGATGCCTACTTTGTACTAGCTTTTGACAGTTACCATAGTTACCAGGAAGATATTTTTCTGCTACTACAATTTTAAACAAGGACACATTCTATTACACAACAACCTGGCTTCCCACAAATGTTTCGTTTCATATTTCCAGTAGTCTCCTATCTCTTATACAGCTTCAGGGCTGCAACTTTTGTCTGTTTGCCTTGAAATATCTGAAAAAACTCTTAACTTCCAAAGGGCGATGAATGAGCTGTGTAAAATGGTTCCTCGCTCCTAAATCAGTCCAGTTCTATCACTTCAGTATGACTGGCCTCTCTCACTCTTATCTTTAGCTTGTTCAGACACAGAAGTTGTATAAGAGGCCCACCTTCACTTCCCCAATGTGTCAAACAGCGACTCAGCTCGGCTCGCCTTCTTTTATACAAACCCTGTTACAGCTGGACCGTGTCGCTGACGTTACACTGCACTTTTGTATCGACAGAATGCACTGTGCGGTTTTTCAGCGTCACCTCCCAGCTGTCCCGTGTTTATCAGCGAGCCCGAACCATTATGGCCACCCCCCGAGGAGAATAATTGACTTATTAGACAATAAAAGTGCTCATCGACCTGGCAGTAGGCAGAGATTGTGCTGAAATGGAATAGAGCAGCGTCGGCCCGTCACGCTGTGTTGCACTCAGCACTGGCTCAGAGCGTAGAGTGCTCACAAACAACACAAGGCTCTCCATCGCTGTTATAGTCGGCTTTATCCAGGTGTGGTCCCCTGCCCTAGACCAGCTTTGATCCTGGGTTAGTCCTGGTTTTTACTCCTGGGTTTGTCCCGTAGAGCGTATAGTAGAAGTGGACTGACCGAGATCTGACGTCTACCAAAAGATGAAGAGATCCTTTATTTATCCCACTGTGGGGAAATTTCATTTGGTTTGCAGAATGCAGAGGAAGTCGATCTGAACATAAACTAACTTTAGTCATTGTTGGACAAAGAGAGTGATAAACCGCAATTACACGGTTACAGAGCCAGAGGTGGTTACATTTGACATTTTAATGTCAATAGGAGCCAGAGTGAGTTAGAGCAACAACAAAATAACTACCCTATCGGCTTTCATTGAGCTAGGGAGTTAGCATTGTCCATCTCCATACAGTCTGGTTAGTCCTGGATTAGTACTCAAAACCATATTTGCTCGGAAGGGGACAAGAGATAAATTATTCAAGTTTGGAAGTCATATATTGGGTCCTTATAGATCTAAACCAATGACTGTTTTATCAGCATTGAATGATTCTTCAAAGCTACAATTATGAATACATACAACTCCAACAGACTCTGGAATTAAGAATCACTGGTTGAGAATTCTGGTTTGAAGGAGCTCGGGGAACTGTTTATACTTTTTCAGCTTTGTCTGGAGTTTCCTCTACATGTGGTTATTAAATTGCAGGTATAGAATAATATATTGTAAGTCTGTGTGCTTGTGGTTTGTCCTAAAGCCTCATTGGAAAACATCAAATGTAATTGAGATACAAAACGTGTGGCCCCTATTTACTGGTTTGGAGCTGCAATTGAGCCTGCAGCTATGTTTTAGCTGGTTTAGAGCTGGTTTGGGCCGGTTTAGAGCTGGCTTGAACGTGGCCACTTTGTGATCTTGTTTTTAATGCCCTGTGGATCCCTGAAGTGCTGCTGTGGTTAAAATGTAATTGTCTTACAGGGACTCAAGACTCCAGGGTAAATGCAGGAGATGAGACGAACGAGAACTAGAAAATAAGTCCTCACAGCACCAACGGTTTTCTCTGATCAGGGCAGCAAACATGACAAGGGCTCTCATAGTTATGGCTAGTTAAGAAGCATTTACATATTGTATTTTTAATGTATATTTTACTGTCCTGTGTGCAAGCTGCAACCTCAGAATTTTCTCACTGTGGTATAAAAAAAGGTTCTCTTATCTAACAGTGCTGTGGTGCGTTTGAGACTTCTATTTATTTACTGTACATAATTTAGCATCCCTGGAGTCTGGTAGAGCAGCGGTCTCCAACCTTTTTAGTGCCACGGACTGGTTTAACGCCACAGTAATGTCACGGACCGGCATCCCAAACGCACACCCCATCGCCACAAACCAAACGCACTGGAAAATAACTGGTGCTTCTGAAATGTCTTTATATGTTATGTATCACTCTGTATGCCTCAAGTAATTCTGAAAAAAGTAAAAGTAATTTCAAACATTGTTGGAGTGCCAATAGGTCTAACAATGTTTGAAATTACTTTTACTCTTTTTTTTTAATGGACAGTGTTGGGTTAATTCTAGGGCTTCATACATTTTTCAACATACATAGTTAGATTGTATTTGTTTTGTTTTTTTCCGCTGACAGGGTTCTTTCAAGGCTTAAATAATATTTTAATAAGGACTTCCATTTATGTAATCCTGGACCGTCTCTGCTCTTCCAGTTCTACAAAATATTTTTTTGTAAACCAGTGAGAAAACAAACTTTAGGCGTGAGGACAAATTTCTGCTTGCACACATTTGAAAGCCATGTTTCAATGACTGTCCAGGATCTCCGTATAGTCTCACAATACACAGAAGTCCCTCTGATCGTATCTCAAACTCAAAACTCAAATCAAGAAATGGAATGAAGTCTCAAAACTTCATTCCATCTTATATCGCAAACACAAATCTAACATGAATTATAAAATTAGGACGGATATATTTAAAAGGCTCATATTGATATCCTTCAAATTCCTTCCTTCCATTTGTTTGCATTTTGACACTAATCCCTGCTCTGTAGAGGAGAGTCTCAAGGACATATCCAGGAAGCACTCCTGCCCTTTCAACGTCTGCGATGATGGAATATGACCTAATACTGGAGCTTAAGTACAACACACGATCAACAAGCATCTTTGTATTTGATGAAGACGACATCATCATCGGAGTAATTGGAATGGATGCATAAAGTCGTCAGGCCTCATGTCCGGATGTGCCTTTGGATGTCATTTATAAATCAAGGCAGATAGGAGAGGTGGCTGGGCTCCGGCCGCTCTCTCTCGGCGTTGACGATGAGAAGTGCTGATTATGCACAAGGACACGCTGACATTTGGCACAACTGCTGTTTAGTGTTTCCTCCCAAAAAAAAGAGAAAGTGTTTTGTGTATTTGGAGACGCAGCGGTGAGTCACAGCGGGTGTCTGTAAAAACTAACATGACCGTTACATAGAGAGGAGCAGAGGATCACATATGTTGCAGCCTGATATTCCCACTCAAATAACATGAAAGAATATTTTCTTAAAGCTGGGGTACCTTGCATTTTTATCTCAGGAAGAAAGTAAATCATAAATCAGTAAGTAAGGAATTAGGAATTAAAAGAATGTGGCAATGCTCCAACCTAACATCCAAGCCCATAGTGTTTGCTTTACTGTGGGAGAAGCTGAATAGAGCTTATAAAACTGGATCCATGTTTGGGAATCTGGAGACAAATTTGTAGCAACCAAATATCCAATCAGGAGCGCTGCTGTTGTCCAACAAGGTTCATTTGATCTTCTCACCGATACTACAAAAGGATTATATTTTTAGGACCAGTGTTTTTTTTTTTATACCTGCCGTGCACACCTGGGATTCTGTTCTGAAGAAGTGGGACCACAGCCTCTGCTGGTTTATGCAGGACGTGACCACTCAGAGGGACTCAGAACTGAGGCTTAGAAACGTATTCTAGAAAGACAAAAGTGTTAAGAAGCTGGTGCTGCTGATTATTGTGACATGTTTCTTATGTGACCAAGACTTCCGTCTTCGGCGCAGGTTTTTAGAAATCTTGCTTCAGTAGCAGCGCTGGCCTGTTCCCGCTCAGCCTGCTCGCTGGCCAAATTCAAGGACAGAAGGGACCTGATTGGTCAGTTGTTAGGGCTCATGTCTGGATTTATAAACACATAATCAACATAAAAACACCAGGCTCATACAGAGCGTTAAACCACCCATTTTTAAATGCAAAGTGGAGACTGTGGCCCTGGTGACAAGAGAGTACTTATAGTGAATGAACCTATTAAGGCAAATTTGGAGTTTAAAAGGCGGAAAAAACTCATAATGTGAATTTGGACGGAAGGAGAGGAGATAGCTTGTGCAAACTGCAGAGTGATATGAAGGATGTGCCACACCAACCATGTCTGGCTGCAAATAAGACATGTATAACCAATATACTTTAGATTATTCAAGCAAATACAAAAGAAACTACTGACATGAAGATACAGATTTCTTTCTTAAACCGTCCTTCAGCTCTCCTCTCGATAAATTATCCAGAAGCCATGCGGCACATGAGGACATACTTTTCCTTTCTCCTTCACTTACAAAATCCACTCTGCATTTAAAATCCTGTCCACAGCACACCCAAACAAAGCCTTTTAACCGTTACATGAGCCAGCCACCATCCCCATGGCATCTGCGCTCCCTCCCCCCTCAAGTGGACACAGTAATAGATATTAATTATTAGCTAGCGGCCACTTAAAGCTTGGCCTGTAATGATGGCTCCTGTTGCAGTGGAAGGGCTATTTTTAGCTCGTGCCGCGTGGCTCTGTGTGCTGCCACTGCGAGGTTCCACGGATTAGCTTCTGCACCGACTTGCTCTATGCAAACACTATAAACAGGACGTGTGTAGTGTTGGCTTACACTATAGGAATATGGATTTTTTTGGGGATTGAAGGTTCCGATGAAGAGCCTATAAGAGAGAATGAGGGGTGTTGAAAATATGGGAGATATATAGAAATTGAAATATTAAGCCTTGCGTGTGTGCAAAGAGGTTAAAAAGACAAACTGTGCTTCTGGCTGTTATTTGGTGATAATCAATAGGCGTTTACAAGCTGTTGACTCGAGTTGTGTGTTGACCCGGGACTACAGTGAGAAGTTAGTGTGTTGTTCGAACCCATATTGGCTTTTCATGACTGGGAAGACAGGAACGTTAAAAGTAAAACCCTATGGCTAAAAGCATAAAATACAAACTGCTGCTTTTGACATCCCTGAACAATATCTGAAAAACAGCAAATAAAAACATGCTAACAAGTTGTTTTACTTACCGTTCATTCATTTAATTTTATTTTCAGCAATGGTATTCATGACATGCACCGGCTGCTTTCCCTGGGCCATGTACTGAATATGTATGTGGTGTAAATGAGTGGAGGAATGCTGGTTGTTCTCAGATACAAACGACAGAAGCATGTACTGAGAGGAACAAGACCCTCCTGGTGCTCGCCTGGCATCAACCAACAACCACTATATATGCTGCATATGTGTTCATGTTGGATCTTAAAGGACAACTCACCCTCAAATCCACTTTTTTTGCTGATAAACGATTTAAATGAGTGTCCAATAGTGTTGTCTACATATCCTGGTCATAATTTTGTCACTTTGGTGCAAATTAGTTGAAAGTTAAACTTTCTGCCTAAAACCGTCTGTGAGGCGCCATCTGCTGGCGACCTGTATTACTACATTTGAATTTTGAATCTGGCGCCAACACTGGCGCGGCAGCAAGACCTGACGTCTGAAGCAAGACCTGACGTCAGCAGCCCCCCGCCCAGAGCAATGTAAACGGCCCACTCACGTTCACGCCCCCTTTAGTCCTCCAGGCTACGCCCATTTAGAGGAAGATTTGAACAGGAAATGTGAGTGACGTAAGCTCCGAGGAGCGGGGGTGAGAACCACTTTAACCATGATCTCCAAAATATACAGCACATATTTGAGAGATGGTTTAAAATCGAAACGACCAATGTGGATATTCTGAAAGCATCACTTATTTTTTGAGATTCTGATCAATTGTGATTTTTTTTAAAGATTTCCTGTAACTATTTTTTGTTATACATTATTTTCGGACATTAAGAATTATAATCAAACTTCCAGGTGTCCATTGTGAAATAATATCTCAAGTAGAAAATATATGGTGAAACTGGTGCTATCAATCAATGGTAAATTATAGCGCTATCCCTAAGCTATACCACCAGAGAGAGGTCGAGAGTTTGTTTTGTTATTTGTAATATGTTATCGTAAAAAACGTCAATTTACCTGAGAAGTTGCCAAAACTAATTTGTGGGCAATCATTTTGTTTTAAAACTGCTTTGTGATGTCAATGACATCATACTATTACTGTACAATAATAGTATGATGTGCTTTTTGTACATTTGGATACAATCACAGGGATAACTTTTTTATTATTATTATTTGTTTTGTTAAATAAGTTGAGCTTCAGACATTTTGACACCGGTAAATGTTGAAGTTTATATTAATCGAATGTAACACCAGAATTTTTTGTGCAATATTAGCTTCACTGATCGGGCTCCTTGAATTTTATTGATATCGATTGACCCTCGCCCCCGAACATATGCGGTATTATTATTATTTGCACGCAGGGAAAGGATGTTTACAAACAGCTAATAAAGAATTGTGTTGTGTCCGATGCAGATACACCCGACTGAAGCTGCAGCTCAACCCCGAGGGGAGAATTCCAGTCAAGAAGTAAGTCTCCGCCATGACTCACTCCTCCTACTGCTCCTGCTGCTCCTATCTCGTTTGTCTCCAATCTATCCCCCCGGCTCAAAAAAAAAAAAAAACTAAAACCCACCATATTTGATCATTTTGTGTTTTCATCCCATGCAAAAACACTGTGGGTGGTCAGTTTGCTGGTGAAAAATAGCGGGTTAGTCATATACAGTAGACAAGGGAGCCATAATTTATATTTAAATTTGTTTATCTTGCTTTGTTTACATGTTGTGTGTACTTTTATCCAAGAAAAAAAAATATTGAAAGAAGAATACAAAATGTCATTAAAGGCCCCCATGCTCTGTGGGGCCCCTCAGAGTTTCTGGGAGGGTGTTCCAGAGGCGTGAAGCTCTGCGACCTGGAACCTGGGATCTGGGCTGGTGGAGACAGTGGGTGTAGCAAGCGGAGGCGGCGTGAGGTGGTGTGTGGGGGGAGGAGCTCTGTGAGGTGGGCGGGGGCAGTTCCATGGATGCAGTGGTGTGTGAAGAGGCAGATCCAGTGGAGGGAGCAGAGGACAGGGGTGATGTGGTCATATTTGCGCCTCCTCGTCAGGACCCGGGCCCGCAGTTCTGGATTTGCTGGAGCTTTTGCAGGCTCTTTCCAGCAAATGTTGACACACACACATTGTTCTGAACTGTGCATGTTTATTCAAGTGTTATTTGATCCTAAAGTAATTTACAAATGCGTCTAACTGCAGTAATCAATGTTGTAATTGAGAAACGCTTAATCAGGTTAAAAGAAAATTGAGCCAAAATAGTTAAATGCAACAAATAAACAGACAAAAAAAACAAGGAAATGGAAGGGGAGTGGATCAATGAACTAACGGTAGATTATACAAATAATAATAACAACAATCAGACCACAAAGACACCTTTCTACATGCACACAGCCACAAGATACACAAAGACATGTCGCATACACGCACATGCATACACGCCACACACACACACACACACACACACACACACAAGCCACAAAATACACACATGCACACAAACATGTCGCACACACATACGTCCCCGCCACACACACACACAGACAGACACTAAACGCGCACACACACGCCATACGCACAATCACACGCCATACGCACAATCACACATATCATGAAAATCTCGCATGAAAAGGATCAAACACACCAGAGTACACCACTAAAAGCAATGTTTGATACAAATACAGAAAGGTGTAAAGAAATGATTTTGAATACGTAGTCACTGCACATGTTACTGCAGTTTAGACTAGTATGTTTTAATTTATTAAAGTAATATTATTACATTCAACTATTTGTAGAAGCCTGCCTCACATTTTCAGGATGATTGTTCCAGATTTTAGCTGCATAAATCTGAAATGTTTAGTCCTTACTCTGAGACCAGCAGAAGACTTAGAACATGCTTATCTCCAATATAGACGCACAATGTTATCTCCAATGTAGACGCACAATGTAACAATGTAATGAGGAGCTCAGCCACAGATGGCCCAAGCAATAATCAGACTAGAGCTGTAACAATTAATTACAACTAATCCATTTCTTAATTTGTTAATTTAACTAATTTAGTAATCAATTAAGACTGTAACTTGCTGAGAAGAGGTTTTATGACTCAGATCATTCTATAATGAAAGCAGAATGATCACAATGCTAACAATGATACATGACATTATCATGAAAGGAATATAGATAACATTTTTGGTGTAACAAAAATTTTTCACAGGGGGATCCGTTGACATCAGAATTCAAATGTATAAAAATCTCATATTCACTGAGCTTTGAAGATCAAAACAACCAATCCATTTCATTTTCTACTTGCTTCTACAACTTGCATGAATGTGTAAATCGTTCTCCTTTTAGCATTTTCACCACCTGAACACGAAGCCTTCCTGTTTCCATTAGTGAAGCTTTGATAACCTCCCGAGAGGAAAGCAATGGGTGTTAGCGAGCAAGGCACTCCAGGCCTCGTCACCGCATTTAGGGAATTAACCTCCTGACAGCGCGCTCTTGTCCACTGAAGTCATCTCAGAACATTCCCTGCTCCCTTCTGTCTCCCCGTGAACTGCCCAATAATGACTCAGTTACTTTGATCAAGTGGAAATCTCTGCACAAAGAAAGCAGATGTTGTATTTACCAAAGGATTAGAGTTATACTTTAAAATTGGAACTCAAAAATAGAGTCAAATACAAAGAGCCTGAGGGAGAGCAACAAGTTGAGAATTGAGTGTCAACAAAACATTATTGTATATTTTCCCCCAATGACAAAACTCTTCTTTGAATGCATTCTTTTCGCCTATTGATAATACGAAATGTTTGGATTCAGACGATACATTGTTCTCTCTTGTGGCATCATGGCACGGCATCTCCTCTGATCTCTCCAAAGCCATACTGTGTTCTCGTGCAGCCGATCTCGCTCCTGTCTCGCTGTTCAGATGACTCTCTAAATGATCTGCTTGTCTCTCTAGTTTCTTCAGAATGTTCGCTGACCGGAAGAGAGTGGAGACTGCTCTGGAGAACTGCAACCTCCCGTCTGGCAGAGTAAGGCCCTTTCCCAGAACAGATATACTGCATGTTGTGAACAATTCTAAAGTGAGAAAATTTGCTGTATTTCTAATCAACCCAAGTGATAATTGAAAAAACATTATTATTTTTTGTAGGAAGCCCTGGTCAATAGAAAGACCACATTCATGTAAAAACAATGTGTGTAATTATTTTGCTGGCCAGAAAGTAGTCTGGGTGTTCACATTTAGATTGCATCCCATATAAATATTCCTGACATAAACATCTCACTGTGATTACATATATGTCAAGGGCTGTTTTAAACGTTTTTTAAACAAATAGTTGGGCATTTTTTCTTTTGATTAATTGTTTGTTAATTGTTAGTTTTCAAATAAATTTTACATAAATAAAGCTGATGCAACTCCACTTGAGAACAACTTCAAAAAGACTAGATGCTTTTAAATAATTCCATGTAATTCCGTAGTAATTATAGCTTTGAGTCATAAAGCTTCTTCTTAGCAGTCAGCGAAGCAGTTTTGGTTCAGGTGAGGTTGAAAAAAGCGATCAAGCAATTAGTAAATTATTATTATTCTTTCACTAATCTATTCGTCCTGCTGTGGGGAGATTTCAATGTTGCAACGCACATACAGGACAGTCGTAAGAGCACACAGGGAGCACACAAAATATACGATAAACGCACTATAACTAGATGCTATGTTTCTTCTGTAAATGCTCCAATATCAATATCGATATCTGCATCAATATATCTCTATCTTTTTATATATATAGTGTAAAGTTATATACATATAAGGCATGATTATAATAAATAGATAAAGTGACATTCAGGGGACATTCTGAAAATTACACAAGATTACTGTATTTACTATTTGTTGATGAACGACATGTAAAGGCTCAGCAGTTCTCATTGTACAGTGTGACAGCAGCAGGAAGGAATGACCTGCGGAACCTCTCCTTCACACAGCGAGGGTGAATAAGTCTGTCACTGAAGCTGCTCTCCGTAGCTAGCGTCTGGGGTTTGACTCTACAAGACTATACAATTACCGGCTGCTGGATTTCAACAATTCTGCTTTCACATTTCCTGACGTTTGATGGTTATTGTTATTATATAAATTAGCTGAGTGTAACAGGTTTTAATATGATGCCCCTTTGCTCTTTCTCACGCCTCACAGATCGTTTCATCAGCTCTGTTTTCAGTCCGCACACACTGCATTGCCCCATGACAGAAGTTGATTGTTTGTTCGCTCATTTGTAAAGAGCTAATTTCCAGGATTTATGCCTGACTACCCCGCTTCCATAGAGAGGTGACACCAGACAAGAGCTCCTCAAAGTTTTTAGTGCAACATCAAGCCGATACCATCACCTCTAAATACTATCAAGTAGCTCTATGATTGATCGATTGAAAAAATGGAAAATATCATGACATATGTTGCCTTTAAGAATAACTGCGGACAAACCAGAAGACTCACATTTAAACCTTTTTTTCCATTCGCATTGACAAACAAAACAGCTTTATCTTGCTCAGATGACGCTCGCTCATTATAAAGCATCCCTTATGTATGGACCTGTCAAGTCAAGTGATGCGATACATGCTAAATCACACATGCACGGGGCCATTTCTAATGAGCGGCTTGGAAGGTAAACACATTTGTCTCTGATGCGCAGACTTAACATGCTGTTCTTAATAAGCGAACGCACGTTGCTCTCTGAATGTCCACCGGGATTTGCTGTTATTTCACTGTACCAATCACCAAGTAATTAAGGATAAACGGAAGAGCTGCTAATCCGTCAAACACACAAATGCTAAATGACGTGCACAGGTCCCCGGACTGATCCACACAGATTTGTAAGGGCCCCATCCAATGCCTTTAATATGGGTAATAGGGTCTATGATTTAAAACTGGATTTATATTTTGGTGAATACGTTTCCAAAGAAGTGGTTTGAATCCTCCATCAATTATCTTGGTTCTGTCAAATTAAAGGTATGGTATCTAAATCATGTGTACTATTATGTAAATAATTTTTACTTGAGGCAGTGAATTTGCAAAAAAAAGTAAAATCATACAATTTGGTTCAATTCATTATTCTTCTCAAAAATAGTAAATGTTCTCAAAATAGAATCCTAATTAGGGTTTGCTCAAAGAATATCCACAGATGCAAATAATGTGCTATAAACAAACGTTTATACACAGAGAAAACACTATATTGGCTTCATATTTCCGCTGAGGTAGCTTACACTTTGCAAAAATATCGTGCAATTGTGTTTTGCCAAACTGAAAATTAAACAAAAACGAGTCGGACCCTTCACAAAGTTGTCCCCCAAACAACATACGCTTCTACGGACATGCTGAAAAAACCAATATATTCTTAAATTTCACGTTTAAATGGGAAATTTAAGAAATGTTAATTTCTTTAAAAAGTAGTTTTGCTGTTAATGTGTGGATGAATATGTCTGAAGTGGATCGGCCCAGTCACTGCAGAAACTGTAAATTGCCCAAACAAAAATCTTCCCCATGTTTAATGAGCAACCTCTTCAGGATCCACTGATGCGTCTGCAGCAGCACTTACCTGATTTATGTGCTCCGGGGCCTGTGATAGCCCTGAACCTAACGCTTGGAGGTTATCTACACGCTAATGAGTCATTGAATGTGTGAGTGGAGAGAAGAGGTCAGGCTAATAGAATAGTCCTAGTGTGTAAAGTCCACTTCTGTTTTTAACAAATGGCATTGCCTCATTTTGTTTTGTAAGCTCATGTGGCATATTTTGATGTGAGCCACATTTTTCTTAAGTGGTGAAGCAGGTTTGAGATGGGGATAATTAGAGTTGTTTTGAGACACTAAGTGAAATAGGCAAGGAAAGCTTGTTTATTTGCAGCTTTTCGCAAAAACATTTAAATTGGCCAGTCAAACTTTGACGAAATCAATGTCAGCATCTGCCTCTGCCTCAGAAAACCCATCTCAGTCAAAGATTAAAAGATGTTCTTTTTTATGAAGATAATAAAAATGTAATTGATCGTTATAAATTAACTATTAAAAAGAAAAGAAAACACACAAACACACACAATCACACACACACATGAATACATTTCTATGAAGTTAAAAAGTGATTCTATTTTTGTCTCTGTCGCTGCGAAAAATCACTAAATGGTCAATAAAAAATGACCTCAAAGTGAACTGTTTTTTCAAGATACACCTGGGGGAATAGCCCAAGGCACACTGTTTGAAATCACAGCTTTAATGAACATTAAAAGGATGTAAATGAACCCAAAATAGCCACCAGGCCAGTTTTCATCCGTTGCCCTCTTCCATTGAAGCTTTGCTCTTTGTCTGTTTCTATCACATCTACTGCAACCCTCAAACGATTGGTTATAATTAGACATAGAAAAAAAGAATCAATCAATTGAATTGTTTTCTCTTTCAGAGTGACTCTATCCCACAAGAGGACTTCACTCCAGAGGTTTACACACAGTTCATCAGCAACATCTGCCCTCGTCCAGAACTCGACCATATCTTCTCTGACATGTAAGAATACAGCTCACTATATAATATATTTCATTTTTAATTTATGAATGCATTTTATGTGTGCCATTGAAACCACCCTAGGAAAATCTGGTTAATTCATTTTGCTTCTGTATGTGTTAGGTTTTAGCATTTTGTCGCTAGTAGAAAGACAGATGGAAAGAGATTTTCAGTTGTCCGGTAGCAACAGAAACACATCCATCCATACAAACAAAACAAATAAATGGAGATGTATACGTCCAAATACATACATTTCTCTTATGAGCATGGCCTTTCTTGGTGCTCATAAATGCATCTGCTGGTCCTGTCTCAGTAGAATCTGGATTACAGGAGAAGCAGTTTGATCCAGTTATTCTCAATGGACTGGTGTGTTTAAGATAAATAGGAGTTTATATGCACAGTTTAGGTTCACATGCCTCTTGTTCAACCTAATTAAACCGCAGTAGCCAAAGGATCATCAAAGGATATTCACAAGTGCTTTTTAAACACAGTCCCTGTTGTCATCAGCGTCTGAAGGACATTTTTACACTACTGTACATATATAAGAGCCGTGTCTTATCTTTTATTGTTTTCAACACTAAACCATAGTTTTCATCCACTAACAGATTCACTTCGGTGTTATTATCCCCAAGTACTTGGATTTTCCAGCATTCTTCAAGCATTGATGGCAAACAGTGATTTATAGAGATTGTTTGGTACATATCCAAATGAGAATGCCTGGGTTTGACTAGAATAGATCTTATAACCTGAATAAATTCCATATGTTGTTAATGATTCATGAAGTTCTGGGAGGGAGTCCAATAATCCCAATTTAAGCCATTTTATTGTAGTTTTTTCAGCAGGAATTAAAATGCACCCCAGCACTTTCATTAAAATAAATGAAAAGTCTTTTAATCAAACAACACATTTCATCCACAGCTAAATGTAATCACCAGTCCTTTGGTGCCTCTCTCTCCCTCGCCACATTTCCACAATTTTAATTAACTTGTTGAAAATTAGCAAAAAAAAAATTCTGCTGTAATTTGAGTTTGCTGTCCGCAGGGGTGCAAAGAGCCGTTCGTACCTCACGGTGGAACAGATGACAGAGTTTATCAACAGTAAACAACGAGACCCACGGCTCAACGAGATCCTCTACCCTCCTCTGAAGCCCGAGCAGGTGCAGCTGCTGGTGGACAAGCACGAGCCCAATCCAGAGCTGGCCCAGAGAGGTCAGTGATCTACACATGGGATGTACATGTATGTGTGTTCTGGTAGTAATGTTAGAAAAATGTCTATGGTTGCATTTCATGATCACCTCCAGGGTATGTGTTATCAGGACTACATGTTCTATTGAAATAGCCTCCGAACAGCACAAACTATGAAAAAGGGATTTGGGTTGTCAGGAGTTTGTAAATGCAGATTTGAAAAACATCACTATACTCATGTTATTCTTGTCAGCATCTTGTCAGCAAAATGCGCTGGATACATATCAGCCATTGTGAATGCGTTTTAATGAAGACATATTTTTCACCATTTACATGATCATGACACTATGGTGACTAAGAAGAGTTTTAAAACCCATCCTGTCACGTGATGAAGTTAATGAAGACCCAAAATTGCAGAAATGCCAAAAATAAGGGTTTAATGATAAAAAAGTCCAGATGAAACCAACTCAAAATCCAAAACTTAAACAGGACCAGGAACAGGACGGAAACAGACAGACATGAACAAGACAGGACGTTGACAAGACAATGGACTAGCAACAAGGGGAGAGAAGCACATGGTACATATAGACACAGACACAGGTGAAACACATCAGGGCGGGGCAGACAATCAAGACAGGGGCAAACAGGACAGGAAGTACAACTAAAACCAAACCACAGAGAACAATGTCAAAATAAAACAAAAATAAAACCCACACCATGACAGTACCCCCCCTCCAAGGGACAGCTCCCAGATGTCCCAAAAAACCAAACACAAACCAGGGAGGGTGGAGGGGGCGCGGCGGAGGGACCAAAGGCAGTTCAGAGGCTGAAAACCTCAGGTCCGAAGCACTGTCCGAACAAATCTGGGACCGGAGCTGAAGCCCAGTGATGACCTTCCATACGGAACTGGCTCACCCCGGGCGGAGACAAATGCCCAGCGGTGACACAGACGGGAACAAAACCACCCCAGTCGGAGAACAATGTCTGGCGGTGGAAACAGGTAAAGGGAAGGAGAGGTCATCAAAGGGGAGCAGGCAGACACTGGTGGGGAATCCAGGCAGACGGGAACATCCAGACGAGAGCTTCACTGTTAACCCCACAACAAGCCAAGGGGAAGGGAACAGAAGACCACCGCGGACGGACGATAATGCCCGGCGGTGGTGCAGGACAAATAACCACCCCAGGCGGAGTTCCTTGCCTGGCGGTGGTTCAAGGTAGCAGGTCGAGAGGTAGCAGTGAAGGGAAGGATATCCGCAAAAAATAAATAAAAAACCTGGTGACAAACGGGGAGCCGGTGTGGTTAAAAAATAAAAAAGGCATTCCGCTGAGTCCGTGTGATGGCTAGTCCATTCTGTCACGTGATGAAGTTAATGAAGACCCAAAATTGCAGAAATGCCAAAAATAAGGGTTTAATGATAAAAAAGTCCAGATGAAACCAACTCAAAATCCAAAACTTAAACAGGACCAGGAACAGGACGGAAACAGACAGAGACATGAACAAGACAGGACGTTGACAAGACAATGGACTAGCAACAAGGGGAGAGAAGCACATGGTACCTATAGACACAGACACAGACACAGGTGAAACACATCAGGGCGGGGCAGACAATCAAGACAGGGGCAAACAGGACAGGAAGTACAACTAAAACCAAACCACAGAGAACAATGTCAAAATAAAACAAAAATAAAACCCACACCATGACACATCCATCCATTTAATAATCCATTTCTGGGTTGAGGTGGGATGTCACCCAGTACCCAGGACCTCCAGGCTCAAAGGCCAATGCTCTATCAACTGAGCTACTGTCGCCCCAGTTGTCTTTTTGAACTCCTGAAGCACTCACTTGCACTTCTGCAAAAGTAAAATGTGCTTGCCTTTAATCATCATCTTAACAGAAACATTCCAAATACCTTGATCCCATGTATTTTGGGCTTTGACATACCTATACAACCTTTTCACAAAGCACTTTACAATGCTAGTGTATTATTCATTTCTTTCGGCACACAATTGTATCCACAGCTGCCCAACACCCAGGACCCTCCGAACCCCACCAACCATTTATTCACTCTTACCTCTTTAAGTCTTACCTACACATACACAGGTAAACCCATGGAGAACGGCCCTGCACCACAAGTTGAACCCAGGATCTAAGGACAGTGAGTGGCTTCACCCAAACACGATCCATGAGTGGACAAGCATCTATTCTCATTCATATTCGCTGAAACTAGTGCCAGGTTATGAACACTTATGAACACAACTACAGTACTGTTTTAATACTGTCTGCAGGGTTCTGACTTCTGGCCCGAAAAACACTTTCTTTGCGAGCCTCTGCTTTACGCCTCTGGCTAAAGAAACACACACACTATCAAGAGAGGTCAGAGCTCGCCTGTTTATACTCTCCTTCTAGTAGAAAAGTTAATTTGGCTTTTTAGAATTACAAATATTACATTTGCCGCAACTGAAATCTTCACTATTCAGATCATTGCGTCAAAAAACAACGACAAAGCTCTGTATTCTGAATTTCGTTGCAAACATTTTTCAGAGATTTTCAAAGACTCGGACCCCCGTAGTCCCCACTCTGTCCGCTCCCCTGCCCCGGTCCTCCTTGGTGGATTTGGCAAGACCGTTACCAAGGCGACGGCACTGTGTCCGAAGGCACAGAAAGCGAGGTCATGATAGTGGGGTGCCAAGGAATGCAATGTTAGAGAGTGTGTAAATATCACATGACGCTCGCTGAGCCACAGTTCGGCTGCAACCTCACTCTGACCAAACAACCATCTACAAGAACAGGAACGTTGTTCTCATTATTATATTACTCAAAGAACACATACTTTAAACCCCTTTTTTGGCCATCAAAAATGATAATGGGACTATTTACTTTGTCATTTCATGTTTTAGAAATATTATCTTCATTGGAAATATACAGTATGGTGAAACAAGTATAAATTGTCAAAACAAAAATATCACTTCTCTTAAACAGATCAGCATGGAGGAATGGGCAAAAATACCAGCAACAGTGAGTGAAAACCTTGTGAAGACTTACAGAAATCCTTTGGCCGCTGTCATTGCCAACAAAGGCTCCTCTATTTGCAAATAAATTCTTGTAATTGTCTAGATTATAATGAATTTCTCACTGTTGAAGTATACCAATAATAACCAAAATATAATTACCTAAACATCCCTAAAGAGTTGCTGCGTATCATATTTTTCATTACCAAATAACATCCAACTGGATTCTGCTGGACATGTGCTGCTCTCATTTCTGTCTGTGGCAGGAGCTGCCAAAAATGAGATGAGAACTAAGAAAACGTGAAGTCTTGGACAGATATGAACTCATTTACATTTCCAATCTAACAGCTCTGCCAAAGCGGTGCCGTAGTCATTACCGTGTTAGGTTCATGTTGTGATTAAAAGGCACAGAAGTATCGCACAAGCAAACAAAGCCAATCAAAATGATGCTGGTTATATCACACATAGCATACATGACACTGTCCACCGCGTGTGTGTGTGTGTGTGTGCGCATCTGTGTGTGCGTGTGTGTGTGTGTGTGCGTTTGTGTGTGTGTATGTGTGTGTGTTTGTGCATGTGTGTGTGTGTGTATGTATATGTGTATGTGTGTGTGCGTCTGTGTGTGCGCATCTGTGTATGTGTGTGTGTTTGTGTGTGTATGTACTATATATGTGTGGGCATCTGTGTGTGTGCCTTTGCGTTTGTGTGTGCGTGTGTGTGTGTGTGCGTTTGTGTGTGCGTGCGTGTGCTGTACGCAAAGGGGCTGGATAAAAACATGTTGCTACTTGCTCTTTCTGTTCTGTTTATATTGCTTTTTTGGCTTTTGTTCATAAGTTTGAAACACATAAATGAATCTCACCAGTACCAAAAACTTCTGTGGTCTCCAGCGTGTTCCATCACATGCCCGGTGGTAGCGGTTCAAGATAAATTGTGTTCCTCTTTAAACAGACAAGCAGCCTCTGATGACGAGCTGTGATGCTGTTGTGTAGTGTGCGTGTGTGTGTGTGTGTGTGTATGTGTGTGTGTGTGTGTCTATGTGCTGGATGTCTGCCCTCCACTGTCCCTCTCACAGACTTCTCCATATGAAGTATTTATCCAGCCTGAGGACGCCCACCATCTGTTCTGTACAAGGGTCCTCACATCCTCGTGGTGCTGCCTCTTTCTGTGTCGCTCTTATCTCTTTGCACTTTCTTTCACAAACCACGACAAACTGCTTATAACGGCCATATTTTATATACATATTTGACTTTAGCATAGCACTTTGTACAGGTGAAAGATAGAAATCATAAAATTAACCAATAACTTTGATGGCATTTTACACCTTGCCTAGGGACTACAGTTGGAAACCAGCTGTTAGCTAATACTGACAATGTTGATTAGTGTTTATCGTCCCTATTCAAAAAAACAAATAAATAATTTAAATAAATAAATAGAATATTGCTAGAAATTCTATGTATTTCTGTGGCTCAACTTACAATGTGAAAATAATATATGAAAGAGTCATTGCACACTGTGAAGCTTTCTTGTTGTATAATAATCTCGACAATTGGCTCACAAGAAATCAGTCTATAAAATCCCCAAATAAAAACGTCTATGAAATGTAGAATAAATAAAATGTCTAATTTACTACGTCATTTCACTCTCCAGAAATATTCTCAAGATTAAGTGGAAAGGTGCATTGTGTGACTTTCAATCTAAAAATAAAGTCGATTCTTTTACACGTTTGACCCAGCGGCGATGAGTGGGCTGCATGGTGCCTTTACTTTCCAACACAGTGGTCTCTAAGATGTTTTAGGATCAGTTCTTTGTAATGTTTTCTCTGCTGTAAAAACACTCTCACAGCCACTGGGTCCCTACAAGGTTAATTACGAAAATATATCACCTTTTTAAAATGTACCTTTAACTCACTGACTGCCATTTACGTGTTTGTCTGAGACTGGTGATTTCTGTCAAATAGGAGAACAAAACTAGCTAAAAATGGTCTTTCAGAATCTGGTTCCATATTTCACATACAGTGGGGCAAAAAAGTACTTAGTCAGCCACAGATTGTGCAAGTTCTCCCACTTAAAATGATGACAGAGGTCTGTAAT
Organism: Knipowitschia caucasica; assembly: GCA_964034765.1. NCBI lineage: Eukaryota > Metazoa > Chordata > Actinopteri > Gobiiformes > Gobiidae > Knipowitschia > Knipowitschia caucasica. The sequence goes on from OZ035839.1 coordinate 8,068,204, forward strand.
TTTCATCATAGGTACAATTCAACTGTGAGAGAAAGAGAAGTATTTGGTCACTTCAAACAAGGAAGATCTCTGGCCAAGAGTAAAGTACTGAGTTGAATTTTTGTTATTGACCAAATACTTATTTTCCGCCATAATTTACAAATAAATTCTTTAAAAATCCTACAATGTGAATTCCTGGATTTTTTTTTGTCACATTCTGTCTCTCACAGTTGAAGTGAACCTATGATGAAAATTACAGACCTCTGTCATTATTTTAAGTGGGAGAACTTGCACAATTGGTGGCTGACTAAATACTTTTTGCCCCACTGTAGTCATCGCACATATTATGATATTCTGTGGGTCTTGAGAATCAGTGAAATCAACAAAGACGGTTGGTAGTCAATGACTTAAGCGACTAAATAAAGTCAAGTCATATCTATCCGACTCATGGATCTGCTGCAGAATGGTATTAATTTAAGGGATGGATGTCATGTGTGTAGTTTAGTGTAGAGCCCACATTCTCTGCATGTAAACAGTCTTCAAAAGCATGCCACTGTAACTATTTCACTTCAACAACGTACCCAGGGACATGATGGACAAACTCTTGTATTCATTGCATAATACTACAATTTTAGCTCCATCAGTGGACCACATAATTTACTGCAGTAACATGATTTCTTCCAGTTTTGCACTTATAAAACTGGTGCATATCACAGGCTCTTCTTCCTGAGGCACAGATTTGCATATTATTAAAAATGTTCACTCATCTCGTCCTCATATTTTTTTTTCGCTCCCACTTTTCTTCATTAAAGTTTGATGTGGAATTAATATCTCACAATCCTTCAAGAGTCAAGCTGCCGTTGTTAGAGAAAATGTCTGGTTCTTCTCTTCTTTTGATTTTATTTTTTAATATAATACAAATTCAAATCATCAACATACAAAAAACAGACACACTTTTAACGATTAACAGCAACAATGACAGACGCACAATACTAAAGAATGAAATGTATTGTGTAGGGCTAGGGATCTCTACAATACAATCTGTGATACACGGCTCTCGATACGATATTATCACGATATACCAGTATCGATATATTCCTCATATAATTGTCAACAATATTTTATGAGCCAACTTTTCACATTTTTACTAATACTTTTAATGAGCATAAGTTTGGATATTATTTTTTTTCATTTCATTTTCTGAGTACAGATTAACATTTTTTTCTTTCCATTTTAATTATCACCCATTAAAATGACCTTTTCGGTTTAATCGTCAGAGTAAAATAATGAATGTGGTTGCTTTCCTGCAGGAATAAGCTTAAAAATGAGGTTGAACATATCATGGTCGCTCATTATGGTCCCTTAAATAGAATCCTCTGAGGTTAATGAGGTTAACATATTGATTCTTGGAATAAGCGCATAGATTATCAATTGACAAAATATTGTGATATATCGCAGTATCGATATTTTGGATTACCCTCATGATAAGATATAGAGCAATAGGGAGGAAAGAGATAAGTTATTGTATTTATAATTAAAGAGAAAGACAAACAAACATACAGAAATATTATGATAGATTAACGTCGTTATCACTCGGTTTTAGAATTGATAATTTTGTGCATTTATTTAGATTCACACCTTATCGGTTTGCTCGTGCCACTCGTTACAACAGGTTTGCTCGTGGTTTCATAGCCGCGTGTCTTCCGTCGCACATTAACCCCATTAACAGGTTTTTCCCTGGGAGCTCACAGATGTCAGTTGTCAGAGTCGCTGTGGCAGAGGTGAGCCGTTCTTCATGGCACCAGACGTCCCTACAGTCGAGAGTGACTGAGTGTGTGCGTTTGCGTGTGGCCCGGGTTCTGCTCAGATGTCACAAACCAGCAGTAATTAGTCCAGGATCCTGCACTGGGCCACACCGCATGAATTAGCATAAAAGGGCCAGAAGGATCTGTTCCCACAAACCTGCCCTCGTCTGCATGTCATTACTCGGCTCTTCTCAGGAGTCATTTCACTCCCAGAAATATTCTGAATCATCATTAGCATTTAGCAAAAGGGAACATGCAAATAAATGGAGCTCCCCAAGTTATTTCTCTTATAGCATTGTTTTGAACCATATCTTTAATAAAGCACCACTGGGGCCTTAGACGATCATATTATATCACACAGAATCAAAGTATGTCCCCTAAATCCAAGCCCATACTCGCTTGGAGAAAGGTGACTTGCTCCTTTGCAATGGAGAAGCTGATCAGATGGAATCCTGGAGTGTCTGGTGATTGAAGCTTGCCCGGCCTGCCAGACACTCCTCCTTTCTGTTCAAAAGAAGAACCGTCTGGACACCTCTTCCTAGCCTATCATTTCACGATTTTACCCACATCGGTCCAATCACGCACCGAGAGGCGGGACTTCCTTTCACCTTTGAGTTGCTAATAACTCCTCGTATCTTTAAGTTTTTGTTACAAAATCGACAGCAGTCGTTTACATTTGCACTAGCTGACATGCCGCCATCCCTTGTTTTGTGTTTACTGAAACGGCTTGGGTGCCGCTAGTTGCTGCGTCATATCCTGTGTGCATCTAATTGGTTGATGCAGTCTGTCAACCACGCCCACCGGGAATTCGCAGAGATCAAGCTCGTTCCCAGACTATATGTCTTTGAAAAAGCATATCGTTTGGCAGGCCAGGCAAGATTGAAGCGGCTGTATCAGATCGAATAGACCAGGAGTCGGCAACTCAAAAGGTTCAAGAGCCATATTTGACTAAAAAACTGAAAACAAATCTGTCTGGAGCCGCAAAAAGATAACAGATTTGCATAAGGCTCCTATGAAGGCAACACAGGCTGTAAGTGTATACCATCAAAATGACTAAGTAAAGGCAAATACATGATATGCATTCATATTACAGATTATCCCATGGGTACAATCTAGAGCAGCCATTCCCAAACTCAGTAACACCGAGGCCCCCTTAAAAATCTGACGGGTCTGCGTGGCCCCCCAAAATAATAACCAAGAAGACAACATTAAGAATAGGCTCTTCTGGTTATTTTATTTTGGGGAAATAGCCTCTGCTACAAACATTGTAATATAAAAATGATTACAGTGGATTATTCAAGACAAATAATGACCACAAATATTTTAATATTACAAACAAAACGTTATAAATTTAACATTAAATAATTATATATATATATTTTTTTTTTTTATGACCTCCCGCGGCCCCCCTGCAGTACCCTCGCGGCCCACCAGGGGGCCGCGGACCCCACTTTGGGAGACACTGATCTAGAGTGATGTGTTCATTAACATGTACTGTCCCAACCAAAATGAACAAATAAAATAAATAATTATGAAACGTATATTTTCAGTGCAGCGCATGGAGATGATAACGCGCCACGTGACTACTCTGCTTTAAGTTTAACCTCCATTTTGTTGCGTTCATGAAATTTGAAATAAATGTGCTTTTTGGCTCAGAGCTCACATATCTGCTACAGCACTGTCAGCTCTTATCGACCCCGTCACAGGCTGGAGTCTGCTGGAGCTGAAGTCCTTCAATGGCCCTTTCTTTCACCGTCTTTGCGGAGGTTTTTGAAATCTGAAAAAATAGGCTTCGATATTTTGATGAATGAATCCTTCATGTAATCACAGTGAACAATATTTCACGCTTCATTGTTCCTCGTGTTGCAACAAAACTTCTCATTACGAAGCAAACAAGAAGCAGTCCTTTCTCATTGTCAGCGAAAGCAAATGTTTCAGTCCATTCTTCCTTGAATTCGACTTTCACTTTTTAGCTTTGGGATCCATGTGTCTCAGGATATGACGCAATTCCGCAGCTCAGAGTGCTTAACAAACCAAGAAAAGATAGATTAAAGTTGCACAAGGCACTAAATAATGAAGATAAGATGCAATCCTTCAGTTGTATGCACAGCTAGACTGAACTGTTCACATTTAGTTCTGGATATTTTTTTCTGAACAAAATGTGATAAGTTATGTTCAACCAAAATGGGACCAAAGCTAACGGAGGACTATAATATTCAACTGATTGGACAATTATCTTAATCTTACAATTATTTATAGTTAATTATCTGTCAATGTTTAGAGTACAGTAAATGGCGTGGCTGCTTTTGAGAACTGTGTGAACGTATTTGTGCCATTGTAGCCTTCAGTAACCACTTACTCTCCAAACTCGCACGCTCAGAATCATTTAGTAGTGGTCCATTTTGGGCAGGATTATTAATGTTTTGAATGTTTTAAGTACAAGTACATAATCGCTCGAGCTTCAGATGCAGGACAGTCCAGTATAACCTTCAGCATTGAGCAAAAAGTGATGTGTGTCGGGTCAGAGTGTGTGTTCTTGTGTGTCTTTGTTGTTTTTATATGGTTTTGGGTGATTTTGTTTGGGTAATTAGCGTCTCTTTCATCCAACCCCTTGTAGGAAGTTATGTTGTTATTTTGTCGAGTGGATTTGTGTTGTATATGTTCTGAAATAAACATACATGCATTGATTTGTCTCTAGAAATCCCTCCATACCTGAAGTAGAACGGTTTAGAGCTCTTCTGCTAATCATGCTTCATCTAAATGTTTCATTGACAACCCTGTGATGTGCACAGAGGAGCATCCACACACTGGACTCTTCTGCAGCATATGACTTATTTATCCTCCCTTCATGAGCATATTTAGTGGAGTTGACAGCGAAAAGGCAGAGCTTGGCACGCCTGACCTCGATGAACGCTGCCAATAGAGAACAGAGAGTCCAAGGACAGTCTCTCTTCTCATTGGACACTGCAAATGCACACTGCAATGAATATATGCCATAAAAACATGGTATAAAAACGTGAATAAATGCATTTTCGTTGAACCTTCCTGTGTGATTGCATATACGGCTTGTTTTTTCCTCTAGACTAAAACTGAAATGATACTGCAAAAGTTGAATCAAACTCACATGTTATTTTGAATTCAGAATACAGTTTTTCAAATAAGACAAAATATGATTTACTGCACCAATCCACCTAGGGCATTATTCTTCTCTTTTCAAAACCTTGAGCTTAATTCTTGGGGTTCACACTAAATCTAAATTCTGGCCTATATGGCCTGATACCAATGAACACACCTCTGTGGGAAGTTGCCTTCTGTTGTCCCACAGTCCCACTCACAAACTCTCATTCACACCTCTCATTGAAAAGTTCAATTATTGTTTTTGGTTTTCTTCCAGGTCACATTTCGGTGGAAGGTTTCGCCCGGTACCTGAGTGCAGAGGAGAACAGCATCATCCCCCCGGAAAAACTGGACCAGAGCGAAGACATGACCTACCCTATGTCCCACTATTTTATCAACTCTTCCCACAACACGTACCTCACGGGTAAGTCAGCAGAGCATGGTCACAAGTCTAGACTGGTTAACTAGTGACGTGATCCTCAACCCCCTTTAAGTCTGGAGTGGAGAAGTCGCAGTGTAGATGGGTTGCACAAAGGTTCTTGTACAGGCTAACAGCCGAATGGAGGAAAGACCTGCAGAACTTCCCCTTCACACAGTGAGGGTGGATCAGTCTGTCACTGAAGCTACTCTCTAGAGCAGCTTCAGAGCGACACGGTGGCTGAGTGGATAGCACTCTCGCCTCTCAGCAAGAAGGTCCTGGGTTCGAATCCTGGTCGGACCAGGGCCTTTCTGAGTGGAGTTTGCATTTTCTCCCCGTGTCTGCGTAGGTTTCCTCCGGGTACTCCGGTTTCCCCTACCACTAAAAATATGTCCAATAGTTCTGGCATGCGCTTCCTGTACTGGCGACCCCGCTCCCATCTCTGTGTGGAGTGAGAGACAAATGCCCAAAATTAACAATTGTAAACCGCTTTGAGACTCAGATCTGCAGTGAAAAGGTGGTATATAAATAAAAACTTACTTACTAGAGCAGACAAACAGTCTGCTACAGTCCTGTCCTCCACCTGTTGCATTCTTTCTGTCCAGAGGACAACTCAGGACTTCCTGATGACATTGTCCAGCTTCTTCCTGTTCCTCTCTGTGATGCTGCTGCTCCAGCAGACCACACCGTGACCCTGGCTTTAACAAACTGGGTCTTTCTTATCTTATCTTATCTGGATTTGTCATCTTCATTCTAATATATCTGATTTAACTCATGGCCGATTTCATTTACCAGCCCGTATTCCATTTCCATGAACACATCTTCTATTCACAGCATAATAAAATTGCAGCTGCACAAGTGAATGCACCTTTCCTCATGGTGGTCAGTCAATCACAGAGTTTGGAGCGCGTCCGTGTCACCTCTTATAGGCTTATCCAATCATCTGTCTGCAGAGAAATTCATGGTTCAATTCATTACCATGGCGTTGCAAAGGCATGGCTGGTTCAAGACATTTGCCATTTTATTTTCAATGGTTATTATGATTCATGTATTCAAATATATTCCAAAGGGTATCGAGTCGACTGGCTCAAATAGATCAAATCTCTTTCAACCCGCAATAGAATTAAATTTGAGAAAGAGGCCAGTGTGAAAGCATTCAGAAACAATGGTATTAGAAAAACAAACGGGTTGAGTTACTGTGTGGAACAATTTATACAGCAAGGCTATACAAACACGATTTACAATTGAATCAGCTTTGAAAGAAGACATTAGTGAATACCTTTTGCTTTCCGAGACATTGATTCATCATCAACAAAAGCAACCCCTCTACAGGGCTCAAGACTTTGTTGTTTTGAAGCCTGTTGTGTTTAACAGGTTGATACAGTTGATGTTATAAGTTTACACACCTTAGCAAAAATACTTTATATTTCTAAATTATTGATGCATTATCCAGGTAAAACAAAAATCAATCAAATCAATAATTGATTCAGTTATTTCAAGTTATTACACGGCTCCTCACAGCAGCAGTAGAACGCTCCATTGATTTTAATGTAATTTAAAAATGTTCTACTGGTCTTTATTTCTTGATAACCGGCCTCTCAAAACAAAAATGGCCGCTGCCCATGGTCCGCTCCGCCCTGTCGGTACTTATTTTCCGATAATGACCTGAGTACTATACATTATCCCTTACACATTAGGAAAAACTGTGATTGACACTAACTTAACTGCGTCTATAGTTTGCAAATGATAGCATGGCTTCAGGAGCTTGCCCTCAGACCCTCCTGCAGTGAAGAGGAACAAGTAAAAAACCCATTGGGAGACTCCAATGGACACACAGGCTGTAGATCGAGGACTAAAGAGGCTCCCAGGCGGGGAACGGGTGCAGCCCATAGTACCGGGCCGGGGGGCGACCAGTTCACAGGTGCAGTTCTAGGAAGGGTTTCGAAGTCCCATCATCACGCCATTAAACAGACTGCAGGTGAAGTCATAAAGATGATACCACACATCATTCGTGCAAGTCAACCTCCAGAGTGGTGCATTAAATGTTTGAACTTTTTGTTTTGTATAGATTGAATATGTGTCCCTGTATGTGTGTGTCTGTGTTCTTTATGATATAGCATGAAGGTCATGCTATATAATTGCTTCACAAATGGAGACAGAGTGATGAGATCTAAATGTTCTGCTTCAAGCCACAACTGTACCACTTCCAATGTCACAAAAGCAACTCGGCACTTATGGACTAATCCATTTTTATTATCGTAGCAAGTATAAAAAAAAACAGTCTTGGTTTACAAGATTTGAAACGTGAAACTTGTTACTAGAAGAAGGAAACAGCTGGAAGTTACACGTTTTCTTAGGTGAAAGATCGATGCTACGTCATTCTTCACTGGCTTCTGAAATGGACCAAGAAATATTTGCATCTATTCACAAGTAATAAGCATCATTTGATCAAACATAAAATTACAATGTTACTTTTTCTTTGCAGCTGGTCAGCTCGCGGGGAATTCGTCAGTGGAGATGTACAAACAGGTGTTGCTGTCCGGCTGTCGCTGCATCGAGCTGGACTGTTGGAAAGGCCGCACCACAGAGGAGGAGCCGGTCATCACACACGGCTTCACCATGACCACAGAGATCTCCTTCAAGGTAACGGTCAACATCTGATTTTGTTTTTATCATGTTGGCTATTAACACAATGTAATTTTCTCTATTTACTAAATCCATCCACAGTAAAACCAGGAACATGTAACTCCTGTCTCAGTCCTGTTATTGTATGGTATGATGTCATTGTACCACTGCGACATCACACTTAAAACAAATGTATTGCGCCTATAATTAGTTTTGTCAATTTATCAAGTGAAATTATGGTCTTTACAATCGCAGGCCTGTGTTTGCAGGTGGTCGAAAATGCTATCCATGTCCATGCAGTGCATTGGGATAGACGTCCTTTTGAAGAATAAGTGGCGCAGATTTGTGCTGGCGTGACATTATATTTTAGATCGAGTTTTGATGAAACAAGGAAGAGATGTTTCGGGTCGCAGATTGTGACCAATCACAGCGGACCACTAGCCCCCACTTTCGTGAGAAATCTACAGTACAGGTCCGTTAGCATAGACGGCTGAGTTAGCACAACAAGCCGAGGATCTAACCTGAAGCTTCATGTGTCTTCGTCACCGGTTACTGCTTACACAGCAAGACAGCCATCCAAAATAAAGTCTTGTTCCTCCGCGCTTCCCGGTTCTATCGTTCTATGGTCACGCCATCCACGTGAAAATCCATATCCATGTATTTATCCATATTGGGAGACGCTAGCTCCGTCCCAACATTGAGTGTGTGTGGGGGGCGATAGTGTGAGATTTCATAACACTTTTAAGCAACTTTTGTTAAAGTTAAACTCATCAATCTATCAATGTGCAGAAGCCAGTACTTTTCCCTTGTTTTGTCTATCTGAAGGCCAAGCTACATGGCACCGTGGAAGCTGCTGATTGGAGGTCTCCATGCCTCCGCTCTGTATAATACACTTGCATTCTATTGTATCTGTGATCGTGTGTTTTGATCGTGCTGTCTCTACCATCGACAATAAAACATGTCTTCTGTCTGAATTAAAGACGCGATCCCAGACTATGTCATCTTCTTCAATAGCTTCGTGGGTGCAGGGAGGGGAGCAGAAAGAGCGAGGCCAGCAGGTCCGTGGCTTCAAAATCCCAAAGTCAGTTAGTGCAGCTTTAAATTTGGATAGAAACAAGTTCAACACAGCACATGCGTGTTTTTACCCTTTTCTAGAAGATATTGTTTCACTTTCTAAATCATGAAATGACATTAGCCAATTAAAATGTCTTCTTTTAAAGGTTTAGAGGAGGATTATCCAAAATTTTAGGAAAGAACTGCCCTCTCCACTTTTTGAACAAAACTCTCTGGTCTTATTTGATGAGCACGTATCACCAGAATGATTGACACTTGGGAGGACCAATAGTCTTGATGATCCACCCAGAAGTAGAAAATCCTCCAATATACTTTTAAGAAGCCTTTTGTATTGTTCACAAAATCTTCTTCTGTATTGTAACACAAAGCATCTCATTATAAACTGTAAAATGAATTCTGATTTAACTGTTCTGTAGGCGATTGATCAAAATAATGAATACATATATTATATATTCTGTATATATGTATTTTTTTCTGTCATTATACAATTGAGAGGTAGCAGTTTTTACAGTTTTTTGTCCAATCCAAACCCGCTACTTTTGTGATATGAACAATCTAGTGCTAATTAAATAACACAAGACCTTAAATACTCATGGCCAAAAAAGAGTAAAGCCAACTTGTTGCAGCAGCAGTAGTAATATTTGCAATAGTAGGCTCCATACAGATTTATCTATCTATCTACCCGTCTGTCTGTCTCTCTCTCAATCTAAATGATAATGAACAGTTGGGCGTGGGAGCTGATAGCAGAGAGCAAAAGGCAGACTATGTTTTGATTGGCATTAGGAGGCCATCACAGGGGCAGCTAAATGAAGGAGAAACTAGAGAAATGGTTTTGCAGCAGTGAGCTGTGAAAAGTAAGGGCAGTGCAGGTGTGACGGTTCAGAACAAGTGCGGAGTGATTGATCGAGAGAATTTAGACCTAACGAGAGAAGCAGAAGAGGAATGGCAGACGTGATAGAGTTGGTCTGATAAAGGAAAACAAGATGGGACACACACAAGCAGAAAATACTATCTTTGTAAGTTGACACTACAAAATGTGTTTAAATGTTTGTCTTTGAGTGGCATTAGACTTCTTCGGAGATCAGTCAATCTATCTAAAGGTTGTTTTTATTACTGTTGCACAACTACACGGGGCACAGGGATCTTCCAGTCTAGAAATTGGATGAGAAAAGAGATTTTTGACTTTTGTTATTCTGACTTTACAAAATGTTATTCCTGTTATATTTACTATGTTACTTCCTGGTTTTAAATTATGCAGATGGTATGATTATAAACTTGGTATGTTATACACTTAACCAAAACTCAAAAAATGTACACAGATTTTTGTTGTGACTAACTAGATGATATTATATTTTCATTTCAAGTTGAGGTAACCAACTTTCAGTCCACAAGAAATCAAACACAGATGAAATAGCTAATACCTAGTAATGGCCTAAGTATGTCGCAAAAGTAAACAGCTCTCAGCAGTTCATTTCGTCAAAAGAAACAAAAAACTTCATATAAAGTTTTGCGAACCACTTTGTAATTGAATAATGCACGAGAAAGAAAATGCAAATGGATAAAACTAAGAAACAGATTGAAGCCGCAGTTACTTTCCCCAGCATTTCTCGGGTTGGGTTTATTAGATGAGATCGAGTAAATTGACATAAATGCATTAACGAGAGCTCACGCCATCTTTAATGAGGCAGTAATTTACACGGCTTAGAAATCCAATAAGACGCCTGACACGGGATACACTTTCTCTTTCTCCCGAAGAGATAAACGTACAAACCATTTAACTGTGTTTTGCTATTTTTTTCTCTCTTCACAGGAAGTGATTGAGGCGATCTCAGAGTGCGCATTCAAGACCTCTCCCTTCCCAATCATCCTGTCTTTTGAGAACCACGTCGACTCGTAAGCCTCTCTCCTCAGCCACTTACGGTCTCACCCCATCCGTATTATGAACGAAATGTTGTTTTTGTTCCGTTCTCCGCAGACCAAAGCAACAGGCCAAAATGGCGGAGTACTGCCGGTCAATATTCGGAGATGCATTACTGACAGACCCCCTGGAGAAATATCCTGTAAGTGCTTTTCATTTCTGACACTTTGAGGCTTCGGCTTCGGCTGCTGCTGGTTTGGTTCTGATTTTTGCTTTTTTTTTACTAGTCCTACTCCCAACTTATGTGTGCAGGAGTGAATGCCGCCAAAATCGCTCCTCTGAGTTTTTTATTGATTTAAAAGACTGAGATCCTGGCCAAGGGTTACACATTTCAAATATCAAAACATACAAATCACATTCATTTTAGGCAAGGCAAGTTTATTTGTATAGCACAATAATAATCACAGTACATTAAAAAGAAAGATGAAAAATGTGTATGCACAGCTAAACGCACCTGATTTTAACCTGATTTAAACATTGTCAGAGAGAAGGCCTGTTTCACATATTCAGATAGATTGTTCCAGATTTTAGCAGCATGAATCTGAAAAGCGGCCTCCCCATGTTTAGTTCTGACTCTGGACACTAACAGGAGTCCAGTCCCTGTGCTCCTCAGAGTCCGGGCTGGTTCATATGGGACTAACATGTCACTTATGTACTTTGGTGCGAGGCCATGGAGAGACTATTAAAAGTTTGATATAAAATCAAAATATTTTGCTACATCAAAAACAGAACTGGTGTAGATTTCAATTCAATTCAGTGTATTTTTGTTTAGCCCTTAATCACTTTACAAGAGAAGATAAAATAGACTTTATTGATCTCACACTGGAGAAATGTACTTGTCACATTTGGCAAAGATAGAATCACTCAGATTGTGCAAAAGACAGAAGTGTGCAACATGTTAAAGGCATAAAATATAGTCTGCAGGATATATCATGTACAATAAAAAGTGGCAATTAAAGAAACAGTGGCAATAGTTTCTTTAATTGTGCAGGTTTTATCAGTCTGACAGCGGTGGGGATAAAGGGCCTGCGGTAGGGTTCCTTCTTGCAGCTCAGATTGGAGAATTAAACCGTTTGAACACAGGAAATACAATAATAACAAACACATACAGTAGCAGCGATTGGTCCATAGAGGGCGGACGACCATTGTTCGAAGATGGCGGCAAATCTCGGATCATCCCTAATGTTCTTTGACTCCTGCATCTGCAAAGGCGCTGATTTTCTCCTGCCTCAGCTTGAACTCCATCCATGCTAATGTGTTAGACTCCAGCTCAGATCAACACAAAAACCTCTCCCTTTTGCTTTAAAACAAACGTATGGCCTCTGAATGAGTTTTGGGAGGTCAAATATTGTTCTTCACAACTGTGTACTTTCAATAGAAGCGTGCCATATTAGATGTTACATTATTTTAAGGTACACTTTTAATACTTGCTCAAAATTTAAAAAAATTAAAAAGTACTAAAATCAAAAGTTCTTTATTTCAGATTCTTGTTTTTTCGAAATGTACTTGAACCAAAATAAAAAGTATAGTCTTACTCTACAGCTACATCGCATTTAGCCACAAAATGTATTGTTAGTTTAATCAGTTCCTGAACAATAGGTGGATACAGTAATCACAGACACATATATTTGCACATCTGCAGTAGTACAGTAGTATTCCCACAGATAGTGCTCTGTTATCAGCTGTTGTGGAGGACACGATCCCGGGCCTGGCGTCTGCAGATAACATCGTATGAGGAGACGGACATGGTGCCGTTTCAAAGCCTTTATTTGAATCTAGTCCCAGGTGTCATGCTTTGTTTACGTTACACCTTGACGGTCCATAAAGCAGCGGTGCACGTACAGTATGTAAAGCGCCTCCAGTCCCCTCAGGGTAAACAGAAAGAGAAGCTGTATGAATGTGACCTTTTACAACTGTTTGCAATATACGGAGCTAATCAGAAATATGGTTCGCCTTCAGGATGTCACAACAACAGCGAGAAAACATGTGTGCAAAACTTATTTCTGCTTGATGACTTATTACAGTTTTTTTTCAGTCGCTTTGGTGCCTTTCTCAGATCAGACTGAAACTATGAAGCCTAGTGTACATCGACAGAGACAACTAGTTCCAAGGCGGCTTTTGGCAACTGAGAGTGGATGATGGGAGATGATCCGTTGCCGAAATCGGTCGATGTGAGCGCTCTTACAACAGGAGATAAACAGTCGATCTCCAGTTTCAGTCAGTTGCCCGTGTTCTACTTTTTGGCAACTAGTTGTCCTCAGATCCGGAGATATCACCCGATGTGCGCGCTCCAACAACATGTGTTGAGAGTGTTATCATGTGACGTATTGCGCGCCCTCAACAGTTTATGTCAGAAAAAACACTGTTGTTGAGGCCAGTTGCTGTCGATGTAAGCGCTGTTATTCCAGAGACTGGCCTGCTACTAGGAGTTGCCCGTTTTTGCCAGATTGTCGATGTCAGCAACTCATAGGTGACGGATATAATCAGTTGCCAGTCCAATGTACGCTAGGCATAAACCTCCACAACATTGAGGCATGTGTGACAGCATTGTAACAACTTTTTTTGCATTTTCAAACACAGAAGCCATCATTTATGAAACTTCAGTGTGTAGGTGGTGTCAATGTATACCCTCATCCCACATTGGATCTTGCGTATTTTGAATCTACACCCAAAATGTACCCCTTTTCCTGCGCAAGTTCCATAAAAAATGAGGGCCAGAGAGTGTAAACTGTCACAATGAAAACATGACAAAGCCAAATGACTCTTGTTCATCCATGTAAATACTGGTGCTAGGACTTATTATTTTGATAACGCAGACATGGAGAGGCAGCTTTTCAGATTCAAGCAGCTAAAATCTGAAACCGTCTACCTGAAAATGCGAGACAGGCTTCTACAATGTTCAAATCCACATGAAACACACTTCTGTTTATTTTTAACGTCCTGTGATTATTTATGATTTTAATGCCTCAATGTGAGATTCTTTCTATCTTGTTTTGTTCAGCACTTTGTGATTGCCTTGTGCATTAACTGTGCTATACAAAAAAAAACTTACTTTGCCTAAATACATGCAACAACAGAAATACATGCATGTAAGAAAGTAGTGCTGGAACCAAACTGTTTTGCGAGAGTGTGAGTCCGCCCTGGGCCCTGGCAGAGTCTGCTGTAAGAGCGTTATTCTTACTGTCACTGCAGGCGCTAAATGCTATCTCTGCTTCCCGTCTCCATCGCTCACTCAAACCTGTGGCTATTTACGTGCGCAAGAAACTAACTATTGCCCATCAAGCCTCGGTTCTCTCTTATCTCGGCAGAGGCATCGGACCGTGCAATTAAACGACCGTGTAATCTAAACGCAGAGCTTTTCTTGGCGAGTGACTTTATCTGGCTTGATCTTCCGTCGCTCCTGTTGTCATGGTGACGGTGAAAAGCTTGCTGGCTGGTCCCTTTTGTGATCAAACTCTCCTTTTATTTCTTTTAGAATGGATATTACCCCCCCATTTATCACTGCAATGGTGATTACAAGTCTAAGAAAAAAAAGGTTATAATTTTAAAGAAGTTTCACAACATTCTCCATTGTTGTTGGTCCTTAAAGAGGCATTGTGTCTTTGTGAACATGTTGGATTTGATTTTGTGTTTGTGCCTGTTGTATGTCCTGTTTACATGTCTGGAGTTCAGGTGGACTACGGGCACTGTGGCACATGTGCACTGTCCCAATTTAGATAAATGAAACCAAAAATACAAAAACGAGGGATTTGTTGTAGCGTGCAAAGTTTGAGATATGAGCTTTTAGACAGAAGGGGCAGAGGGACGTGTTTGTGCCAGAAGTTCCTGATTTCAATGTGAATGTAGCTAAAAACAACTCCAGATCTGCTGTTGATGAAGGAACAACGTGGTTGAAAATTCTAATTATTCTCCATTTGAAAGAGCAATGACAGATTTGTAATATATATATTTTTTTAACCATTTCTGTATTTCTGTTACAATTACCAATTGCACAAAATATCTTTTCTTACAAGAAGTTGCTTCTTCTGCGTAAGCACTTGTTCTTCTTATACCCTTCGTTTTATCTCAGGGGTCGGGTCCAAACTCATCACTGAACCTTCACGATACAAAGGCCTTTGTTTGTGAGAAGAGAGCAACATTGTATCTAAGGGACTGTATATAAGACTGTATATAGTCGTTATAGCGTTATACCGTAGACTGTATATAATATGCACAATTAGAGATCTATTTAAGTCATTACTAACTTTTGTCGGCAGCATCGTCCTGCCTGTGATGTATGTAGTTCATAAGCACTGATTACTGCTGCAAACCACCTGCTGGGGCTTAGCACTGTACAAACTCTGTGTATTACACATGATATTTCCTGCATCTGCTTTCATTTAAACAATCGCTTTAAAACCAGAGGAGACAGATCCTTCCAGGCAGTTGCTCCTCGCCTCTGGAATGAGCTTCCTCAGTCTCTGCGTATCTTAGAGTCTGTTGATGATTTTAAGTCCCAACTAAAGACGTATTTGTTTAGACAGGCTTTCTCGCCTCACTGTTCTTAGGCCTCTGTGAATGTAAACTGTGTTTTTCTGTGTTTTGCTTTTATCTGACTTGTATGTGTATTTTATGTGTTTTAATGTGTGAAGCGCTTTGTGATTCTGGTCTGTGAAAGGCGCTATACAAATAAACTTTACTTACTTACTTACTTAAATGTGTGGTAACATCAAAACTCACGACTGCTAAAGTGCGATCGCGGAGATATCAAACGCGTTTGTTATAGGTATGTGCGCTGCAGCTGTCAAAAGCTGTGCATACACTGTGAAATACAGCTGCAATCACGCCACATGTCTCTTCTGACTGTAAATAAAAGCCACTGTCATGTTATACTATCAGTTGTACGATGTTATACGACTATGATGTTGTATAAAACATGCAGAATTGCATGCAGAAAAATCAGCGAATCAGCGAAGCTGCAGAAGGTGAACTGTGTTATAGTGAGGGACTGCTGTGATTCAAAATGAAAATATTAGATACAGTCCCTTTAAGTGTGAAATAATAAAAACAGCTGTCTCTCTGCTTCATGTGTGCACATTTCATGGCAGTGGGACAATCGCAGGCACTTGTCAGACTTAGCGGGCTGCACCATAACACGCCACATGCCGAGCTGGTAATGCTTTTTTCACCACGCACTTTTCACTTAGACCACCGGGGACGCTGCGTGTGTCCCCGCGGGCTCCCACACTTTGAGAGCAGCTAAAGCCGTCCTATCTCATGCACACAGTGAGCCCCTCTGGTCCACGCTCTGCCAAAAGACTTCTCCCCGCTGAGAATTACAGCTTTCTGACAGCATTTGACATTGAAAGTATTATCGGCGCGAGGCTTTCTACTGGAGTGACAGAGGGCAGCAGCACAGATAGGAGATGACGTCCAAACTCAAGTGTGCGCAGAATGCAGAGGAAGTTCAAGGAACATCCAGCGTGTAGTGAGACAGAGAGATGAAGGTCATGGCCGACAATCATTTATTGGTGCCAAATTACGCTTTTTGACTTTTCTTTGCTTTAAACATGATCACGGTGCTATTTGGCCTCATACTCATGAGTTAGTTTTTTCATTTCATTTTGATTCCTTCAAGATTTAGTTTGAAAGAGAAAGATCGCTTTCTTTCTCAAGAGGCAGCGAAATGCCCGGGTCCATATCTGTTTATGGTGTAAATACTGTATGTGATGCACTACTGGGCCTGAAGAGGAAGAATGCGGTTTGTTTGAGTTGAGGTGACATCACCCGTATGCCAGAGTGTCACTCAAATTATGATCACACATGTGCATAGGACTGTGAAACATGAAAAAGAGCGTAATATGGCATCTTCAAAGAACAAACGTTATGACTTATTTGTGTTAAAGAAGGTTTTAGTCTGTGAAATCATAGTTAAAGCTGGCTGCCTTTCAAACAAAAAAATAATATAAACAAAACAATTTATAAGCTCAATAACAGCTCTGTATTAGCCGTCTCTAATAAATCAGTGCTTGTGAATGTGCCATGGCTCTTTACCCATGTCTTGGCCACACCACAGGTAATGCACTCTCTAAAGCTGAGGGCCGCTGTCCTGGGGAAGGTCACATCATAGAGCCTTGTTCAGTGGTGCCCTGAGCTCCAGGAGTCCCCTCAGAGCGGTGAAACACAGTGGTGTAAATATAATGAACAGGTCAAACGCGTGTCAACACTTAAGTGAATAAAGCAGCTGCAGCCGGATGTGCCCAGGTCTGTGCTGCCTTCTGCTGGTTTAATACAACAGTCCTGCTCTAACGGCAGTCCACAGGTGCAGTGTGAACCAAACCAAGACTTCCCATATGTCAATAAAGTGCTTATTGAATGTGAAAGATTATGTTTCACTACCTACCACTCTACTGTACCTCTCTGCTGTGAATCTATTTATCTAGATCAAGAGCTGTGTTTCCAAGATGTGGTGTAAGTAGTACATTTGGAAATGATATTAAAGGCAATGCGGTCAAGTCAATGCTGGTAAAAAAAAATCAGAAAAGTCTCAGCCGATGTCCCGCGAGACCTTGAAATCTGCCAACTTAATTCAATTTAATTTTGTATAGCCCGAAATCTGCAGTCGTCTGGAAGCAAACAGAGATCAGAGAAGAGGAGCAGTCCTTGGTCCGTAGGGGGCAGATGTCCTTAAATGTCCAGGATTACCAACACTGTCCTGAGACCCTCCTGCACTGTCTTAGATGTAATTACTTATTGGTTGTAATACCTTCATTAAGTTACCTGTTTTGAAATTTAAATTTGGTAAATTTCTCCATTTTGAGATCAATAAAGTCAATCTTATCTGCTATAGGTGTAAATTTGCAGTTGGACTTGCTTGGGTGACAGTGGCTCAGTTGGCGTTTAAGCCTGAAGGTCTTGGGTTCGAGCCCACCACGAGATCTTCTCCACTGACTCCCACTGATGCCTGCTGTCATTGTGTCCTTGGGCAAGACACTTAACCCCACTTTGCCTGACAGAGCACCACCTGCAGGGGGATCAATGAGGGGCTGGTGCTATGTGATTTGGGTGGTATCTCCAACTCCCCCAACCCAGAAATGGATTAAGGGGAAGAAAGATGTTATCCCCACATCTGCTTGCACATTTCGTGGGAGGAGAAGTGCAGAGGGTCTGGGGAATGATTCTGGATCTGCATATAATGAGTGGGAGAGGTGAGAGCAATGACAGCTCGTCCCTGTGCTGCCCGTACACTGTATCAAATAGATCTGAACGCGGGTCCACAGGGGCGCGCGGGAGAACTCTCGCAGATTGGATCCGACGCTGGGAATAAGAAGGATTACCATTTTCATACACACACTCGCGTTACACCGTTCAATACGACTGTCAGTCACCTTCAGGCCGAAGCTTAACCTTGTGATTGGATTGTGTTGGAAATAAAAGGCTTCTGACTTTTTCTCACTCGAGTCTCAATTTGCGAGTTGATCTTTGCCATCGTTGCTGTTAGGGACACTACAGACCACTGTCACCTTGAAGAATAGTCTGAATCACATTAGTCGTGTCTAAACTACACTAATCTAACCGACATGCCAGATCATAGTAAGGGCATTATTAGCAGTATGGAGTCATTCTCGCACATGCAGTTTTATTGTACAGCCCATTCTATACTAGCCTGGCCTTAACCATCCGTAAACTCCGGTCAGTTTTTATTTCCTACATGTACGTCTGGGTCTGATCTTAGTGGCTGCAGCTACCTCGGTTGTATCCCATCCAACCAATCAGAGAGCGGGGGAGGCGGGTGTTGTAGGTAGGTGTCGGTGACGTCAAGAGTTTGCGCCGAATTTGCTGGTTGTAGTTCGGCAATGGCGGAGAATGCGATAGTAAAGTAATCCGTTCTGGTTCGGCTCCAAATATCAAAGATGTTGTGGCAGTATTGATATATTATTTTTTATCATAGTGTTCAGTGAGGAAACAACCACTTCATTTCTATACAATAGGCAATCGGTGATAATTATTTTGGAAAAGAAATCTGTAAATCAATCAATACACAACCTGAAAATGTGTTTAAAAAGACCATCATAGTATAAAAATACATAACAACAAACAAACAAAAATAATCCCATGAACATTTTGACCAAAAAAATCTAAAATGTTACATTTTCATATCATTCTTGTACATTCGAAAACATGCAATAAAGAACAGTCCTAATCTGATTATGATAAATGCCAATATTAACACGGCATGCTGTCAGACTGTACAATGAGAACTGCCGAGTCTGTACATGTCATCTCATCTGTAAATAGTAAATACTGCGATTTCAAAATGTTTTCTGAATGTCTCTCTTTTTATTTATCCTGCCATATATGTGTATAATTTACATTTCCCCACATAGTTCATCTCTCTTTTCTTATCTGATTGAATTCACTCAATGTATTTATTTATGAAATTGCCAAACATGTACCTAAAATAAGTAAACACTCAAATGTTTACAAAAAGTTTTCAAATATTCTCTTGAATGTCTTTAGAATAATCACTTCTGGAGTTTGAGTAGCAGTGGCCTAAGAGTGAGTACAATCTTATTCCCCTCAAACTGCACTTGCTTACAAATGAGATGGCTCTAAACATGTTTTCCTTGTTTGTTACGGAGGCTTTCATCAGTGCATTCATTATGCTAACGAGGCCCAGTCTGCCAAAACATTTGAATTATACCAGCACGAGTAACAGGCAGACAAATACCGCTTTTACTCCAATTTGTGCAGTCTTGTAGCGCCCTACTTTTCTGACTGTGAACTCAAAAACGTTGTGACTTTTAAAGGGGAGGGTGTAGCCTGCGCTCTCTCTAATTTAACTCTATACAACCATACCTATGTTGCTGGTGTCTTAACCAGCACTCTGGGACATACAAGATTTTATTTTCCCTCAAGTTCATGTATAGAAAGTGTTACATTCATCCCATTTACATTGATTATTCATGCATTTAATCCGGAAACCACTGAGATTGCAGAACCTCTTTTTCAGGGTAGTTTAGGCCCCAGAGAGAGGGAGAAAGTGTGCATGTCTTTAGTCGTAAAGTGAAAACTGCAGCAACCGGAGGAAACGTATTCAAACATGAGGAGAAAATGCAAACTCCACTCAGACAGGCCTTGTCCGGAGATTGAACTCAGGACCTTCTTCCTGAGAAGCTAAAGTGTTAACCAGTCAGCCATCCTGCCACCCTGTCTCTTTATTTACAATGTATCAGTAGTAAGTACTAGTAATCTTTATTTATATACCGCCTTTTCACTGCAGATCTGAGTCTCAAAGCGGTTTACAATTGTTAATTTTTGGGCATTTGTTTCTCACTCCACACAGAGATGGGAGCGGGGTCGCCAGTACAGGAGGCGCATGCTAGAACTATTGGACATATTTTTAGTGGTAGGGGAAACCGGAGTACCCGGAGGAAACCTACGCAGACACGGGGAGAACATGCAAACTCCACTCAGAAAGGCCCTGGTCCGACCGGGATTCGAACCCAGGACCTTCTTGCTGAGAGGCGAGAGTGCTATCCACTCAGCCACCGTGCTGCCCAGCTATCAGCTAAAAATAAGGTGGGAAGAAGAAAAATGTCCCCGGCTTTTAAGTTGGTCTCATTAAAGCTGGGGTACCCAACTTTCAAAGAACCACACAATACAATCCATGTAAGGAGTTCCTTGCTCTCAAAACAGTTTAGGCCTATTACGTGTCTTTCACTAAAGGCTGTTCAGAAAATAATAAAGTTAGGTACTTCAGCTTCAAGTATCAATAGAATATCTGACTCTTAAGAAAGCCATGCAAGGCAAGTTTTTTTGTATAGCACAGTTCATACGCAAGGCAACTCAAAGTGCTGCACAAAACAAGATAGAAACAATAGCACAAAGCATTCAAATCATAAAACAATCACAGTACTTTAAAACGATTGAAGTAAAAAGTGGTTCTAGTAGAATCAGAATCAGAATCATTTTTATTGCCACGTAAGTAACAGGAGGTCACAGACTAGGAAATTGCTTTGGCTCAGTGCAACAGTCAAAAAGAGATAATAAAAATAAGAATAAAAAACACTTCTAAAGAATAAATTTAAATTTAAAATAGAGTTACAGTTACTATTTACAATATACAAGTGCACATGGTGCACACAATGTAAGGTGACAGCAGTACAGTGAAGTAAAGTGACGTATGATGGGCTCGAGTTCCAGCGTTTTGAATATACTGAAGCTGTTTTACAACTTGTTTGGAGAGACCAGAGAGCAGGCCACTACAGTAGCCTTCTGGAGACAAAAGCATGCATTTAGACACATATTTTTGATCCTGGCATTGTTTTTTAGGTGGTAAAAAGGCGCTGGTGTTACTGATTAGATGTGGCTATTAAAATGTAAGTCTGAGTCCAGTATTACTCCTACATTTCTGTCCTGATATGAAGGTTTTAGGAAGAGAGACTGGAGGTGACGCTTTCTCTTTGTTTCTGGGGACCAAAGGCAATCATTTCAGTTTTCTCTGTGTTTAGGTGAAAGAAGTTGTATTGCAAGAAAACATTTTGTCTGGATGAATCAGCAAACACAGTTGGATGCTGCACTTTCTCCTTGACGTCATAGTCCATGTATTCATCATTGCAGGATTCTTCTATAGTGGGATTAGTTTGTCTAAATCTGTCACGTGAATAAACCCAACTAGAGTCATTTTTTCATTGGGGAACAAGGTTATATCATGTTTTATTTTTTTGCACTCAACTATTTTGGAACTTGAGTAAAGCAAAACTCAATCGGTGCCTTGTATTGTTGTGTCACTAACTTTATAATAAAATAGCTTTTCAGATATTTTTTTCTGTCCATGTCCCAACCAAAATGCTACACCTAAATTATCCAGTATAATCTGACTGTTAATGCTAGTGGCGAGAATCAATATTAAAACTCATCTGCAGAAAAAGTTAGCACTGAGCCTGTGGCAGTCGCGGGGTTAACCAATTTACTGCTTAAGTGTGAAAGAAGGAATGATTTATCCTGCTTTCATAAGACTGTTGTAACATCTCTGTTGTGTGGCTGTGTGTGTAGTATCAGCAGTGACTCTCTCGAAGATGTATTATTAATGGACCTAAACAGTATGATCCAAAAGCAGTGTACCCCATAAATAAACCAGCACAGGGCCTGTCTCTCCCTCGGGAGGAGCCATTCTGTATTTAACACCATCCTGTCCCTCGAGAAGGTTATTTCACTGCAGGATGTGTAAACATGCTTTGTAGCCCGGAATTAGTCCTGGTTCAGACCCAATCCATTTCTACAATTGCACGCTTAAGGATCACCCTCCCTGTACAGGGAGGATTCAGATATTTTTCATTTAACTGCATCAGTATTATAACTTAACTTGTGTCAATATAGTCAAGCTATACCTCTTTTGAAAGCTTATTCCCACCTCTAAATGCATATTATGTTCAAATAAACATTAAATATCAACAAAAGTAAGTATTTGTAGTCAAACTGTATACATATAAAAAATATATATTGTCCTTTCTTACCTTGTCATGCTAATATTCTGGGCCAAATCACGTCTAATCCACACATGTGTGCATTAGTTTTGTCCGGGAGGGTCTAGAGAATAATTATATCCAGTTGTTTTTTCTTCAAAGTCATCCTTATAGTAGATATCCACTTGTAACGACACATTTGAGTTTTGAAAGTTGCCCGAACAAAAATAAAACCGCGTCTTTGCGCACTGTCTGAAGACGCCATTGTTTTTTTTACCCAGAATCACTGGGTATGTTCGTCTTCCCCTCAGTCTTCCCTTCAAAACAAGCCCATTCCCGGACTTTTCAGTGCTATGGTTTGGAAGGTAGAGTAAGTTGAGTAAAACAAGCGCCCCTAGCTTTAGCGCTCCAGTCATATAGATATCTGTGCGTCACGACAGCATTGTCTTGACTACCATTGGCCGATTTGGATGTCAATCAAATCATCTTGTAGCCAATAATCTCAGGTTTCAGGCGATGTGTCGGACTTCAAGGTTCCTCCCACTGTTCCCGTCATATTTGAATGCGTAAAGAGGAAGACGGAGCCTTTTTCACGGAGAACACGCGCTATAACTATATAAATAATAGCTTTTCTGCAAACATTTCAATATCTGGAAAAACGCTATTTATAGCAAGAGTAATAGTCAAAAAATTATATAAATGGATTTTTGGTGTAAAAACATTGATAATTTGCATGTAAAACACTTTGGCACAGTTGGCACAAAAATGGACCACTTGTGCCGAATGTGCCCATTAGTTACAAAAAAGCCCCCAGCATCAAAATAGTTCCACCTAAAGGTCTAAAATTTCATACAGGTGTTTCCAACACCACGGACATCTGCTCTGGTGAGTTTGAACAGCATACCATAAAGTATGTCTTCAGGAGAACCTTTTGAAATTGCCTTTTTTTTTTCGAGACAAAAAAAACTAACTTTGACTCATTTTTGAGAAGCTGTAGTGCAGACTGTGTCCTTCCTAACAAACTGTAACATACATTTTCAGAAACTACAAGGTGTTACCTTTCAAATGAGGCATCATAACACAACATCAGACACAAGATGTCCACACAATAAGCATTTCCATTTGGGTATCATAATTCGAGAAGGAGCAGGCGAAATTAGGTGATCCTTAAAGGGTTAAAGGAGACGTATCCTGCAAAATCCAGATGTTTTTGAGATTCACACCGTGTCATAACAAAGCTTCCTCATCAAAAAAAGACCTAGAGTTGTTTATAGATCCGCCCATGCTAATATCAAGAACAGGGACATGTAAATCTGCCACTTCTATCTCAAATTCTGATTCTGATTCTGATTCTGAAATCTCCCGTCTCAGTCTTGTAGAGTATGATGTCATTGTACTGCTGGAACATCACGCTCGGTTTTCTGTCTCTTTTAACACAAACAGTGCCATACATTTGTTTTGTAAATTCCTCAAGTGAATTATGTTCTTTGCAATCAAATCCTTTCAGTATGATGTAATCGTAACCTTTGACATTACATTTAGAGCTATTTTTGCCTTTTAAAATGAAAGTGCTGACTATAAATGGACATTTCTCAAATTGGACTATGTTCTGCTATCACATGGCAGTGGTTGCAGCCAGTAATTTTCACATTTAAAAAAAACAAAAACAACTAATGCACACCTCCCTCTGGTGGTAGTTTGGGAATAAGGCCGGCTGTTTTTTCACCATATATTTTTGACAAATCAAAGTCTCATTACAAAATGTTATCAGCCAAAAAAAAAGTGTTATTGTTCTTCTTTAAAGAGGTCACGCTAATCCAGTGCAATATGTTTGATATGAACAATGATATGAATGATGTCTTTCTCCTTGATTCAACCGTCCATAGTCGTGCTGTCGTCTGCCTGTTTCACTGCGCTGCATTTGTAAAAACGTGTCGGTGCTCTTGCGTTGAGCCTCGGAGACACTATCTCAGCACTATATCAGCAAAATCTTTCTACATTTCCAACAAATGCCTTGAAGTTTAGAACGGCCTCTTAATCCGTAAACAAAATACCCAAACAGAATATATGAGTTTGTTTACACCTCCAGGGACCATGAATGAGCTTCCATGCAGAGAACTTTTATTCAGCAAAACAAGTAATTTTATTCACTTTTCAAAGTAGATTAAAGAGTCCTTCACAGTTAGAAACAGTGGCAGTCGTTGAAAATATGATGTTGTATTGTGACGTTCATAGCTTGCATGAATCATCAGGTTGTTTTGAAAATTATAATACCAGATGAGAAAGTCTTTTGAATCTTCCATAGACTTACACATGCTGAGACGAGGTTTTATGACTCAGATATTTCTACAATAGCCTGGTTCGTAAACTCTGGTCAATTGTACGTCTGGGTCTGATCTTGTGGCTGTGGTTACCTTGGTTGTATCCCATCCGACCAATCAGCGAGCGGGGGAGGCGGGTATTGTAGGTAGGTGTTGGTAATGTCAAGAGTTTGCGCCA
The DNA here is from genome assembly GCA_964034765.1 of Knipowitschia caucasica. Taxonomy (NCBI): domain Eukaryota; kingdom Metazoa; phylum Chordata; class Actinopteri; order Gobiiformes; family Gobiidae; genus Knipowitschia; species Knipowitschia caucasica. The sequence continues at coordinate 8,093,086 of OZ035839.1, forward strand.
TATGAAGTAATCCGGCTCCAAATGTCAAGAAATTGAAGCCAGAGTAAAAGGAATGTTTAGCAAATGTCATTGCTGCAAAGATGTTGTGGCTCTACTCCCCCCGGCCCCCGGTTAGTGGCAAAGGAGATGGCTAAAGCTAAGCTAAATGCTAAATGCTAGTGACTCACTCGGGCGTTTCAATCTGCAAAAGGAGCCTCCCACCTGTTAATGGAGCTCAATGGAGCAAATCCAGACCTTAGTATGAAATGAAATGTGTATGATGGTTTGGTAAGACCAGGCTAATTCTACAATAACTGCAGAATTAAAAATGTATTTGCAAAGTATTTGTAACTAATCATCTCTATGAACACGTTCTCCAGGAGCATCATCAACATTTAAAACATATTTTAAACAACAAAACGATTAAGTCAAGAAATAATCGTCCAACTAATTGGTTGATTAGAGCCCTACAAATTACATGCCCCCAATTAATCAGAGTTGCTTTCAGAGTGGCTCACATACTGTATGTTGAGTTATTACAATTCGTCTGCTTTCTCAAGCAAAACTAAACTAAACAATGATTGCGGTTTGTTGAGCCGTCATTTACTGTGACTTACAGTGGATGTAGAACACAGAAGTCATTCATAAGGCTAACTATGCTTCTATTCAAGGTGACAGTATTTCTTTCTTCTAACGATCCTGATGCGTGTGTTTTTCAGTTGGAGTCTGGCGTCCCTCTGCCCAGCCCCTTTGAGCTCATGGGGAAAATCCTGATCAAAAACAAGAAGAAGCACCACAAGAAGGACAGCACCAAGAAGAAGCTTTCAGAGCAGGTTTCCAACACGTGCAGCGACTCGTCCAGCGTCTGCGAGCCCTCCTCCCCCAGCGCCGGTAAGAACATGTGCCTGTTACGGTCCATCAGGGATTTGAGTCGGCTCAAAAGCAGCACCTGCAAATCTGAGGCTATGGTTTGACCTGGAGAAAGGTGCCTTGTTCTGTCCAGACGGTCGAGATGACCTCCCTCAAGTGGGAGTTAAATATCTCAGGTCTTTCAGTGAGAGAAGGAGGGAGCCTGAGATTGATAGATGGATCGGTGTTATTGGACTGTTTTGGTGAAGAAGGAGCTGAGTCAAAAGGCAAAGCTCTGGATTCAACGGTCCATCTGCATTCCCACCCTCACCTATGGTCATGAACTTTGAGTAAAGATTGAAGGATCATTTTGCAAATTATGTGTTTAATCAGCAGAGTGGAAACCCTATATTTCTCTGTAATACATTAAAAACACAGATTACTCTGCACAGACAAAGACGGTTGTGCTATTTCTTTCTTAATTCTAGAGACGGTCACTCTTAAAACATTGAGGGAGGCGCAGAGACCCAATTCCCATGGCCTCAACTCTGAGGCCAGAGTCAAAAAAGTCCTCCTTTAATTCCTCACGTACAATGTGTGCCAGGGCAGAGAATGCTTCTTATGTTCAGGAGAACACCTTTGTTGCTCCTCACTGCACTTTTGCTCCCGTCTGCGACATGGAGAAGTGGAGAGCATGCTGGCAGTGTCGAAAGGCAGTGTCTAGATTATGAATGAATTCATATTTATTAATTTTTTGAATGGCACAGTGTGCATTCATTAACAGCAGTTGTCCTATAATACTCATTTAAGCCAAACTGCGAGACTAACTCTCTAGAATAAATTGGATGTTGAGTTCCGGCGGCTCTGACAGTTCACTGAGAATCAGTGCAGCATGTTGAAGGCTGAATTAAAGCCGCTGCACCCTGCTTTTGTTTATAATTCATCATTTTCATTGCCCTCTACATCAGCCGGCCGCTTTATAGGCCGACTGTCGTCCATATAGAACACTATTCACCTGAACACTGAGCCAATCAAAACAATCTTACATAAGAGATTTAGATTGTATTGACAACATGCGTTTATCAGCTCAACTTCTGTTGGTCTTTGGTTCAAATGTGAGGCTCTTTACATTAGGCAATACTGCCCCCTGATGGAATAAAAATGAAGCACAATATGCCAGGGTTTTTGATAGTCTTTGCTAATACTTGTAATAAATAAACCAAATGTCTAATGTGTATTGTGTGTTGTTGTGTTCAGGTTCCACAAAAGAGGAGCTGCCCGACGCACAGCCGCCTGAAGGGGGCGAGCTCAGCCTCCGACCTCATGGCAGAAAATCTATCAGTGAGTCACAGCCATGAATCTGTTATAGTATGTGCAGAGTGTATTTCCAGCACAGGCTCAACGGCCCCCCACGGCACTGCAGCCTAAATTCTCATGGGGCGACACAAGACATGTGGCTATAGATCGTAATGTTACAAAAGCGGCTCGTGCTCAGCTGCAAAGAACCTTTAGTGGGGAATGTTCTTTTGCAAATCCATCGGTTTTCATCATACCCTAATTGTTGTAAGCTGATTGGTCAGAAGAAAACTTGTGGTTCTCTTGTTGCGCAAACCATCAGGTAGCACCGCTGCAGCCAGCTATATGTGGTTCTAGGGTCCTGGGTGAAAACTGCACTGTCTCTTTAGGCAGCTATATTTTAAATATATATTTTTATATTCAAGATACATTACTTACAAATTACTTAAAATTCAATTCAACTCATACTTATTGTTTAAACAAAGGAAATGCAATAGTAACACATTGGAGGTGTTGGTCTTTGGGGAGCAGGATGACCAATGTCTATACATTTTAATAAATGTCCTTTAATGTAATCATCACTGTTCTTAGACCCTCCTGCATCAAGAAGGAACAACTCACAAAAAACTAAAATACAAATACAGTGGGGTAAAAAAGTGAGAAACCCACATTGAGAGAGAGATCCTCTCCAGGACTGAGGCTGTAGCACGAGGGCTGAGGCTCCGCAGATGCATTAAAATATAGGGACAAGTGATGGAAAAATATGCTTACATTCTACAAATGTCACACATTTGACTGTAAACTGTGCCCTAACATGGTTCAATTTGGACCAATAATGATAACTTGAGACCTGGACTAGCCTGGTCGTACCACACCATAGTACAAATTACATTTCGTACTAAGGTCTGGAAGGGCTTATTGAGCTCCGTGAACAGGTGGGAGGATAACTCCTTTTGCAGATTGAAACGATTGGATCTGAGTTTACCGTGACGTATGTAATGAGCCCGAGTGAGTCGCTAGCATTTAGCTTAGCTTTAGCCATCTCCTTTGCCGCTAACGGAGCCCGTGGGGAGTAGCGCCACAATCTCTGCCAATGACATTTGCTAAACATTCCTCTTGCTCCGGCTTCCATTTCTTGATAGAACCAGACCGGATTACTTTACTATCGCATTCTTCGCTATTGCCAAACTACAACCTGCCCGTTCGACGCAAACTCTTGACATCACCCACAACTAACTACAACACCAGCCTCCCACGCACGCTGATTGGTCGGATGGAATTAAACCGATGTAATCGCAAACACAGGGACCAGACCCAGACGTTATGCAGGAAAATTATGATTGACCGGAGTGTATGGATGGCTAAGGCCAGGCTAGATCTGGACTAAAACAAGGTCTAATAATAAATAAGCAATTTAGAGTATCTTAAGAAAAGAAGTGGAGGGCTCTGGCAGGAACATAGGTTCATCACTCTGGCCTCAGTGGCAGGGACAGGTCGAGGCGGGGGCCTCATTACACGCCTTCAGCAGATATCATTTAGACAATAGAGTTTAAAGATTAATTTCCCCAACGCGCACTGAACCTGGATGTCATAACGCACATGTTATCGCAGGGACAGAGCCCAAACAAAACCCTGCCTGTGTCATTTCCGACTCCACGCTGTTTGGGAAAATGAAATGTTTGATAAAGATCCATTCATTTTCAGCGGCTTTCAAAGTCAAGGGGTTTAAAACTATACTCGTTATAATGCAGTGTTATCTTTCCAAAAAATAGCAGCTCACAATGTTCTTATTATTTGGGGACATTTGCAGACATTCAACACTTTTCGACTTGTAAAAGATATGATATTTTGTGTATTATTAGAAGTATTGTTTATATGCAAAACAAAACTATTGGCTATTGTTGCAATTTCTCATTTAAATTTTGTAAAATCAAAATACCTCTGTTTTGGTTTTGTATCAGTGTTGTTACCATGAAAATAGAATAATATAACTATAATGGTATGTAATTATTGCTGTACATACAAGGTACGTTTCATTCAGACATAACGCTTTGGACACATTGGTTTGGGGAGAAACCGGGGTGAGAGTCTTCATTCAGAAGATCCACTCAGAGAGAGAGACCCAGAGAAAAACTTTTAGTTTTTTATAGAAGTATGATACAATGGTCCGGATCTTCCATTAGACAAACAAAACTTAACCAGATAATGATGCACCACAGAAGGATAACATTATTGTGTTGGTGGGATGAGGGGAGCCAGGGTTATTATGAAAGAAAGCAACATTTCTACAATTAAATACAGAACCAACACAGAAAGACAGGGGGATTGAAATGGAGAATGTCTCAAAAAGTGTGAATGTTTTTGTTGTTTTTAGGTGATTTGAAGGATGAGTAATAGTTTTGAAATATGTTGAGAAGAACTTTGAGCTCATACCTCGGGTGGCATCACGGCTAAGGTCAGATTGGTCAGAGGGTGAGGCAGACAAGGGTGCCCCCCCTGGGAGGGGGGAGGACAGTAGATGACAGGAAATCCATACCAAGTGTATATAAAGTGTAAATAAATCAATGATGATTGTTAATCTGATTGAGCCTTTCAATAATGTAATGATAAGACCATTTACTGGTTACTATAAACCTAGAAGGGTTTAGAGTTTGAACTGGTCTGTTGGTAGATTTTTAAAACACATTTTCTTAGATCTGTATCAGATATGAATAAGCCCTTTATTATGGTATTTCATTATTATTTAAAGAAGCTGTTTAAAGAAGAATCTCTGAAAAAGTGTGTGGGGGAACAGTGTGCATGCGTGCGGGTGTTGGTGTGTGTGTGTGTGTGTGTGTGTGTGTGTCTTTTTTACTGTTGTTTTTTAGAATATTCTTGGATCTGGCATTGTGGATTTGTGTTGTTCTGAAGTGAACCTCAGTGACTGATAGATTATTGGCTCCAGCCTCATAGTTAAGGCTGCTTCATGTCATAGAATTTCACTGCTACATTTAGCACTACAAAGCCTGTTTATATGGATTGTTGTTTTATTTGAACAAAACAGAGAATAAACTCAGCAAAAAATGTAGCTGTTAAATTTACTGAAATATGTAGTCTTCACTGTTACAGCAGAAACCGGATGATTTCAAGTTTGTGTGAGAAAATGTGTGTAAATGTGTGAAAATGTGTATGTAAACCTCCGGCTTCCCCTGAACAAATGTGGATCCGCTGTGATATTTGAAGGTAAAAAAAATGTCTTGTTTCAGGTGAAGTCGAGGCTGAGAGTGAAGATGAAGACGATGACGACGATGACTGTAAAAAAGGTTCCATGGACGAGGTCAGTGGCGCGGCCTATCAGGGAGCGCCATCTCCTGTTCACTTCTGGACACTGGCTCTGGTCTGGATTCTTATGGTTTTTTTTAACAACTATTGAATCTCTCCACAGGGCACAGCCGGCAGCGAGGCCTTTGCCACAGAGGAAATGTCCAACTTGGTCATCTACATCCAGCCGGTCAAGTTCAACAGCTTTGAGGCTTCCAAAAGTACGACATGGAGACGTATAGATTCACCAGCCTGAGCAGCCACACTAACACAATTTAACAATATGTGAGAGTCTGAATCTCTGCTCCGAGGTGCCCTTTTTATGCGGGTTGTGTTTGGACGCATTTGATTGGACAGAAAAGAGGAAGTGGCTGCAGACACACAACACAATCTCTTTTAAATCACGTTTTAACCACTAATGGCTGTTTCTCACTGTATACTGTATAGCCGCTTGCCATCTTGGACCTAGAGCAAAGAGGCTGCATCCAAATGAAGCCAGAATACTTCCTTGTGCTTCAAAAGTAACTCTTAATGAGGGGAATTGCAGGCAATTGAAACTATTTGAAGATAATTTTTTTTTACTGAACCTATTCCATGCTACAAATGTAAAAAAAAAAATAGAAGGATTGACAAGGTGGGAGAAACTATTCAAGTAAAAATTGGAAACACGTAACCCGGTTCTGGTTCTGTGATTGTCATGTCATTTTCTACCCCTTTATTATTCCATTTCTGGGTTGGGGGCTTTGTGATTGGTCGGCAAATTTTCAGCTCGAGGCACTATAGGAACCAATCATATATCCATTATAGGGGAATGCAGATGTCAGACAGTTCTGCTTTCATGTGTATCAGACAGAAGAAGTTCGTGCTGTTGATTCACTGCTATTTTTCTCCATATTTGGAAACACAAGTGATCTCAAGAAACAAATTCTCACTTCAGAATTTGGACCGTGTTCTCTCTGATTATGTTTTGTTTGTGTTTTTCTTTATAGAAATCAACCGCAGTTTCCAAATGTCGTCCTTTGTGGAAACGAAAGCTCTGGAACAACTGACCAAATGTCCTGTGGAGTTTGTGGAGTATCCTTTCCCAAAGCATTTCAAAGGCAGATCAAACACATACAGTAGATTGACCTGTAAGTCTAAGTTCATTGGTTTATTTAATATTGATTAAATATGAACATCTATGGACACAATAAGAGCTGCATTATCACCTACACTGGTTTTTCTCCTCCGTGATTTGATGCCTGGAGGAACTTCCCTCCAAAATGGGAAGCATTACTTTTTTTAAAAGGCAGATTTTTTTCCTCCTTTTTTGTGCCAGAAGTTTCTTAAATGATTGTGAGTGGAACTAAAAGCAGCAGCCGAACAGAACTGCACCTTCTGTGGACTGTTTTAAGTCTCGTCTGGAGAGCCACTTCTCTGGCTTTTAACACTGCTTGTTTTTTGGTTTTTAGATAGTTTGATAGTTTGAAATACAAACACATTCTCCATTCTGAGATCAATAAAGTCTTATCTTATCTTTTTTTTAAACAAGAAACAAAGCTATTTTATATATTATATTCAATAAGTGACGTTTTCAAATTTTGTTATTTTTATTTTTTATTCATATCTGTTTTTATCAGCTTTATACTTCTTATTCTTAACATATCTGCAAACTTTGTGCAGCATGTTGGAAACTGTATTAGGAAATGTGCAATAAAAAGTAGAAAGATTCATTAGTTGAACTTAGTTAATTTTCCAAAACTCTTTCTGTTGGGACAAAAACAATATGTACGAAATAATCAAAAAAGTGAGTTACCCCAGTTTTAAGTCCTGAACCGCCCTGAGCTTCTGTAGCAGATGCTCGCAGCTAAAGTCCAGGACTAACCTGTTAAGAATGAGAGAAAAAGTTTGCAATGACTTGGTGCAGTGTGAGTTCTATGTGGCCATAAAAATAGACAATCCATCCATCCATTTTCTTCCCCTTAATCCATTTCTGGGTCGGGGGGGGCGGCAGTCAGAGCTGCACCCAGTCACAGAGCACCAGCCCCTCACTGATCCTCCTGCAGGTGGTGAGTCCACAGGAGCTGAGATCTTTCAGTGGGGGCTTCAGGCAAAGTGGGGTGTCTTGCCCAAGGACACAACGACAGCAGTCATCAGTGGGAGTCGTGAAGTAGGTTTTGAGGTGGGCTCGAACCCACGACCTTCAGGCTCAAAGGCCAATGCTCCACCAACTGAGCTACTGTCGACATATATATATAGACAATATTATACTTTAACAGCACTTTTCAGATACAACAAGTCTCAGTTGAGCAGGATCTACCCCAAAGGCACCAGAGTGGACTCCTCCAACTACAACCCACAGCTCTTCTGGAACGCCGGCTGTCAGCTCGTCGCACTCAACTTTCAGACGATAGGTAAGAGGCTATTTTCATATGGAAATGAAAATAGTAATACAAATAACACAAGTTGACAGCCAAAAAATGGTCAGGGGTTTCTCAACTGATTTAGACTAATTTTGGTGTTCTGAGTCCGAATATCACCTGCATTTTGCTCTATCAGGTCAACTTTTTGAGATACAGCCATAGTGTTACGGATTATGTACGTCTACGTTATTATGAATTCTGCTTATCAAATTTGATGGAGTAAATAAAAACAGAATGACTTTGGATACGTTGACTTTTATTTCTTGAGGAAAACGGAAAAAACTTCACGGGTTTCTCAGCTGATGATCCGCAGAAATTTGTTTTTTTTACGCAAAATCGATTTAAAAAAATATTTCTCTAGCAAAAAATCCTGACCTGATTGCGCAAAACCAAGGTCATTTTCGGACTCAGAGCATCAAAATTAGTCTAATTCAGCTGGAAAACCCTGGACTATTTTCAAAAAATATTTTTTTGTTACCCAGTGTAATATACTGTATATATAAAAGGTGGATATTGGCTGCATCCAATCCTTCATCCCCTCCAGACTAGACTACTGCAACAGGTCTCTGTGGTCTCAGCCCCTGGACCTGCTCACCCACAACTGCTCCAGAGACCACATCACCCCCATCTTGAAATAAGGATCTCTTTTCTTAAACAACTCCCCTGGCTCCCCGTCCCATACCGCATACAATATAAGGTCCTCCTCGTCACGCTTCTTCTCATTCATCAGCACTGCCCCCCCCCCCCCCCCCCCCCCAACTCCAACTACGTCGCTCCCATCAGAAGAAAGAAAGTGCCGTAACTTGGGGGAACGGGCCTTCGCTGCTCCCACTCTCTTGATCTCTCTCCCACCACACATCATGAACTCAGACTCACTTAAGAACTTCAAATCACTGCCCACCTGTCCAGAACTGTCTACACCTAACTGCTTATTTCAGCTTTTTTATCTCTGTTTCTCATTAACTTTTGAAAGCGTCTTGGAGAGTAAAAAAAAAGCACCAAATAAGTACGATGTAGCATTATTATTATGAAAGGTTAAGCATTTTCAGGTCATCTTCTGCCTTTTTTAAAGATTGCATTCACGTTTTTGTACATTTTTTTTATGCAGATCTGTCCATGCAGCTGAACCTGGGCATGTACGAATACAATGGGAAATGTGGCTTTAGACTCAAACCTGAGTTCATGAGGCGGCCAGACAAGAACTTCGATCCTTTCACTGAGAGTACCGTGGACGGGATAGTCGCCAATACTTTATCTGTCAAGGTACCAAAGCCATTCATAACACCCCGGTCCAATACATAGACAAGCCAAATAAAATGGTTCACTTTGAATGACATGTGGGATTGGATTTATTTGGTATGGATTCCCACTTGTTCCCAAAGCGGCAACTACTTCCTGGGGTCCACCAGTAATTGGCAATAACATATTCAAGAAATATAAGCACAGATATGTCACAGTTTGGAAAAAATATCAGTTTTATCCGTTGGTCCAAAATGTTCTCAACACACATAAATACATTGTTCATTGTGTCTGATATAGAATAAAGAAATGGTCATTCTGCTGTCCATTTCCAATCTCGACTGAAGGCTAAAGATACATTTCGATAAACAGCAATATTTGTGGATTAGATGCCATATTTTTGTTATAATTTTCTTCTGATTTAGATTTTTTGTGATATGGTCTTTAGTGTCATGTCTTAGGCCTGGCCTGTGCTTGTTCCTTTCAGATCATATCTGGCCAGTTTTTAACGGATAAAAAAGTGGGCACATATGTGGAGATGGACATGTTCGGGCTCCCGGTGGACACCAAGAGGAAAGCCTTCAAGACAAAGACGTCTCAGGGCAACGCCATCAACCCAGTGTGGGAGGAAGAGGCCATCGTCTTCAAGAAGGTCACACTGCACACACATACACACACTCACCGCGCACGCACTCAGACAGACACACACACACAACCGGACACGCTGTGAGGGTGGATGTACACTTGAACCAACATGCAGAATTGGACTGCTTTGATCAAGCCATGCAGCTGTGGAAGTCTTTGCTCATAAATGTCATGAATAATGAAAATAACTATAATTATTGTGTCATAGTTTACTCTAAAACACAATCATATATGAGGAAACAGCTTCACATGTACTTTTATGTGCTTTTTGGAACAAAATGAAACTTTGGAAACATACAGAATGTCCAAAATCACCCTTGAAATGTTGATCAAAAAAATTGCGATTTGATATTTTAATAAAATTGTGAAGCCTGACACTCTGTATAATTTGAGTATTCACCAGTCCACAGATTGACATGTAATACCCCTCTCCTTCCTGCAGGTGGTGTTGCCCACTCTGGCTTCTCTGAGAATAGCCGTGTTTGAAGAAGGCGGCAAATTCATTGGTCATCGGATCATTCCCGTGTCCGCCATTCGCCCGGGTATTTCATTTACATTCACAGTCTCACATTAGTGCATCCTGTAAAGGATCCAGAATGAAACAAGGAGACACATTAATCTGCAAAATCCACATTTTTGAATTAATTACTACATTTCACATTGTTGCTCATCAGTCACGGACCTGAAGTTGTTTTTGATGTTTGAAAAGCTATGTTTGAGCGTGATATTACTTTTGCTTTTCAAACTAAAATATTGCCTATTAATTAGTTTTGGTAATTTATCAAGTAAAAGTATGTTCTTTACAATCACATGGCTGTGTTTGTAGTCAGTATTTTTTCAAATGTGAACAAATAAATGAATTCAACTCCTCCCTCTGGTGGTAGCATAGGGAGTTACAGGCAGTTTTTCCCCCTCCATGCTGGTTTCTATATATAGTTTTTACTGAAGATATATATTATTTATTCTAAAACATGAATTGACAATAAATAGTCCCATTATACAATTTTTTTATGGCCAAGGCAATGCATAAAAGTCTAAAATGGTGTGGGTTGTTTTGTGTGAACTGGGCAGGTTACCGCTACATCAGTTTGAGGAATGAGAAGAACCAGTCTCTGACTCTGCCGGCTCTGTTCGTGTACGTGGAGGTGAAGGACTACGTTCCTGACACGTTTGCTGGTAAATCTGCTGCTTATTCGCTCACACATCTCTGTGGTGGGCGTGGCCTACTGTGGGGGAAAACACTGGATTAGTCAAATATAAAGATGTTTTCAGTAAATATATTGCCAATGGACAGTTTTTAAGAATGTTGGGGAAAACCTTGTTTGGGACAATCAGTTCTGATGAGTGACCTACATACAGTATTTATATAAGATTTGTTTCTGAAACTTTACAAACTGCAACATTAGAAACATTTAACAGTTTAATGTCTGATTTTGCTTCTGAGCTGACTTTGTTAAAGCACAATCCGTTTGTGTCTTCCTCTCCTTGGTTCTGTGTTGTCAGATGTTATTGAAGCTCTGTCCAACCCCATCCGCTACGTGAACCTGATGGAGCAGAGAGCCAATCAGCTCGCAGCACTGACCCTGGAGGAGGGCGGGGAGGAGGAGGGCGACAAGGATGTGAGTGACTTGTCATACATGCTTTTCTTTTCATGAATCCACACTGCAATTATTAAAGTCAAATATAGATATAGTCGAAAAAATATAATTCTCCTTTATGTAAACTTTTACTTTGTCCTAAAAGGCAGATTTTACATCTACCTAGTGTAAGTTTCAAAATGAACGACAGTCTTTTTCACTATTTTTCATGTTACAAAACTGTCCCTGCCTGAAAAACAGACTTGGAGATGGTTTTAGCTCCATCCATTCTAATATCACAAACTTCTGAAACATATACCCCAGTCCTATATTTCCAAATGCTCCTTTTCAATTGATTACACTCAGCACATACAGTATACAGTATTTAGATTGGCCATATTGGATTTAGAGCTGTCCTTTTCTACTTGATGGGGGAGGTATTCTTTCCCGTCACCTTTCACTGCCTTTTTCATTGTTATCCATATACTGTATGTTCTGAACACAAATAAAGCATTATACAGTAAATTACACATTTAAATGCAATCGTCATGACAATTCAACCATGAGAACCTTCGGCAAAATAAGTGTCAAACTTCAGCCCGAGTGCTCTTGGGCAAAATTACAGGTCATTTACTAAGTATGCCTTTCCTTTTTTTTTTTTTTTTAAACCTTACCGTAGCCCTTATTGTTATTTGGCCCTAACACCACTCAACCCAACCCAAAACATACACACACAGGTCCCTAACACTTTTTGACCATACTTGTTCAGCACTTCCTTTTTAAATAGTGCTTTAAATTGAAACAGGTTCCAATCATCTATCATGGATGACAAATTGTGTCTTCGTTGTTGCTGCTATTGACAGAAGAATAGATTAACTTCCTAACCAACCATGCACGGATCATCTGGACCCCAGAGAGGGCAGTGTAGGAGGAGCAGAGGGTGCGTGTGGACCTCAGATTAACTGAGCATGTTTTGGAGCTCAGAGATCACAGAGCTGAGGCTGCAGAAGAGGAAAGGCCATGCTCAGACTGGGACACCACAGCTATGTCTACAGGCTTTACAGCACACCTCAGGTAAAAGATCAGGTGAAGATTTCCTCTGTTCATCGGAGTCCTAAGGTAAAGCTCTCCATATACGGCTCAGTCTACTTTTCCACACTCTCCTTCGGTCGTGAGCTCTGGGTAAGGACCAGAAGATTGCACTTACAAGTTTACAACTATCCATCTGTAGCCCTACAACTAGCACTCCAAATGAGATTCCTCCGCCGGGTGTTCCCAGAGAGATATAGCGAGAAGTCTCACAAAGCCTGTTCAGAGTGTGTTCTGGACCGAGAGGAGACCCCAGGGAAGACCCAGGGCACACGGAATGGACCATGTCTCTCAGCTGCCCTGGGAACATTCCCTTGAATGAGCCTGAGGAAGTGTGCATACCGAGGGAAATCTGGGGTTTCTGCTCAGAGTGCTGCTTTCTGTGACACAAATTAAAGTTGTGTGTGTGTGTGTGTTTTCAGGTGGAGGCCGGCAGTGATGCTCCCTCTGAGTCTAAAGTGGACTCTCGGGTCACGTTACCAGCGGAGAACGGCTTGAGCCACACGCCCATCATCTCCCCCAAACCACCCTCACTGGGGGGGCACCAGCCACAGCCCACAGGTACACAGCTGCCCCAGGACTGCCCAGGGCTCGTACACTGAGAATATGTGGACTTTTGATAAAGATCTGATTTGATTTTCATTGTTTAGTGCAATAACAATTTCATTGATTAGTTGCATTGATGAATTGTTTTCTGAACCTTCCATAGACCTAAACATGCTGAGAAGAGATTCTATGACTCGGAAAAGTCTATAATGACTGCAGAAATATTTTCAGACGAATTAAAGTTGAGTACTCAAGCTTTAATAGTTCAGGTTGAATAATCCCTCCCGCAGGAAAATGTGAAAAACCGCATTTTCTTATTCGTTAGCCAGCCCAGTCGTTTAACGAGTGAATTCAAAAGTCCACAGCAGCCAAACTAGACTGGTCCAAATATACTCCCCTCAGCATTGACACACATCTGGAACGTAGCGTTGAGCAGAGCCGACTTTTGGACCAGGCTGTAAAGCCGTTTTCCAGAGGAACAAAGTTCTGTTTCCGGGTACACTCTAAATTACTTAGTTTTATTTTTCAATTTTATTTGGAAGGTGTTGGTGTGAATGCATCTATATGCGGCACTTTGGAAACTGTTTCTAAAATGTGCCATACAAATAAGTTGGACTGAGTGTGTTGTCTGTTGCGTAGCTTGTTGACTTCTGTAGTTTAATGTCTGCTGTTTTAGGCTCCTTGAAGCCTGCGGTGAAGACGGAGGACATCATCCAGAGCGTGCTGACAGGTGCTCTCCCAATACTGCTATAATCAAAGCTGAAAAATGCATTATACAGTAGTTACATTTCTCACTTTTCCCCTTTTCCTCAGAGCTGGAAGCACAGACGCTGGAGGAGTTGAAGCAGCAGAAGACGTTTGTCAGAGAGCAAAGGAAGCAGTACAAAGAGATGAAGGAACTGGTCCGAAAACATCATCGAAAAACCACAGAGCTCATCAAAGAACACACGGCCCGAGTGTCGGAGCTGCAGAGCCAACAGCAGAGGAGGAGGTCTGCGCTGCTCAAGAGCCACAAGAGGGAGGGCAAGAAGAGGTGCGCCAAACACACATAAACGTGTTACAACATTGTTCCTGCATCAAAAACATTCAATATTTTTACAAAGCACTAGAGAAAACCGGACTCTCATAGTCAAATGTGAAATGAATTGAGTTGAGGACGATCGATTGAGGTGTAATAAAAAAGTCCGTTAGGCGTCACTGTATCAAGCTAGTTCTACTCTACTTCTAGTAATTATATAATGTAAAGCAGACAGTGCTGAGACATGGCCAGCGGATGCATTTAAGGGCACAGGGAAAAGCTGTACTTGTTTTAGGGATGTATGTTTTTGGACGTTTAGTATCTAGACGACTCACTCATTTCACTTCAGTTCAGTTTATTTCTTCTTGGTCACCACATCTAAAATAAATATTACGTATTGGTTTACAGAAAGATGCAAATACATGAATGACCAAAGGGGTTTAGGCTGAAGTATGAACTTATTTTGCCTAACCCCTATTTCTGTGACTCTATCACAATGTTACATCCATGGATTGGATACTCACCAATCAGTCACAGATATCACATGGAGAGAAAAAAAGAAAAGCAAGAAAATGACATGAGATGAGGAAAACAATTTATAATATGTATATACTGTACATGCTGGGATGCTGTTAATGCTGATATTTAACTACAGTCAAACCTGGACAAAATTGCACACACAAAAAGACATCGCTCTGGCATTCTTTAATTACTTGGCTGCCTTCCAAGGAGAAGTATTTTGACTGTTGCAAAACAAATCTAACGTGAACTGGCTCTAAGGTCCTTTTTCAGTTGTAAAGACACACCTGATAGAACATATAATAATAATAATAATAATGCATCAGTTTTATACAGCGCTTTTTTGGACACTCAAAGACATTATTCATTCACTACACACACGGTGGTGACAAACTACTACTGTAGCCACAGCTGCCCTGGGGCACCTGACAGAAGCGAGGCAACCAGTATGTGCCCTCCCATCACCACCAACCATTCACACCAGACTCATTCTAGGCAATGGGGATGAAGTGTCTTGCCTAAGGACACAACGGCAGTTTTGCACTTTACAGCTGCAGCCACCCCACTGTGGCCCCAGGTGTTCCCAGAGGTTAAGTGTCTTGCCAAGGACACAACGACAACAAACAGTGGGAGTCGATGGTGAAAGTCTTGAAGTGGGCTCGAACCCACAAACTTCTGGCTCAAAGGCCAATGCTCTACCAACTGAGCTACAGTCGCCCTGAGATGCATATAGAACAGAAACCCAACAGAGAACAAAACACTTTATGTATTAGTTTGTACAAAGCCTGCTTCCTCCTGGTAAATGTATTCCAAACCCCCTTCGCCCAGACTGGCTGGAGCCAAGGTCAATTACAATACAACCATTTAGGAATACAATATATCTTAGCCACATATAACTTATAAAAATGATAACTTAAACAACATTCCAAAGTCAAATTATTATAATTATTCTGTATGTTGGATGGCAATTGTATTTACAAGGTTACAATTCTTAAGCTTTGAATGAATGACGTTATTGCTTTTACTTTTTACCAGTCTAGTTTCTTTTCTTAGCCATCTCAGACAGAAAAGTGAAGTGTGCAGAGTAGACTATGAACGTGACGGTCTCATGCTGTGGTGTTTCCCTGAAGCCGCTCGGAGCAGTCCCTGTCTACACTGGATCAGGAGCTGTCGGAGCTGGACCAGGAGTGCCAGCAGAGACTGAGCGAACTGAAGGAACAACAGCAACAGCAGCTGCTCACTCTGAGACAAGAGCAGTACTACAGCGAGAAGTACCAGAAACGAGAGCATATCAAACAGGTACGCAGCAATACACCAGAGCGAGATGTTTTTATAATGACGATACCATCAAGACTGGGTTTCTTAGAGCAGGCCGAGATACACGGGACTTTTAATTCCATACGATTGAAAACGACATATTTCTAAAGACACTATATAGCTTGTGGCCCTTAACTAAAGCACCACAGAACAAAACAGCACAAATAATTACGTTATATTTAATTAATTGAAGTTATAATTGGTTCTCCCTGTAAGAAAATGTGTCCTCTGCATTTATCAATCCTTTAGTGCCATCAGGGCCTCTGTTCAGTGGGGTCAGGAATACCGGAGCTGGAGGATTTTACATATTATATAAGTTTATAGTGGTAGAAACGGGAGCAGCCAAAGAAAACCTATGCAGACACAGGGAGAACATGTAAACTCCTTAGGAAGGCCTTGTTCCAACCAGGATTCGAACCCAGGATTTGAGCTAAACACCAATTGAAGATGAGTTGATTTCAAAGTCAGACTTTTGAGACAAATGTGAACAAATAGATAGATGTATAATCATTTAAGTGTATCTTTTTTTTTTATTTTTTTTTTAGCTAACCCCTAACTACCACTCTGTTGGAACTGAGAACAACATTTACTTTCTGATGTCACTGCAGTCGGCATATATTAAAATGATATTTGTCTGCGGGTCACAGCACAGAAGCCTATTGCCAGAAGCCAGTTTGTCTTTGGTTTGGGGTAAACTAAAACTTAAACGCTATAGCTTATGTAGTAGACTTGATTTTTTTTTGGCCGTGTGTGAAAGACGGAGAAAAACAGATGTTGGCAAAAGTTTTACTGACAGAGCCGCATCTTTTCAAAGCTTGCTCCCTTCGCACTTGATCGACGGGAAAATGATTTCATCTACAAAGAGAACATTGCTGAGTCTCAAAATCAGTGAAGCAAAATATCTCTGGTGTCTTGTTTACCTTCATCCGTGAAGCTGTGCCAGCAAAAACAATCATTATGTATGCTTGAATTCATCTTCACAACATGGCAACCAGACTTGAGGTTCCCTACTTCAATTCAGACACATGGAACCATTGGGCCATAAGGGGCAGAGACCAATGTCCGTAAATGTTGTTGAGTGTCCTGGATCATCACCACTGTCCTTTTAGTTAGACCTTGGAGAGGGTGGTAGATCCAGGACTACTTTACTATGTTCATAACTCATTTGTTGTTTGCTTTTTCAGCTGGTGGAGAAGCTGAACACCATCGCGGAGGAATGTCAGAGCGCACAACTCAAGAAGATCCGAGACCTGTGTGAAAAGTGAGCAGTGTACAGCAACCCAGAGTTTTCACAGATGTTGATTGACAGTTTTAGAATAGTCCTGATTTGCCAGAGTTGGCAAGCAATTTTTTTGCTCAAAGGAGAAAATAATTGCTGATTGCTTACTTGATTTACGGTGGAGCATGTGAGAATGTTTCACTGATCCTTGGAATAACATCTATAATAGCCTCTCCCCTTGGCATTACTATAGCCAGTCAGATTTGCTTGTGGAGAATAGTTAGACAGATAGACAGATAGATAGATAGATAGACAGACTTTCCCGCGACAATACCGGCAGAGAGCTACTACTTTAGGCTGCCCTGGGAAAAATGTGGTGATATATTGGTGTGAACTAGTTTGATATTGGGTACAATCATTATTTATCATCGCATATCTGTTCCTAGTGCACAAAGTAAGTGCATTTACAAGAATATAATGAATAATCCAATCTGAAATAGTTGTATATTATTAATTTTGTTCATTTCTAAATCCTTTGGCGAGCTACCTGGAAGGAGGTGGCGAGCTACTGGTGGCTCCCGAGCTACAGGTTGGAGACCTCTGAGATAGACAGATTGATAGACAGATAGATAGATAGATACACCAGAGGATCTAGGTTCAGACCATTTTCTCTGCTCTAGTTCAAAGTGAAATTCTGAATGCTTATTAGCAGTAAAAATTAACATTTCTTTTGTGGATTTACGCTAGATCTGCTTTGTTTGCACCGTGGATTGTCTTTGCTCTGGTCTTGATCAGTGTAAAATTATGAATACTGAACTGCAGAAACATCTAGAACTAGAAAAAATCAAGAATAATAACGATTTCACAAAAAAGCACAAAACAACTGTTTCAGAGCTACTTAGGACTTGCTGCTGTTTTCAGTCCATTCATAAAATAATGCCTCACGATACAAATTTTATAGTTGATGTTTTTAACAGGTAAGTTTGAAGTATTAATATTAATGTTGTCCCATTTAAAGAGAGAAGAAAGAACTCAAGAAAAAGATGGACAAGAAGAGACAAGAAAAGATCAACGAAGCCAAATCTAAAGACAAAAACGTCACTGAAGAGTAAGTCCATTCCATTTTATTTATAAATCACATTTAACATCAAATACAGTCTCCAGAGTCATTCCCAGAAACAATGCAAGTCAAACAACCTATCAACTGAACAACAGCAGAGACAGGATGGTTGAAATACTCTGTGGTATATGGTCTGTATTTGTTCTATTCACATCCAACAGGAATGCTTACCAGGCCACAAAAAACAGGCTTGCTTTTTATTTTAAGAGTCTAGGATCATAGGTCAGATGGACATATATGGTCAAGGTAACTGTTAGTATTTAACCCACAGCAGTTCGTCGTTCTGGGTCATTGTGTCATGGTTTGGATTTTATTTTTGTATTTTGGTTTTATTTTGATATCAGTTCCCTGTGCCTTGGTTTTAGTTTTACTTCTTGTGTTGTTCCCCTGTCTTGATTGTCTGCCCCGCCCTGATGTGTTTCACCTGTGTCTGTGTCTATATGTACCCTGTGCTTCTCTCCCCTTGTTGCTGGTCCATTGTATTGTCAACCTCCGTCCTGTATTGTCTGTGTCTGTGTCTGTTCCTGGTTATGTGTTCCATGTGCCTCTGGATTTTGAGTTTGTTTTTTCTCCTGCACTTTTGGTTTTTTTCATCATTAAATGGTTTTTATTTTTGGCATTCCTGCAATTTTGAGTCCTCATCCTTCGCAGCACATGACACATTGACGTTGAGCCTGAATCAGAGAGGGGACCCAGGCGATGAGCTCTATGCCTGAATTGAATTAAATGTATCCTGATTAATCCATTAAACTTCTTTTAATCATAACTCAGAGTTCATTCCTTCTCCATCACTATCCATTCGTGCGGGAAACCCAGGCAAGGAGACGCTACAACTACTTATGGCCACCAGGTGTCAGCAGAGGAACAGTAATGTGCTTGACTTGAGACTTGTGTTTTTGTGTTTCCCACAAAGAGAGAAGCTGGAGATCAACAGGTCGTTTGTCAATGAAGTGGTGCAGTACATTAAAAGGGTGAGGTGACATGATCTTCACATTTCACATTATATCATTAAATTGTAACGGTGATGAATCAGTAAAAAAATCCATTCAGTTGTAATCTCTGAAAACAGTTTAATTCTGTAACTGGTTTTCACATGTATGTATGTTAGGTTTATTCTTCTTCTATAGTTATATCAAGAGCTCCTTCTGAAATACAATATGATCAAAAGTGTAAAACCATTATATAGTGCTAATCAATGTTAGGGAACACAATGGGTTACAAAAGGATTAATATAACTTAAAATGTTGCAAATGTTGTCACAAACCATGGAAAATATATCAATTTTATTTTGAATTTATATTTTTTAACTCATTGACTGCCATTGACGTATTTGCTTGTGACCCTCTATTTGACTGGGGATTACAGGACAACAAAAATAGCTAGAAAAAAACTTATTTTTGCTGAGGAAAGTAGACAAACTAGTCTTTTAAAATCTGGTTTCATATTTCACATAGTCTCAGGACTTAATATTCTGTGGGTCTTGAGTATCAGTGAAATCATCAAAAACGGCTGGCATTCACTGAGTAAAGAGCACAACAAAGCAATAGAAAAATATAAAGTGAACGCAAAACAATAAAAGATCGTGTTATTTGTTTATTATAAGTATTTATACCGCATGAATTCAACCCCTTCTCTGCAGTCACAGCAGCGGGTCTTTTGGGGTTTGACTGAAGTTTTTGCCCATCCGTCTTTACAAAAAAACTCAAGCTCTGTCAGATTATAAACAACTATTCTCTGGTCTTTCCAAAGATTTTCACTTAAGTCGAGAAAGTCTTAAAGTGAGTAAGTAGCTTTGTCAGCTTTTAACAAAAGAACGTTTGTTAGTGTTCTATTGTGGCTTCATGTCTGTGGTCGTAAACGTGACCAAATGTGGAGCCGCTGTAAATGTTTTTTTGTTAATTTTCTACAACAGTTCTAAAAGAATGTTGGGAAGAGGGTGCGAGTTTGTGAAAGGGAATTGGGTCAGTTTCTATTTGCTGCTGATCCAGGATTGGTGGCTGACTCCAGGGAGAAACAGAAGAGTGAAGTGATGAGGTGCCGGGTCTGTGACTGGTACGAATGTTTGTTTGGAAGAGGATAGACTGTAAGCAGTGGATGTTTTTAAGTGTTTGGGTTCAAATGTGAGAGCAGATGGAAGCTGTGTGAAAGAGATGGCACATAGGATCACTGAGGGTGAGTAGTGAGAGGAAAGAATATAGATGTAAGGGCGAGGAAGTGGTTGTGTGAGGGGTGGTTCTGCTGACTGAGGTGTATGGTGTGGAGACATGGGGTATGAACTGCTTGAGAAGTATAATAGGTGTGACTAGGATGGATAGAATAATGAATGTCACAGTTTGAGAGAGAGCGGGTGTGTTCAGTGACCCGGTTGGTAGAGCAGATAATGAGTGTGTATTCGCAGAAAGGATGAAGAGAGATGAAGAAAGAGAGTGAGAACTAGTTGCGTGAGTGATAGTAGACTGAGAGGTAGGCCACGGTATGGATGAAGTGATGGCGTGAAGCGATAGGGAAGCAAGGAGGATAGATAGATAGAGTAGATTGATAGATACTTTATTGATCCCCGTAGGCGACATTCAGGTGTCCAGTAGCAGCAAAAATAAAATTGATCATTCTAAAAAGCTAACAATAGTAATAATCAGCAACAGCCCTTCAGGTCACAGCAGCAGAGGTGGAGTGGCCTCTGGGTGGAGCAGGACGGGTCACAGCAGCAGAGGTGGAGTAGCCTCTGGGTGGAGCAGGACGGGTCACAGAAGCAGAGGTGGAGTGGCCTCTGGGTGGAGCAGGACGGGTCACAGAAGCAGAGGTGGAGTGGCCTCTGGGTGGAGCAGGACGGGTCACAAGGTGGATCAGCCGTTTGGTTCTGACCGTTTTCTCTGCTCTTGTCCAAAGTAAAATGCTAAATGCTTCATTAGCATTTTTCTAAAAGTTAGCATTCCTCCAGTGGATTTTTGCCTGATCCGCTTGGTTTGGACCATGAATCCTCTCTGCTCCAGTCTGGACCAGTGCAAAACCATAAACACTGTACTGCAGCAACATCTCAGGTAGAAAAAAGCAAGAAAAAGAACAATTGTAAAGCACAAAACAACAACTGCTTCGGAGCTACTTAAAACCATTTCCAGCGCATTCAAAAGTAAACGCTCAGAGGGAATCATGGAGAGGGATTTGTGAATGCATGAAATGACACGACCTCGGCACAGTCTGAGAGCCCTCATCGTAGTCATCTGCGGTGCATAAATAAACGATTTGAATGATAAGAGGGTTCAAAGCAAGTGTATGTTCAGATGAATTATTGATTTCTTTCTGATGTGCGCAGCTGGAAGACGCACAGAGTAAGAGACACGAGAGACTTCTGGAGAAGCAGAAGGACATCCGACAGCAGATACTGGACGAGCGGCCGAAGGTACAGTCATAGTCCAGTCACAGTCCAGTCACGGCTCCGTTTGTTCATTCAAAGGACAAATGATGGTATATAATATTTTTGACACAGTTATATCAGAAATATCTGGCACATATCTGTCCCCATCCCATCCGTCCAAATGCTCATGATTCAAACTATACACTATTTGATATAATAATACATCTGTGTTTGTATGGCACTTTTCAAAAACAATGTTTACAAAGTGCCGCACAGTCATCATAATGAACAATACAACAGTCATGATAATACAAAGTCAAAATAATTAGAAAGAGTAGTGGATACAGGAAGACAAAGCAGACAGAGCAACACAAGAAGACGGAGTGGCCAAATATAGCAATCAAACCAATATTTTATAGACTGTTGCTTACACCCGGGGTTCCCAAAGTTTTTAGCCAGTGACCCCCCCAATGATAAATACACTGATTTTCATTGACGCTGTTGTAATCCCGTAATGTTTGGAACAAAATTACAAATGGAATTAAAGTGTATTACAATGTTATACAATGTTTTTGTTCCACTGGGGGGCAGTCTCAGCCAACATTGTGTAACCATAGACTGTAAATATTAAACAGCAGCTCTATGAACTCCACTCCACTCCAGTCCTTTCCTAAACTTTTTTCAGTGTCTCACCAAACAAATTAGTTCATGAGCTTATTTTAATGTGTCAATGTCATATGTTCTATTGACGGTCACACAGGAGGATTTTGCACCTGAGGAACTGGGTAAGACCTCTCCGCATCATCAGACAAACATAACACAAGCTCACACAACTTCCAGAGCAGTCAAATTGATGGCTTTTGAGAGTGCCCTTTTTCGGTGTCTATATGTAGTTTGTTTCTATGTCATTTTGACTGCTCCATTCTTCTGATTGTACATTTCAAATTTAACTATTTTCGTTCCCTGGGCAACTCACATTCAATGACAGCTAAAGCCCTTTTCGCCAAGGTGCAGATTATGAACTATGATTATGATTATGAGGCTTGATTTTCCTCCAGAACTGAGCAGATGCTTGTTACCATAGCAACACACGTGCACCCGTTAGCATTTAGCCTGTGTTTTTGCTGTATTTCACAATATATTAACCAGTTTTAGGGATTATTAAAAGTGAGTTAAACACTTTACAAATTAAAACTTTACAAAATCAAATTCTGTTGATTTGAATGGAAGCTATCAAAATGACTGCTCAGGGACTTCTAGTAGTTTGTAAATTCTGTGAGTTCTAACACTGTGCATAAAAAGTGTTTACATAAGAAATAACAGTAGATATTATTATTAATCTACATGTCCATGGTTTGCTTGTTCTACCTGTTTTCTGTTGCTAAACATTGTGCCAGAATGATAAGAAAAATGTCTTTGTAAAGTGCAAGGAAAGACTTAAAAATACACTTTGTATTTTTTTTGGGGAAAAAAAAGAAAACAGAAATATACACTATTTGAAGTCTATGAATCACTAAAAAGTGTCTCCTCCATGTTATCACTACACACATGTAAATACTTTTTTTAATGCTGCGGCCCCTAACTTTCAAACCACAATAACATGAATAATATCCCTCTATCTAGATCCTATCAAAACATTCATATGTTGTAGTTAGCCATGCTTCTATTTTCATTAGCTCACAGTGTTTACCAATGCTTCTAAGTTAAGGAATTCATTGCGCTTAACCATGTATCCGTTTGATGATAAGTTTGTTGAGGTTAGCAATGCTTCTAAGATCATTAGTAGTTCCTTGTCTAAGTTCTTTAGTCGATTTTGGTGCATTCATGTACTGTGTTTGCCATGCTTCTAAGTTTATTACTTAACCCTTCAGTGTTCGCTTTTTTATTTTTTTATTCTAGGCCTTTTTAGCAAATGGTTGAGGTGCAGTTAGATGCTGAAAGTGATGGAGATGTCCCAATGAGGTAGATTTCAGTTTCAAGCTTCAAGTAGTGACTCAAAAAGTGATCCTCCAAATAGTTAAGGAAACAATTCAAGGGTTAAACAAGTGTCCATGGAGTTATTTGGGGTGCCATGCGTTTTTAAATAAAATTTCAAATATTTACATGTTTTACTTTTGCCTTAAAGCAGCAGTATGCAACTTTTGATGTAACCTATATTTGACCTTGTAGTGACCCAGTGGCTTTGTAAGAAAACCTTACAAATAACATAGATCCGAGAGCATCCTAGAGACCACTGTGATGGAAAGTAAAGGCGCCATACTGACCCCCCTGAGAGCTGCCAAGTTCTTACACAATCAATTATAGATCACATCAAAAGTAGAAGGATGCCACTTATTACTTAGAGTTTTAGCCGTAGATTTGTAAGTAATCTTTATTTATTTATATAATGCATTTTTACAGACAAGGTCACCCAAAGCGCTTTACAATGTTCAGTATTTAGATATCTAAACTTTGACTCCACTAAAACAAGTACTTTTGCCACCTCTGTTAAAGGCATAGACTGTAAATATTCAGACATAGTCACACCTACCTCCGCCGTTGATACTAATGTGCCACCTCTTTTGGGGCTTTATCAAAATGGGGCAGGAAAATGAGAAAAAACTGATTTGCAAATGCATTAGCCGGCACTAGCCCCATTCATTTAACGAGTGCATTGTAAAGTCCACAGTGGCACACGTAGAATGGTCTAAAAAAATATTCTAGCATCTGGAGAGCCGACCTTTGGAGCCGGGACCCGCTCCCACTTGTTAAAAGTTAAGCCACATTTGGGAAAAAAATCTATTGGTTTACTGGTTATGCACAACGCCCAAACACTTTGTGGTTTGATATCACAAAAAGCTGCCTTTGCCTTTCTTCCTTTTCTCCATCTTGAACACAGGCGTCATAGTGAATATCTAGGGGATATGGAAGAGAAAGGGACAGAAGGCGCCCCGTTCCCCCAGGCTCAGGTGTGACTTTATCAGTGCCTGTTGATAATGATCCCATCAGAGAAGCCTGCAGGAGACATCTGTACCCAGCACCGTGCCAGAGCCAATATCCGCTTTCCAAAACACTTCATGTACTGTACACCACAAGGTCACATCCACAAAGCAGTGCGCGACATTAGATTACATTTTTGGGCATGGAAATGTTGTTTACGGCCTAAGTGTTGTCATGATAACGATTGATAGCACTGTCATTAAACACGCTTTGAAGGTAGAAGGAAATGTTGACGATATTTGGATACATGGATTTTGTTCTGTTTGTTCAAATGTATCGGATATTGCTGCTAATTAGTAAAAAAGCCTACACCTTCGCTTAAAGGACAAATTTAGCAAAACAAGTGACCTTTTTTCAGCCGTGAAAGGAGACATTGCCAAGTGTCAAAAAAGAATAACCCAAAATGCAGGACTATTAAGAATAAGACATTTTGTAATAATACAACTCCATAATCCAGAGTGAAAATACACCTACACAAAACCAAAAGAGACCAGGATCGAATCCCGGTCGAAACAGGGCCTTTCTGAGTGGAGTTTGCATGTTCTCCCCGTGTCTCCGTAGTTTTCCTGTGGGTGCTCCGGTTTCCCCTACCACTAAAAACATGCACAATAGGTATGAATGTAAATGAGAGAGTGAATGGATGGTGTTGATTGAGGGCTGATGGTCCAGTGTGTTCGGCGACTCGCTTCTGTCATCACCGAGTGTGGAATGATTGGAACAATATCTGAACTCTGAACATTGTAAAGCGCTTTGGGTGACCTTGGTCTGTAAAATGCACTATATAAATAAACATTACTTACTTACTTACTTACACCGGACTAACGACACATGAGGGTAGGGAAGGTCAGCACACAGCAGGAAGAACAACCAAGGAATAGGCACAAAATAAAAATAGGAAATAACCCTGAACCAAGCCCCGGCGAGCCAAAATGTCTGCTTGTTGAAATCAATGGCTTGTACTGATTGGTGTATGGTCTCATCATGGAGGCCGGTCTTGCACAGTATGGTGTGCAGTTTGTTCTCTCTGCGCCACACATGCTGTAAGTGTTTAGAAGGAGACCGGCGAACCAGATATGTGCGAACCAACAATTGACAACGAACAAAAACAAGCCAAGTTTGTTGCAAAAATATGTGGCTTTATAGAAATCCAAGGAATTTCAAAAGAAGAAAAGTTCAGACAAGGGACTCTAAAATTCCCACTAAACCCAACCTTTTATAACAGCTGAGGATGAACTGTTCACTATGTATTTTATTCTAAGATATTATTTCATATTCTAAAACATGAAATGACAAAGTAAATCTGTAGTTTAATGCTCTGTATGATCCTGGTGTTCATATTTTGATCACACTGCCTTGCCTCATCATTGGCTTTTTTGTTGCAAGGAAGTCGCAATTTAGAGAAGAATTTAGCTCCAAATTTGCACCTATAGAGTTAGAGTTCGCCCAAATCAACTTCATCAGGGAAAAGGCAAATGTTATGGGTCAGATCTGCACTCAGTTAGTCCACTCCTTTCTGCAGTCTATGGCTTTTAACCATCTGAGTAAGTGCTATTCATACAGCGCATCGCACAGGAAAAGATCACACAAAGAGCTGTACAATTCAGAATTTGTAGCAACGTTGAAAGTCTGAAAATTTCAGTCTGGTGACACCACTACAGGCGCTCTGGCCTCATCACACTGAATTTTTATGATGTGAGGAATGCATGAATTATGTGCCGTACACTGAACTGATATATTAGAATGCTAGTATTTTTTATATCCTAATTTACAGACTTACTAACCACTTATATAGAGTATAAAGAAGGGTTTGACAGACATGCTGAACTCGCTCTGCCCCATGTAGCGCCTGGTTTGGCTGCGAAGGAGGCATGAAAATCTGCCCAGCAATATGTTCTCCATCTACCGACACACCACACGCCTATACACGTGTCAATGTGAGGCTTATTGAGGAAAATCTGCTGCGTTCAATTCAAAAACAGAGAAACAGACATTAAAATTCAAATCTCCAAAAAAAAGTCCTCCCTCAGTCACCTGTCTGTCAGCCAGGCGCCTTTTCCAAGTCAGATGAGAATAGCTCAGTCGCTCACAAGTTGTGCATTGTGTGGCCCTGTTTTGCATATGGGCATCAAATTTTTCTTGGTTTATTTGACAGTCTTCGTTTTTGGCTTTGTCCTCTCAGGGCCCAATTAGGTTTGAATGGCAGAAAAAAGCTTATATTTGGGGTAAATTATCATAGGGGTAGTAATATGGGGTAGTAATAGACAATCCTGACTTTTTTTTTAGAGACTTTCACAGAGCTAACCCCTGAGGACAACCCAGAGGAGATAAAATATTCAAATTGGCATGTACTGTATCCATATTCATCTTCCATTGTATATACTGTACTTCTGAGCAAAAAAATATGGGTGTGAAGTAGTTGTAGTATGGGTGTGCCTGGACAGGGTTAAAGGGTAAGAATCATCTAAACATCATCAACTTTTTTGAACATTTAATCATGTTATAATTGTTTCCTCCATACTAATATCAGAAACTTCTGGGACAAACATGTTAACCTGCTCATTCTGTCAAAAAGCTCCTCCCTCCTAATAGCCTTAGTAATAGTGTGATGTTTTTGCCAAAGCTATTTCCATTCATTTGTTTTGGCTATTTTTCAGGTGAATTTTTTTTTTTTTGTTGTAATCACATGATTGTGTTTGCAGCTGGTAATTTTCAAATTTAGTCAAACTATATCAAAAGAAAAGAAAAAGCCAAAAATAATGTGTAACATTTCTTTTTTGTTTATATGTGTCTTATTTGCGCTTTGTGACTCTGGTCTGTGAAAGGCGCTATATAAATAAAGATTACTTACTTAAGTTTGAATTAAACTTTTAAGATTTAAATTATTGTCCATTTGCCGTTAAGAAACATTTTGGAGTGCTTGAGTAAAAGCATCCAGATACAAACATAAAAACACAGCACAAAATAAAAAAAACATGTGCTGCATCTCAATGAACAAATATCTTCTTCCAGTTCCTTGAATGTTGTACATTCCAGCGCTCTTTTAGTCCACAAAATATTATCACAGGAATGAGTCATTTCTATACATACGCTTTTTTTTAAATGTAAAATTTCTAATGTGTGGTTTAACCCACGTGTAAAACCTTGTCATTATCAAATCATATCATTAAAGCATGTAGGTGGTATCATATCAAGGGCCATAGTCTGCCAATAAACCACATTAAGCCAGTCAAAGATTCTGTTTCAAATGTATTTATTGAAGGTATTCACAAAATTAACTGTTCAAGACATACAGTATTTCAATTTCTTTTCTTTTTTTTACAGACAAAAATAATAATAAAAACTAAAAACTAAACAAAAGGACATAACATGGTTCACTGGAAGTATTTGTGTCTTTAAAACAGGGAATGAAAAATAAATAAATAAAGAAAGAAAGAAAATAGCCAGTCAAAGATTCTAGCCACACTCATCATCCAGTATTCATCATTCATTCATAACATAAATATTGTCCAAAGTGTATTTTCTGTTTTTCTACATCTCTCAGTATCATTACGCAGGAGTGTGTCCTTTTCTGGTGACTGCAGCTCCTGGCTTTTTTCCCTGTCTTTTTTGGATCTGAATCTTGGTGCTGCTGATGCTGGTGTCAGGAGGTGGAGCAGGCAGGAGGGGAACACATGCTGAAGGAAAACCTGTTAATTCTCTATTTTTAATGTACTGTCCCTGAGAAATGGGTGATTTTTTTTGTATTGTTGTTGAAGTTAGATAATAACAAAGTAATAAGCATGCAGGACCTAATGGGAACCTGCAGTATTGTAGCCTCTGTTGCATTGTCAGCAAACAGTAGAGATGAAATCCTGTGGCACCTTTCTGTCCATAAAAACGATAAACAGAAAGGGCACTGGGAGCAGGTCTGACTTACTGCCACTGATGCGAACGCAACTCTGGCTCCGGTCATACAAGGACCGGACGGCCCTCAGCAGAAGACCCCGTACTCTCGGTGAACCCCCCAAATTATACCCCAGATAAACATATTTGAGCGCCTCCTCCACTTCCACAAAGCACCTATGGACAGTTTGGTGAGATGCGCCTGACCAGCAGGAGCAGCTGCAATTTTCCTATCGTAGTTCTATAATGTATCTGCACATAAAATATAAATACTAAGTGTTAATTGTGCACAGATGCAAACCCTTGATAAATGTACCCCTTTTTTTATATTAATGAATCATCAAGCAAAGGTGTCACAGATAATCACATTATCAAACAGCTTGCTATATCCTTAAAATACAACTACATGAGTGACTGTTTATGTCTTCCTCTTATTTTCATACTCTCTTATCTGATCATTCTGCACAAATAAACAGTCAGTTCTCCCACAAATACATGCTGGGAACCAAATATTCTGGTAAATTGAATTTCAGATGCATGCAGGCTCCTGCCATTTCCGCTTCATGTAAGCGGCTCACCCACATATTCTGCAGCTCTCTGGAGCCGTGCTCTGTCTGAGGAACACACAAACTCCATCTGGAGCTATCCACAGGAGGACACATTTCACAGACGCATGCTCGTTTGAATATGAGGCGTCAGATAAACAGGAAAAAGCAGATGTTTCAACAGAAATGTCACGGTGGATATATACAGTATAGGCCTGGGTAATGCCAAGTAAAGAACCTCATGATGTAATATGCATCTCATGACAGCCATGATTGAGCAAAAACAATTACATAAACTAGACCAAATTGGGCTTTCTGGGCCTATTTTTGGATAGATATTATATACCGGTAGTCATTTTATACAATATAATACATTGTAAATATACAGTGCCTTGCGAAAGTATTCGGCCCCCTCGAACCTTTCAACATTTCGCCATATTTCAGGCTTCAAACATAAAGTATAAAAAATATAAAATTTTAATTTTTTGTCATGAATCAACAACAAGTGGGACACAATCGTGAAGTGGAATGAAATTTGTTGGATAATTTAAACTTTTTTAACAAATAAAAAACTGAAAAGTGGGGCGTGCAATATTATTCGGCCCCTTTAATTTCAGTGCAGCAAACTCAGTCCAGAAGTTCAGTGAGGATCTTTGAATGATCCAATCATGTCCTAAATGACTGATGATGATAAATAGAATGCACCTGTGTGTAATCAAGTCTCCGTATAAATGCACCTGCTCTTTGATAGTCTCAGGGTTCTGTTTAAAGCGCAGAGAGAACCATGAAGACAAAGGAACACACCAGGCAGGTCCCAGATACTGTTGTGGAGAAGTTTAAAGCTGGATTTGGATACAAAAAGATTTCCCAAGCTTTTAACATCTCAAGGAGCACTGTGCAAGCAATTATATTGAAATGGAAGGAGTATCAGACCACTGCAAATCTACCAAGACCCGGCCGTCCCTCCAAACTGTCATCTCAAACAAGGAGAAGACTGATCAGAGATGTAGCCAAGAGGCCCATGATCACTCTGGATGAACTGCAGATAACTACAGCTGAGGTGGGGATGGTGTGTTCAGGGTGATGAGCTGTGTTGCTTTTACGCCAAACATATCGTTTTGAATTGTGGCCAAAAAGTTAGATTTTGGTTTCATCTGACCAGAGCACCTTCTTCCACATGTTTGGTGTGTCTCCCAGGTGGCTTGTGGCAAATTTTAAACGAGACTTTTTATGGATATCTTTGAGAAATGGCCAATCTTCCATAAAGGCCAGATTTGTGCAGTGCACGACTGATTGTTGTCCTATGGACAGACTCTCCCACCTCAGCTGTAGTTATCTGCAGTTCATCCAGAACGATCATGGGCCTCTTGACTGCATCTCTGATCAGTCTTCTCCTTGTTTGAGATGAAAGTTTGGAGGGACGGCCGGGTCTTGGTAGATTTGCAGTGGTCTGATTCTCCTTCCATTTCAATATAATTGCTTGCACAGTGCTCCTTGAGATGTTTAAAGCTTGGGAAATCTTTTTGTATCCAAATCCGGCTTTAAACTTCTCCACAACAGTATCCCGTAGTGATGTGCTGAGCGTGCCGGGTCTTCGAAGCGTGTACCGAGTAAAAAAGGGGCGTATTTTTTGAAGCGTGGGTCGAGGCGTGTGTTGGTGACGTATGTGGTGACGTTCGAAGCCTCGCGTAGCGCAGGGACGTGCAGTCAGGGGAGGCAGGGGAGGCAGAGCCTCACCTGCCATTATTGGAAACTAATAATTATTTTAGTTTAAATATATAATTTATATCCACTGTCCTATGCTTTTAATGTATATTCGGCACGGTTCCCATCAGTTTTGATCATTTCTGAAGTCAAAATCGCCGAAATCCCGTTATTCCTATTCAAAGAGACGAGGTGAGGCAGCGCTCCTGCGTGCCTCACCCCAGACCGCTCCCTCACAGTGTGTGTGTGTGTGTCTGAGTGCACTCAGCTCGTGCAGTTGATATATCACCGTTTGTTTCAAATATCCTGCTTTAAAAACATTTTTTAAACTCCTCTTAGTGTTTAGTAGTGTATTGCACGTATGTGTGTACAATTTATATTTAGTTTAAGTCTTTTGATCGTAGATGAACACACAAGGAAAAAGCTTGGCGTGAGGCAGGCGGTATCTGTGCCTCACCGCTAGGGGTGATAGTGAGCATAAAGTTCATACCAGAGTTGCTAACAAACAATCAGCCCAAAATGCTATTTCTTTTGCTGGAAAATGGATGATTTGAATGAAGATTTTTTTTCTCAATTGGACTTTCAAACAAAGAAAGAATTAATATAGACTGGGAGACCACCACTGGACTTACGAGGTTAGTCCGGCTGCGGGGGAGGAGTTTGTTAATCTGTGTTTTATGTTGAACATTGACAGATACCGGCAAAGTAGTGCTTTTCCGAAAAACACTGATTCAAACACTGCTCAGAGTTCTGCAACTTGTTTAAATTATTGTTTATGTTCCTCGCGTCTCTCTCTCCTCGCGTCTCTCTCTCCTCGCGTCTCCGTCTCTCTCTGCTCCTCGCGTCTCCGTCTCTCTGCTCCTCTCTGTCTCTCTCTGCTCCTCTCTCCTCGCGTCTCTCTGCTCCTCTCTGTCTCTCTCTGCTCCTCTCTCCTCGCGTCTCTCTCTCCTCGCGTCTCCGTCTCTCTCTGCTCCTCGCGTCTCCGTCTCTCTGCTCCTCTCTGTCTCTCTCTGCTCCTCTCTCCTCGCGTCTCTCTCTGCTCGCGTCTCTCGCACCTGCGCTTCTTAAAGATGTTGTTTGATGCGGAGCAGAGTCAGCAGCTAGATTTGTTGTGAGATTATTAAAAGAAGCTGGTTCTCTTATCTTTACAGTATATAAAGTTTGTGGATGTCATTGCATTGGTGATTAAATGCTATTTTATTTGAATAATGATTGTAAATCTGACTTTTAAAGTCAGTGCCTCCCCAATCACAAACCTCACCGCACGTCCCTGGCGTAGCGGCCGCACCACGTGACGGTTCATATAGTGCTTCATATAGTTCGGAGAGTGCATTTCTTTGACAGGTGCTTTGTGATCCGCGGCTGTACCATAGACTGTATTGGCTGTCCCCGTCTGCCTCTGTGTGCGTACGTGTGTGTGCGTGATGTGGAGCAGTCCTGTACTAAGTATAGAGAAACTACTTCATATGAAATACAATTAAAAACGTTTCACTTTAGTAAAACCTCATATATCAAGGCTTCAAGTTATTAGTAATAATACGCTGGATAATACATTTCACAACAGCTGTGTGGCGCAGTCGGTATATGACGGACTCTGAAGCAGAAGATATAGCGTTCGAATCCTGGTCTACCCATAATAACTTTTGTGTTGAAAAGTAAATGTATTTATTTATTGGGAATAAATGGTTTGTTGTGTTTAATTAATCCACCTCTTAGTAGTTTTTCCTCCATTAATCACTTTCTGTAGAACTGTATTACTTTGGACGTGTTTGTTGTATCAACACAATTGACTGAAAGACTCAAATACTTCATAGTTCATGAAGCATCATTTCAAACACAACACGTTAGACCATAGATTGTAAATATACATTTTAACATTAGATCTCACCATTCATTGTAAGCACTTAAGAGTGTTATGTATTTTTTTGTCCACATGATGGCGTAGTGGAGCATGATTCACCTCGAGCCTTCGACTCATGGGCCGAGTAATAGGCTGCGATCCCTCAAGGCTTCATGGGGCTTCATATTGCCATCACTAGTATCTCGGACCTGCCTGGTGTGTTCCTTTGTCTTCATGGTTCTCTCTGTGCTTTAAACAGAACCCTGAGACTATCAAAGAGCAGGTGCATTTATACGGAGACTTGATTACACACAGGTGCATTCTATTTATCATCATCAGTCATTTAGGACAACATTGGATCATTCAAAGATCCTCACTGAACTTCTGGAGTGAGTTTGCTGCACTGAAAGTAAAGGGGCCGAATAATATTGCACGCCCCACTTTTCAGTTTTTTATTTGTTAAAAAAGTTTAAATTATCCAATAAATTTCATTCAAATGAAAAATATCTGAATCCTCCCTGTACAGGGAGGGTGATCCTTAAGGGGTTAAAACAGCTCTGCTTGTTACAAGTCTCTCCATGGCCTCGCACCAAACTATATTAGTGACATGTTAGTCCCATATGAACCAGCCCGGACTCTGAGGAGCACAGGGACTGGACTCCTGCTGGGACTCTGAGGAGCACAGGGACTGGACTCCTGCTGGGACTCTGAGGAGCACAGGGACTGGACTCCTGCTGGGACTCTGAGGAGCACAGGGACTGGACTCCTGTTAGTGCCCAGAGTCAGAACTAAACATGGGGAGGCTGCTTTTCAGATTCATGCTGCTAAAATCTGGAACAGTCTTCCTGAAGATGTGAGACAGGCCTCCTCTCTGACAATGTTTAAAACCAGGTTAAAGACAGTTCTGTTTAGCTGTGCATACAACTGAGGGATTTTATATTTTTATCTTTCTTTTTAATGTTCTGTGATTATTTATGATTTTAATGCTATCTTGTTCAGCACTTTGAGTTGCCTTGTGTATGAATTGTGCTATACAAATAAACTTGCCTTGCCTTGCCTTGCCTAAACATTCAGCAGTCATTATGACTGTTTTAAACATTCAGCAGTCATTATGACTGTTTTAAACATTCAGCAGTCATTATGACTGTTTTAAACATTCAGCAGTCATTATGACTGTTTTAAACATTCAGCAGTCATTATGACTGTTTTAAACATTCAGCAGTCATTATGACTGTTTTAAACATTCAGCAGTCATTATGACTGTTTTAAACATTCAGCAGTCAGTATGACTGTTTTAATTATTCAGCAGTCATTATGACTGTTTTAAACATTCAGCAGTCAGTATGACTGTTTTAAAGCCATGTTAATGCACACACAGGATTCTAATGCCTCAGCTTCACATTTATGGAGGAGTATGCCGCCCCCTGCTGGCTGCTTTGGTGCATGACTAAAGTGTCTTAGGCTGAAATTGTCCATTGAATGTATTTAGAGAAAGCAAACTTCTTCATATTCTCTGCAGTGAAATAAAAGTATATTTGTAAATGTAAACAGCTAAAGGAACATGTCCTGGATCAAAGTGTGGACATTGATAGTTTATCTGGACATCAGCACAAACAGACAAGTTTTACAGACTGCACCAGTCTGGGTCAGCTAGATGTAGCAGCAGAGTGACAAAGGAATGGGCTAAAGAGCTCTGGTCTTATACCAGACTAACCAAAACCAGATGTCTTTGGCTTCCTGCTTATTTAGACGTCTCTTGTTTCACCCATGGGGGATGGGAGAATGCTGCTGATGCGTCCCATCACATCCCATCACACACGTAGGTTAACCCAAAGCTGTCTAAACTTTGAATAAATTCATTCACTTTAATGAAAATCCAACAACTCCACTATCATCCTCCCTGTAGTTTTGAACCAGCGGCTGACAACATGTATTAAAGAGATTATGTTGTTGAAATGTGAGTAGTTTTTTCACAGAGGAAAACTTCCTCTCACTATCAATGAGAGAATAATAACAGTACAACAGGAAACTACTGTGTGTGGATCAAATGTTCTTCTGACGTTTATTGCTTTCATTATTAACATCTGAGCTTCAGGAAACATCTGAGCGTGTAAATATGATTCTGGATGTGACATCACTGGAGAGGATTTGGAGGTGTAACCATTGGAAAATATACTTTATTTTTATATTGTGCCATATTGTTTATGGCACGTTTTAGCCCATGTTTTATGTTCCTAGTAGAGTTCAATCCAATCCAATCCACTTTATTTATATAGCACATTTAAACAACAAAACGTTTCCAAAGTGCTGAACAACAATAACAATAAAACAAAAACAATACAAATGAGCTCCACCAAATAAATAGAAATAAAACAATTTAAAAGACTGAATAGAAATAAAAACACATTAAAAACTACAAATAAAAATAAAATTCAATAAAATAGATAAAAAGACACAGGGGGACCACACAACTTACGCGGTGCTAAAAGCCAAAGAATAAAAGTGAGTCTTAAGACGGGATTTAAAACACTCCACGGTGGGGGCCGTACGGATGTGGAGGGGCAGAGCGTTCCACAGCTTAGGGCCGACAATGGAGAACGCTCTGTCCCCTCTGGTTTTACGGTTCGTCTTCAGAACCACGAGCTGGAGCTGGCCCTCAGACCTCAAAGCGCGAGAGGGCCGGTAAATTTGGATGAGGTCTGTAATATACTGAGGGGCCAGTCCATTCAAAGCTTTAAAAACAAACAATAAATTTCAACGCGTTGTAGTAAGTAATCTTTAAGTAAGTAAGTAAACCCTTAAGCCTAGTTTATACTCGCGCGGCGCGGAGCTTACGGAGGTGACGTGACGTCACTTGCGCAACGCGTTGGTCACCGCAAGGCCCTCACGTCGCCTGCCGCGCAGCATCGACATTTTCTAACTACGTAAAGGTCGCCGCAAGGAAGCTCCGCTGTGATTGGTCCGTGTGTGTGTATTGGAAGGAAGCACGGAGCGGCTGCAGCAGGAGCATGGACGAGGCACTATGGAGCAGAGAGCTTTGTGCTTCGAAGGAAAAGCAGTTTGGGCTCAGAGCCTGATATACAGGAGACTGTGGACTATCTAACATATATATAACTTATATCTAACATATATATAACTTATATCTAACATATATATAACTTATATCTAACATATATATAACGTATATCTAACGTATATCTAACGTATATCTAACATATATATAACGTATATCTAACATATATATAACGTGTATCTAACATATATATAACTTATATCTAACATATATAACTTATATCTAACATATATATAACTTATATCTAACATATATCTAACTTATATCTAACATATATATAACTTATATCTAACATATATATAACTTATATCTAACATATATACACTCGTAAAT
The DNA here is from genome assembly GCA_964034765.1 of Knipowitschia caucasica. Lineage (NCBI taxonomy): Eukaryota > Metazoa > Chordata > Actinopteri > Gobiiformes > Gobiidae > Knipowitschia > Knipowitschia caucasica. The sequence continues at coordinate 8,128,909 of OZ035839.1, forward strand.
CGTTCATGTTTGTCTCAGATATTTACCACTATTATTGTTTTGCTGTTTGTGCTGAAAACTATTTAATAATAACTGTTTCCAACAAGAACTGTGTCTTTATTCACAGCATCACAGTTGAAATGACTTATAAAATAATGAATCCATAAAACTATCACATAAACCTACAGTAGAAACACGTGTAATGAGCTCAAACAGCTTTGTTTGTTATTGTTGTTCTGAAGAGGACAAAGTAGCAGCGTAAATGGGACCGCTCCTGTGTGATCGCCCTCATGTGGTTTGTTGTGGGATTACAACATTCTCCTCAAAACTCCGTAAGGGGAACGCGCCAGTATAACATCAATTGTGCTTACGTAGGTCCACCGCAACCGCTAACGTAAGCCACGCCGCGCAAGTATACACTAGGCTTAAACTGAGGCCTGGACTCCACCGGGCGCGTCTCCGCTGACGCGCGTTGGCTGCTGTCCGTCGGACGTCCATAAAAAAGACTAGTGGTCAAACCGGCTGCACATACAGTGCCTTGCGAAAGTATTCGGCCCCCTTGAACCTTTCAACATTTTGCCACATTTCAGTCTTCAAACATAAAGATATAAAATTTAATTTTTTTGTCATGAATCAACAAGTGGGACACAATCATGAAGTGGAACGAAATTTATTGGATAATTTAAACTTTTTTAACAAATAAAAAACTGAAAAGTGGGGCGTGCAATATTATTCGGCCCCTTTACTTTCAGTGCAGCAAACTCAGTCCAGAAGTTCAGTGAGGATCTTTGAATGATCCAATGTTGTCCTAAATGACTGATGATGATAAATAGAATGCTCCTGTGTGTAATCAAGTCTCCGTATAAATGCACCTGCTCTTTGATAGTCTCAGGGTTCTGTTTAAAGCGCAGAGAGAACCATGAAGACAAAGGAAACACACCAGGCAGGTCCGAGATACTGTTGTGGAGAAGTTTAAAGCCGGATTTGGATACAAAAAGATTTCCCAAGCTTTAAACATCTCAAGGAGCACTGTGCAAGCAATTATATTGAAATGGAAGGAGTATCAGACCACTGCAAATCTACCAAGACCCGACCGTCCCTCCAAACTTTTCATCTCAAGGAGAACACTGATCAGAGATGCAGCCAAGAGGCCCATGATCACTCTGGATGAACTGCAGAATATCTAGGCGCAGCCAGGGGTCGGAGGGGGTCCGGTTCGGGGACCACAGGATTTCATCTCTGCTGTTTGCAGACGATGTTGTCCTGTTGGCTCCAACGAACCAGGACCTGCAGCATGCACTGGGACGGTTTGCAGCCGAGTGTGAAGCGGCTGGGATGAGAATCAGCACCTCCAAATCTGAGGCCATGGTGCTCGACCGGAAAAAGGTGCCTTGCCCTCTTCAGGTGGGTGGAGAGGTCCTTCCTCAAGTGGAGGAGTTAAAGTATCTCGGGGTCTTGTTCACGAGTGAGGGAAGAATGGAGCGTGAGATTGACAGGCGGATCGGTGCAGCGTGCGCAGTGATGCGGTCGCTGTATCGGACCGTTTTGGTAAAGAGGGAGCTGAGCCGAAAGGCAAAGCTCTCGATTTACCGGTCAATCTTAGTTCCCTCCCTCACCTATGGTCATGAGCTTTGGGCAGGGGTGGGCATACTTTTTGGCTTGTGGGCCACATTGGGTAATTTTTTTTTACAGGGGGGCCGGTTCAGTAGCGTTTGGATAGCGTTAATACTAAATCGCTACATGTAGAGTGCAAACCTTATAGCACAGTAAGCACATGCAAACAAACTTCAATAAATGCACTAACATTGAGCACTGCATCTTTCAAATGTACAAAATAGTCCTGATCCTGGTAATACATTTGTCTTGATGACTATGCAAGATACTGCATTTACACACTATTGGACACCATACTGGGAGGAGACAATGTAAATAGATTAAAATATACTCCGATCTATCAAACCTGGAGATTGCATTTGATTTAAATACAATTAAAGGCGTAAAGTTAAAGAAATCAACATTTATTGAAATAACATGAATTATATTACTTTTAACCTTCCCGACGAGTGTACGGCCACATGCGTGCCTGTGGGCATCTCCAAGACGTGGCTGACAACAGTGAGGACGCCGCTGACCCCAGACGGCTGTCCTCCCTCCAGCAGACGAGACAGGCACGAAACGAGCAATAGCGGACCAAAATTAAACTTTCAGTAGCAAGCAACATAAGGGCAAAACAGCAGCATCTGAAGGAAAGGGGGGAGGCTCATTACTGTGAAATGTGGTGCTCCTACACCGCAACCAGACATTGCTTACCACTTTAAGCTGAAGTGCAGCTCTTCCAAGAGGGAGAGGCGCAGCCAGAGAGCTACACCCGTTGCCTAGCAACGACAGAAGCTAAGTCAACATGCTAGGCAGACCACAGAGCTCAAAAAGGGGAGAGTAGCCTTACCGATTACAGCGTAAGGGGAGACGTGGGTCCGCGTGTACCTGCGCCACTGTCCGTGCTAGAATACAGTCCCCCATTAGCAACTAAAGGCTACATTTGAAATACATTGAGGAGCGGCGCCATGCTTACCGGCCGTAAGGCAGAGGAACACGGAAATGACGTGCAGCGTTGCGAGCGGCTACGTGAGGTCAAAGGGGGAGGCAACAAAGGCAAGACACTTTTATGGGTCGCCGGCCAGCGCTAGGGACCAATGAGAACCCCGGCCCTCGATAGATAGCCCGCCTCCTGGGCATACTGCCACACATATATAAGTTATATATATGTTAGATATAAGTTATATATATGTTAGATATAACTTATATCTAACATATATACACTCGTAAATCGTTCATGTTTGTCTCAGATATTTACCACTATTATTGTTTTGCTGTTTGTGCTGAAAACTATTTCATAATAACTATGTTTCCAACAAGAACTGTGTCTTTATTCACAGCATCACAGTTGAAATGACTTATAAAATAATGAATCCATAAAACTATCACATAAACCTACAGTAGAAACACGTGTAATGAGCTCAAACAGCTTTGTTTGTTATTGTTGTTCTGAAGAGGACAAAGTAGCAGCGTAAATGGGACCGCTCCTGTGTGATCGCCCTCATGTGGTTTGTTGTGGGATTACAACATTCTCCTCAAAACTCCGTAAGGGGAACGCGCCAGTATAACATCCATTGTGCTTACGTAGGTCCACCGCAACCGCTAACGTAAGCCACGCCGCGCAAGTATACACTAGGCTTTACGTAGTTAGAAAATTTCGATGCTGCGCGGCAGGCAACGTAAGGGCCTTGCGGTGACCAACGCGTTGCGCAAGTGACGTCACGTCACCTCCGTAAGCTCCGCGCCGCGCAAGTATAACTTAGGCTTTAGTGACGACGCATACACTCGCGTACACGCACGCACACACTCATGCGCACGCACACACTTGCGCGCTGTTGGAGGGAGACAGGACGGCAGGAGCCGCGGTCTCGGAGGACTAAACTGAGGCCTGGACTCCACCGGGCGCGTCTCCGTTGACGCGCGTTGGCTGCTGTCCGTCGGACGTCCATAAAAAAGACTAGTGGTCAAACCGGCTGCAGCAGCAGCAGCTCTGGCTGTGCGTTTATCAGCCTGCTTTGTTTTTGTAGGAGACACGTTTGGGCATTGTGTGAATAAATGAATGTTTGGCTGATGGAGGAGTCATGTGTTGTCGGCGTACATGTGTGCGTGTGCGTGAGAGCGCCTGTGTGTGTGTGTGTGGTGGGAGGCGCGTGTGTGCGCGTGCATGTGTGTTTGGGCCTGTGACCGCAGCGATTATTATGATCCAGCCTCTTCGTTTGTTTTCTATACTTATTTAGCGCGTCATACACTTTTATCGGACCCAACTCGCCTCTCCGCGGCTTTAGGCAACAGGCAGCCGCTATAGTTTTAAATAGAAGAAGCGGTGTGTGATTTGAATGAGCTGTGGCTATGATCAGTGCAAAGCACAGCATATTGAAGCCTTGAGGACGTCGCGATGGATGAAGCAAAACTTATTGAAAGCAATTGGAAAAAGGGGAGTGAGAAAAGAACTCTAACATATCGTGTGTGTGTGTGTGTGTGTGCGGAGAGAGCGCCTCGCAGGTAGAGGGGACAGAGCAAGCCCCGGCGATCCAAGATGGCGCCCTATTCAAATGAATGGTTGTGCTCAGTGGCGCTTTGTGACGGCATGGGGGCTGAAAGATTAGCGGAAGTCGCCTGGAACTCTCAAAGATCTATGGGAAAGTCGCCTGTATTTGGGCATCGTCTGGTCCTCCCGGTTCTGTGCAGTGTATTATCTCCCATAATGCGTTGCGCTAAACACGCGTGTGTGGGTCTCACACCGGGTCTCACGCACGTGCACAGAGGGGCTCGGCCGCGCTCTGACCAATCAGAGCAGTTCATCAGAGCGGGAGTTAGAGCGAGAGCCAGACGAGCAGAGTTTGTGGCACTAAAGTGTGGATTTAAACAAAACCGAAGGATTTAAGAAGAAAAAAAGTTCAGGATGACAAGGGACACTAAAATCCCCACAAAATCCGACCTTTATGAAAGCTGTAGGTTCTCTTTCAGCTGAGGTTGAGCTGTTTTAATATGCATTGAGTTCTATGGGGAAAATGTCTGGGTAGCCCACGTGAATTTAGTCTGGTTTAGTCTGCAGTACCGCGAGAATCCCCCGAGCACATGAGTTATTCAGCTACAAGCTGTAATACCCTATCCAGTTATTATAATAGATCCATGGGACAGAGCGAGATGTATGTAAAGATTAACGTATTAACATTATGCGAAAAATAAATGGTAGATGTACGATCAGGAACAATTATTTAAATTAATACATGAAAAAAATTACACACGTTTGTTAATAATCATTGTCATTAACAAATACTTATAACCAAGGACTACAGCATATATCAATATATTATTCCATTGTATTTTCAATGGAAAACGGACCCGACACTCGTCGACGGAACAAATAGGATTGTTTCTATTTCGTCCGTCCGCGTCCGTTGCACCCTCCGTTAACGGAATACGTCCGACGTGCGTTGGACGGACGCATGCGGAGGCAGTGGAGCCACTTCCATTCACCCTCATGGAGATACGGACGACGGATCCGTCCAAACATGTCCGTTTCATCTCCGTCTCCGTTATTTCCATGAGGGTGAATGGAAGTGGCTCCACTGCCTCCAACATCCGGATTCCATCAACGGAGGGTGCAACGGACGCGGACGGACGAAATAGAAACAATCCTATTTGTTCCGTCGACGCGTGTTGGGTCCGTTTTCCATTGGAAATACAATGAATAATATATATATTAATATATTTACAACATTATTAAACATGTATTGATATATGCTGTAGTCCTGGTTATAAGTGTTTGTTAATGACAATGATTATTAACAAACATGTGTAATTTTTTTCATGTATTAATTTAAATAATTGTTTCCTGATCGTACATCTACCATTTATCTTTCGCGTAATGTTAATCTTTACATACACCTCGCTCTTTTTTCTCTTGCTCTGTCCCCTTGGACACTTGCTCTGTCCCCTTGGACACTTGCTGTGTCCCCTTGGACACTTGCTCTGTCCCCTTGGACACTTGCTGTGTCCCCTTGCTCTCTCCTCACCGCCGTGCGCTCCCATCCACACACACACACACACATTACCCACAGAGCTACTGCACTTATGAGAGACAGATCTCACAACACTGGATATGTTGGAGTTCTTTTCTCTCTCCCATTTTTCCAATTGCTTTCAATAAGTTTAGACCACTAGTCCGTTTTACGGACGTCCGACGGACAGCAGCCAACGCGCGTCAACGGAGACGCGCCCGGTGGAGTCCAGACCTCACCGTGGCCATACCTCCAAAAGCACGTCACTTTAGTGGAGACGAGCGAACAGAAATGTTTTCAGATCCTACTCTGTAATCCCAGAGAAAGCTCCTCTGACTGATAATAAGGCTGTAGGATGTTACCATTGTTTTCATAAACTGGTCAGACATAGTTCTAGCACAGTTCATTTGTAAACTTATGTGTTTTCTTTTCAGTTTCAGAGGGTATTCTTGCTTAAATAGAACCAACAGTTAAAAAACATTTCTAATGAAGTACATGTTAATTTGTAATGGCTTATTGCTATAATTTCTCAATTTTTTTTATTTACAATTGCAAAGGGCTTTCTTGTCTTTTGTTGTTGGTGTTTTGGGCTATTCTATAAATATCTAAATTTTAACCTTTTTCTGACTGACAGTTTAGTATTTATCACTAAAATTGCATAGACTGCAGTTTGTTTACTTGAAAGTAGCTTCTATATAGCAAACTACTTTTGACAGAATTGTGTAACTTAGCTTGCTGCATTTTTATGGGTGGTAGCTTCTGTAAAGTGAAGCTGAATTTATTGTAGAGTAGCTTAGCTAACTGCATAAATCAAGTAGCTTGCCCATCACTGGTAGTTTATGTAGTCACATGTGAGAGCTAGCTGCTAACAGGGGACTGCGAGCGTGTGATATGGAGAGACCATGAGGATTTGTGTTTTCTTTTCTTTTATACAGAACTGCAGATAAAGTCAACCAGTGATCCTACATGTGTCGTCGTGGTCCTTAATCAGCCAGCGCACCCCCATGTCAGACTGTACATTTCCCTATTTCTGTTTCTAAAGTTCATTGTATGACGTCATAGTTTATATCTGTTCATAGCCACATGAACAGACCCAGGACTGAGGCTGTAGACCCAGGACTGAGGCTGTAGACCCAGGACTGAGGCTGCAGACCCAGGACTGAGGCTGCAGACCCAGGACTGAGGCTGCAGACCCAGGACTGAGGCTGCAGACCCAGGACTGAGGCTGTAGACCCAGGACTGAGGCTGTAGACCCAGGACTGAGGCTGCAGACTCAGGACTGAGGCTGTAGATCCAGGACTGAGGCTGTAGACTCAGGACTGAGGTTGTAGAAGTGGCTCCTATACAGGGTGGGGGGTGTAGCCCATGGGTCGGGAGCAACCAGCTTTAATTGCAGAACCCGATGTTTGATGTTGAAAGAGAACAATATCATTTCTCACTTCTACCACCATCAAACATATTAGAATTATCTGACGTTGTTGTGTTTGTTGCAGATCTACAAAGTCCATCTACAGAATGGGGTTCACCTGTGATCAGTGTGGAAAGACCTGCAGCTCTGCTTCTCATCTAAAGAGACACCACAGAATCCACACTGGAGAAAAACCCTTCAGCTGCAACGATTGTGATCAGAGTTTTAGACATGAGGGTACTCTCAAAGATCATCAGAGGATCCACACAGGAGAGAAACCATTTGAGTGTGACCAGTGTGAAAAAACATTTAGGACCAAACAGCTGCTCTCACTACATCAGCATGTCCACACAGGAGAGAGACCTCACCAATGTGACCAGTGTGAAAAGACTTTTACACGTTTATCTAACCTCACTGTGCACTACAGAATCCACACTGGAGATAAACCATTCGTCTGTGGAGACTGTGGGAAGAAGTTTACTCACTCTTCAAACTACAAAGCACATGAGAGAATCCACACTGGAGAAAAGCCATTTGCATGTGACTTCTGCAGTAAAACCTTTAAAACAGCAGCAGACCGCACATTTCACCATCGGAGCCACACTGGAGAGAAGCCCTTCAGCTGCGACGATTGTGGTCAGAGTTTTTCTCAGAGTGGTCATCTCAAAGTGCATCAGAGGATCCACACTGGAGAGAAACGCTTCAGCTGCGACGATTGTGGTCAGAGTTTTTCTCTGAGTGGTAATCTCAAAGTGCATCAGAGGATCCACACTGGAGAGAAACCCTTCAGCTGCGACGATTGTGGTCAGAGTTTTTCTCTGAGTGGTTATCTCAAAGTGCATCAGAGGATCCACACTGGAGAGAAACCATTTGCATGTGACTTCTGCAGTAAAACTTTTAAAACAGCAACACATCGCACAGTTCACCATCGGAGCCACACTGGAGAGAAGCCGTACGAGTGTGACCAGTGTGGAACATGTTTTTCCCAAAGAGGACATCTTGACCAGCACAAAAGAATCCACACTGGAGAGAAACCCTTCAGCTGCGACGATTGTGGTCAGAGTTTTTCTCTGAGTGGTTCTCTCAAAATGCATCAGAGGATCCACTCTGGAGAGAAACCCTTCAGCTGCGACGATTGTGGTCAAAGTTTTTCTCAGAGTAGTAATCTCGAAGTGCATCAGAGGATCCACACTGGAGAGAAACCCTTCAGCTGCGACGATTGTGGTCAAAGTTTTTCTCAGAGTAGTAATCTCGAAGTGCATCAGAGGATCCACACTGGAGAGAAACCATTTGTCTGTGAAAAGTGTAAAAAGTGTTTTACTCATAGGATTTCTCTTACTAAACACATTAAAACCTGTAGAGAAGCAGGTCTGAAGCATCTGGACCAAAGTGAAGGAGACAGAGCTGAGGCTGCATCCTGTGAACCCAGAGTCAGACTCTACAGGATCTCACTTCAGTCTTAACTCCTGGTTTAGGGAAAGAATCCATTCTGTTCAGTGTTTCATTTTCATGTTTATTTTCTGTTCCTTGTTGTGACTCTATGATGTTGGTTTGTTGTGTCTTTGTGTCTGTAATTAGTTCCTGTGTCCTGATTGTTCATTTTTCTCGTTTTCAAGAACAGATCATAATAAATGACATTTGAGTTGAGTCTTATTTTCCTCCATGTTTGTAAAGTCTTTGAATAATATGAAGGACATGAATCTCAATCAATCACAGAATCAAATCACAAAACTGTCGAATATTGTAAGAATCTCAATAATATTGAATTGTGACAAATGTCACTGTTAAATGTCTGTCACTACATTTCCCATGATGCACCTGTTAATATTGTAGTTCCCCAGGGTCTCCCGTTGCCATGTTCAGAGCTGTTCTTTACAGTGTTAGGGGCGGAGCCTGTGCGCGTGCGTCATGCCAACCATCAATAATCCTGTGTGTATAAGTTCTGTGTGCGTCAATGCAAAGTGAGTACCATGTGCCAATCTATATTTATGCTCCATTTATATACTTTAATGTCCGCTTCCTCCTTGTAGCTACAACACGTGGTGCGCCACGTGCATGACTGTAGGAGCACTCCATAATAAGCCCTGCTATATGTGGATAATGTACATATGTGTGTCTGTGTGTGTATAGCTTAGAACAGCCCGTTTCTGCTACACATATAGTTTGCCTTTTCATTATAAAGTTCCACGTAACACCATTTATAGAGTTAGAGCGCCCCCTTGTGGGCTACGGTTGTAATGTCACTCATTGATTACAGTGTATCTGTTTTCATAGTCTAAAAGGCTGTTTTTAATAAACATTTGATCTTTTGTGTTGATTCCAGAAAAGCACAGATACACATCTTCATCACCTCCGTATACCTGCTGCTATACCCTCCTTAGTACCTGGATACTCCTCCTCAACCTGTAACCCTTTCATATGAAAGCATAAACCTCCCAATCCACCATCTACGTCTGCAATAAACCTGTTCCCTCCTCTTCCATAAACAACTGTACACCTGGAGTTTGCCTGTTCCTTCTGACCCAGAAAGACTCAGTTGACGTCGTATCCATTATCAGCTCATCCAGACACTCACAGTATTTCACCATCACAATATTATCCAATTGTCACATTTTTTCCAATTCCCAGCCCTAGTCTTAACCCTGTGCTGCAGCTGCTGAGCTTTACAGCAAACACACACTTTCCTCCAGGTAGACCCATAATGAGCTCTTTAGCATCATTTCCACAAAGATACTACACTTTTTATTCATGGTATCCACACATTACAATTATAAATAATGTTATTGTAATAAATGTGTTTTATTTTGATTCTCTGGTTTTTAATGACCTGCTCACTCCAGTGGCTCTTTTATTCAGGTCCTACAACCGTTGCTTTTAATATAAATACATTTTAAATCTCCCTCTCGGACACAGACAAACATTGAGACGCATTTTCTGATGATTAAAAATACAATCAACCATCAATATTTCCATACAGTATCTGTGTTCACAACTGAGTTGCTAGCCATCTGGTGGGCTCTTGATTGCGTAGAGAGGAATAATTTAGAATCCTCTTATATTTATTCAGATTCAGTGTCTGCTTTACAGGCTATATCTGCTGGCCTGTCTGGGGCCCGAGCCGATATAATCTTGGAGATGTTGTGTTGCCTCCGTCGGCTTGAAGCAAGGGGATCTAGTGTAGTATTTCGCTGGATCCCATCTCATTCAGGTATAGTGGGGAATGAGAGAGCTGATACACTGGCTAAGCAGTCTCTTCTGTGTGAGGAAATAGAGTATAAAATCTGTTTGGGAAAATTAGAGTGTATAAGTATCATAAAAAGTTTTGTGCAAAATCAGTGGCAAAAAGTGTGGGAGAAAGAGAAAAGGGGGAGGCATTATTTTAATTCTCAGCCTCTGGTGCAAAATATTAGGCCTGTGTGGATATCTAGCCGGGCAAATCAGGTAAAGATTGTTAGATTGAGGCTGGGGCATTGTGGGCTAGCAGCATATTTGGAAATCATTGGCAAGCATCGTGATGGATTATGTCAGTGTGGTCAACCTGAAACGGTGCCTCATGTGTTATTGTTTTGTGCTCTATACTCAACAGAAAGACAGATTATGTACAAGCAGCTGTCAGATCTTGGATTAGCAGTATTTTCATTCAAATCTATTGTAGCGTCCAGTTGAGAGTATAGTTGAAGCCAGAACTGATGGTTAAAATGAAGTTTATTTTGTCCTTCCATATATTCATATAACCAACGTAAGAGCCAGAACAGAAATAAAAATCAACTTACAATCATGTCCAAATACTATCTAGCATCAATTACATTGTAAACCGTTATATCACAATTACTATTATTTTACACAAAGAAACAATTGTTACACAAATAAAATCAATCTCACCTTGTTCCCTCTATCTCAACTGTTGCTAAACTTTGTTGTTGTTTCTTTTATACCATATTGGCTCTGTTTCCTCTTTAGACCATTGACTACTAGACCGTCTGTTTGTTTGTAACGTCCATAACGTTTCTCCGTCTGATGTTGCGCGAGCCACTTGACTTCCGGTTGAGACAGGAAGCGTCAAAATAAAACATTTTCTATCAATAATAAAACATCAACCTTTACACTCCCACCAATTATTTATAAAACAAAATATAACACAAATAATGTTAACATCCTTAAGCATAGCAATCACTTAAAAATACATAACATAACAAAAACAATTCTTTTAACAATCTTCTAAAAGCAGAACTAGTTTCTGGATTGGGCGCTCCACTATTGAAACTTTATTCAATCTTTCACCCTTTTTGTTGAGATTTCTGTCTGCATATGCTATTTTAACTTTTCTCACAAGTCCATCTTTATCTGTGACAGTGTCCAAGACTCTACCAAGTCTCCATTGTGATCGCGGCTGGGTTTCATCTTTGTCCATCACTATGTCGCCTGTTTGCATGTTTCTTTTGGGTCTGTGCCATCATTGTCGGACTATAATGTTGTGAAGATACTCCTTCTTCCACCGACTCCAGAATTGTTCCGCTAGATATTGTACTAGTCGCCATTGTTTTTGTGCATAGATATCCTCTTTAACGAACTGTCCTGGAGGATGCAATACTCCATTGGTTTTCATTGTGACAAGATGGTTTGGAGTAAGTGGTTCCAAACTGTTCGGATCGTTGAGATTGTCTGTTGTTAGGGGGCGGCTGTTCACTATTGCAGCTGCTTCGTACAGAAATGTTCTGAGTGACGCATCTGTGAGTCTTCCTTTTGCGAGAGTGAGCGTGGCATCGAGAACATTTCTCACAGTCCTTATTTGGCGTTCCCATACTCCACCTGCGTGACTTGCATGAGGGGTATTAAGAACGAAATCACATTGTTTTTTGGAAAGAAACATTGTCAGTTTGTTAGTGTCCATCTCGCTTAAAGCTGCATTCAGTTCATTTTTGGCACCTACAAAGTTAGTACCCTGATCACATTTTATTAGTCTGACAGAGCCTCTCAAAGCAATGAAGCGTCTCATTCCATTAATAAAAGTGTCTGTAGACAGGTCTTCAAGCATTTCCACATGTACTGCCCGTGAATAAAGACATGTGAAAAGAAGACCGTACCTTTTGTTCTCTTTTCTTGCTTGTTTTGTTATGAATGGGCCGAAAACATCCATACCACAGTATGTGAAGGGTGGAGAATGTTCGACTCTTTCTGTGGGGAGATCACTCATTTTTTGTTCTTCCACCGGCCTCCGTAGTCTCCTACAAAACACACACTGACGAATGTGTGATGTTACTGCTTGATTTAGTTTGGGGATCCAATAGCCACTGGACCGTATCTCATTCATTGTGAAGCCTTTTCCTTGATGAAGGACCTTCTCATGACAGTGAGCAATTATCAATTTTGTGATGTGATGCTCTCTCGGAATGACAGTTGGATGTTTTATCGAGTTTGGCAGCGATGAGTGTTGCAGCCTTCCTCCCACCTTGAGCACTTTGTCTTTATTATTATTAATCTTTATTTCAGACTCAAGATGAAATTGGTCCATACAAAAAATAAAAAAATAATCAATAAAAGGGCAATGCATTCAAATATATAGTATCATTTCCGGCAGATTTAAATATGATTAAGTGTATCTGTCCAGTGCTTTCTCAGAGCAGACGTGTAGCGACATGAGCTTTTACCGTTGGTCAGAGTCCGAATGATGCCGTTCTCAGAGTTCTCCAGACGTTCCTTGAGCCGAAAGGTTAGATGACGTATCAGAGCCTCACAGGTGTGAATGTGGGCTCTCACAAACAGTTCACTGGCACTGTGCCACCTGGGCACCCGGAGCAGCAGCCTGAAGGCATCATTGTATGCCACTGTGAGTCTGTGGAAGGACCTACGACTGTACTTGGTCCACAGAGGAGCTGTGTACAGCGGAGTGCAGTACGCTCGAAACAGAGTACATTTAACAGGATAAGAACACATGCTGAACCTCCTCATCAGTGTGTTCGCCTGGGCATAAAGATTACAGCACTGTCTTTTAATGTCTCTGTCATCACGCCAGTCATCTGTGAGAAAGTGTCCCAGATACTTTGTCTCTTTGGAGACGGAAAGAGGCTGACCACAGAGCTGAAAGTCAGGGAAGGTCAAATGTTTATCCTCTCTGCTTCTCACAATCATCATGTTGCTCTTTGTTGGATTGTATTTTATGTCAAACGTCGCACCATACGCTGAGCACACTTGTAGCAGTCCCTGCATGCCTGCACTGTAAGGGCTTATGATAACAAGATCGTCTGCATACATGAGATGGTTGATTACAGTGGTTCCCATGACACACCCTGTTTTACACATGTTCAATTCAGTGGACAATACATCAACATATATATTAAATAAAAAAGGAGAAAGGAGGCCTCCTTATCTAACACCATTACACACATAAAAACCTTTTGAAAGAGCATTGTCCCATTTCACACTCATGAGTTGATTAGCATACCAGAAATCTAGAATCCTAATCAAGTAATTCGGCCTTACTAGCATCAATTAAACATAAAAGTACAGATTAATTCAACTCCAGGTATTTACTGACAGTTTCTTTCAGTGCATAGATACGGTTATCAGTGCTGTGCCCTTTTTTAAAATCCAAATTGATTGTCATTTGTTGTCAGGTAAATTTCAAGCCTAGCAATCAGGATGCGTTCTAGGATTTTAGACAGAACACTCGCAAGGGCAATAGGCCTGTAATTGTCCATACTATTTAGCTTAGCAGCCTTATCTTTAATTACAGGTACCAGAACAACAGAGATCATGGACTCTGGTAAAACTCCATGTATTAAGAGTCCACTAAGACGCATAGACAGCAGAGGGCATATCTACTTAGAGGAGTTCTTCAGGTGCTCAGCTGTGATTGTATCCAGACCGCAGGCTTTGTTTTCACTTAGCTTTAATATAGCATCCTGGATTTCAGTTGACCGTATCAGCATGCCAGCCTCCATATCCACATGGCCAACAGGACAAATGTCACTTTTCACTGAATTAAATAAGTCAAAATAATGCTTCCTCCATAGCTCAGTAATATTTTGAGAACCACATACACCTTCAATGTTAGATGGCAATGGTGTTCTAGAGTTATTCATTGATTTCACCTCCTTCCAGAATTTATAACAATCCTTACATTGAAGTCATCTGGCAAGCGAGTCTTCTCTTAACATATTTTCATTTCTTTTAATAAAGCGTAGAGCATATTTAAATCTAGCTGTAGTTGCCTTTTTCGACTCAAACAGTGGTCCTTGTCTGGGCTTTCCTGCTGCATGCCAGAGTCCAAAAGCTTCTCTAGCAGCAGCATGGTGATCAGCCACAATGTCATTCCACCCAGGTTTTACATGGGGGGATTTATGATTTTTCCGTTTCAGGCATTCACTACTGTCTTTCAATACTTGGATTATGTTTTCATAGAATATACAAAGCTCATGGCAGTGACTAGAATTATTACAGTTTGGATCAAGGCAAGTCAGTGCATCTATAGGCAGTGTCATGTTCTGCAACAGAACATCTGTCCTAGTTGTGTATTGTTCAATATTCTTTATACTTATTTTTGACCAGTCAATTCTGGCTGTGTGTCCAGCATTCTCATTTTCCAATAGTTCTGGTACACTGTCCGTATCTATGGATATAACTATAGGTATGTGATCAGAGGTGGCAAGTCCGTACATAATGTCCATGTCGCTCAGAGAAGCATGTGCATCTGCTGTGCAGACACAGTGATCCAGCCATGACGTAGAGTGCCAGGCATCACTGATATAAGTATAACTGTTATCTGGTAAAAGCAGTTCACTTGATAAAATACGATTATTGTCTTTACAAAACTGGACTAAAAGTTTTCCGAAAATAGATGATTTATCCGACAGGTCAGCATTAAAATCTCCAATAACAAACACACACGTTGTGCAGTTATCTTCAATAAAGGACTCTATGAATTCCAGTTTGTTTACAAACTCATCTTCCATTTGGTGTGACTCATATGGCATATATACATTTAGCACAGTGAATTTTTTATCATTGAGGCTTATTTCAATGCTAATAGCCCAATCAACATTGAGCCTTAAACCCTTGACAGCAGAGTCATATTTAGCATTCCACAGAATGGCAACACCTCCAGGTATTCTACCCCGAACTATTCTAGTGCTGAGGTCTGTTGCAGATTCCCCTACTCCATGGAAATCCTCATGCAAGGAGTTCAATTTATCCAAATCCTGTTTGGAAGCCCAGGTTTCTTGAATGCAAATAATATCACTGTAAGAATGTCCAATACAAGCCGACTTGCCTTGTCAGCGCCACTGTTGCCGAGGCGCAGGCCACGCGCATTGTATGACATAATCCGAATGTTTGCCATATTAAATAGTATTGTCTATTCCTTGCTGTCTTCATTGCCAGTCCCAACTTGGGCAACAGATGCGCTAGCGCGGCTAGGATCAGAGCTAACTGTAGCTGTAGCATGTTTCCTCCGTGGTTCATAGTATCTCCTTATGAAGACACCTGCTGGCCAGAGTTCGGGCACATACATGTCTGCTACTTCATTACATTCAGCCGTTATATGGAAAGAGCTGAATCTTCCGTACGCAGACTCAATTTTGCGACATTTAACATCCCGACCCAATTTGTCACTCAGATATCCCTTTAGCGTATTAGCCTCCAAACTTGGATCAAAATTTGTTGCAAAAACACTCACCAGTTTCGTCCTGATGGCGTGTATGTTTGATCCGGCGCCAGTTCCAACTATGCCAGGGGTTTTACGTTCGCGTCTAGAAGAAGGCATACGTGGCTTTGGACCACTATGCCTAGGATCAGATGCTTTCTGTCGGCGTCCTTCCCGCACGACAAGGCTCCAAGCTGGGGAAGACGCCAGCCCAGAAGCTGGTGGCTCAGAGCGCGCCAGGCGCACAGGAGGCACAGGGCGTGCAGGACTCCACTGCTGTGCTCCACCACTGATGATGGGTTCAGGGACACCACTGTGATTCTCCACTACAGAGATGCGGCTGTCCAAGCAGGCAGTAACCGTGCGTATGCTTTCAAAAGCGCTGGATTGCTTCTCCATGGACCTTTTCATGCACCCGAAGTCGGCGTTTAGTTGCTCCATTCGGGCCAGCAGTGCAGACGCATCAATGTGGTTAAATGAAACGGGGGGCAAGTCGTCCAGATAATGTGACACAAATCGTGGTATGTTGTCCCCACACTCGTTAAGCACTTTCATGCACAGTTTCACATTATTAATGTCCTTAAGTGCTCCTTTATGCATAACGCAGCGTTGCGAGGAGTTTGGGCAGACCTCGGACAAAACTTTCTTAGAAGATTCAATGCGCTCAGAGTTGAAATTGTTTGTAACCAGCATTACAATTTCATCATGACACATTGTCCTCATTTTCACCACTATAAAGTTCAAAAGTTCATCTTCAACGATGATTTTACCATCGTTGGTTTTGAATATCTCAGGTTTTAATCTTGAGAAGGCACCAGCCAAACGACGCGTCTCCTCCGCCGCCATATTGAGGCCAAAAAGGTAATTATTGTCCACACAGAAGAATTTTCCACATGTCCTTACAACTAGAGAATGTGCATGAGATATTTTGGATCGGCGACAGAACTTCTCTAGAGACTGAAAAATTGTTTATTTTGAGCCACTGTCAGCGTGAGTTTTTGTTGAGACTTGATAGACTTACAACAAATAGACAGGTGAAACTTGGAATATTAGTATATTGTTGAAGTGGGAACTAATATATGATAGACTCAGCATGTAAAGAGATATACCTTAATATTTTATAATGACTCACAACTCATAAAAAGCTATAATATTTTGACTGCAAGCTATGATCATCACAATTATTACAAAGGCTTAGCGTATGTCATTTTGCATGTATTGACTTAGCTGAACTCAAAAGATTTCTCAGTCTGGACTTGGAGGACTGTTAGGAGGGTCCTGTTATAAGGCTGTAGTTTGAGTTCTGCTTGTGTCTAATGTGTGACTGCTGATACAGTACGTGGGCAGGTGACCTAATAAGGATTTATAGATGAAGGAAATTAGCGGCCTACGGGTCAAACCTCAGGGCAGAGTACTTGGCCTTCTTGGAGTCCTTGGGAGGGGTACTGGACGGTGCACTGACCGGGGACATCTCCTGGGAGACTTCAACGCCCATGTGGGAAAGGCCAGTGAGTGACACAGGGGTGATTGGGATGATGAACGGCCCTCCTGATCTAAACCATAGTGGCGTTCAGTTGTTGGACTAGCCACGATTTGTTTGTTTTATTGTTTATTTGGTTGGAACAGTACATGTTAATAAACACATCACTCCGGATTGTAGCCTTTGGCTAATTTCCATCCGTCGTCCTATGGTCGTCCCACAGTCGCACTGAGAACCACACATTCATTCACCCTGAACTATTGTACATATTTTTAGTGGTAGGGGAAACAGGAGCACCCGGAGGAAACCTACGCAGACACAGGAACATTTCTCCAGTGTGAGATCAATAAAGTCTATCTTGTCTTATGTAAACAAAAAAAGCGCTATATAAAACCAATGCATTATAATTATTATTATTATGAGTTTGAGTTTTACTTCCTATATTGATTATAGGAATGAGGAACCATTCATTAGTTAAATGCCCGGTGCTGTTTCCATTTTTGGTCTGTTGCAGTCTTCTTTCCTTGTGTGTTTTTTGGTTCTGTTCCTTTTTTATTTACTTTTATGAAATCACACTTTAGCAGTGCTTCATTTTGGTTAATTTAATTTTGAAACGTGACCCAACAAGCAGGACTTGATTCTAAAAAAAGAAGCTATGGCTTACATGTTCAGGCAAAGAGAGACA
Organism: Knipowitschia caucasica; assembly: GCA_964034765.1. Lineage (NCBI taxonomy): Eukaryota > Metazoa > Chordata > Actinopteri > Gobiiformes > Gobiidae > Knipowitschia > Knipowitschia caucasica. The sequence goes on from OZ035839.1 coordinate 8,146,702, forward strand.
GAGACTCACACAAAGTTTTTATGGCAGCTGTGATGTCACACACAGTCTCTTGATTGGTCTATTGAAAGTACAGTAGCTGCTCACCCACCAGGGAGAGGGAAAACTGATAGGAGCCTTCTGGTAAAATGCATACCTACAACCAAGTTACATTATTGATGCTAACTGAAATCCAACCTGGAGTGTTTTTTTCCTACTATGCTAATATCTGGAACTGCTGCACAAATGGATCGCCGACCCCTTCAGTACAAATTTTCCCTTCCCAAAAATATCCTCAAAATTAGTCAGCTATGGTCATGAGCTTTGGATAAGGACTGAAAGGACAAGATTGTGAACACACAGTCTCACAGGACAAGTCTCTTGTCGCATAGCCACTACTTCTCCACGAGGAACCAGTTGAGGTGGGTCAGGCATGTGTTTAAGATGCCTCCTGGACACCTCCCGGTGAAGACCCAGGATATATTATGTCTCTCAGCTGACTTGGTAAGGCCTCGGGATCTCATCTCCATAAGGCCTGATGACAATAACTGAGTTTTTGACTGTCTCATCAGTGGGACAACATGTACTGCTGCTACTGCTGCTGCTGGAGTCACGTGTACTAGATTGGCCCGTTCACTGGCATATTCATGTCAGACTCGCCCAGTGTGGCTCTTCATCTGATGTGATAGAGCATGAGCTGTTATACAAAGAATAATTGGCAGGAAAACGCAGCCAGTGGATGTGCGAAACTTGTAGAGACTTGCTGCTGTAATTGCAGCAAAACACGGTTCCACAAAGTATTAACTAATAGTCCTTTTTCACGCCTAGCCATTTTATGATAAGCTACAGTAGTATTTTATCACCACCGTGTGTGGAGAGAATCAATGACGCCGTCTTTGAGTGTCCAAATAAACACTACATCAAAAGCAAAAACCGCTGCATTATTATGACGTCTCGGTGGACAACACTGCAGGCGCCTGGGTTACGATTGTTATAGGACTGGACTTTTTCCCAAACCAATCAAAATTAGTGCATTACAGAAACCGGCTTATGGAGATGTACTTAGTGCACCCTTGAGATCACTGTGTTTAGGTTGGCAGGTTTGTTGTGCAAGTATATTTCCAAAACACTGGAGGGCGCTAGAGGGTAATGGAACTAAACTAAAACAGTTTAATATGTGCTGAAAACTTTTTGTGGAGACATTTAGTGGTAGCCTGGCCTTAGCCATCCGTACACTCCGCTCAATCATCATTTCACTGCTGTAATTTGTACTACGGTCCGACCAGGCTAATTCAGTAGAAGTAGCAATAGTAATTTATTGGGGTACAGTACATACTGTACAGAGTAATTTTGTATGGATATTATTGAATTTGGATGCAGAGCTTAGCATGATAAAAGAGACTGAATACTTTCGTAAGAATCACACCTAAAAACAAATGAAATGCTGTATATTACTTGTGTTGGTCTTTCACACAGATGGAAGCATTCATGGGGTATGAATAATAATTCAAGCTGTTGTATTTAGAGCATGCATGTGAAATATCATTGCTGATCTAAGATGATGGAACCAAGGAATACATTTTACACGCATTAGAATCTATGCCCACCGTATCACTCTGCACTCTGCCCCTGCTTCTGCCTAGCTTCAGGAAAATATGCTGTTCTTGGAAGATGACACCTTGGCAGAATTGTTGAAATGCTTTTTGGTTGTATAAGATTGCGAATGGTGTGAAACCTATTATTAAGTCAATTAGGTGTGCTTTTCATTTTCACATTATAATGGCGTTAGAAACTCCTTCTGACCATGAGTAGAATTCTCCATTCCCCAGTTCTCCATAGTGTCTATTTCCCTGTAACTTCTGTGACAGCTTGAAGTCTAACCCTTTTGTTGTAGTTGTAGATGAGGTTTTGATCCTCTCTGTTGGTGAAGCTGCCCATCAGTCTCGACAGAAAAGCTTCCAGTTCTTATATATTCCTGGGTTGAACTGCACATTTAAGATCACCCCATATTTTAATAAAATAGAAAACTTGACAATACATGGCTTCAGAAAACCACTACATATCCCCTTTCATTTGGATCACATACTCGGCTTTGTGGCTGCGTTAGGCGTTCAGTCACTCCGCGGTTCTCTGATGAGGCCTTCTCCTTTTCCCTGGACTCGGCCTGAAAACGAGGACAGCTGGAGAAGGTCACACGCTGTATTTTAAGAAGAGCATGGAGCAGAGTGCTTTGTTGACAGATGATGGCCCTCACGGATCAGGGGAAAAGGGGATTGGAAAGTCCTGTCTGCAGACTCCAAGCTCAGGCAGGAGAATATGTAGAACGGATACTACCATTTCAATTGATGGTAGGGGACAGACATATTTACTTTTGACACAACTTTTGACTCTGTTATGGTTTTTCCATTTACACACTCAAATTTGATCTGAAAGCAATTAATTAATAGCAATGTATATTTCTCCATTGTGAGTTTATCTTATCTTAAAAGTACACTGTGTATTTTTACTCCTATCTATCGTTAAGATCATATAATGCAGTCTACTGTCAACCGGCAGCACTATTATAGCCTTCGTCTTTGATTGTGGTCCCCAACTCCCGGTCATTCGAAACCAGGTCGCCAGGAAAGAATCCATTAGTTTGATTAATTACCCGGATCTCTCCATACGTCTTAGTCACTTGACCAGTAGCGCTAAGTAAACAAATGTGACTCCACAAACAAAGTCTGCTTTCTGAAGCGGCACCCGTGCGCCGCACAGAGGCTCCAATGAAGTTTGGAAGTTTTGAATGTCCAGCCGGCCGGCCAGGTCATGGGTATACACAGCCAGGACATGGGCAGACCAGTGGGGGCGGGTCCCAGCTCAAAAGTGGCCAAAATGACGTGCGCTGACATGCTTGCAATACCACCCCGGGCCGATGGGGGTGGACCCAGAAGAAGAATTAGCCAATGCTAACATATAGCATTGGCAGACCTCTCGAAAACATCTTTACAGGATGGACCAAAAGTTGGCTCTTGGCCCAAAGCTCCGTTCCACATGTGTGTCAATGCTGAGGGGAGGGAATTTTTTTGGTCCACTCTAGTTTACTTGCTGTGAATTTTTGAAGTCACTCGTTCAAATGAATGGAGCTGCGCCGGCTGACGCATGCGCAGAGGCGTTTTTTCACAATTTTCTTGTGGGCGGGACCACTCGCTGCCATTTTGGATAGCTCCAGTAGAGCACATTTTTTGGCCCATTAGTTAGAACGGCGTGACTCTGTCCGTTAATATAAACAGTATACTAGTCTATGGGGTATACACAGTCAGGACATGGGTATACACAGCCAGGACATGGGTATACACAGCCAGGACATGGGTATACACAGCCAGGACATGGGTATACACAGTCAGGACATTGGTATACACAGCCAGGACATGGGTATACACAGCCAGGACATGGGTATACACAGCCAGGACATGGGTATACACAGTCAGGACATTGGTATACACAGCCAGGACATGGGTATACACAGCCAGGACATGGGTATACACAGTCAGGACATTGGTATACACAGCCAGGACATGGGTATACACAGCCAGGACATGGGTATACACAGCCAGGACATGGGTATACACAGTCAGGACATGGGTATACACAGCCGTGGTGTGTATACCCATTGTTTTGTGGGGGATTCTTTACGTCTTGCTCACTGAATCGCATCTTTTTTGTCCCTTATCATCCAATGTATTTCAAGATGGCGCCCGGTGGCTGAGTGGATAGCACTCTCGCCTCTCAGCAAGAAGATACATTCTTTTTTAATAAAGTGCACCTTTACCTTGACATTGAGAGTAAAATAGGTAAATATTCTTAAAAAGGTCACATTTGTTATTGGTTAACATGTTTTTTTTTTCATTTGGAGCAACTGTAAAAATTACACAGAGTACCTTTAATGCATGTTTGAGTTTTTTATCTTCTCCTGAGGCTCTGACCACCGTGACATGCCACTGTTATTTTACTAGATATATATATATTATGAGCCATAGGTCTCGACAGTAGCACATTATGTCTTCCCTAAAGAATATTGGAAACACCTTTAGGCCAAATGAAAATTAGACTTTTTTTTAATCGGGAAACAATATTCAAAACCAATAAAATAGTGAATATTGAAAAAGTAGTGTGTACTATTTCTAGTTAAACCCCAGAAGATGGATTGCATCATCAAACCTTCTGTCGCGCTTACGCAAATCAATATTAACGCTGTCATTTTTTAATGGAGCTATTAATTTGTGACCCACTTTACATGTAGATTTTTTTTTAGCTGTGGGGTCTGTTAGTATGATAAAAAAAAGGACAGAAACAGGAGCTGGAGATGACGGTGCTAATTGAGCTAATAATTTGTTCATGCAGTGGCCTAAACTTCAACTTTTTGGAAAAACATGGAGGAGGTTGCCATTGCTGGCTCTATAATAATGTCCTCATATTTATGTTGTCATATTGGCAGCTTGGTTGACTCTCTCCTAACCACACACACACACGCACACACACACATGCGCACACACACACACATGACTTTCTGTTGCTGTGAGGACCTGGCATCTTATGGCATCGTGACTTAGTACTGACTTTTGTCAAGTCCCCCGAGATGGCTGTTGTGGATTAGGGCTATACAAATAAAACTGAATGTTATTGGATGGAAAAAGGACTACTTAGTGCACAATTCAAGTTAGAGTATAACTGATTTTACAACTACACGAGGTGCAAGTCTGTCAAGTCGTTTGAATAGTTCTTTTCGTCGTCTGTCACAACTTAAGATTTTCTCACAGATGTGTCAAGTAGAGTTAACCAACCCATGCCAGCCCGTCATCTTCTGCCCATGTAGTGACTCACTAGTGACCGGAAAAGCCAACAGCTCTTGTCGGCTCTCTCTGTGCTGTTCACAACATACCAGGAAGCAGGAAAACCCTTGGACACCAAACTGGAAAGTGCTTGGAAATACACAGGACTCGTTTTTATGTGAATGGGGCAACACCAGTGGATCTCGTTCAAAAGTTAATTTGTTTCTGTAAATCAACTTGAAATGTGAAACCAATACATGATATAGATTCATTACACGCACAATGACATAGCCTTTGTTTGTTGTCATTTTGATTATAGAATCTGTGGATCTTTGCGCACCAGAGCTTTCCTGGAAGTTTATCAGGTTTCAGATTTGTTCAGTTTTTCAGACAGAAAGAATTCAGGACACTGTTTCAATACCATCATTTTCAAAATATTCAAATGTTCTGAGATATTTCATTTGTGGTTTTTACAAGCTATATCTCACTTCTATTTTACTGATATATTCCAAATGGTACTCAGAAAGCCGTAGATTGCAGAAGGTGATGATGCTGTCTGAGAAGTCTGAATGTTTTGAGTTTTAACAACATCGCTTCGTTATCAAAAACAACGAAAACATAAACAGTGAATAAAATGTAAATCGTTTCAGAACAGTTTTATAAGAAGGTGAAGGCAGCGTCAAGGTGGACCACTGCCAGACCAACCTCCCTCTCTGCATAAGTAGGTCATGTGCAGTGCGGAGCGCGAGGGGGCGGGGCTACGGCAGAGGCAGGGGACCAGCACGCGGCGTCCTCAGCCATCTGGTTCTGACGGGAGGGACTGGGGCTCACGGAGATCCACAAGAGGAGAGAGAGAAAGGAGGATTCTTTCAGTCAAGGTGACCTTCAGAGGCTGGCGACAACTGTTGAGCCATTTTTCGAATCCCTAGACTCGAAAAATTTAACAAGTCGATTCGTTGCAACTAATTGATTATTGAAATAGTTGTCGACTAATTCTTGTAATTGATGAATCGTTCGACAACAAGATTGAACATTTTTGAACAAGATTTATATACACATGCTGGCAAGAAGTTTTATGACTCCCAACTGAGATGTAATCACTGCAGAATATAAATCATTTGTGAATAGTAAAAAAAACAGTGAATTTTGTTATAACCCGTCCATAAGAGTTTCTCGAAGTGCTTCCTTTTAGCGCTCTTTCGTTATCCAAACAAATAACTGATCAGTCGAATGGTTGATCCGCTCACTAATTTACCATCCAAATATTTGACAGCCCTACTCTGGCTACACTGCAAACCACTTCAGCTTTTAGCTCTGAAAACACCTCCAATACACCCTATTGTGATCTGCAGCAGGTGGAGAATAGGGCTGGGTATCTCTCAGAGCCGGCCAATGCAGTATATATATCCATTCCCATGACATCATCTAATTCGTGTCTTGATAAATTTGATTATTTATTCAATATTATTTAATGTGACATATTTTTATCTATAAGGTTTGAATAAAGATTTTTGGTCCCCTATCTACTGTATCCCCATTTTACTAAAAAGACAACACAAAATATTAAAACAAATTGAAAATAATTAGGGTTGTTTCAAGTACAACACATAATATTGAACAAATTGAAAATATCTCGATTTATTTTACTCCCGCGCAATTAACATTAACACCGAGGTTTGAAAAGACACTGGATGACGTGAGCGCTTGTACAATCCCAATCTCCTCTCACCCATTCATTAGAACACAAAAGCAAAGTAAAACAAAAACATTGCCATACAGAGCGTTTCAGCCAATAGTGTGTAGTAATCAGTAATGCAATTCAACTCAATACCAGCGATGGCAAGATGAGATAAACTTTATTGATCTCACAATGGAGAAATTCACATTTGGCATGGATAGAATCACTCAGGGGGTGCAAAAAGACAGGAAGCGTGCTAACATGTTAAACGTTAATACAGTCTTTTTTGTGCAGGATATAATTATGTACAATTAAAAATTGGCTATAGCAGTGCAGGTCATTGGGGACTTACAGAGACTTATTATACAGTCTGGACAACACAAAACACAACACACAAGCACACTGACACACTTGGACTCTGCACCTCTCTCCCATGACTTGCTCTGAGCTGAGGGCATCACTCGCTTTTAGCCGCACTTTCTTTCAGTACTTCTTTTTGAATCTTAAAATTGAAACAGGTTTTTCATGGGTTTTTTTTTATCCGTCCCACCAGACCCTGACTTGCATAGTAAGAGCAACACCTGTTACTACTATGATGTAACACTTCATATTCTTTCATCTCTGACTCTGGCCAGACTTCAAATAATATCCAGATTACAAGCGATGACATTAACCCTTTAGGCGCCAGCGCTTTTTGTTTTTGAGAAAAGGATTGTTTAAAAAAGACAAAAAGTTACGCCCTGTGACTTAACAAAAGATTGCGGTCTACAATAATCAATACTGGAAACACAAAGAAAAAAAAGATGTTCGCAAAATGTAGAGAGACGACCGTGGGAAGAAAGATTGCTGTATAGAAAGTGTTCTGGATAAAGAAGCCTGTGTGGCAATTTGGCTACTTTGGCGCCTAAATGGTAAGATATCAACAACAACCAAAAGTCCAAAAGTTTTCTTATCAGTTCATAAATTCAGCTTATAAACTTTTAGAGAAGAGAGGGGATTGGAATAAGTCTCTGTTTCGTCCAACCCCTTATCAAACATGTACTTGTCTTTGAACCGCTTTGACACATAACTTCATTAGATATGTTCTTTCGAGATATATTTCCGCTTGAGCAGTTTTCCCACTTGTTATTTCCAAGCCACTCTTCTCTGACAGTAGCGATAGCCTTTGCCCTGCGTCAGCTCGAATCACCTCCAGCCTAATAGTTGATCTAATGCTATAGCTACACTGGAGTGGTGTGGGATTTCCAACGGTCCACTCTCATGTGAAATATGTTCCCTCTCATGAAGTCAAGTGGACAGTGGAAGAAATCAGAAAAGTGAAAGCTCTGTATGACCTTTTTCTTGCGGCGGTAACTGCAGGAACGCTGTATTGATTAGTTAGTAAGTAAGTAGTAATGTTTACTTTTAAAGCGCATTTTACAGACCAAGGTTACAGACCCAAAACGCTTTACAATCTTCCAAAATCCAATATTTTTCCAATCTCTCCACATCCATTCATTAGTGCAAGACGGAAGGAGACATAACATCAAAAATAGACCTGCCATTGATTTGGCCCAATCTTGTTCCCCTTTTTTTCCGTCTGCATGAATGTTCCTGTCTCTATACTGGTGTGCTATAATGAATTCTTAAATTATAATTTCACGTTCGGAACCTTTTTCATGCCTTTAAAATGTCTCCTGTTAAAGATGCAGTCAGTGATTTTTATCCAGACGCACTTTTTAAAATATTGTGGGAAAACGTTAGTCTGACTCTCGCCAGACCCATGTTCGCTGCACTTCACACATGAGTCTGGTACTGAGCCATAGTGGTTGGATTTCAGAAGGCAGGGCCTTATAAAAAAATCCTTGTATGTGATTGGATAGACCACTTGTCCGTTATCTTGAATGAAGTCTGCTTTCAACCACTCACATCAAAGCACACGGCTCCCATAGGTTGCCAAATCCCAGCAAGATTTTCCACCCCAAAATTCGCAAGAATACCCAAAAAAAAAACCACTCAGAATGATTTTTTGGCTAAAAACGTAATGTAATCAACTTGGGCTACCATGATTCTGTTTATCGTCTTTCTGTTTATTTAATACCTACAAGTCTCTTGGAAAAAATGCGGAAACCACCAAACCTGGCAACCCTGCTGCATAGTGTGTAAACAGGAACACTGAACCAGTGCTTCAACCAAACTTTACAGGAACATTTGACTCTTAAAACACACATATATCGACATAGAACCATCTACATCTCGTCTCAAATTGCATTAAAAGTGACATCCGTGCCTTAATTTGATCGTATTTACTCTTTTAAAAAGATTCGCGGACTTTACGTCCGCCATCTTGGATTCCTCTCGCTGCTGCATGAGAGAAGCTTGAGAAGGCAGTGCAAACCCCACGTAACACCGGCAATCCTGATTGGTCGATTAAAAAATAACCTGGGGAAGGCGTTCGCTATGGGCTCGATACCAGACCCATGTGGTTCAGCCAAACGCCTCTGGTGGAGCATGGCGGAACTACAAGGGTCTGGCAGAGCCAGGCTAGGAGTTGACCAGATGACTATAGTCTCCAAAAATTAATAACAAATATTTTGGAGCAGACTGATAAAAACAAACCAATGGGATTTGTTCATCCCCAACGAACCAATGGGATGCGTTTACCCCGTTCACCCTCTTCCTGTTTCTTTCGAGTGCACAGAGTTATCGGATTTTCTAAAACCTAAAATGGCAATTTCCTGTTCACCACCCACTCTCCCTGTTGTGACAAAGAAAAGAAATACTGGATGTTTGGTTTGGTGGAGAGGCGACGGGAGGGGGGAGTGATACCGCACCTTTAAATTACGTTCTTTTGACTGCATTGATCAAACGTGGATCATTGCACTGATGAATGTTTGATCTTAATCAAAGAGTATAATAGATTCACCACCACTTGTAGAAATGGGGCGACAGTGGCTCAGTTGGTAGAGCATTGGTCTTCGGGCCTGAAAGTTGTGGGTTCAAGTCCACCATGAGACATACTTCACGACTCCCACTGTTGTAAGCTGTTGTTGTGTCCTTGGGCAAGACACTTAACCCCACTTTACCTGAAGCCCCTGCTGAAAGAGCTCAGCTCCTGTGGACTCACCACCTGCAGAAGGATCAGTGAGGGGCTGGTGCTAAGTGTACTGGATGCAGCTCTGACTGCCACCCCTCCGACCCAGAAATAGATTAAGGGGAAGATAATGGTTGGATATCCATATATTTTACAAGTAAGGGATAATGTATAGCCTACAGGTCATTATCGGAAAATAAGTACCGACAGGGCGAAGCGGACCCCGACGGGGTCTGCTTCCGCCCTGAAGGTACTTATTTTCCGATAATGACCTGTAGGCTATACATTATCCCGCTTATTATACTGCTTTGTACCAACTTAACACACAAAATAAACTTCAGATCACTTTTATGAATGCCAAAAGTTTATTTAATGACAACAAATAAAGTAGTCCCAAAAAGTTTTCCCGTTGCTCGGCAACCGCGGGCAACAGTTAGGCTGGCAACTTCCAAACTAGAACTCTCTGGAACTGCATGAAAACTGAACAAAGAATTCTGAACATCAGCGGTGAGTGACCCATACATAAACCTAACCTAAATCCATAATTCGATCCTCTGCAAATGTGTCCGAAAATGTGCCGGTATCTTAAAATGTGCCGGTATCTACTTCCGGGTTTTTCGGGATCGCCTTTTCTCGCATTACATCAGTGTTTTTGTCATGAAAACGTAAACGGAAAATTCTGAAAACTTCCGTGCACTTGTATTAAGACTGGATATGTATAAATTACTCTCCGATTAACATTTCATTGCGTTGATTGATTGGCATTTGCGTTTATTGAGCGGCCAGAACTACTTCCGGGTTTTTCCACGATCGCTTTTTGACGCAGAGAAATAGTATTTTTGTCATAAAGACAAGACCAGAAAATTCTGAAAATTTCCGTGCACGTGTGTGAAGAATGTATATGTATAAGTATTCTCCGATTAACATTTAAGTGTGTTGATTGAGCGTGGCTAGCTCAGGAGTGGCCGGAACTACTTGCGGAGTTATCCACGCATTTGAAAGACAAGCAGAGAGAGCGTTGCCATGGGCAGCGGTCATTATTGTTTTGAGAGGTCCGTTATAGAAAATAATGACCGGTAGAACGTTTTGAAATTACATTCAAATCAATGGAGCGTTCTCCTGCTGCTGTGAGGAGCTGTATAATAACTTGAATTAGTTCCCATAAGGCAGTGATTCCCAAACCCCCACTAAAAAATGGTGGAGGTTTCTTTTGACACACATTTTGTTTTCAGTTCATTGCAGTTTATACGACACATTGTAATTAATATAAACCTCAACCCTAACTGCAGATTTTAATGTGTCAAAAATGAAGCTCAAGCGGATGTTCAGACTGAAAGACCGAGTGCCTGCCAGCCTCGAGCCTCAGCCAATCACACAGCTCTGCCAGCCTCGAGCCTCAGCCAATCACACAGCCAGGCCAGCCTCCTGCCAACCCTCTCAGAGCAAAGCGGGCAGTTTAAAAGGCAGCCACTTCCTGACAAACAACGCTTCCTGAGGCTCTTAAACACCCACCACCTCCCCAGCACCCCCTCTGGCTCTTGGCTCCCGCTCTGGCTCCCGCTCTGGCTCCCGCTCTAGGCTCCCACTCCGGCTCCTGCTCCGCCTACGCCCCATTCACACCATACTCTAGCCACCACCAGTGATTGACCCCGGGGGATCTGAGATCATCTCAGCTGCAATCGATCTCATAGCTGCAAGTGTCACTGCCGGGGTCAATGCGCCAAACAAATAAATCATTTTAATGTATTTATCGTGTCTTTGGTCTCTTCAGATTGAAATGTGTCCATCTTAAACTGGCAGTGTCATTTAGCCTACTCTATCTTCGTTCATTCATTCGTCCCACACAATGTCTCTGCGCACCCCACTTTGAGAACCACTGCCATAAGGTGCTTTAAAGCTGCAGACCCCATGTTTGTTGAAAACATACAGTTTTTCTTGTCTGACAGCTGAATTATTTTGCATATCAGTACAAATCAACCTTACCATTTGAACTCATGGCAATACTAACGTGACAAGACACCATTCTTCTTTGCAATTTTCCTTTTAATTACACTCCTCCCCGGGGAACCAGCGAAGTAGTTAAACAGAAAAATCAGTATTACCGCAATTATTGGCTCACAATGGATTTAATACATTCTTGTCATGTGTAATCATTATTTGGGGCGCTTATGCCTGGGAGAAAAACAAATTCAGCTTTCTATTTTTCAGTGAAGGGAAAGGGACGTGCTCTGTCTCACATGCCCTCTAACAGATGCTAGTTAATAATATCAATAATGAATCCAAAATGGCATAGCAACAAGTCTCCTCAAGCTCAAGTAATTATTATGTGATTAGATGGTAACCTGATTGAGGGTCTTTCATAAGCAAATGCAATCATCTTGTTTATCTCTGAGAGCGGTTGCCGTGTCCACATGTTGGTTCTGCCATGTTAATCCACTTGTGTGCAGCACAATACGATAACATTGACTAAGAGCACAAACAGAAGAGGCTGAGGCTGAAAAGTTCAAACAGTGGTTTGTCCCAGGGCAGTTGTGGCTATAGTAGTATAGTTTACCAGCATGTGAATGAATAATTATGTTAAACTCTAAGCAATTTGGTAATTTGTCCATGAAATGCAAATACTGGGTATGATTGCTGAGGAAAAACCCAACAGGTGGTCTTCAAATTAAATGACTTAAAGTACCAATATGTAAGATTTTCATGTCAAGTCATCATTAAATGGCCCTAATCTGTCAAAAGGCATTAATAAAACATGTTCTTTTCCAATACTTCTTTAACTGATAACAGTAGTTCAGAGATATTTGGATTTCAACATTTGTTTTACAGCTCCTTAATCTTGTTATTGTTTTCATTTTGATGTCCCACCCTCTACCGTTTTACCAATCAGAAAGTCCATGATCCGGGTTGCCAGAACTCACCGCGTTGAGCTAATCTCACTGGTGAAGTACCATGTGGCCGCGGTACTAAAAAAGGTCTCGTTATGATTCTAAAATCATTAATAACAAAACAAGGAATAAAACAAGGATTTCTATCGGGACCTTTGTGAAAAAGGTGCTGGTTATAGATTTGTTGTTGACTGAGTCAGGGAGAGTGGGCGAGGTTGCAGTACCACTTTTTTTACATACTGCTTCTTTAAGTTTGAATATATTTGGTCAAAATTAGGGATGCATCTTTCCAACTATCATGTAGCGAGTTGGAGGCAGTGATCAATACTCAGTGCCTTATCCAAATGGCTAACAGGGACCAGAGCCCAGCGCCCTATTATTGTAATATTTTTCAAAAGGGACAGAATTATCATAGTTTGTATATAGATGGACTGTGCTCTCTATCGGTCTGGCTCCTTTTGACTGTTTACATACATACACATAGGAGTACACATTGAAAAATATACCCCTCTATTTACTGAGCCTCTGCAAGTAAAATTTTGTAAATAAATAATGTACATAGGTTAGAAATTGTAATTGATTTGATATTTTTTGCCCATTTTTCAGTGTAAAATCTCAATACTTTTTCCTACTGACCAGAATTGGGCGTTTCATTAGTTATTGTTACACAAGGAGTAGTTTTTTTTTTGCCTCAACTTGTACGTTAGTGTAATTACAAGTCACTTACTATTTGCAGTAGATAAAGTCCTTTTTCAGGTTAATCTGTTAATCGGTGGAAATGTTTTATTTTCATCTAGCGCTAGTTCAGTTTCAGTCTGTAAATAATAACAAGGCTCTGACACAAATAACAAACGTCTTCCCTGTGTCTCCTCAGCTGCAGAGCGACCTCGACCAGGAGTACCAGGACAAGTTCCGCCGGTTGCCCGTGGAGATCCAGGAGTTTGTTCAGGACAGCGGTAAAACCAAAATCCCAGCCTCTTCCTCCACTTCGGACAAACTCAACCACAAAGCGTCGCAATCGGAGGACGACACCGAAGAGGGCTCCACGGAGAAAGTCTACGACACGCCGCTTTAACGCTGCAAAAAAAGAGGAGAAAATAAGTTTTAAATCTGCTTGAATCAGGAACCATATACTATCTTGATATGAGTATAATTTGAGAATGTCTGAAAACAAGACTTGCCAATGGAACTAGCAGCTTACTGTAGATAATCATTTTAGTTTTAACATTTATAACTTATCATCTACACTCTCAAAAGTTGCTTTATTTGACGATTTGTTATTTATGAATCGGTGGAACAAGGCAACTACATGCAGGCTTTTTTGCTCCAAGGAAAAAAAAAAATAGGAGTTTGTTAACTTTATCAGAGTAAGGGCTGTAACGTCAACCACAATTTTGCTTTCACACAGTATGACGATTCTGAATGCTGACGTGTGAATACTTGTTTATGTTCACGCTCTACAATTACAATTTAAAATGGACTAATTTAATGTATTGATAAATTTGAATTGTGAAAATGCACATTCAAGAAAACGTGTGTAAAAGTGCCAGTGTTAGCAACAAAAGCTAGGTTGCTATAGAGTCCTGAAATATCCCCTCTCTGGCGACCAGTAAAAGGCCTCTTCTTTCCATCGCTGAATCCGATCTCCGGAACATGCGCAATTTGAAGGCGTTGGCAAGCGTTTGTTCTGCACGTGTCCGGCTTTCTAGTAACGTGTCAATTAAAAGTGTCAAAATAAATTCAGAATCTCATAAAATTCAGTCTTTAAAGTCACAGTGCACTCGCGGACAGAAGAAATCACAACTATCCCTGTGGAATAGACTGCTTTATCAAGGAAAGAGCAGTGCATGTAACCGTCTAAACAGCTACACTATGAAAAGTATGGTCCCTCGTGTGACTTGGATAGATACTGTAGATAATTTCTTGATCCCCGTAGGAGAAATTCAGACCAATCCAGTCTAGTTTACTTGCTGTGAATTTTTGAAGTTACTCATTTAAATGAACGGGGCTCGTGCCGGCTGACGCATATGTGCAGATGTATTTTTTCACATTTTCCAGCCTCCGCTGCCATTTTGAATCACTCCATGAGAGCCCAATTTTTGGCCCATTTGTTAGAACGGCGGAGATGGGCGTGACTACATCCGTTAATATATACAGTCTATGGTAGAACATGATCAATTGTCAACTTGTGATACTCCAGTCCTTGTCGCACAGGCTGAAAGGAAACAACACTCCGGATTGTGAAAATTAGGGGTATGATAAACAATTTAAACGATTTTTAAATAATGATGCAAAAAAATTAATAACATACAATATACAATACGTACATAATTTTTCAGCATTTTGTTTTTTTCCCTCATATTTTTTGTCGATTTAAAAAAATATATATATTGTTTTGTTTTGGTATTTGGCTTTTATAACAATTAATGTAGAGTCTCACTAAATAGCACCAAATGTCCAGCTTGTTCCATTGGCTAATCTTGGTATAAATCAGATTGTCCTCAAATCCAAATACAAATATCACTTACTTCAAGCACCTACAACTTATTTTTAATATTTTTTCTGCGGTGAAGGAACTCATTCACGAACTGTATACGGATATATATTTGGGACTGCTGGATTTGAATTGGACAGGTGCTATTTCTAACCACGGAGACGGATTAGGAGGTAACCGGGTGAGTAGTGGTCCACCGAATCTTGTAAATACTACTTTTTTTGTGTACGTCCCTTAAATGTTTTGTCGTCATTTGAAGCACTAACAAATGTTGCAGGATTTATTTTTACTTGAAGTATCGTTGCACAGAAGCGCAGTTGTTTTATATTGTTTTTGTTTTGACTATAACCCTAGTGCTGCTCGTGTAGTATGGTGGTGCCGAGGCGTCAACGCTACCACTGCATTTCAGCCTAAACGCTTCCATGTTTGAGTAGAGAGGTCAATATGGAGTCGGGCCTGGTTCAGATGAAAGCAAATGGAATGAACATATCTAAAAAAACAAAAACAAAAAACATAATGTGGTGATGCACTGTGGGTATTTCCATCTTCATCATGTTTGGTTAATAGCCCGTAGATTTGAATGGACTGGCTCAAGAAGGGATAGTTTGATAATAATATATTCAGCGTTTCAAACCATATCATTTTGACAAACTCTTAATAAACTCCAAATTGTGAGCTATGGAAAAGGATTACTCTATTTTGACTAAATCACAATTACAAAACAAAACAAAAAAACACATTTGATCAATAAATCAATTTTATTTATAGAGCCCTTTACAACACTCAAGACGACCAAAGTGCTTTACATTAAGATCACATAAATCCATTAAAACATGTATGCAATCAAACAATAAAACGGGTAAAAAACACCCAAAAAAATATTTTAAAAAGTGTCACTGATGATACACACTTTGACAAAATGATACTGTGACTGTTTTATATTTCTTTTATCAGACCGGCTTTGGCCCTTGTTTACTTTTTGGTTCAAATTTATGAATGTTGTCTCAACTATTACAAAATCATTGCCTTTTACAAAAGTTATAGTTATTTACACTGTAAAAAAGACACTGAATGAAAACATAATTCAAGAAATTTCTCCCGCATTAAATGATTCTATACAACGTAACCAGCAATAACAAAAGCATAGTTTCGGAGTTTAGGAAGGTTAATCTTGTCTTCTTCGTAGAATATGGTTATTTAGTTCTTACCAGACAATTGTGAGAGAGCAATGTTGTTACCTTGACATGTTTTGACAAAACTTCTGAGTAAAGAAGAACCAAATAATGTAATCTGGTGCACACTGGGCGAGTCTTGCACAGTTTTTCCAATGTGGTTTTACTGTAAATGGCAAAAAAAATCTTGAATCTTGAATAACCTTATAATAACTAAAGTATGCATGGATTGAGTAGTCTACATTAGATAATCCAAATACTTTCGTTTATTTCGTTTAGAGTTATTAATTAATATAAACTTTTTGCTTTAGCCAATCTCTTTTCAAACCAAATTAAGGGACTTAAAGACCTTATGACGGGTTTGATTTATTTAGAAATACAGTTTTAATACCATTTTATATTAGAAGAGAACTACTAAAGGTTTCAAAATCAGTTGTTTTTTTTTTTGTCTGATCCCCCCAAATCGAAATAACCCCATAGCAACGCCCTTAGAAACGAAAAAACTTCACAGCCCTTGGTGACGTTGTTTGCAATTTGGTATTTGTTCTTTTTTCGCGGATATTCAAGATGACAAGGCCGTGTACAGCGAGTCTTAGATAACTACTAGAATGAAACATTTCGTTGTCCCTGAGATAGTCCAGTGGTTGTGTCAATGGACTGCCAATCCAGATACTTGGGTTGAAATCCCACCTCAGACACTTTTTCACACTCAAAACGGCAATTTATGTGTAATGAGCAATTGTCACCTGTAGAGTGCAGTATTGTGTTGGGCATCAGTGGAGAGAAGAGAGAAAAGGCAGTCCTGTGGCATAGATCCATGGTTTTCAATGCATGGGTTAGGGTTAGTGTGACGTCAATGCTATGACGTCACACACAGGTTAGAGCATAGACAACTTAAATTCATGAAAAACACGTTCTTTTTATAAAATATAGGATTTTTTTTGCCGGAATCTCTTTCAAATTGACATTGTCATGCAATTTTGATATCCACTATTTTTTTTAAAAAAACCCGTCATAAGGTCTTTAACTATGACATTTTGATATTTTAATTGTTTGACAGCACTCATTTTTTACCTTCTCATTATTATATTCAATTTCCAAAAATAATTCATAATACATCTTTAATCGCCTTGAGTTCACAATTTCGAACTCCTTTTTTGGCAGCGTCAAATTCAACGATTCTCTTCAAAAGTCATTTCATTTATAGCTTATCCAAACATGAACATGAAACGCTCACACAAAACAACAATGGCAGATGTATCATGGAAAAGAGAGTGACATCACAATTGAAAGTGCAAAAAAAAAAAACCACATCCCAAACATGTCTTATCTGAATGTTGATGTCCATCCCAGTTGAAGCTGAACCTGGCCCCGCTCCGGCGCATTTGCACTGAGGGCTCACTGAACCTGTGTGTGACTTCAGTTTTCCCGTGGAGACTCCGGGGTCTTCCTGGATTTTCACGTCGTCACAGACTTCAGCCCGATGCGTTGCTGCTACTTTGTATTTTAATATGAATTCCTCATTGTTTTGAAACAGTTTTTTATCATCCGTTGGCATGACGATTATACGGTACACTGTTTTGTCTGTAATGTTGCTGTTTCCTTTGGGCATTTTGAAAGGAGGCTGTAAGCATTTGCATGTACTGAACAGATGTAAATGTTATATTAGTTCTATAGCAGAGACGTTTATTACTTGTAAATCTATTTTCTTGTACTTAACAGTGGCTTCGTAGGCTACGTGGCTAAAACTACTGGAATTTATCCTCAGTAAACCGTACGGTAGAGGACGGCTCTGAGATTTGTCCATTTTCACCTAAACAAAAGTCCTGCAGTAGTTTTTAGAAGTCTTCCTTTTACACATTAATATAAATATGAAGGAGAAATGTGCAACAATTGGACAGATTTCACCGTTACTTTGATGTGAGGAAATAACTCAGTCATAGGGCCGCACATACTTTACAATCTTTTTCATAAACACACATTGACAGGATACAAGGTGAAATTAAGTCATAAAAAAATACCATAAACATTTAAAATACACACAAAAAAGGGAAAGCGTACAAAGAGGGAAATACACTTTTTTAAATGATAATTAAAAAGCTATATGATTCCACAAAAACAATGATTTTTAAACGTAGCAAGTGAAATCCAGAGAAAAGGCAAGTCAAACTAAAATGAAAGAAAAATAATCCCAAAATTATGTTCAATTATTAGTATTATTATATGACTTGGACCGTACGCGCGCTCTGATTGGTTGATTTGCGGTCTGATATTTTCCCATCTCGGACCGTTACCATGACAGCCCGTATCACACAAAACCAAGTCGGACATGAACATACTTCACAAATATCTCAAAAGCATTGGTAAAGACACAGACGAGAGTCATATAATAAAACATTTATTAACCTTGCTTGCTCGGTCTGTACAGAGAAATATCAGACCTTGACCTTTTTGCACAGAGGGTTTTGCACAGAGGGTTAGGCCTGTACATTAAGGTCTGATATTTCTCCATACAGACCTTAAGACCAGGTTAATAAGCCGTTAGTATTAGATTGCTTCATTGATCATAATGGGTTCTATGGCACAGTACACCTCACTATAAAACTACATTTCTCAAGAAAACAACCATAGCATTTATTTTAGTCTAAAATTTGAACCCAGTAGATATTTTTATTATCTATATTTGGTAGAGTTTTAGACCAAATTAGTTCAAATATTAAGGAAATATATAAAAATAATATTAACAAACCACTTTAATCGCACATGTTAACAAAATATAAAAAATATGTATATCTCTAGGCATGAACCATGGATGGATTTGGGGTCTTCAATTTGGGGGAAAAAAATCGAATATTAGAAGTATGAGAGGACGAAGTGCGGAAATGGCAGAAATGTGTTTACGCAAAAACGGCCATTGTGTGTGTTTGATTTAGCATCAATTATTCTTTCACAACGACATCTGGTCTCCCCCTCAGCTCCCATTTGTCTTGACGTAACTTTGGGTGCACTGGAATTAGGTAAGATTTTGTGCGCTAGGCCTCATTCTGTAAGATCTCAGAAGCTAAGCATGGTAGCGCCTAGTTTGTACAGGGATGGGAGACAAATCTGCTGTTAAGCAGATTGATTGGTGGAGGTCGGAGGGTATTCGCTACTTGCACATTAGCCGTAAAGCGCCTTGAGGAGAGTGAGCTGTGGATCATCAGACTTAATGCCAACAGCAACAAACTACTGAGAGTGGAGCAAAAGCAAATGTCAGATGACGTGGAAGTTCCTTTTTAGAATTGGCTGCAGATCGTTTAGTGACTGGTGAAGCTATAGTTCCAAGTTTTGTTTTTGATTGTTTGAGAAATGAATCAGCAAGAGAGGTTTTCCCCGTTCTTTGGTAGTACTGTAGCTTTACTCACGACCAAAAACTTGCAAATGGCTATCATTATTCCAAGAGTGGATTGACTTACTACGTAACATTTCACAAATATTTTCTGCAGAAGGATCAAATTGGGAAATACTGGTCAAAACGGTTGTATTTTAAACAAGCTAAATGACCAGACGTTGTACAACGAGGCTGTTACCATGAACATGTAATCGTTGCTGTACATACTAGGCCCAAACCAATAGATATAAAAGAGGACATTTAATGACACTGAAAAATACAGTACAGACCAAAAGTTTGGACACACCTTCTCACTCAAAGAGTTTTTTTATTGTAATGATTATGGTCTTCCAACAGTCTTGAAGGAGTTCCCAGAGATGCTTAGCACTTGTTGGCCCTTTTGCCTTCACTCTGTGGTCCAGTCCCAAAACCATCTGGACTGGGTTCAGGTCCGGTGACTGTGGAGGCCAGGTCATCTGGCCCAGCACCATCACTCTACTTATCTACAGTCAATAGTCATGAAAAGAAAGGACACTCAATGAGAAAGGGTGTCCAAACTTTTGGTCTGTACTGTACATACAGACATAACAGAAAATATCCTAGCCCCAAGGAGAGATGGTTGGAGAGAGAGAGAACCCCGGAAGAAACTGGGCCTCAGCATTAGGCCTGGTACATGTTGACACCAACCAAGAGCCCAAACTAGTCCATTCTAGCTCTCTTTATGTAAGCTGTGAGGTCTCTGTCAGGTTCCACTGGATTGGTCCAGGGGGGTCAGCCAGGGAGCGAGCGAGCCAGCCCCCCAAGGAAGGGAGGGCATGGACATCAGATAAGGGGTAAAATCCATACCAACAGTTTCTTCCCACCGCTGTTTATTTTGTTTCATTGCGGTTACAGTACATGGTGCTGTTGCTTGTTCTAAATGTACGTAACATACGTACGTTTTCATATCAAACCCCAACAGCATGTGGTTCGATCGCCACAACATTTTACAAGACCCATGAAAAACAAATGGAATCATCTTAGAAAAATGTAGGTACTGTAGCTTTAATAACACAACACTTTATTGGATCTGTGCTGTAGTGACTCACTGTTTACATTGTGCGGCCCTATTGTTAAACTGGATTACTTCCTCAATTGAGTTCCCTGAGGAAGTCATATTTCCACTGCCTGTCTGTACAGTGCCATTGGAGGGTGTGTCATTTGATACTAACCTGTATAAAAAAAATGGGGGGGAGAAAAAAAAAACTCCACACACTTATGAAAGGAATATCTGAAATGTACAAAGGACTTTTTCAACGCTGAGTATTGATGTGAGCGTCCTGTGCCTTTGGATAGGTTTGCCTTGTTTGATGTTGAATGTGTGAAAAATGCATTATGGTTTCAGATTTAGCCATTATCAATTATCTATCCTATGAATTTGTCTGATACTGTATGAGTAGACTGTGCACTTTGAGTACCACTACTGAGTAAATGTGACGAGCAGTGTTTGAACCTCATACTTTAAGACTTTCTACTCATTTTTTATCGTCCTGACTGAACCACTTTATTTATCAGTCCTTCGGCAACTTCGAAGTGTGCACCCTGGAAATGTACGTGTATGTGCGAAGGATAACATAGTGTAAAAGGAAACTTGGCTGTAACTAAAATAAATGTGGCTATTATTGTACAACTACGGAGTAACGTCTTCTGTCGTTTCTGTCGTTTTCTGTGTGTCATTGTGTGTCCAAATGTACTCATTACACAACATTCACCCATGTGTTTTATAAGCTGCCATTTGTGTTGTCCTTGTAGGTGGCTGAAGTGTACAATAGATTTACAAAAGTGT
Organism: Knipowitschia caucasica; assembly: GCA_964034765.1. Classification (NCBI taxonomy): domain Eukaryota; kingdom Metazoa; phylum Chordata; class Actinopteri; order Gobiiformes; family Gobiidae; genus Knipowitschia; species Knipowitschia caucasica. Next base: position 8,167,986 of record OZ035839.1, read on the forward strand.
GCAAATGAAATGAGGGGCTGGATGTATTTGGCCAGGGCAGCCGAGCAGAGAGACGCCTCGCTGCAGCATTTTGCCTGTGACCAAAGATTTACAGACACACACAACCAAAAAAAGATTATTGTAGAAAACCAGGACAGGGCTTTGATTTGGGCTGTAATTGGAGATCTCTGGGAACAGGTGCCACAGTGGGGCGGCTGCAGCTGTAGTGTGTCTGGGAAACACACTGGTTGCCTCAGTCAGGGCTATTGTAGTAGATTAAAACATTTTGAGATTAAAAGAGATCCTTCATTCGTCCCAAATTGGGGAAATTTCAGTGTTGCATCACAGGTAACAGACAGTAGGACTGAGGAGCACACAACTCAAGATAGTCCACCACCATTGTGTACGGAGGGAATCTTGTTTTAATCTAATCTTTGAAAGTTCTGTATAAGTGGCATGTATTTTTATGTTATTATGAACAGGGAAATTATTATGAACAGTGTCTGTGAAAGAAATACATTTGAATTGCTTGCTAAGTTACTTACTAAAACATTACTTCTTACTTAAGTTTGGCTCAGCTTTATACAGGGCCTGCTCTTTCGTACCTGTCACGGGGTCTGATCCGCTTTTAAAGATTTGTTGTAGGTTTTTTTCTTGTTTGAAAGTTGCTGTAGCACACCGGACAATTTTTATCCATCCATCCATCCATCTTCTTCTCCTTAATTCATTTCTGGGTCTGAGTCCACAGGAGGATGTCTGTCCTGTCTGTCGGCGCGATCCTCATTTCTATTGTCTATAATAATAATCTTCTAGCATTGGGCTGACATTTTGACTTTTACGGACTCTATTAGTAGTCACAGTGTTTGAATTATTAGCTGTAATAACTGGGGTGGGAGGGGGCATTTAATGGAATGTAATGGTTTTTTTATTTCATTTTTGGTAAGGTTTTCTTGTTAAAGATGCAGTCAGTGATTTTTTCCAGACGGAATTTTTCAAACATTGTGGTAAAACGTCCCTAAACCCTAAAAGTAGTAAAGTAATCATGTGTTTTCAAATAGTAATGGAGTTGACCAGATGCCTATACTCTCCAAAAACTAATAACAAATATTTTGGAGCAGACTGATAAAAACAAACCAATGTGATTCGTTCATCCCCTACGAACCACTGGGATGCGTTTGCCCCCTTCACCCTCTTCCTGTTTTCCCGAGTGTGCGCACACCTGAGTTATTGGATTTTCTAAAAACCTAAAAAGGCTGAACAAAAAACGGCAATTTCACATTTGCCACCCACTCTCCCTGTTCTGACAGAGAAAAAAACAAAAAAGAAGCAAAAATTTGCATTGGCAAAATGCTGGATGTTTGGTTTGGTGGAGAGGGGAGGGGAGAGGTGGAGTGCTTTCAAGTTGGTGCTACGGCTAAGCTAACAAAATCGCTAACTAAATGGTTTGTACATTTACAAAAGAAATCTATCTCAAAGGTAAATTCCATTCACAGATCTCTGGTCAAGTCAACGGTAAAATAGTAAATACACCCATCCTCCATGTGAGCGTCGGGTGCCACTTACGACTTGTTTACTATTTATTTCAGTGATTGTTGTGTTCATTTCTCACTGTTTCCCACATGTTTCTGTCCCAGTCTAACCATGCTCTGTTTACATGTCATTCATCTGAACATCTGCTTTTCTATTTCTACATTTCGTTACGTAACTTCCTGTGCTGTGATCCAGAGTGAGCAGAGCCGGCGGGCGGGTTTCTAATGACCCTATTGTCCTCTGGTAAAGGAGACGAAGGAGGAGGCCTGTCGCAGTCGCACAATCTCAATACCAAAACAATAGGAGCAACATTGTGAGGAAAAAAATCCAATAAAAGATTAACTCATCCCTCTAGGGACAGAACAGGCTATTATTTCATCTCAGTATACTTTATTCATATATTTTCTATTTAAGATATTATTTTACATTCTCAAGCATGAAATATAGTAAATAGTCTTAATATACCTATTTTTTCAGGATAAAAATGCATACAAATTCTAATTGCATGACTAATATAAGAATGGGGATGTTCTCTATCCTCTCTTTAGGTGATCTACAGCACATTGTTTCTGTGACTATAGCAGCCATGTTTGAAATCTATAGAACTCGTTCAGTCCTGGTTCAGACTTGATTCAGACCTGATTCAGTCCTGGGTCAGTCCTGGGTCAGTGTTGGTTCAGTGTTGGTTCAGACTTGATTCAAACCCGAGTCACTCCTGGTTCAGTCCTGGTTTAGACTTGATTCAGACTCGATTCAGTCCTGGTTCAGTCCTGGTTTAGACTTGATTCAGACTCGATTCAGACCTGATTCAGATCTGATTCAGTAGTGGTTCCGACTTGGTTCAGATCTGATTTAGTCCTGGGTCAGTCCTGGCTCAGTCCCGGTTCAGTCCTGGTTCAGACTTGATTCAGACTTGATTCAATCCTGGTTCAGTCTAGTTTCAGACTTAATTTAGACCTGATTCAGTCCTGGTTATGTCCTGGTTCAGTCCTGGTTTGGACTTGATTCAGACCTGATTCAGTCCTGGGTCAGTCCTGGTTCAGTCCTGGTTTAGACTTGATTCAGACTCAATTCAGACCTGATTCAGTCCTGGTTCAGTCCTGGTTCAGACTTGATTCACACCTGTTTCAGACCTGATTCAGTCCTGGTTTGGACTTGATTCCGACCTGGTTCAGACCTGGTTCAGTCCTGGTTCAGTCTTGGTTCAGACTTGATTCAGACCTGTTTCAGACCTGATTCAATCCTGTGTCAGTCCTGGGTCAGTCCTAGTTCTGACATGGTTCTGAGCTTTTCCAGACCTGGTTGTGGGTGTGTTTGTGTCTGCTGTTGTCAGGGCCAGGTGGGTGGGGGCTGTGGGTAGAAGGGTCCTGATGATGGCCTACTTCGGTCTCATCGCCTAGGTAACCGCATCTCTTAAACAAGCGATAACTCCCCATTGCTAAATTTCTGCTTTTTTTGAATGCTGAAGCACTCAATAATGTTTTTTTTTATTTTATTTAATCCAAGGGCATGGCTTTGTCTGGTTGTGACAAATGTGGGTGATTTCTGCTGCATTATTCCTCTAGATGACTGCAAATGCTGCCATCTTGCTTATCAATTTGTTTTTACCCTTTTTATATAACCAAGGAAAAAAAAAAATGCTTGGAGCTATAACGACGTTCGTTTTAGACTTGATTCAGACCTGATTCAGTCCTGGGTCAGTCCTGGGTCAGTGTTGGTTCAGTGTTGGTTCAGACTTGATTCAAACCTGATTCACTCCTGGTTCAGTCCTGGTTTAGACTTGATTCAGACTCGATTCAGTCCTGGTTCAGTCCTGGTTTAGTCCTGGTTCAGTCAAACCTATGTCTCCTTTTGGTTTTGTTCTGTCACTAGTTTGCACAGTCATGTATTTTTGGCCCCTGTCCCATATTAGATCCGCTCTTTCAGAGAGAAAAATGAAAAACAGTCAAACAGAGGACCATCCATTCAGCCAGTGACTCACAGAGCTCTTTCTTACTAGAATGCAAGAAATAACATGTTTTCTAATAAGTGAGAGATTGTGTGTTTATGGTCTTATTTGTTCTTATTGTTGGGACTGAAAAAATGGCTTAAAAAATTGGTACCTCAGCTTCAAGCAGTAATAATTGAACTGAACTTGAAGTGAAGTCTACAGAAGTGTTGCATATACAGTCAAAAAAAAAGTAAAAAGCAGACAGTAGATTTTTTTGTAGCTTAATGCAAACAACATTGTCACTCTCTGTAGCTACAAAACATGTACATTTTAATTTCAAACTATGTGATTGATAACAGAAAACTTTTTTTTGCAGGTAAATTAGTTGGCAATATAATAATTTTTCATAGGTCCCAGGCTTTGCAGTTGGGATGCGGCGATACAATCAACAGACTGCATATAGATGCAGATAGATAGCCCCGGTGATCCAAGATGGCGCCCTATTCAAATGAATGGCTTGTGCTCAGTAGGGCATGGGACTTCACAGGTACCGGGAGATTAGCGGAACTCGCCTATATTTGGGCATCGTCTGGTCCTCCCGGTTCTGCGCAGTGGACGAGCTACCATGATGCATTGTGACCAGTGGGGGCGGGTCCCAGCTCAAAAGTGGCCAAAATGACGTGCGCTGACATGCTTGCAATACCACCCCGGGCCGATGGGGGTGGACCCAGAAGAAGAATTAGCCAATGCTAACATATAGCATTGGCAGACCTCTCAAAAACGTCTTTACAGAATGGACCAAAAGTTGGCTCTTGGCCCAAAGCTCCGTTCCACATGTGTGTCAATGCTGAGGGGGGTGATTTTTTTTGGTCTACTCTAGTTTACTCGCTGTGAATTTTTGAAGTCTCTCGTTCAAATGAATGGAGCTGCGCCGGCTGACGCATGCGCAGATGCGTTTTTTCACAATTTTCTTGTGGGCGGGACCACTCGCGGCCATCTTGGATTGCTCCATGAAAGCACTTTTCATGGCCAACTCCTACGAACAGCGGAGATAGGCATGACTCTGTCCGTTATTATATACAGTCTATGGTTGTGCCAAATACGTGACTCTTATGCACGTGCACAGAGGGGCTCGGCTGCGCTCTGACCAATCAGAGCTGCTGATCAGAGGAGCAGCAGAGCGGAGTCAGAGCGGGAAGGAGCAGAGTTTGTGGCAGTAAAGTGTGGATTTAAAGAAAACCAAAGGATTTAAGAAGAAAAAAAGTTCAGGATGACAAGGGACACTAAAATCCCCACAAAATCTGATCTTCATGAAATTTGTAGGTTCTCTGTCAGCTGAGGTTGAGCTGTTTTATTGAGTTCTTTGGGACTTTTTTCTGGTTAGCCCTCGTGAATTTAGTCTGCAGTACCACGGGCACAGGGGGCGCCCGTGGGTGGGACAGCTATAAGCTAGTAACACCCTATCCAGTAATTATTATAGATCCATAATATAGATTGACAATGCTAACCTTCTAACTCAATGTAGCCCGATAGCAACGTTTTTGCTCCAACTTGCTCTAGTAAGTACAGTAATCTCCTCCATCTCAGTAAACAATTGCGTCACACTCACTATTTTAGGCTTAAAAAATGTAAGGTTTAGTATTCTCTGTTATCCTGGTTTTGATTTTGTCGTAGAATCCAGGTATGAGCCAAAACGATCAGTCAGATGCCTTCATTCACCGGGGAATCAACACATCTACCCCGTTACGCCGCAAAGCTAACCCCATCCAAGCAAATGCCCACATGAAAAAATGGGCTCCTAAACTCTAAATCACTCCTAATATACGGTCCATGGATACAATACAAATTTTGTTGGATCAGGTATCGGCTGAATAATGGTTCGGGCAATATATTGAGTCTGCCCTTATTTGGATGTAAGAAGCCTGCTCACTGGCTAGTATTATAAGCCCTGAATGTCACATGTTTTTGATAGATTTACTTCTACTCAAACAGTAGTGTCAGTAGTGTGTGTCAATACTTATAGGATCAACAGACAGTTTAAAACAAGTGAACCGATTTGTAATAAGTATCCAGTATTCAGTCCCTTCTCTAGTACTGGTTAATTTCAGTAGTTCCAGGACCGGTTTTGGTCTTGAAAAAACTGGATCGTTGCTTCCCTACTTTGCAGATACATTACATATTTTGTATTTAAAATGAACACACTTCTCGATTGAACAAAAATGAAGATGACTTTCTTAATTACTTGCTGAAGGCTGTTGGGGTGAGCTGGGAATAGACAACAAGTCAACACAAACAGATATTTCACGCCATGTTTGTTTTTTCTGTCTCTCTGGCCTTGATATCATCCTGTTTGTTTTCAAAACTGCGTACAGACACTTTGCTTGTGAACAGCTTCCCCACTAGCCCACATCTGATAAGGCAAACCCGGTCGCTCGTGACAACCGCTGTGACCATTCTCTATGAGGAAGCAGCTAATTAACTCCCAGTCCACTACGGAAGCAGCGCACAGCCGTAATGTGATTCTTCTGGAGACGTGCGGAGAACTGTGGCGCAATGCTCATGTATGATGAGGAAGAGGAGGAAAACCTGAGGGAGATGATGAAGATTGTCTTGTGAGGTAAGCACACACATCCACACACACATGCACACACGCATGCTCACACGCAGACAGACACACACATGTGCACACAGTAAAACATTAAATAAACGAGATGTAAGATACATTTAGGGAAGCGTTTGAAGAAAGGTCGTTGTGCAGAAAGAATGTTGTGACTCTGCTCCTGCTGCACTTTCATCATTATCATTGGTAGAAAGTTTCCAGAGCATGTTATACTTCATTTTCTCAATAAATCAACAACCTCAAACATTTTCCAAAACCATGGCACAACCTGCGTGTGAAAACTATCTTGTCAAAAGTCTAAAGCTAAGCAGGAATGGGCCCGGTTAGTAATGTGATGGGAGAACTCTGGGAGGGGCCAATGGCACATACTGATTGCCTTGCTTCTGTCGGTCTGCCCCAGGGCAGCTGTGGCTACAATTGTAGCTTATAAAAAAGGGATACATTTGACCTTTGATGGTAGCCCATGTTCTCTGGTAAAGATAATCCTTTCTACTTGTGACCTGGTAAATACAAGTGTGTTATTTGGACAAAATGACTTCCGTATGATACAAATGGAAGTATAACCACAGGTGCAAAAGATGAGCTGGAAACTTTCCACAAAGAAAACAATGGACTCCGTTGGTATAAAAATACAACCTAAAAAATGTGGACACTGACCAGCTGAAACTTCTTAAACTCGACCCCCAACCAAAGTGACTTTGACACCTCTGCATTAGACCAGAATTGATCAAAGCTTTTCAACAGCTGTGGGTTTTCAACATCACAAATCACAGCACCACTTTTAACATTATTAACATTCAACACGTTTAATGATTAGTCGGCCTACCTGATTTATCCATAATACTTGTGTTTTATAAATGACTTTAATGTTTTAGATATACAATATCTAATAACTAGCTGCTTATATACAGCATGGCAGGGCTAGAGCTGGATATGGCCTTTAAAGGAACTATACCTGCTGGTCAAATCCATGGGGCGAGTTTCTAGCTCTCAGACAGATCTATAGTGATCATGTGTGTTTTCAAACTCTGTCAAATCTTTAGATCCACTTTTCAAGAATGAAAAAGAAAACTGGTTTTCTAATCGAATGAACACAGCATGTTGTGGTGTGATTTGTTCATATTTTACTTTCTGTCCAAATGTGATAAAAAAGAGATCCATTTCAAGCCTATTTCTAAGCAGTCTACTGTACTACTCAATAGTAAATAATTTACAAAACAATTCCAATTGACTGATGACTGAAATGCCCTAAGGAGCCATTTAGGCCGTTACATCACCCTGGCATAATTTGTCCCCCTATAATAAATGATGCACTAAATACGGCCTTATTTGTAATAGTCATGTTGCAGGAGCAATCACATTAACGCTATGGTCAATCAGTTCATTTTAATTTGCTTGGACGGAGCGTGTTGCTGCCTCCTGCCCATCACTGTCTAATTTATATACAGGGTGCTTTGGTAGCCAAAAAGTCAATTCCATTTGTGACTGTTGCTGCGGAATGCGGCAGAAATGGCTGAGTGTGGATTGTTGGGAGCTCTTGCCGGTCTGCTTTGATCCACAACATACTGCAGCTAATAGTGATGAGGAGAATGCATTTAGGCTTCCTTATTGTTTATTTATTTTATTTATGAGGATTTATTTTAATTTAACAAAAAGTAAGATAATACATACAAAAGCTCACAAACACACAGTTACAGTATCAACCTCAAACAAAAACCACTCGGATCAGTTCAGACGTTTTTTTTATTTTTATTACCAAATATTCTGGTGATTCCAATGACACTAACCACAAAGAAGTGTGATTCCAATGACATTCAACACACAGAGGGCAAAAAGGTTAACACGTTATACCCATGTCCTATACACTGACACACATATACCTGCGGCTGCATTAAAGGGGAACGGATGCGCAATTTGTCACAGCTTTTCAATGTTGTTTTTAGAACAATTCATGCGGTCATTTATATTCTTTCATACCCAAGATGCCATCGCTCCCCCCCATCACTTAGAGTTACTTTGTTTGTATTGTCTTTAATACATTGGTTATATACATGGAGGATTCATTTATGCTAGAAGGGAAAGAAATATCCACTGGTCGCTAACTTGTTGTCTGAGCAGATCCTGAGGGGGCTCTTATGTGTTTGTGTTTCACGTTGTGCTGAGGGGCAGAGCAGTACTGCAGGATCTATTGAAAGTGCTTGGCCTTGTTTATTTATTATTATTTTAAATCAGTTTTGAGATTAAACAAAATGATGAGACTTGTTACTTCATTTCATGTTTCAGAATTTGAAGTAATATCTTCCGTACGGCAAAACAATTGGTATCAAGGACAAGAAATACACCAAAATGCAACCACCAAAGGGATGAGTTGAATTTATGTTTTATATATACTCTCAAATTTGAAAAAAAAAAAAAAAAAAAACACATCCATGCAATTGTAAAGAATGGCATTTCACCTGAGAATTGGCCAAAAAAGAAATGTTTAGGCAATACTGTTTATTTTAAGGCAGGAAGCTGTTCTGATGATGATGATGTACTGAGGTTACATTTACATAATATCCTTACAGACACTTGTACCTGATGTTAGCCTGGATGTATTTGACAACAACTCCAGGTCTTGTAATATGGTTAAAATCTTAATTTAGCTTAACATGTCTCAATTAACATATGATCCACCAGTGGACAGAATCTGTGAGTCTGTTTTCTGTTATGTATTTGTTTTCTCAGCCTAAATTACTTATTAACATGGGATCTTACATTGTTACAATGTATTACATTGTAAGTATATTGAATCTAAGTATATTAAAAGATTGTCACTCTTGAAAAAGAGATTTTGAATCTTAATGGGTTTTAACTGGTGTATTAATCATTATGTAACTGGTGTATTATTCATTATGTAATGATTAATGAATTCATCGTAACTAATCGAGTTGTTTCAATGATCGACATACAGTATATTAGAGAACTCATTAACTAATACAGACTCCTACTCATGTGGGGCTGTGAAATGTGTTTATTGCCATGTCCATCCATCCATCCATCCATCCATTTTCTACCCTTTAATCCATTTCTGGGTCAGGGGGGTGGCAATCAGAGATGCCACCCAAGTCTCATAGCACCGGTCCCTCACTGACCCTCTGCAGGTGGTGAGTCCACAGGAGGACGGCTGCTCTCTGAGTGTGAGCATAGCCTTGATCTTTCAGTGGGGGCTTTGGGCAAAGTGGGGTTAAGTGTCTTGCCCAAGGACACAACGACAGCAGTCATCATTGGGAGTCGGTGGAGAAGGTGCAGAGGTGGGAATTGAACCCTCAACCTTCTGGGCTTAAGGCCAATGCTCTACCAACTGAGCTACTGTCGCCCACTTTTATTGCCATGTATTTATCATAAAATATAAAATATCATATTTACACAACTAATTAATTATTTAAAAGAATTATCACTATTATTCAATTACCAATATTAAGTAATAAATAGCCCCAGTTTTAACCAGGTTAAATATAGGTATTTCAGAAGACTTTTGTGCAGAGTTAGATCAAACATGGTGACATGGTGATGGTGGTGGTGATGCCCGTGTCTGTCTGCCTGCCTCTGCTGAACACTAGGCGGTCAGACACGGGTAAAGCGTGGAGGATCTGGGTAGATGGATGGATGGATGGATGACTCACTAAATTCATTCACATCCACAGACCTGTGCGCGCTCCTCTTACATTACATGCGCGTTTGGGAGCAGGGGAGGAGAGTGAAAGGGCACACGGAGGAGGGGGTCCCTAATCAAAGCGCATCAGGGCTGTAGCGTGTCTCCACTGGAGGGCGGCTGCTACAAGACACAGGACAGCCAGGACAGCAGCGCCACAGCACCAGCACCAGCGGGGGAGACGCGCCGACTGTCAGGCAGCTGGATTGGACACCACTCACGCAGGATAGCGACATCACCAGCCAACATCATCCTCCTCCACAATCCCACTTGGCCATCGGATTAACATCTCCTCCACCACAGACAGCAACGTCAAAACTCACAAAGGTAACCAAAACATACGCGCGTAAAGGCTATTATTACGCACCATTACGCACGTGTATTTGTGCATGGGATCGTCGTACACATCCTGATTCATGTTTGTGAGCTTGTTTCGAGAGATTTGACCTGTTTTAGCGGCAGTGCATCATTCAGACCCATCATCCCTTGCCTTTGCCTCGGCTGTCACACTCACGCAGCAGCTGGAGTCTTTGCATAGCCCGCTCCTGCTAACTAACTAGCTAGCGCGCACGGAATATATGTACAAAAAGACGTTTGCATCGCGTTTTGCAGTTCCCTAGTCTCTTTTGGGGATTTAAAGGGCTGTGGTTGTGGCTGTTGGAAGCTGGGGAAGTGTCACGGTGTGGGAGTTATGGTGGTGTGGTCAGCTGGGAGAGGCTAGCCCCGGTGTTGCTAGCCGGAGCGGGACAGATGAAGGCAGGCTCCGGGGGGAAAGTCATGGCTGTGTCCCACCCATGGTCCATTCATCCCTCCAATCTATGTTCTGTCTCAAAACGCATTCATTTATCATTTCCACTGCGGTGATGGTGAAAAATATAAAGATTAGATGTGTATTTGTTCAGGTCAAAATCCAAATTCTACAGAATGCTTTGCTTGGTGGGTCTTATTTAGTCGCATTTGATCATTTTATATATTTAATGTTTGTGTTTGAAGGCGTTGGCAACTATAGAAAGTCCTTCATTCTCATCATTCTCAAACCTATGGGAAGTATTAACGTGGGCAGCTACAATCCATCATGTCTATGTTAAAGCAATATTCATGTTATGAATTCTATCATCCTCGTTGTTGTACATAGATTTATATTGTGCTTTTCAATGAAGCTCAGAGACGTTTTACACATGAAGGACATTCACAGCCATTCATGAAATCTAAACAAAGACAATAATAATAGAACTAGGGATATGCCAAACTCAAGGGCTATGTTTTTTTTTAGATCATGCTCTTTAAAAAATGAAACATACCTCTGATGAGTCGACTAAAATGGGGTGTGACAAATGCTCTAAAATGATTATGTCCCAAACTTGTGATGGACATTGTCAAGTTGTGACATTAATTCCCGGGTATATTTTGGACTCTATTAGAGCCTTAGTTAGAGCTGCATACATAGCAGCCGTACATACCATCAGTGTTTGGCAATTACATTGTAATTATATTAAATAACGGTTAAAGAAATGAATTGCCAGAAAATTATTATTAATTATTTTTTTATAAAGCACTATTGAATCTGTAGGTCACACAGATGCTTGTCTACTGTGCAGTTGCAGCAGTCTCTTTTTCTCACCAACAGGCAGAGCTTTACCAAATATACTTATCAGACCAAAACTAACATATGTGTTCTGCACATGACTGTGCTGTACTTCAAGCTCTCAAATAGATGAACGCGGCACTTACGATGAGGAGAACAAAAATGGACGAGGTCAGGTATCCACACTGGTCTGGTCCAGGACACGTCTCTGTGGTGGAGTTTATGATACATCAACTCCAACCAGACACACTTAAAACAGACACTGTTATTTTAGTCTTCTTTTAGTCACATTAAATCACAGTTGGGTGCTGATGTCAGATCAAAGCTGTGGTGTGAACACTTTTTTGCACAGTCCTCACAGGCAGTGTGTGTGTACATGCATGTGTGTGTACATGCATGTGTGTGTACATGCATGTGTGTATGTCTGCGTATGTGAAGCCCTGTTGGGGCAGAACTGGTTTAGACATGAATTAGAAAAATGAATTGAATAATCCAAAGAAGTTAAACCTTGTTCCCTTGTTACTCACAGGATGAAAACCTGTTCAAAACACGACTGTATCCATCAACAGGTTAGCTGTGATATGTGGGTAAATAATTGCTTTCTTCAGTCTCTTCACTAATTTCCAAACTATAGGTATTGAGATTGGTATGAGGCATAAAAAGGCTGGATCGGTGCATCGCTAACATTAGGTATCACAACATAAATCTAATGCTGAGACCGATGCTGTGTCTAATATTTCAGATCGTACTAAAATGGAGGGATGTTGAATTTGACCTTGGAGTGTCCAGAGTATTCCTTTAGTTGGTGCAGGCTGACTACAATTGATCAGACTTCAATGACAAACCATGTTCAATGCCATTTTCCCAGGATTTCTAAGGATCGATAGCTCGGTCAGTAAATACAGTATTGATGTTTGGACATTGATTCACCCATGTCTCATGTAATGGGTTGGGAATCACACGTCACCTCACAATATATGAGAGTAGACTAGGATTTTGCACACAGTATTATGCCATGTTTAAGAATCAAATGCACCAGTATTGATTTGATATCATTATGAAATATGCACATTCAAAACGTGAACAAAAGTTTCTCTAAGGCCATTTACGCTTACAGCTGCCCACAGGATTATACCGTAAAATCATAGTTCTTTTTGGAAAATCTCCATACTTTTACTGCTCAAGCCTTGCAGATTGACTCAGAAACCATTGTTTTGAGCTGGTTGAAAACTTGAAATTAGGGCTGAAAGATATGGACAAAACTTAATATTTTCAGATATCTTTATATTATCTTTTTATATAAGTTATAACTACATGTTTGTGTTCAGTAAAACCCAGCATTTGTCAGAGGAATTCCCGCCCTCTTATGTTTGTCATTGGTTTTGACCCACGGCAGCTTGAAATAAGGTTTGTGGTTGGCTGGCCTTAGTGGTGCATTCAAGGGCAATCGTAAAAATGTTTGTTTATTGTGACTGCCAGAGCTGTACATATAGGGCGAGCCCCGGAAAAAAATCAATACTATTTTGTATTTTATTCTTTTTTAATATAAATAATCTGTATTTCAATACAATAACATTTCGGGCTGGGGGTCTTTCAGAGCCTGCCAATATGATATTCTATCTCTCACTGAACATTCTCCAGTGTGGGACGAATAAAGGATCTCCTAATCTGAATCTTATTATGTATGCTGTGACGAATGCTTACAATTTGAATAGAACCATTCTCTACTTTTTAAAACAAAATTATTTCCCCCAAAATAGTTTTTCTTTACAACCTCAATATGATCACTCCATCTTTAATTGAATTGTACTTATATCTGCATGTAACCACCCCTTTCTACCTCCATATACTGTCTGCTATAATGTGCAATTGTTTAAGAAGCAGTATCGTTGCAGTTGCATGATACTGTATAAGTTAAATCTATCAGCAAACTAAAACTGCTCTAGAGATATTATTTAGTATTATATAAAACTCTAGTTCCAATCTAAGCTCTTTGTCTCACACCAAATATGTGCAAGGTTAATAATTAATTTTAAGAGAACTCCTTGAAGTTAAAAATAATACCAAAGCAGGTGGGGATAAAAATGCGATATTTAATCCAACATCCTGTCAAAGTTGGTTCTAGTGTGTTATCCATGTACATGAGAAAACATAGTCTGAACTGCACGTTACTCTAGTGGTTCGACCATTAATAAATTAGTATATTCTCATTTGACAGTGCTGCTCCTGGTTATGTTCAAATGTGTGCTGTCGACTGAATTTCAATTGATTTTTAAATGCATTATGCCCTCCTGACTTGGGGTTGAAAAATTGTATACCGTATCTATTGTTTGCTTTTTACTCTGGTGAGGAGGCTTACAGTAGCTAATCTAATCACGCCCGGCGAAATATGAAAACGCTTTCAAGGCAAGTCCTCCGCTGCTTATGAGGGATCATGGCCATTATGTAAAGGAAAACAAATTTGTGTTGGCTTTATTGGCACAGCGCAGACAGAGGCGGGTGATTACGGAGCAAACAGAGAGACATGATCCACCTGTGGCTTAAACACACACTGGGCCACTGTGAGAAGCTGAGGCTGAGGCGGGTGCAGCTTTTATCCTTCTCCTAGTCCTCAGAATGTCGTCATGTCACTACACTAATATTTTAAACTTGATGTACTGTATAGCAACAATTTTGATGATTTACATTATTATTATTATTATTACATTTAATTTTGTTTTGGAAAGAAAGTGCAGTCCCTCCTTGGTCTTGGAGTGATTTACAGCAGAAACAGTTGATAAGTTGGACAATATTTTCTCTATTACAGCAAGTGAAAACATGTTTCAACAAGCTCACTGATAAAAACAAACGTCCTTCAAAGAGAAAACACATGTCCTGAACATGAATAATCCAATATTTCCTCATCGCTCTGTGTGGCCGGTTCTAATACTAATCAAATATCATCCCGGGGTCCAGGTAATAATTCATTCGCGGGCTGGATCTGGACCCCGGGCCTAGACTTTGACACCCATGCTTTGGACCAGGCATGGGCAAACTTTTCCTTTTGAGGGCCACATTCGAACATCAGTCTGCTGTCGGGGCCGGACCTAATTTCCAATGTTCTGTCATATTATATTAAATATTATACATTGCTTCAGAGCTCGGCCTGAGCAGGTCTCAGGGACCTGATAGAAACTTTCAAAGAGACGCATCTGGCCCACGGGCCAGTGTTTGCACACCACTGCTAGATCCTTCTGACCTTATTATTTGTATCTAACATATTCAGATTCAGATTCAGATTCATTTTATTCGCCATTTGCAGTAACACTACATTGGAATACATTAGTAAAAGTTCCCAGTGTGCACAGGACAAGTACAGACATAAAACAACATTAAAAGACAAAAATAAAACAAATTTTAAAAACAGTAAACAAATGTCACTGTGAAGTTGACCAACTAAAACAGATCTATACAAGTGCAAAAACATTAAAGTGCTCTATTCAAACTGATAACAGCTCGTGGAAAAAAACTATTAGCATAACGAGATGTCCTGCATCTCAGAGAACAGTATCTTCTGCCAGAGGGAAGAAGCTGGAACAAGGCTTTTCCTGGGTGGCCAGAAGAGTCATTGATAATTCTCAGGGCACTGTTAAAAAGTCTGGATTGATAAAGAGCCTCCAGGACAGGAAGTTCACAGCCTACAGTCCTCTTAGCAGAGCGGAGCACCTTGTTTAAAGCTCTCTTTTCTTTATCTGTGATGTTACCGAACCACACAGACACAGAACCAACAAGTAAACTCTCAATGGTGCAGCGCTAAAGTTCAGCAGAATCTTAGAGTTAATGGTAAATTCTCTAAGTTTCCGCAGGAAGTAGAGACGCTGACGAGCTTTCTTTACTTACTACTTACTTACTTACTACATATGACACTAAAGTAAACTAAAGTTTAAATGCTCATGCTTTTCCATTCCAATGGATAGTTTCATAAAGGTAATAAAATACAAAAAAAAAAAAAAATCTGGAAATGTGGAAAAAGTGCATCAATATACATATATTAAAAATGCATCAATATTTTTTAATAATCGAATCGCAGCCTGAGGTGCCCCAAGATTCCCTCCCCCATTGTTTGTCAATATGAGATCAACGGGATCTCAGGATGAGCCAGTGAAAACAAACAGAATACAATTCAAATATATTTTTGCAACACAGCAAGAAACTGATATAACTAAATAATTGCTATGTACAGAACATTAAATAACACTAGTTCACTATCAAAGTTTTCTTTATTCACAGTCTTGTCCTTATGTCTACATACAGTACATTGTGTTTCAAATGGATAAGAGAACAGATTAACAACACATATGCTGGCACATATCTATCTAACACATTTTGTTGATGAATTGGACATTTCAGATGATTATCTCTGCACCTGTTTATCAGACACAGACCTTAGCAGACTTCTTATACAGATGTTTATTGTGCAAGGACATACAGTATAGTTCATGAGAACATTTACCTTTTGTGTTTCATGTTTCAGAATATATTATCATCATTTGATATTATAAATATTCATATTTTTAAATTAAAGGCACACCGCGGACTTTGTGACCTAAAGAGTTGACACATATGAGTTATTTTATATGAATACTTGGGCCAATATACAGCGCTTGACACTTGCAATGCTCCGAGCGGGGCTGCCCTCTTGAAATACCGCCCATGTAACTTTCGAGCAGACGGACCGTCTGCCACCAGGTCACGTGACTTGGAAGAAAGACTTGCTTTACGGCTACAGGCGCTGATATACTCATGGAGCTAAGGCTTTTGCTACTCATTTTTCACCTGCTCGACTCCTGGTCATGGCTGAGGCAAGGAAAAATTTTAAACCTTTGGAGGAGGCTAAAAAGAGGAAACGCGAAAGGGATCGTGCTGTAAGCTGCATGTCTGTATGAGCGCTGCTGTTCACCTGGTTCCTGGATGTCATCGACCGCAACGATGTCATTCCACGCAGCACGAGCTAGACGCAGAACTCCCTCATCCAGGATATAGAAGTCCATGTGTGGTAGATTACTAATGCAGCGGTCTGGAGGCTGACCACAGCAGAGTCTCTCAATATCTGTAGGCATGTCTCTACAGTTTGAACACACACACCAGTGCATGCTGTCTGAATACACACTCAAAAGACACCGGCTGACTGTTTGACTTTTGCGACAGTGCTGAGTTGCTTGTGGCCACTAGGGGCGCTAAACGTGAAAGTTGCAGGTCTAGCGCCCCTAGTGGCCAAGAGTTACACGGTGTGCCTTTAAATACAACCAATTATGTTACATCTAGTCTGTATGACTAGGATCCATAGACTGTATATATTAACGGAAAGAGTTACGCCTATCTCCGCCGTTCTAACTAATGGGCCAAAAATAATGCTCTACTGGAGCTATCCAAAATGGCCGCGAGTGGTCCCGCCCACAAGAAAATTGTGAAAAAACGCATCTGCGCTTGCGTCAGCCGGTGGGAGCCCCATTCATTTCAACGAGAGACTTCAAAAATTCAGCATTGACACACATGTGGAACGGAGCTTTGGGCCAAGAGACAACTTTTGGACCATCCTGTAAAGACGTTTTCGAGAGGCAACTAGAAGCTATATGTTGGCACTGGCTAATTCTTTTTCCGGGTCCACCCCCATCGGGGTGGTATTGCAAGCATGTCAGCGCACGTCATTTTGGCCAATTTTGAGCCGGGACCCGGCCCCACTGCTAGGATCTCAATCAAGCCCCGGTGATCCAAGATGGCACCCTATTCAAATGAATGGCTTGTGCTCAGTAGTGCATGGGACATCACGGGCGCTGACGTATTAGAACTTGCCTATATTTGGGCATCAAAGGGGCTCGACCGCGTTTTGACCAATCAGAGCTTCTGATCAGAGCAGTGGTAGAGCGTAGAGTGGGAAGAAAAGGAGCAGATTTTGTGGCAGTAGTAGTGTGGACTTAAGGAAAATGGCTGTGGGGGCTGGAAAATCTAAAAAAAACGCATTTGCGCATGCGTTATGAATGCCGGCACTTGCCCAATTCATATTAACGTCCGTTAATATTTACACTCTATGCCGCCAACACGTTATTCAGTGTTGGACTTGCCTGCTGCTTTTCTGGTAAAGATTAATCTTCCGCACAGACTTGCGTAGGAAGCAGGAATCCCCCTCCGCTCTCAAGTTCAACACTCCTACGCTAATCTTTTCAAAGTTGGCACGCTTCCCTGCTTTCCCGTTTTATTATTTCACCTTATCGCTCGTGGTTCTCTCCTTTTAATTAGCAGGGTCCTGTCTTGATTAACAGTCTCTTCAGTCGGCTGCTTTTGTTTTGATGGAAGCATATCTCGCGCCTTCAACACACAGAACTATCAGTCGTTTTCAAAGTGCATGTAGGAGTAGGGGCAGATAATGACTTTTATGAAGAGGCGAGTGTTGTGGATGTGCCCTTTAAGTCTGTCCTGCCGGCTCTTATGGCGCTGTATGTTTGTCTCCACAGGACGAGACATGAGCTTCTCCCACTGAATGCTTATCTGGTAAGGTTGATATTTTGACACACACACACTCATACACACACATAAAATAGGTAAAAATATAAAAAACCTAGAGCTGCGTAAAGCCAGCAGAGGAAGCACCATCCGAGGAGCCGTCCGCGCTAGAGAGCTGCCGTATTGGGACCACACAAGTCCTAGAGTAGAGATGAAGCCGAGGCTCCAAACCCCCACCAGGTCCAGGAGCCAGTCAGCCACAGTCACAGCCAATAACAGCTCCCAATCCTCCCCAAAAAGAAATCGATCAATTAACTTTGGGTCAAATATATCACCACATAAAGAGCATATTCCTGTTATTTCCACAAATGTAGGGCACTTGTCCAACTCACTTTTTTCCACCCTGCTGGTAAATCAATTCATACAACACTAACTGACTCTCTGGTGGCGTCACGTTTGGGCTGTTCCTTTTAGCATCACGTTCAGACGCATGATGCTCCCGCTTTGTCAGAGGGTTTTCCATTCTTTCATCCATGTATTCTGACCTCATGCGGCAATGAGTGACGCTCTGGGTTTAATGCATTTTCAGCATCTGCTAGTGACGCTGCAGGCTTAAATTGAGTATATATGCAAACTCGCCATCATATTTCACGGCCTATTCTCTTTCATAAATGTACCACACTGTCTAACTTTATTAATACACATTCCTATAACGCACGTATTGTATAAATGTCGACGATATTGTATTTTTTCTGACAAATAACTCCAGGCCTGCATGTTCCATTGTTTGGTATTAAACTATTCTCACTAGCATGTTTTTAAAGTATCGAAATCACCTCTGAATAAAAGGAGTCTGGATAAAATGTAGATTGAAAAGTTGTATGCTTTGTATTGGGTAGAATTCCAACACAAACAGTGTTCACTCCACTCTGATCTAAAAACATTGTTTAACATTAGATTTGTTACTATTTGTCAATAAATCCTTGCACCTGCTTTCATTTGAGACCTGGACAACATTATGGCATCTATTGTGGACTAAACTCAGTGTTCCTACATTCCTTAATAGTCAGAAATGTCTTTTATTAGCTGTAACTACTAGACCCTTCTGTGCCTGTTTTCCTGCCAGCTTGGGTCTGCTCACATTCAATTACTGCTGATCCAATCTGCAAATGTTTGTGCTTTTGCAATCCTGGTGTTATGGAATGAAAACAAGATGGTGCATGCTTTGAATTGTATTGAATACTATTGATCTGCTGCTGTCACTGCTGTTAGGTCAATATCACCAACTGTCTTGTCTAGTGCAGTACAGCTGTCACATCCAGAGACGTGTGTCTTTAGTGTCATTAAGCCGCTCTCTGCTCTAATGCATTTGAACATTCAATGTTTTTTTACTCAGTCAGTGAAGCAATACAAATTGAGTGGATTTTTCAAGATAGAGCAGAGAAGAATAGAAGATCAATCGACTAAAAAGAATGGCCCTCATTTACTGACATTGCAGTGAAATGCCTACTCACTCACATACTGTCCATATGCCAGAGTGAGGCTGGTATTTATGAACATGTTCTGTGTATTTATGAACATACAGCTGAACGCAGAAACAGCTGATCATAAATGAGATGTGTGGAAACCAGAGGTCAAAGGACAGTGATGATCCAGGCCTTTTACTGACATGTCACTCATGAACATTTATGAACATTTATGAACATTTATGAGGCCTACCCTATGGACCAATGGCTTCCTTATGTTTATCATTATTGCTTTTCCCATGTTCTAATGGTTTGATTTGCTAATCTGTTAATGGCGAATTTACAATTTTGTTAATTCCTCAGATGACTGCACTTGTGAATTAAACCAATTTAAATTAAATTAAAATTAAAATAAAACACCCTATAAATGTTAATGTATATTACAACACACATCAACAAAAATGTTGATATACATATATTTTTTGTCTCATAAAAAAAAATTATAACTAGTTTATGAATCAATTGAATAAAAAGTCAATTTAGTAATTTTTTTAGTAATTTTTTACCCCGTAGTCAGAACTAGACACTTGTGCTAAAACATGCTCGAGGACCTTGAAGAACTACTTCTTGGTGATCTGATTGAGCTCTGAGTTGGTTCAAATTCACAATTTGTGAATTGAGATGAACTACTACAATCAGCATTGCCTGTGAGGCACTGATGGACCATATTCATGGTCCTGCTTTTAAAGATAGATATAAAGTACAATATATATTACTCCAACGTGCATGAATTGTTTAATGTGAAAATGACAATTGACACCCCAACACTGAAAACTTTGTGAAAAGTCCATTCAGTCAATGTCCCTTTTAATAACGGGAAAAGAAAAGTTATGTTCTTTTGAATGAAGCCCAACAACCTTTAAAATCTGCCTTTGTTGTTATTCAATTATACATGACTTTGACTGCTTTCACAGACACATCACTTCATCTAATTACTTTGACATTGTTATGTTTTACCTGCGCTATTCTCGCACTACATAAAAGCCTTGTCCAAAGCAACAAAAGATGACTGATGACAGAATTCTTCAAACCACATAGATTTAATTCCGTAAATCTTCCTTGCTCATCTTTTGAAGCCTCATTAAGGAATACTGATGCCTCTGCCCCGAAAAAGAGCCGAGCTTCGCCAAAGCACTTTTACAGCGCGGCGGTTGAGTCTGACAGGCATTTCATTGGATTCCAGTTGAATGATGAAAGCGAAGGGTTCTCATTTCCCAGACTCCTCCGACCAATGATCCACACCCCGACAGCGGTCATGGGCAAACGGAAAGAATTGGGAAAGTTTATAGCTTCGGGCAAACCCTATAAATGCTTTTTGAAAACTCAGACCAATAAATATTAGTTGCCAAATTAGAAACTTTTTTGATCCGGCCTTATTTGTAGCTCAAAGCACACGTTTGCTGAGAAAGATATTAATCAGTCTCTGTTTCTTGCTCTGCTGAGAATTAGAGCAAAATTGATTTGAAAATTTATCACAGGTAATGACCATTATAGCTATCAGAATTGTTACAAATGTTTGTTTAAATATTCCACCTTCTACCAACCAAAATCCAAAGTACTTCCAGACATGTTTTTTAATGTTTGGGGGTTTAAACATAGACTGTATATATTAACGGACAGAGTCACGCCTATCTCCGCCGTTCTAACTAATGGGCCAAAAAATGTGCTCTACTGGAGCTATCCAAAATGGCCGCGAGTGGTCCCACCCACAAGAAAATTGTGAAAAAACGCATCTGCGCATGCGTCAGCCGGCGCAGCTCCATTCATTTGAACGAGAGACTTCAAAAATTCACAGCAAGTAAACTAGAGTAGACCAAAAAAATCCACCCCCCTCAGCATTGACACACATGTGGAACGGAGCTTTGGGCCAAGAGCCAACTTTTGGTCCATCCTGTAAAGACGTTTTTGAGAGGTCTGCCAATGCTATATGTTAGCATTGGCTAATTCTTCTTCTGGGTCCACCCCCATCGGCCCGGGGTGGTATTGCAAGCATGTCAGCGCACGTCATTTTGGCCACTTTTGAGCTGGGACCTGCCCCCACTGGGTTTAAATCCCTTTCAAGTTTGCTTTGCACTTTCGGCCATCTTCCATGTGCATTGATGTGACCCCTGTGGAGCGGCGAGTGAAGCGGCTCCCGTCGGCTCAGCGCCTGTTGCAGCGGACTGACACTTTCACACCCAGTGCTTGAAGCAGGTACACAGTGCTGGGCCGCGCGCTAAGATGCTTCTCAAATGTGGTCTAAGTCCCATTTTTCCTGCTCAAGATGGGCGCAGTGGCGCGGCTTTCAGGCAAAACAAAATTTGCTGTGGTTTTTGAATACTCGATCAGCACCACATGGGCACAGGGGGGCAGCCCTGCCTCTCCTAGAGTGGGTGGGTTCTCTACATTCAAACATCAATTTACAACTTCAAATTTCATGAAAAAATAAATAATTGAATATATATTCAAAATTAGAACAGTTGACATTATATTATAGTTAATTCCAACTATTGATTTTGAATGTTTTTTTAATCTGCGCTCATAGCCATTTGTAATAGTCATTGATGCATCAGTGCACATAAACTCTTTCATATACATTTACTCATACACAACTTTACAAAATATTGTTGTTTCATCATTTCAGCAAAAGAATTAAGTGGGAAGAATTATGTGCACACTCAAAGTTGTTTTTATAGCTACTCATTCATGTCATTTTCAATCAACAGGAGTTTTGAAAATCAAACCATGAAATGCAAATGGATTAAACGTACCGGATCGTGCTCTGTTCTTAGACCCTCCTGGATTGGCCAAAGACTCCAAAACCCAGTGGGAGAAACATATCACCTCTGGGAGACTCCCAGAGAGAGAGGGATCTACTCCCATGGACAGAGCAGCTATTAACCCAAGATAAAAAAAGAGAATTATAATAAATAAAGTCACAGTTGACGCTGAAAGCCCTCTTCAATCACATACATTCTCATTATCCACTGTGAAACAATCAAGCATATGGACAACAGCAATAATGAATATGTGCAAGCAATTTCCCTCATTGTTTTAACCACTAATTCCGTTAAATCAAGATGAAAGAGGATTGAACTCCATGCAATATTTATAATTCTCTCCTCAGTATTTGATTTAGAATTCCTATACAAAATAACTGAGGTAAACTATTGTGCCATTCGTCAATCATACCACTTTCTAAAAACATGCATCTGTAGAATGCTAAAGCCAGCATTGTACAGAATACTGGCAGAAAGAAAAAAAATCTTTTTCTTTTTCAAGGACCTCTCAGGCTTTGCACAGAACATTCTCTAAACATTTTAGCTTTACTTGAGGTGTGTAATTTTCACCATGTATTCTATGTGCGGGAGAAACATTGGAGAACAACGAACATACTACATAATATATTGGTTGGGCAAATGATGCAGATAACTACACTTGAATATACCAGTTTTTCCCTTTACTCCAATCCCAATGAAACACAATGGAACTTTAAATATGTTGTTCTGGAGATAGACAGGAAGCATGGTGAAAAAATATGTCAGCAATGTATTCAATTACACCCAAAACCATGTTGTGTTTAAAACATCAGCTAGACAAGATTTATTCCTCTCACCCTTTGAACACAATCGTAGCTTGTTATTTCACCGTCTGGAGGCTCATTGACCGATCGGCATGTTATGAATGGAGCAGTCCTGTTATTCCAAACCGTCTCACCATACATCCTTAAAGCCCTGCTGTTTTAAAATGCTGCTCTCATCACTGATTTATTATTGACACGTTATTTTTGCTCTCTTTCCACTGCATGCTATAAAATATTGCCCATTTTTGGATGTTTTGGTGGAATAAACTATTATTACTGAAGCCAAGAATCTCAATTGACGATGTGAATAGCAAATACGTTCATGGGAGAAAGAATGAGTGGGTCAATCTACCAGAGCTGGGTTATTTTGGGATTCCATGGTTTCTGAGATTGCAAAAACTTTAAATAAATGGAAAAAATTACAGATATATGGCGTTATACTGTATATGGTGATAAATGGAGTGTTTTTTATAGTCAATTGCTATTAAAAAAATACTTTTCATTTGCTTTCTCTTAAGATAGTTAGTTAGAGTTAGTACATGTTTATCCTCTTGTTGTTTTTAGCTCCTTCCAAACTAAGAAAAACATTTAAAAATCATAAAACAAAGAATGCATTGTCATTTTTGTAGTATTTCCTTTTCTTTTCTTTTTTTGTATGGACCCATTTTATCTTGAGTCTGATATAAAGTTAATAATGGTCAATTTCTCTTCAATCTGGATAGTCTCCTGAGGCTTTCAAACTGGCAGCTGTAAAACCTCATTTTAAGGAACTCAACTTACTCTTTAACAATTATAGACCAATATCTTTCTTTTCCGAACACATTTTAGAACAAGCTGTACAGTATATCAGCAAACTGTTTTCTTTTGTGATGCAGAACAATCTTTTTTAAATGAATTGTTTTTGACTGGTTTTTGACTATTTACTCGCCTGAGACTGCATAATTTAAAGTCGATATTGACAAAGAGCTAAAGAATAATGTTTCTAAAATAATAGTGCTCTTAATAATAGATCTCTGGTGCAGCATTTGTTATAGATCATTCCTTTTAGCTCGATAGAAAGATCACGGGGTAGGGCAAACTGGTATGATGTGTGAATCTTTAAGGAGTTAAGTTCTTGAGTTATACCATATTTTCTGAGCAATATTTTTTCGGTCCCTTTTCCTTTAATAATCAATAGCTACAATTACCTCCAGTTTATTCTTTTCATTGGATAAATGTACTTCTTTGGTTATCTTTTCCTTCCAGTTCTATAGTATACTACAGACATATTACTTTCAAAATGGTATAGTTTGTGTCCATGTCCTGCAGCCCATAGAGCTTCATACCTAAAGCACCAGTGACTGTATGTAATGGCTTTCCCTCAGTGTATTTTTAGACCCACTTCTGAGTGATTTTTCTTTTTCTTTTTTTACTCCTCGAAATTGTGTTTACAAGAACGAGGAATCCCTCCCAACGCTGCGGCCAATTTCTAAGAAGAGAAAGAGTCAATATTGACTCGGTGACAGCGGCTTCCATCTGTCGCTCAGGCCTGAGTCTGCTTCTCAAAATAATAATGACGTCAAGAGAAACCATTACTAGATAAATATAAAACTTTTGGGAAGAAATCAATCGCAATGATCGTCACGTTTTGTCATTCCTAAAGCTTCTCAGCAGCCCGGCTTGTTGCTCCCATATACAGGTAATTATAGACAGTATCTCCAATGTAATATTATTATAAAGAATGAGAATCAGTCGATATTAAGATTGCGTTCTAAAAATTTACATTTATGAGAAAAACAAACTACTATACTAATAAAACATTATGCAAATGATAATCAAAGTGTAATTATTATTGAGTATTTATAACGGCTCTTGTTCATAGAGATGCTGTACGTCAGTAAAAGTGTGTTGAAAGGAGTAGTACGATTTTAAAGTAATGTTTCTGAGAGTAAGATTTCCCGTTGCCGTAAGCTTAAAGTACTATAAAAGTGGATTCAATTGATCCATCGATACAATATAAACTTCACTCATAAGATAAGGGACCCTTTATTCATCCCACAGTGGGGAAATTTCAATAAAAGCAAGATTTATTTTACTTGTAGAAATTACTTTTTTATTGGAGTGAATTAATTTGAGTTTTGTGAATCTTCTTGTATTCTGGTTATTTTCCATTTAGTCAACATTACAAATTGAAAGTCCCCTGTATCGAGACATGCATCGTATCATGTAATTGAATATCGAAATACATATTGTATCGTAAAGGAGCAATGTTGAATACAAAAAAACCCAGAATAACTTTGGTGAAAAGAAAAAGAGAGCCCTAAACAAGTTGCTCCACTCTGCAAAGAGGACTGTGAGCTGTGAGCTTCCTGTTCTGGGGATTCTTTATGAATCCAGACTTTTAAACCGAGCACTTAGAATAATCAATTACTCTTTTAGCCACCCTGGAAAAACCATGTTCCAGCTTCTTCCCTCTGGCAGAAGATATTGTTCTCAGAGATGCAGAACATCTCGATATGCTAACAGCTTCTTCCAACAAACTGTTATCAATTTGAACAGAGCCCTTTAATGATCTTGCTCTGGTATTGAAACTGTTTTTAGTCGATCGATTTCACAGTGTCAATTCTTTCACTGTTTTGTTTGTTTTATATCTGTACTTTTTACCTTTTATTTATGTACTTGTCTTGAGCACGTTGGGGACTTTTGCAAATGAATTCCAATGTGGTTTTACTGCAAATGGCAAATAAATGAACCTGAATCTTCACATGTGCTTGACTTACAGGGTCACTTTGGTAGACATCACAGTGCTGGGCTTGTACAGGATACTGTGGTAGAGTCCGACTAAACCGCCCAGACCAACGCCTTGACTGAGCGGTTACAGCTGATCTGACTTATAAACCCTGAGTTCTTCCGCAGCACAGAGACTATTGTACTCCAGCGTTGCCCATGGACACAAAAGAACCCACACATATTCAGAGTTACTCCATAAGCTTTATCTCTATAGACAGACGTGACAGAAGGGCACTTTTTTTTACAAGGTTTTAGCTGAATGTGAATAGAACCTCCCTCATGGTAAATAAAGCCGACTATGTGCAGTGTCTCCACGGGATTACAGCACTTTTTCTTCTTTTGTTGGGCTATATCAGCTCATACTTATCCTGCTAAATAAATCCTACTCTTCTTTAAAGGGCGCATGGTAGGAAAAATCATTTTAAAGAAGGCATATTTCGTTATTAGTTTTTTTTTTTTTTTTTAACAATGATGTCTGGCACGAACCTCTAACTCAGCACCTTCAGTCTAAAAGCTCCTGTCTCAGGCCTGTAGTTGGATGATTTCATTGTCCCACCATTTTTTACGTTTTTATTATTTTATTTATTTTTAAAGAAAATGCATGAATTATGAAGGCAATGCACAATTTTTTTGTATTTCTTAATCATTTGCCTAATTAAAAATGAGGTAGATTCGGGCTCACTGGTTACTGGAAAAGTAGTAAATAATAACTATATTATCATACAGGTCTACATACCTACTAATGACACCCCTAATCGAGAGTTCTTTCTCCTAAATTAGCTGTTTTGAAAGAAAAAAAACTAGCATAATATATCCTCATTTGTCTTTCACAATGTTATTCTAACTTTGCTTAATTGCTTTTGAATATACATCAATTATAAAAATAAAAAAAATAGACCAAACCCAAAAAGGTAGATGATGGCTTATTTTCCCAGATCACTTAGTCCTAATTTTTCTATGTAACAAGATTGCAATTCATATTTTGGATGTTCTCATGCATCTATTCAAATTTCAAATCAATCTTACAACCCTGTTTCAGTATTTGTTTTTCCGACTAAAAATACTATACAACATGTAGGTCTAAAAATACAGCAGGGAGAGCTCTTCCGCTCCAGCTCCGTTCTCTCCCGCGCCATGCACAGAGCCGCACATTTACCCACTGGGTGCCATCCGAACGCAATTTGCACTTTCAATTAAACCGCCGACCTTCGCCCCAGAATGCATCGTGATGAGGTCCCACACACCTCTGCACCGCTATTTTTAACAGGCAGCGGAGACCATAAAGAGCAGATGACATGTTGTATCACATGTCCACAAAGAAATGATTACAATGTTACCTAAATGTAACACATTTTTATTAGGATATGGGCTTTATATTTGATAGTTACTATAGCAATCACAAACCTCATTATGATATATTTAGAATGTTTGAAATCTTGATAATAATCTAAAACAATGTACTAAATATCAAAAGCTGTAAATATTATATTTGGCATTTTAAAGTTCCAACAATTTGCATGTACAGAATATGACCCTGATACGCTGATATACGTATGCAACACCTCTTTTAAGTATATACACACACACACACACATACACACACAAACACACACAGCCTATTGTCAATATTTAAGGCATGGACCAGGACCTCGCTAATATTTGACTTTCACCTCAGCTCCTGTTTGGCAGGTTTGGTGCTGCAGGTCACAAGCTTTGGAAGGATTCTGAATGTCACCACTCCCAGATGATTTGTCACAGCAATATTTTATTATCATTTTTAATATAAGTGAAAATCTATGGGGGCACCTAACTTTTTTTTTCATATTTAATACATTTAGTTTGTCCGCTCAGTCTTAGCTAGATAGGCTTGACACAATCACCGGCACGAAACATAAAATCCTTCTGTCTGAAAGCTGCTGTCTCAGTCCAGCATGCCGTCATTGTACCACTATGACATCACAGTTCAGTTTTCTGCCTTTTATAACAAAAGTATTGACAATGAAGTGTCAATTATGTTCTTAACAATCACATGGCAGTGTTTGCAGCTGGCTATTTTAAAATGTGAAAAAAATAAATCCTACACCTCCCTCTTGTAGTTGGATCTACTTTATACATGAAATGAGAAAATAGATATTCTCATTATAATTTTTAATGCATAATATTTTTTCTTTAAGTTATGTATGCAGTCCACCTGATCATGGGGTATATCTATGGTTTAGCTGTGGGTAGAGGAAGGCCCAGCAGTGTGTTTTAAACTGTCCCAACATGTCAAGTGTGCGAAGTGTAACTCTTCAGTTGTGTGTGAGATCTCATCCGATAAAATGGCCACAAGAGCGTGCATGGGAAAAAACCAGACCACAAAACTTGTCTTACTGAAACTGTGGTTAAAAACAACATTATATAACAAAGTAGAAATTACTTGAACTGTCTAATAAACAATACTCTTTTGTTTATGTTTTCAAGTGTTTTTTACAGTGTATATGACAATCACACACAGTGGGAATAATCATAGCTTTAACATTTGGGCTGTGACCTGGAGCTGGTCCTGATGATTCCTGATAAACGTTCAGTAATCAGCAGTGTCTGTTGTATCTTACGTCCCCGACATAGTGCATGTGTCCTTTGACACAGAATATCTCTATCACGTGCCCTTGGCAGAAGCCTGGAGCATAGACAACACAGTTTCAGGCGCTCGTCAACCCAAAATATGACGCATATTTTTGGTCAAAATACATGCATTAATTGCGCGATTTAAAAATGTACTGTGTTACAATGGGTTTGCATTAACGCCATTATTAATGCGTTGAACTGACAGCACTAATTAATATAATATAATCTACATTCCCGCCCTCATCCTCCGGTCACAAGCTTTGAGGAAGGACTCCAAGGATGTGATGTTTACACACGGTCCAAATGAGTTTCCTCTGTAGAGGCTGGGTGCTCCCTCAAAGATAGTGTGAGGAGCTCGGAGTCTTATGTTTGTTGGCCATTATCCCATGTATACAAAATGTACCACAGACCATACGTGTCAATATTATTGTTTCATTCCTATAGTTTGAGCTCATGGTCTCATG
The DNA here is from genome assembly GCA_964034765.1 of Knipowitschia caucasica. Classification (NCBI taxonomy): domain Eukaryota; kingdom Metazoa; phylum Chordata; class Actinopteri; order Gobiiformes; family Gobiidae; genus Knipowitschia; species Knipowitschia caucasica. Next base: position 8,196,735 of record OZ035839.1, read on the forward strand.
ACTGGATAAATAATATTTATCTAAACATGGATTATTAACACACCCTTATTGCTCTTTATTAGGAGAGTGCATACTGTAGTAGCTGACAGTGAAGAGCACTTGCCTGGAGCGTGCTCTGAGGCCGTGCACAGCTCCACACATGACTGCAGTGTGTGAGATCAGATGACCTGTGTACAAGAATGTGGCCTCTTCCTCCCTCACATATCTCTCTATCACTGCTATTACATGGACTACGGCCGCATTAAAGTTACCAAACTCCATCTACGCTCTCTACACCAGGCATGGCGATATAAGAAAAATAAAATATTATATATTAGTGCTGTCTGTTAAACGCGTTAATGACAGCGTTAACAACAGTGTTAACAGCATTAACAACAGCGTTAACGACAGCTAAACTCTACATGCACTTCTTCACGAGCCTTGCCGCTTCAAAAGACACGTGTGCTTTGCAGGGGACCTAAGGTACAGCAGGCTAGAAGAACACAAAAGCAGTCGCGACTCGCGATTACCGTCTAATTTTACGAGTTTCATCTCTAACTCGTACTGAATACGTTTGTTCTCATTCTAAAACAGTGAGTTTAAGTCCTTATTCTTAAGATCCTGTTTTCAAAAGGACCTCAAACCGTGCATAGTATGTGCTCTTTAAATTGGCCGTTCATCCTGTTTTTCTATCATCCGAAAAGCCTCCTCTCTCTCACTCTATCTCTGCCTCATATTCTTGTCTCTGTCTTTCTCCGTGTGTGTTTCTGCTGTTATGTCTTTAATCAGAGCGCTGCTGCAGATAACACTTATGTAATACTGAACTGCTGAGCCAAAACCCATAACGCTCTTACACTCATTATATTAGCACCATTTCGATTCTTATACGAGAAGAATCATTTCATTTCAGATTTTCGACTCAACTAAAAGTACATATAAGGACAAAGTAACCCGAATAAGTACTGAATAAAGAGGGGAAATTCTGAAAGATGTTGTGGTAGAAGCAGGAAATTACATTTGGCTAGACTTAAATCTACAGATCTGACTTTGATCGACGTACTGTAACGAGTTTGAAGAAGTTCCTGATATCAGAAGAGAGGAAGATAAAAGCAAGTCCAGGTCTGCTTTTGATATGGGAAAATCAAAAATGTCCTTGAAAGTACCTTTAACCCAAACTGGACATAATTATGCTGTCCACATTACAAAACCACTCAACTCTAACAACACCATAAACAGCTGAGAATATTAGAGAACTCATTATCTATGACAGTTTATGCTTTACTTTTCACTCATCACAGTCAAGATGATTGTAATTTTTCCAAATATTTTCAAAATTGTGACCATAATTTCAACATGATCTCATTTCCTGGCTGTAAATTAGGTCATCACCAAATAAATAAATACAATCACCGATCAGTGGGATGTTTCCTGTATCAAACTGGGCCACAACTCCTGCAATGTACAGAGAAAGTACTTCAGAGAAACTCAAATACACTCCAGTCAAACACATTTAGGTATATTCTTGTGTCATTTACGTGAGGTTAATTCTTCCAAACTTCATGATGAACTGTGACTCGTCTGCTTGTGATGTCATGAGTGTCACAGCTCTACTCTTCATCGGTGTAAAATTACAATTTATGTTCAAAACAAGCATCATGCCACCAGAAAAAGACACAGTTAGAAAATAATAAAGACTTGTCATGGCAATATGTTATCAAAGCACAATAACTCAACAATAACTCGTGATGTCTGCAACTTCAATTGTATTTAATTTATGAAAAGAAAACAGATTGCTGCTCTGTCCTTGATATATCAGCGGGGGCTTCAGGCAAAGTGGGGTTAAGTGTTTTGCCCAAGGACACAATGGCAGCAGCATAGTGCAACATTTAAAAACAAAAATATATTCATTAGCTCAAGATGAGACTGTTGACCCAAAAGAAAAGCGAAAACGCACAAATAATCAACTTCTGAGCAAATAGTGTTGGAAGTCAAAGTGGCTCTAAATTGTGTTTTTGTCAAGCCCTCTCCACGGTTCACAATATTTGCAGAGCACAGAGAAACAAACTGAGTTCTGTTTTGATTATTTGCTGGGAGAGCAGCCGTGGCAGAGGGATAGACAGTGTGCTCTCCCAAAGGCCTGAGGCTGTTTCTCATGACACACTTTAAACACAGAGATCCAACCATAACACACACATCCATCACATACATTCAAACAAGAGGATGTGCTTTACATAAGTGGCATATTTCAACTCTGCTGTATCAAGGGAGAGGCTTAAGTTATGGGAAAATAAACATGGCATAACAAATGACAACAATTCCTGCATTCACACATCATGCGGGTTGGGTATGGGGCTGGGCGATGTGGAAGAAAAATACATCTTTTACATTTTTTTTATCTCAGTATCTGATATATAACATTTTTTTTACAGGATACATAACCCTCCAAAAACTACTGCAAATACAAACATGCCAATTTCCAAAATCTTTGTTAAAAGATTTTTATTGAACCTCAAAGAGGGACTCAGTTCAAGTAGGGGCGTCTGTCACATTTCCTGTTTACAAAAGTTATCATTTAACTGAGAAATAGATGAAGAATTTATACAAATTGCCTTTTCTTCTTTCAAAAATAAAACAACAAATCAATGTGCAAATAGGAACACCATATACACAGCAAAAACGGCTGAGTAAAATTTCCAGAGTCATTATTTTTTTCTTCCAATTGAGTTCTTTTTAAACATTTTAGAGTAAAATAACCTCTAGCGGCCTCTAGAGTGCGAGTGATTTTTCAGAGATGATCAGAATCTCCTCGATTGGAGTAAATGAGGCCCCGCCCTATGTCCCGCCCCCAAAATTCAGGTCTTGAGTTTCTGAACCGCCGCCATGACAGTTTATCGCTGGACACTAGCAGACGGAGTGTGGAAACCATGGATGTACTCATTTCTTTCTACGTCATGGATAGTCAAAAGGATACAAGGTGAGTCTAAATGCATATTTAAAGTTTGTCACTTTTTTCAGTTTCATTTAGTCCATGCTGTTATCGCGGTGTACATTTGGACCACAGTTGTGTCTTGTGAAAGCTGCTAGCTTAGTGCTGTTACAAGTTACAAATACTGATATAGCGTTACATCTTCTGGTAATCATATGTGGTTGGAGTTGTACAGAGTTTATTAGTAATGGATTAATATACATTCAAAATGTAGAATTTGTTAAACTTATGTTAATTAGTTAATCAAATTTTGCGTCACTGCAACACATTCTTTGAGCTATTTTTTAGTGTGTGTATGTGTTACTTTATTCAAATCAATCTGTATACACTGAATACATTTTATTGTAAAACGCCTGTTGTGCTCCGGTGGCGTAGACAGACGACCGCGTGTATTACTTTGGTGCTTTAGCATGGTTTCTCATGGGTTAGAATGGGCAAGTATTTGACACTGGGAATGAGCTATGGTGGCGCGTTAGCCTTGTTACAGACAGCGCAGCACATGGAGGTGACTCTAACTTGAGTAGTTTTGTTGTTAGCATTGTTGTTAGCATTGTTACAGACAGCGCAGCACATGGAGGTGACTCTAACTTGAGTAGTTTTGTTGTTAGCATTGTTGTTAGCATTGTTACAGACAGCGCAGCACATGGAGGTGACTCTAACTTGAGTAGTTTTGTTGTTAGCATTGTTGTTAGCATTGTTACAGACAGCGCAGCACATGGGAGGTGACTCTAACTTGAGTAGTTTTGTTGTTAGCATTGTTGTTAGCATTGTTACAGACAGCGCAGCACATGGAGGTGACTCTGACAAGAGTAGTTTTGTTGTTAGCATTGTTGTTAGCATTGTTACAGACAGCGTAGTTGACTTTGGATGCAGTTTTAGCCATGTTTGCCACATAAACACTATTACTGTTACAACAGTGACCACATGTGTGTACTAAAATTGTTTTATATGTCTCCTTAGATGAATGCTGAAGTGATGTGCAGCGATCCACAGAAGTACATCTGCTATGAAGGGCAGCTTTGTTTTGCGTTATTCTTCAAATGTAGTAAGTGGGAAATATGTAATTATCTTTAGCTTCAGGGGCATTATAAAGTAAAATGCTTTGATAATATTACATTGTACTCCACTCTGAAATGCCTTGATACTTTTAAACAATCTTGTTGTCAGCACAACTAACATACATTTGTTTTTGCAGTTGCAAAATAAATGGATATTCCAACTTTCAAAGTCTATGATGAGACGAAGACTGAGGTTGATGAAGTATTTGAATTTCTCCTCAAGAAGGAGCGTTTGGGTGTGCTAGATGTTTGTTCACCAAAGGGTGTGTGTTTTTTTAAATGATTAATTAATTTAATGCTGTATTTTCATATATTAAGGTTTTTATTTTGACAACTATGACTTTATGTTGCAGATGGGTTGAGCTCCCCAAAGTGGAGATACCGAGGTTGACTCTGAGGACGCGATCATAGCAGTTTAGTCCTGCTTCAGTCAATAGAACTGAGGATGCTCGTCTCTCACATGTGAGCTTGATGGTTATATATATATGCACCACACTATGTATCTGATTAAGTTATTTTATCGTACCATTGTAAACACTTTGTTTTATGTTTCCAGATTGAGAGCATCCCAAAGAACAAACCAGGAGGAGATGGAATCTTAAGCGATTATGCTCAAAAGCCTTACAGACAGCAGGAGACGTGATATAGTCAACATTTTGGTTGCGCATATGACAAATGAACATGGTAAAACATTGCTAATTTTGAAAGTTTCACTGTTTCATAACTAAAATATAACCTATTATTTTAAAGAAGTCCTTCAAGGCGTGTAAAAGACGAATATGCCAGAGGAATTATTGCCTTGTTATCTCTGTTTGGCAGATCCAAAGAGCTAACTTGGTATGATACTTAACTCCTCTGAACATTTGTATCTGAGTCATTCACAGGGATGTTGTCAAACTATGTTTTTATTTCAGGAGCACTATTACCGTTTTTCTGGCTGTGTCCTATGGTCCCAAAAGGACACCATTACCAAAAGGTTAGTTAAAGACTGTTGAGTTATTCTGTTGGAAAAGGTAAATTATTTGTATGTTTATTTGTCTATAGGTGGTCCGCATGCTAACTGAGATACCTACAAGAGGAAGATTGATCTGTGCTGGCAGAAAGTCTATTCTGTGAAGCAATTGCTCTCATGAAGCACACAATGGATGAAGCCATAGTCAAAGAGAAGATGAAGCAGACATGTCACTATCGTCAAAATATGGTCCTGAAAAATCTCTCGGTCTTCACAATGTTTTCAAGATTTCTGGATATATCAGGACTGGTAAGTCACCTTAAATATTGATATTGTTAATGTTGTATCAACATTTCATTATGTCTTTTGTTATAAAACAGATAGAGCAGGACTTCAGACTTACAGTATGCTTGATGATGCTACTTCAACAAAATTAGCCAATTGTCTGCAATCAAGAATTAAAGCTGAGTCCACCTCTAAAGTTGAAGGTGAGTTTTTTTTATATTGGTGAAAATGGATCGTGTCACAAACACAGTAGATGACTTCCGTTTATCTTTTTCAGGCTGGGGCAATGACATGTCTTCTTCTTCTACTTCACCAGACATGTCTGTGACCATCTCACTGTTTCTCAAGGTAAGGTCACCTCGCTTTTTCTAACTTTTTGGAAGGGCTTCATTATTAACGTATGCTTGTTAATTTTCTAGACTGGGACCAGCATTCAAGATCATCTGCACGGAATCACAGAAAGGCATCAACCCTAATATTTGGATTTCTGTGTCAACAGTGTGCATGTTCACAAATGGAATGAGAATTTTCTATTGAGCAAGTATTTGGTGCCAAATAAAAGGGTATGTGAAAAAATGTTTGATCTTTTTGTCATATTTCACATTTTTAGGAGCTTGTGGAGAAACTATCACTCAAAATTGAGTTCTTTTTAGGGAGTAAATTACTATGGAGTAAATATATAGTTCCTCAAGTAAGAGTACAAAATAGAGTGAGAGTCAATTGAAATTTACTCTATATAGAGTGAAATGTACTATTAAACAATTACTCAGAATTGAGGAATGTTAACTCTTTTTAGGGAGTAAAATACCACGGAGTAAATTTATAGTTCCTCTCGCAAGAGTAAAACTAGAGTAAGAGTCAATTTAAATGTTCTCTGCAGAGAGTGAATTTTACTATTAAAGAGTAGAATTTTTACTCTAAATTGAAGAGAAATTACTCCGATTAAACGACTCTATCAAAAGAGTTAATTTGACTCTTTTTAGAGAGGGACCAAATGTTATCAAAAATGGAGTTAAATTTTCCTCAATTTGAGTAAATTTTACTCTAGCGATTTTACTGTGTAGGAATGTGCTTCAGCAACATTTAAGTTCCAAAGCAGCTGCTCTCTCTTTAGAACTGTTCAGTCGTATGAGTTTGAGTATCATAACGCCTCGACTCGGTTTCTGTAATCTGTGTTTGCCACGATGTTCAATTACGACAAAAGGTGTCAAGTCACCGCTGTATGAAACTCTGACACCAGTTATAGATTTAAAATAAATATAGAATAATTTTATAGCCTGTAACAAGTTATGAAAAGTCCTCTAAAGTTTCAGGCCAAATTGAACACACTTAATACATAATATATTCAAGACTTCCAGAGAACAAAGCTGTTGTGATAATAGGTCCAAACGATGCCGCATAATGGCGTGTGTGCATTAGCTGCAGTAAATGGCTTCCTGTCATCGACGCTGCAGACCCTGTCCCTGAGATGGTGGCTCTGTCTACTTCCCATCAGCACTAATGCAATCTGCTAATTATCCAACGCTCAGAGAGTAGCTGGACCCAGAGCCACTGAAAGGCCTGCATCTCCTTTCATAGATGAGTGTTTTAAATCTCTGGGATACAGCAGTGGCCATGTTAAGTTTTAGGGATGGGCGATGTGTAAGAGTCAATGTCGGCCTCAAACATACAGTGTTAACATGTATCATTATTAGGCATAGGCAATTTAATAACGCTAGCGTATAATTTGTATAGTATCATTTTGAGTGACAGAATGAAACTGAAGTACTGCGATAGTGCGCACTGATGAGGATTACCTTTTGTCTGTGTGCATGGAGAACAAGCCGCTGCGATCACAGCTGCTGCAGAGGAACTCTACAAGTTTCACTCCTTCTTACTAGCCGGTGTTATCTCCGTGGGTTACCGGGCCCACTGTGTCGACACTGTGAGCCTTTCCAGCATTTATTTGAGTGTGCTGAAGGTAAAAGCCCACGTTATGCACTTTATACATTTGAGATCCAAGTTGCCATAATGTTAATCTAACAAGAAGACAAGATGAACCTTCCTAAACTATGCTGTATTTATCATATTTAGTTAGTTAGTTAGCCATGTTTATTTCGAGCAAATAAGTGTATATTTGAAAAGATATCTTTTATGTACTAAGAGTTCATTGGCTGTGTAAGGGTTGTCCTCTATTTTTCACTTTTCCATCTGAAAAAGTCGTGACAAAGTTCAAAAATACATACAAGAATTTAACCAGTGCTATTTATATTGTGAATTCTAATTGCGGTATCTACTTCTCATATCTCATAATTTCCTTAATTGGTACCTATCAATTGTAGGCCAGTAGAAAGGACATTTAGACGTAAGAATAATATGGCGAGTTTATTAATCTAATCACTATCCAAATATCATCTTGAAAAACATACATTTTTGTTTTTTAAAATGTTTATTTCCCATAGAGATGTAAAAGCACCTGCCCTCCACCTGAAATAGAATTATAGAACCCAACCTTGTTCAAAAGAAACAATACACAGCAGCTTTGTCAAATGAAGACTATGACTTCACTGTGGTTTAAAACAATAAAACCTTCTACCTACCTAATAACTACATGTTTTTTTCAGAACAGAAAAATTAAATGAGAAAAAAAAATACATACAATCTACGTGCAATACAATAGTTACAAAAATGCAGTGCACTTAGTTCCATCTTCCATGTGTTAAATCACAAGTGCATAATCTAACCTGGACAGATCTATGGGTATCATTTATTTGACACCATTCCCAAGTTCTTTCCTTTGGTGGTTATCTGCTCGGCTCACAGGAGTTCCAACCTGACAGCCTCACAGATAAAGAAATGAAAAATTTCACTTTCTCTCTGTCCTTTATCACGTCTGTCATAGCTCCTCCAGTCTCCCCCAGGACCCTGCACTGCCTCCCCATCCTCACCACTCACTTGGATCTCACTTGGATCTCACCCGGCCAAAGAAAGTGCGGTTTCATGTCTGCGCTTTCACTTACAGAGGGTTCATAGAGTCATGTCTTAAGGGCTTTCGTCTTTCTCAGAATTCGCTCTTCGACAGTTTATTATTGCGCTGCCTTAAGACATGACGGCCACTGTGTCTCCCGTCCTAACCGAGTTCTAACCGACCCAACTGTGATTAGACCCCAGGATCAGAGAGAGTGGGCGTAGACAAGGTTGCGTGGCTTTTTCTGTCTCAGGCTTTATTTTGACAGTATTACAAGCCGCAAATATCTCGCTGTCGGCTTGGGAAAATAATGTTTCATAATAATAGAATTTAAAAGAAAAATATTACGTTTGGAGGATAAAAAGTTAGAAAAGCTAAAACTCATGAATAGAATTATAACTAAAGTATGACTGTAGTTTCAAATTAAGCTTATTTTTTTATCTAATGAAAACTTGATATTGTAGAATCTTTGAAACTAAATGCTAAATTGAGATAGTATCAATGATAATTAGATGTCATTACAATCAAAAGGGAAGTTAGAATGTACTGCGTTGTGCGTTTTATCTGTCTTTTGAATTATATTTTCTTGGATCGATTGGTTAGATAATCGGTTCAGGTGATATCATGAGTAGGCCTTTGATTTGATGTAATAAAGGTGTCTCTGGCTCATATCAGCCTAGAGTGTAATATGCAGCTGGTTTAACTTTTACTCAGACAGTTCTGTAGTTACCTAGGGCAGAGAAAATCCTAGGGCAAACTGACAAATGTGGGCTGCCAAACCTGCCGACCGCCATGATACAAATAAGAGCCCAAAGTTTGCGTGGGACAGTGGGGTTTCCTCAGGCTGCTGGACGACAGGGCTGAGGTGCTAGAGACCTGCTGAAAGATGATCCCTTCGTACAGCAGCTGTGCTCTCCCCTGAGGGTGATGAGGCTCAAATGAGACGAGGGTCTATGAGGATGTTTGTCCAGCCAACAGCCACTGTACACATCATGAAGGGCTTTTGAAGACAAAGTGAATCATGCTTAGATAAAGCGTCTGCTCTATAGTGATAATCTATGGCCCTGGCTTCATCACCCCTGACCCCTGACCCCTGGCTCAATATTATAAAATATATGATTACAGATTCATGGATAGATCAGGCTATGTTATTATTGTCATTAAAAGGTGATTTCAGAAAAACAGCCACATTTTACTTTGAACATTAATACAAAAGGTAATTATAATACATCATTTAAGTTATAGATGCACCAATACCGATACTGGTGTCAGGTATTGGGTTGATACCACAGGCTTGTTGTACTCGTGTCAATGCATGAGCCGTATGGCAGTTTTTAAAGTAAACAAGTGACAAGTGAAAAAGCGGACTGTACGTTGCGGCAAAACTGTGACGAGGTGGGTCCAAAACAAACACGTATAACACCAGCAACTGGATCAAACATGTGAAAACTCTCCACCACACAGAGTATAGCACCTTTGCTAGCACCGGAGCACAAAAACAACCAACTCTACAACATAGCATTTGTATGAGTGGAATATAACAGTGGCTCTTATTGTTGACTGTTAATAACTGTTAAAGCATTTTCTTATTGTTGAAATGAGAAATAAAACATTTTAAATTTCAAATTCCCAGGGATAACACAATGCAGTACTTGTATCATTATCCGTTATTAGCAAATACTCATATCGATTTTGAAAAAAGTGGTATTGGTGCATCCCTAATTTACATAGATACCTGTCAATCAGTTCACAGTAATCAGCCATCTTTATGGTTGGTTCCAGCTCTGGTTATTTGCAACCTGGAAAAAATTATTGTAAATGACACTTTTCGCCGTAAGATAAATGTTCTGGACTATGTTGGTCCATTGCCGTCAATTTGGAATATAAGGTCTGAAAATATAAATATAAGTTTGAAAAAAAATTGCCTTTATAATTGTCCATTTTAAGTGAATGTCTGTTACTCTTCAATGTGTGAAGAGAGAGTGAAACTTTTTGAAGACAAGCTCTGGTTAGACCCACCCATGCTCACCCCTGCAGCTTCCTGATTGGGTGAAATTAATTCAAATCATTGAGGTCCTTTGTCATTGTTTTAACTGTTCTTATTTTGCAAATCTTACTGGTCAAAGCTATGTCAAGGGGAGGGCCTATTTATTCTCGAAAAAAATTACAAAACATTACGATTTTGATATCACCTTTAAAGAGGCCATCGGTCAGACAAACTTTGAAAATTATACATCAGCCTCATAAAACCCATGTTGGTCAGTCCCTAGATACAATAATGAGCCATAGATTCCCACTATAGCGGCTCCTCACACAGCCCCATGTGTCCTTCATGTGTGTTTTCCCGTGTGTCATTGGCTGCAGCCTGAGGACAGATTACCAGCTCTGTACCTGCGCTTCAATCACAAGAATCACACTGCGCCGCTGGATGCTTCCTGAAATAGCCACCTCTATAAATGTACTCAATTTTTTCATATAATATCACAAAATAAGAGAAGGGGGGTATAGTGGGATATCTAGCCACACGATGAGAAGATGCATTTGACGTACTAGTCTAAACGCAGGTCAAGTCCATTAAAAATGTCTTAAATGACCTGAATCTTTCAAAACCACAGTAACAGAGAATCAAAAGCTCAATCAATCAATCAATCAAATTTTATTTATAAAGCGCTTTTCATACATAAGATGCAACACAAAGTGCTTTACAGTTTGGTTAAAAACAATCCCCACACAATACATGAATAATAACAATAGCAATATAATAAATAATAAAAGATAAATAGAATGGAATAATAAAAACTAATCAAAAGCTACTCTAAAAAGGTGCGTCTTGAGCCTACTTTTAAAAATATGAACGCTCTCTGCGGCCCTGAGCTCCTCAACTTGCTCATACAACTTGATCGATGCTAAACAAATCTACACATGATAATATTAAGTCTCCCAAAGTAGTTCCATCTTTCATTCAATCTCATGTAAATAATCACTGTTTCAATGTTAATTTGTTATTTACTAAGATTCTCCCAAAATTATGCATGTTTTATGACCCTGAAGGCCATAAGATGCTATCTTCATGTTATTAAAAACCTTATGCATAGTTTTAAAAAAGGAGCCATCTTTAAAGACGTGTATTGGGTAAACTTGGTTGTAATAAATGACCGGATATAAATCCTGAATTCCGAAAAATGAATACACTTGTTCGTCTATACAGAAAAAAAAGCAGAACACTGTAGACTGTTCATGGAAACTCATTTGCATGTTCTCCCACTGTGCTACAATAATATGTAATTATTAAGGACAAATGTCTCTGATTTCCAGATCTGAAAGACACACCCTGCTGCTTGTATTTTATGGTATTCTTTGTCATTTCCTCAAGCTGTGATACAGAATTTGTTAATTTTCTTCAATTATCAGCTGATTGGATTATAGTCACTGTTTTAAGAGCGTGGCTTTTGGAATCTTGTTGTTTTATAAAATGTGTCAAATAAATCTTACAGTTGATTTAAACGGGACAAAGCTGGAAAAAATCCAATTAAAAAATGCCTCAGTTGGTAGAGCATTGGTCTTTGAGCCTGAAGGTCTTGGGTTTTAGCCCACCACAAGACTAACCCCAATTTGCCTGAATCCCTCCCTGAAAGATAAAGGCTATGTAAACCCTTCTATAGCCTTGATCCAACAGAGCAGCCGTCCTCCTGTGGAGGATCAGGGGCTGCTGCTCTGTGGATTGGGTGGCAGCTGATTGCCACCTTTAATAAATGATTGAAAACTATTTCAATCATCAATTAGTTTAGATGGATTGATGAACTTTTAACCCTAATATTGTCTGTAGAAATTAGGGGTGTCACGATATGGATTTTTTAAATTGAAAATCGATCCAAACTGGTCTCAAGCATCGATATCAAAGAGAGGATCGATGATCAATGTAGCGCTTATTGCTTGAGCCACGTTAGAGTATGCTACAACATGGAATGTTATGTGAAGGGACAATGTGGTGTGGGACATTTGAATGGAACAACAAACAACTCGTCACAATGTTTTTGATGGGGAAACAATAAGAGCTCTGAAAATTCAGCTTTACAGTGTTATATATAAATCCTCTTGAATTCATTGAACGATCATGAGCACATAGTCACCCAGTCAGCACAACACCATCTTACGATTTACACAGAGCACTTTCAAAGAACATATTTTGTTTTTTAGGTTTATTCAAAAGTTCTATAATCCTCAAGATCCATTTATATGAGGTCATAGAATTATTAGTTTGAAAAAGCATTTGTGACAAAAGTTCAGCATTGATGGAACTTAAAAAACTCCACATTCCTTTTTGATACGAGAACAATGTGGTCGGATGGTTTAAAGCTCAAATATGATTCTGCGTATCCTTTAATGGCGACGAGCTCATGCCAAAGCTGTTCATGAAAATTGCATGTAATTAAATTCTGTAAGTCTGCTTTGTGTGCAGCTGTACAAATAAGAACAAGACGTTATTCAGCGAGACTGATACGTCAAGTTCTTCTATTGACTCTACAATTACCCTGCACCTCGTTTCAAACTAAGAATGCCTTATAAACGAGAAATAATCTATCACTGTTATTTAATCTATAAACATCCAGTTATTTGACAAATCCCCTTAAAATGGAACAAGGTACATGTTTCACAGAGCTTTTAAAAGCCCCATTAATAAGGCCAGATAATCCCAAAGGTAAATAGTGGGCAGGCTTGGCTTTGGTCCTTCCAGTTTTAACCTTCAGCTTATCGTCCTGAGTTTATTCTGCTCCAGAGTTGTAGAAAAGAGTGTGCGGCTGAGGAAAATCTGTCCAACCGGAAAATGTGGAACAATCCTCTTGCATTAAGGGAAATACCAGGAATATATCATTGTTTTTAGATTGGTAAGTACAATAACGGATTACTAGAAAAGATTACTTAAAGGTGCATTCCTACACTGTCCTGGTGGAGGGTCCGCTTTTCTAAATCAAAATGTTGTTTTTTGTTTTTTTCTGGGAATTTTCTACAGTATTGCACTACACTACATGTGACATCACTAAGCTGATACAAGTAATATCTGTAAAGATGCAAATCTACTCTACTCAATGCACTGGAAGAATTCAATCATTTATTTTAAGCACCAAAAGTGTAATATTAAGCAAATCAAGAACATATCATTGGCATCTTTGGATATGGTTTATAAAGGTTATAAAGAGATTATGTTTCACATTTAGTATCCAGTTGGTGGGGCCTTTTATCGTCATCCTTAGTACTGCAGCCTAAATTAAGATAAGAAAACGCTTTGTGTGACCTTGGTCTGTGAAATGCACTTTTATACGCTATTACTTCACTTCACTTCACTTTATTTCATGTGCCCGATGGGGCAATTTGGTTCACAGCACAGGGACACACAAAGAAAAAGACATAGCACTCCCTACTTACTAAAACCTACTGTATATTCGATCGACAGTCGGGACATTTTGGTTCAAAGAAGTGCTTGTGTTTTGTACAAACAGATTGGCCTTAGGTGACTATGGTCAGATTATAGACTTCTTTGTATTCATTGCAATAAACTCGTCCTGCTCCATTCCGCCTGAATAAGTCTGCGCTGATTGGTCAGAACGTAATAAGACAGACACTTTGGTGGACGTCAGCACTAGGTTTGTTTACTCCTAAAGTCAAGGGTAAAATCTCAATGAGCTCCCCTGCTTTTGTTTTGCTTTTCCTCAATTACATAAAAGCCTTCTGGCAAGTGAAGTCCGTGGAAGTTATTTGGATTTCAATGGTCGGAAACTATCTGACTGCACCTATGTGCATTCTATTCTATGTGTGTTGTTTGTGATGGGAGAAGTTGTCCTTTTATAGTAATGAAGAGGGCCCAGCTGAACGTCTGATTTCCACCTCATTTAAGCCTCTTCATTCTTGTTTACATCCATCTTACGGGAAAGCACCAGTAAAAGCTGCTCTAGCACAATTGGATACATATAATTCATCCCCAGTCGAACAGGAAGAGTCGTATTACCCGTCTGTTGTTCATTGTCATACGAGCACTGTGTTTTCCTCTGTCCCTGAAGGCATCACCAGTCTGCAATTTTAGTGTTGGTGAGCAATGAAGGCTGAGTCATCGAGTGGTCTAAACTAACAGAGCAGCATCCGAATGAAACCAGAATACTTCCTTCCTTGTCAATCCTTGTGCTTCAAAAGTGACCTTTGTTGTGACTGGGAGGCTCCATTTGTTGTTACTGTCACTTTTCTCTTTGGTCAAGGATTGCAGCACATGGTGATGTTTAAAAGTATTTTGTACTTTGCTCTGTCTACTTTGCTCTGTCTACTCACGTGTACCTACCCCGGTTTACGCCTTGCCCTTGTGCCGTCCCCCGGGGTGTGGCAGCTAGTAGGTCCTGGGTTCGAATCCTGGGCGGAACAGGGCCTTTCTGAGTGGAATTGACATCTTCTCCCCTGCGTAGACGTCTGCATAGGTTTCCTTCGGGTGCTCCGGTTTCCCCTACCACTAAAAACATGCACAAAATGTTATGGCGACCACTGGTCCTGACAGACGCCCCAATGGCAATAGGATTGGTCTAATGCAGACTCAGAGGATGAATTGCCCTACGGGGATAAATAAAGTGCATCTTTCCCGTTACCTTTACCCTCTGCTTCCCAGTTATCTCCCCCAGTCACCATTATTGTTGGCTGTCTGCCTGTGGCAATGGATGTGGATACGTTGAATCTGATTTGTACAGTTCTAAATAGTAGCGCTACTTTTCCCAGCTTTTTAAACATACATGCAAACATAGCTGGACTTTATGTGTAAGAAGTGGCATCAAAGTCTATTTCAGTAACCACATGTGCTGTTAGGAGTGTGCTGTGGAAGAACAGCATCTCACTAACAAATGTGTTTTGTTTTATTGTTGTCTTTGTAGTGGTCAAGAGCTGTCCTCCTGAACACCCCCCTCCCCTCAGATATCCTCAGATTCTGTAAGTATCTTGTTTCCTCTTGGCTTTTTTGTGAACTTTTAAGCTCTTGGTTTTTCTAGTCTGCACATAAGATTTGTTTTACATTGTTTTGTTCTTTAATCTTTAATCAAAATGCCTGCGTGTTTTCTCCGGGCATTTTTTAAAGCAACAGCACAGTGGAATGGATGATATTTTTAACATTCTCAAACTATTTGTACTTAGCCCAAGTTTATGATGAGCCACTGAAATCTCAACAGCTTAGTCGGCTTGGCGCAGCCAGAGGTCGGAAGATTTTCATAAAAAGTATAGCAAAGTAAAAAATAAAAAAACGTTACTCCACAGGTTATATAGACAAACTACCTTTTATTTTTGTTTAAGTGATAAACACTGCTTAGTGCCATTGTTTGCAGTGATATGGCAAGATTAATAATTAATAAACTCTGCAGTGATGCAAATTTGTAACCCTTGTTATTAGAGCTGCTGTGTCTCCTCATGCACCCACACTAACAAACACATTCACTTGCTTCTTTACAGAAGTGATCAGGGAAAAAGCAACAGCAACAAGCAACACCAATGACATAGATCTATGGCCTGCGCCATGACCAGAGCAGGTTTCTGCAGCAGGTTTCTGCAGCTGGGGAAGCAGCAGGACCTCTGCACACAAAATACGATTTCTGATTTGATGTTGAAGCAAATCAAAATGATGTATTTATAAATAATTTTTGTGGTATCAAATTTGGTATTCAGTATTGAGTATTGAATCTTCCTGTGGCCCATCTTTCCCCGTGGGTGACCCCTCCCACAGGAAAACATTTAAAAAGTGCTTTCAGGTCTCCCTGCTCATGCACCTAGTCGAGCATCAGTGACCATACACCACTTGAACTGCTGCTGTGGTTGGTATCATGTAATCGTGCCAGATCTGCCCTGCAACAAAATCTGCAAAAATCCACAGCGGCTAAACCTGGTTTAAAACCTGGTTCGAAAAATGTTGGAAAAGACCAGCGCTACTCCTTATTGGCTCTTTTGTTGTTAGGTCGTTGCTATTGGCTTCTTTCGTGAATAGGCGTGTGACATCAGCACTTTTTCCCACACCGTCTATGGTTTATGCTTTGAAGAAATGTCTGACCAAGACACTTGTTGGGAAAAAAGTTAAACACAAGTAAAAAACAAAACAAAAAAGGAACCAAACAAACTGAATTACATTTTAATTTGAAATTATCTAGAAATATGTGATACGTCACTAAATTTGCATTCGCAGAATAGAGCAGCAACTTTTACCAAAAAGTTTTGGCCCTATTCCGCAGCAGACTAAATGGTTTCAGCCATTTCTCCACCTGTTTGTTGATCAGATGATGCCGGTATAACGCGCTCTGCAGCCTTGGCACTCACGCACTGTAATGAAACCCCGTGTTTGTTCAGTAATGGGGCAGATTTGAGCCCACGATTGTGTAATTGCATTTAGAGAAAACCCAGCTTGTGGAGAGTATTCTGAGACGTGCTGTCAGCGTAATGCCAAGAAGGGAGACTACCGCTGTTTATCAACATAATTTAATCTTGCTGTAAAAGCCGAGTGATTCTTCTATTACATGGAGCTTATTGTGATCTATTAAAAGTGCTAAGCATGTTACAGTAATGTGTGTGTGAGGTCATTAGAGCCTGCATAATGGGAAGCCAAAGACAAACTGAGTCATGTGCAGATTCATTTGGCTAATGCTGTGTGATTGGATAGGTTTTCATTGGACGTATTTACGCTTACACAATCAAACACAGGAAGCAAAGTGAAATGAAATATTGACAAAGCATTTATGATTTATTACATAGAGGAAACCATATATATGCTTGCCCAAACTATTTACTATATACTTTGTTTTTTGTTTGTTTGATTTATAAATGACAACTTGACTATTTTTAATTATGGGCCTGAAAGAGGATTTTGATTATATATCTACATACAGTGAGGGGCTGGTTCTCTGGGAATTGGGTGCAGCTCTGATTGCCTCCCTCCCGACCCAGAAATGGATAAAGAGGAAGAGAACGGATGGATGGATCTATACACCATTCGGGTAGATTTTATGAGCAAAATTTGTGTTATTAATGTCACACAAACTGAAGGCTCCATGACCTATTTTGAAATAATAACCTATTGTTTACCTATATCAGGGGTGCTCAATACGTCCATCGCAATCTACCAGTCGATCGCAAAGGTAGTATTGGTAGATCACCTTACATGATTTTTTTAAAAATCCGTTTATGCATTTGCGTGTGGACAGAGATAACCAGAGTTTTGCGTTTTCGCACGCCACAGTATGCTCCCAAAACAACAACAACAAACAAAACGTGCAACCTCTGATCACTGAGGAAACATGGATCTTACTGCTTTAAAAACTGTTCACCGCTCGCAGCAGCAATCCTCACTCCACATCAGAGAGCAGCAAAGTGATCACAGGGACTCACGCTCAAAAACAACCAAAAGAGGAGCTAAACCAGGATTAAACCAGGGCTGAGAACAGGGGTCAGTGCTTCTAAACATATGTCTTCACCATGGATCTATAATAATATGTCTTCACCCTGAGTTTCTACTATGACTGTAAGTGCCGCTACAAAAGTACCGGCGTCTGCATCAAAGCTCCGCCCACTTCTGTGGTTTTTCTCCAACGCAGGACGTCAGAGGACGCACATGTTTGGAATGTTATTAATGTCATTGAAAACGCAGAAACGTTCGGTTATGTGTGGATGCAAATTATTTCATAAATCATGCAGTTTTGCATGTACATCAACATACTGTACATTGTAGATATAAAAAATCCTCAATATATTTGGAAATAAATATATGTTTTGCATTTTTGTAGTAGGTAGATCATTTTATAAGTAGCTCGCATGCTGAAAAAGTGTGAGCACCCCTGACCTATATTGACTTATCCACTAAGTCCACTGCTACAGCTGCAGTGTCACCGAAACACACAGAGCCCTACAGGTGCCAATGTTTTCATTCTGTAATCCCGGAGCTAATTTATAATTCCAGACTCTGTGTTGTCACCAATTACAGCACAAGCTTGTTTACTGCTCTGGTGGCTGTTTTCCAGGCAGAGTGTTGGTGCAGTGTGGAGGTGGGAGTCGAAGCAGCTGTTCTAAAGACATTCTGCAGAGAGAGCTTCATTCTCTGACAAACAGGAAGTGTGCTGCATGTTGTTATCTTGGCATCATTGCGCAGATTGGTTTGTGCGCTGAAAGATGGGAAGTTCATTTAGATCAAGCTTACTCATAGGGCCACCAGTTCAGGAGACTTGCCTCTAGATTGTAAAACTATTTCGATGAGATTCAGCCTTTACTGAGTTTAAAAATGAGAATTAGTGTTGTCTAAACTTTATTTTGACACTAGAAAATATACTGGATACTCAATTCTAATTTATGACTTTTAGAGCAATATCCGAACTTCTTTTAT